>OX345715.1:30000-1230000 GCA_947044815.1 Apomyelois bistriatella | reverse complement strand
TAAAAATATTCAAATGTAAACTCGTCTGATTTGACACAAATTTTGTGAATTGACGTTTTTGAAGAAAATGCTGCTGTGGAGTTTGTGGCGCCACTTCTTCTCCACTTGCGCTTTGGAAGTGGTGGTAAACTTAAAATAAGTAACAATTGACGTCAATAAGTGATAAGAATATCCTATATTGAAAATAAACAATTTGAATTTTGAATTTGAATCCTACAAATAAGATGATGAAAGGCCTGGTTCCCCAGGGTTGGTTGCCAACAAGGGTTGCTCACCGGATAGTGTTGCATGGGTTGTTGCTGTAGCATCACGTTGCCGACCGGGTACTGTGGCAACACTGTGGGCACTTCTACTTGGCCGTATGGCATGTTATAGCTGAAAAAAAATATGAATAAAACCAATAAATATATAATCCATACTAATATTATAAATGCGAAAGTCTGTCTGTTTGTCTGTCTGTCACCTCTTCACGGCTAAACTGCTGGACCGATTGTGATGAAATTTGGTAGGGATGTAGTTAACGACCTGAGGTCAAACATAGGCTACTTTTGGGCGCGATATAACCGAGTCCCACGCGGGGCGAAGCCGCGGGGAACAGCTAGTCTTAAATAATTTTATAAATGCGAAAGTTAGTTTGTTTGTTTGTTACGTATAGTAAGAATTATTGAGATGGACATAGGATATGGAGAAAGTTACCAAGGGAAGTTCACGCGGGCGAAGGCTCGGGCAAAAGCTAGTATATAAATATATCTACATAAATATAAAAATGAATCGCAAAATGTGTTGGTACACGCATAACTAAACAACGGCTTGACCAATTTGGCTAATTCTTTTTTTTTTAATGTTTCTTGATGTACGAGGATGGCTTTTACGGCGCGAAAAAATAAAAAAAAAATGCCTAAAAATGTCTAAAAGCAACAATATTCCGATACAAAAGATTTGTTAAGTCAAATTGAACTTTAATACCATACCATAAAGTTTGTGTTAGTGGAATCATATTAATTTTTATATAATATTTAATAAATAAATCATATTAAGTTTGTGTTAATGTTTCCGGGAAGGTAAAACAATTAAGTGACGTTAGTATTGTTTAAAAATCAAAAGCAAGCCGTAAAAGTCGTCTGAGGGAATCGCCGAATGGGGAAATCATGACATAGGCGATGCGGCTAGCAACCCATCACTATTGATTTCCTGTTTCAACTACCATTATGCTAAACGTGGCCTAAGGTCTTATGACCCTAGGCTCTGTCTACCCCGCATGGGATAAAGACGTGATTTTATGTATGTATGTAGTATCGTTTATTACGTAGGGTTTTGAAACGTAGGATATTGATAAAAATCCTAACGCTGTACGAAGTTCGCCGGGACCGCTAGTATATTATGATAACAAGCTGTTCCCCGCGGCTCCGCCCCGCGTGTGAATCGGTTATATCGCGCCCAAAAGTAGCCTATGTTTGACCTCAGGTCGTTAACTACATCCTTACCAAATTTCAACACAATCGGTCCAGCAGATTAGCCGTGAAGAGGTGACAGACAGACAGACCGACTTTCGCATTTATAATATTAGTATGGATATACAAATATTGCTCGTTTAATAGTATAGGATAAATGTGATCTTTTTGCTGATAGGTTTGAGCGTTTAGTGAGAGAAATATTATTATTTTGTGCAAAGGATGAATGACTCTGAGTCCTACTTTAAGTTGTGCAACGCTTTGGTTGTTGAACTGTAATGTTGTACAATTTTCTATGATTAAATAAATAAATACCTGCGTTGTTGCATGTTCGGATCGACGCAGGCGCCGCACTGACTGTAGTCCACACCCGCATACGGATAACTCGGGTCTGAAATGTTATACAAACTTGACGAGGGTCTTAACTATATACTTAAGACGATACCTCGGTGAACACTAGCGCCACCGTCATTTAAAAATCATTATTCACTGAAAACACAAGTTAACAAAATTCTGTGTTATGTAATTAAGGTTCTGGATCTGAAGTTAATTGGGAATGCTAAGTAAAAAAAAAAATGATTTTTTTTTGTATTTTTAACTGAAAATTTAGACTATTTTAAGGAAATTAATTTGATTTTTTTCGCTTAAATTATTATTATTAATTTTATATGAATTTTTAAAGTTTTATAGTTCATGACGTCATTTTACTAGACGATGTTACCATTATATAGTATAGTGCCACAGTGTGGTCACAATAAAAACGAACGTGCCTTTTATTTTACAATATTTTTACGGCCCTGGAAACAAGTCTATTAAGGCCTTTCTTGAAATTTTAATCTTCTACAGTCCTACTTTAATCAAGTCAAAAACGTCAAGTCAGTAATCTATCCCAGTCAAGTAAGTCTATAGTCAGAGTCAGGTGGCTTAATACCATCTCTTAAAACCATGCAAGGACGAGTGAGTAAGCGAGACAGCGCAATACATCATGTAAGGCGACATCTCGCTTACTCACTGGATAGACAACTGGATAGATGGTAGTAGGCCACCAGGGGGGTTACTATAGTCTCTTAAAACCATGACATTGAAAGATTGACATGACATTGACAGATCATAGGTTTTTTTTTAATTTGTCCGTTTTTACAGTCCTAATCCTAGTCGGAATCCGAAGTGTGGACACGCACACACTTAGGATATGAGTTAAAGCGTAGACGCAGCTTTATTTGCGCAATGACGTCATTTAGGTGTCAAATGAATGTTACAACTTCCACGGCATTTTTGAATATTTTACCGATATCAATGTACTTTTCTTGTCGAAAATACAAAAATATGGTATGAAATCAAAATATCTCGAAATGGTTTTCGTATTTTAGTGGGTATACCCAATTTTAATCATTTTTAATTATTAAATTATAGTTCCGTTTAGTAACAAATTGCAAAACTGCTAAAAGTGGCCGTTTTAAGCAATATTGCAATTTGTTACTATATGGAAATATAATTACATAAGACGGATTTTTGATAACTTGTGTTTTCAATGAATAATGATTTTTAAATGACGGTGGCGCTAGTGTTCACCGAGGTATCACCTTAATTTAAATCTATACCAATATAATAAAGCTGAACAGTTTATTGGTTTGAACGCTTATAACTTGAAAGCCACTGGTCGGATTTGCAAAATTCTTTTTGTATATGGAAGCCTGATTCTTGGGGAAGGTTATAGGCTATAGTACATACACACTAATGTCGAGTGAAACCGCGGGGAACAGCTAGTAAATAATACTTACCAATTCTGAACGTGCTGTTGTCGTGATGTGGCGAGGGCGCCACGTGTTTGGTTTCGTCTATCATCGGTTGGTAAAGCGGCTGTAAGGGCGGCTCCTGAAAACCAGATCACAAATCAAATCAAATATATTTATTTGCATGAATGTATGTACAAAATGATGTTGTAACAATATGAGTGTGCGAATACATTCTACCTTAGTAAGGCGTGCAAATCTATCAAATCTAAAAAATACTCAATTATAAGGATACATAATTTAAAAAAAAAGGTCAAATTAAAAAAAAAAAGATAATATACCTAAGTCAAAATAATAAAGTCATAATTTCCAAATATGTCACATAACTTTTTACTAATTTTGATCTATTATCCTTCTTCCGTGGTCTAGTGGTTAAGACGATTGCCTGTAGACCCGGGGGTCGTGAGTTCGATTCCCAGGGGAAGCATACTCTGTTCAGTTGTTCCAAGTTTGGTTAAGACATTTGCAGGCTTGAATCACCCACAATCCGATCCTGTACAATCCAATGATGTATTTATGTTATTGGTGCAATAAAGTATTTATTCATTAATTAATTCATAACAATAGTTTCTTTTATTGTGTCTGGAATCTTCGAGCAAACGAGTTTAAAAAAAGTTTATATTTGTAGAATAATCCACTTACTAATATTATAAATGCGAAAGTCTGTATCTGATACGTTTTCACTGATAAACTGCTGGCGTGATTTTGATGAAATTTGGTATGGATATAGTTTAAGACCGGGGCAAACATAGGCTTTTTGGCGCGATATAATATGATCGTAAGCGTGGCTTGATGTGAATCGATCGCTTCTTGTGGCATTTCTATCTTTAACTTAATAAATTATTAATAACTTATTACAACTATTAATCCATACTAATATTACAAATGCGAAAGTCTGTCTGTCTATCTGTCTGTCTGTCTGTCTGTTTGTTACCTCTTCACGGCTAAACTGCTGGACCGATTTTGATGAAATTTGGTAGGGATGTAGTTAACGACCTGAGGTCAAACATAGGCTACTTTTGGGCGCAATATAACCGAGTCCCCACGCGGGGCGAAGCCGCGGGGAACAGCTAGTAGGTTTTATAAAGAGGAAAGATTTGATTGATTGTTTGTTTGTATCGAATAGGCTTTAAAACTACTGGACCGAATTGAAAAATTATTTCACTGCTGGTAAGCCACACTCTCCCCGAGTTACATAGGCTATGTATGTACCACGGGCGAAGCCGGGATGAACTGCTTATATATATAGGGACAAATTACACAGATTGAGTAAGCCCCAAAGTAAGTATAAGACTTGTATTATGGGATACTAACTCAACGATACAATATTTAATAACAAATACGTATATAGATAAACATCCAAGACCCAGGCCAATCAGAAATAGATCATTTTTCATCTTGACCAGTAAGTATGTCGACCGCCTATCTCGATTCTCTCCTCTCGTAATGGCTACTTGTATCGCTATCGCCACATTTCGCTCCGCCTAACACACAAAACGCTTTGTCACTTTTGTTTTACTGACCGGGGATCGAACCCTGGACCTCCTGAGTAGCCGGGCAGGCATGTTAACCGTTACGCCACGGAGGTCGTCGAGTTAGTTAAAAATATAAAGCCCGAAATAGAAGAAAAGGGCGGGAAAATAAGACACATACCATTCGACACTGGTTGACGTAAGGGTATCCTTGTGCTATAGTTGGATACATCATGTTGGTTAACGACATCGGACCTTCAAACAAACATATAAGACATTAACCATAAAATTTATATCATCAAAAACAAAACATGTAAAATTTTCAAGTCTCGCTTAGTTGTTTTACCGTCAAAAGTTGTGAGATCAAGTCAAACAACAAACATACAACACATCCAACTAATATTATAAACGCGAAAGTGAGTTTGTATATTTATTTGTTTGTTACCTCTTCACGCGCTATCTACTGAACCGATCTTCCTGAAATTTCGCATACACATAGCTAGGAGTATTGAGAAGGACATAGGATACCTTTCATCCCGGGAAAAAGCACTGTTCCCGAGGGAATCTCACGCGGGCGAAAGCTGGTTCACCATAAAATTAATTCTACAGTTTGTAAGAATGTATGGATGTTTGTTACTCTTTCACAGGAAAACGGCTGAACCGATTTGGCTGAAATTTGGAATGGAGATTGCTTAGACCATTGAACAGCACATAGGCTATATTTTATCCTTGAATTCCCACGGTAGCGGGGCCCCGGACAACTGCTAGTCATCCATAAAATAAACAAGCAGTTTTCATCGTAAGATACTATATTTTATTTGCACATAGATATATGTATATTAAAATAAAACCAGACTAGTGCGAGTTGTACGCGCGTACAAAAGTATATAAAAAAATAAAATTATTTTTGAAAAATATAGGTAAAACATAAAAATAACGTACTACAATATAAGTTTATTTAGAAAAATTGTTGTGTAATAATCTGAATCTGCCCTTAAAATTTACAAGCAGTTAAATAAATTCTTCTGTTGCAACTAGTTTCCAAAAAAGAATAATAACTCCTTATTCACAACTGGTTGTAAAACTCAGTTGCCATGGCAGCAAAACTATAATTTGTTGGTAACTGGTTGCGTATTAATAAATTAATTAATAAGAATAAAAATTCCTTTTTCACAACTGGTTAGAAACTCAGTTGCCATGGCAGCAAAAGTATTATTTGTTGGCAACTGGTTGCGTATTAATAAATAAGAATAAAAATTTCCTTTTTCACAACTGGTTGTAAAACTCAGTTGCAATGGCGGCCGAAAGGGATTTGTTTCCACAGCTATGCTTCGGTCTACATTTGGGTACGGAACCCTAAAAACGTCGACAAACTAAAACAAGACTATAAAACAAACAAACTCACGTATATTGTGCTCCGTCATTACCAACGGCGTCACTTTAGTTTGAACAACTTGCACGTTCGTGGTCTCCTGTTGGTAATGGCCGGTTTGTGGCGGGGATGTCACCTAAAACAAGCAAATTTATATTTATAACTTTATTTATTCACTACCGACCCGCCCCGGCTTCGCATGGGCATAAAAACCTTCCTCTTGAATCACTCTATCTATTAAAAAAAAAAACCGCATCAAAATCCGTTGCGCAGTTATAGCAATATTTAATAATTGTAACACCAATGTATACCATGTTTTTTTGTGAATAAAGATATACTTACTTACTTACTTACTTAAGATTTTAGCATACAAAGGGACATAGGGACAGAGAAAGCGACTTTGTTTTATACTTATAATAATATAAGGACGTAAATTGCAATTTCGGCCGACGCTTGTATGATACTTTACTTCCTCTGAAATCCTTTTGAGACGAAACACATCGTATCAAATTTTACAATGGCGTCAACAGCAAGCCAGCATTCGCCGTGTCAATAATAGTAAGTACCAACATAACAAAAGTGTCCAGCAATTTCCATTAACGACCGCTAAATAGAATAGGTTTTTTTTTGTAGACTGGCCATAGTGAAACTAAAAAACCTAATGTATGAAAACGTGTACATTAAAAAACCTCCAATAGCGGCCGACAACGAATTTTTTTAAATTACATTTTTGTTTAGGCCAGCAATGAGTCTATTGACGTACATTTTTTTATATAATGAAGCTATTTCCGAACAAGAGGAAGAAAAATAACACTTACCTCATCATTCCTTACTGGAGAAGAATACTGAGTCCCATACTGAATCTCCTGACTGTCCTGATTGGCCAATTTATTCACAGCGGCTCTCTGATTGGCCACGTCATTCGGCCTCTGATTGGCTGGCGACTGTTCAAACGGCCTCTGATTCGATTCGAATCTTTGACTGTTCTCGAAAGGTCTTTCTAACGCGAACGGCTGGTCGTAATTTGAATTCTCGAATCGTTTTGTCTCGTATTGTCTCTGGTTCTCTGGCGGTTTCTGATTGGTCGTATCGTAACTTCTGTGGTTAAGTTCTGGACTATGATTGGTTTGGTTTTCGTAGCGGTTTTTCACTGGAGTCGTTGGTTTTGATTTCTGTTCGGGTTGTGTGTTTGTCTGTGCAAAGAAACAATTTGGCTAATCAAGTTTGCATGTTTTGCGATACTAATTGTAATCAAAAGTGGGGTCCTTATAATTATAAATAAATATAAATATATAGGGACAAATCACACAAATTAAATTAGCGCCAAAGTAAGTTCGAGACTTGTGTTATGGGATACTAACTCAACGATACTATATTTTATAACAAATACATATATTGATAAACATCCAAGACCCAGGTCAATCAGAAAAAGATCATTTTTCATCTTGACCTGACCAGGGATCGAACCCGGGACCTCCTGAGTAGCGGTCAGGCAAGTTGACGATTACGCCACGGAGGTAGTCAAAAATAAATCGACCAAGTGCGAGTTAGACTCACGCCCTAATGGGAGTTAATATTGATATTACCACACAAAACTAAAAGACTTATGCCCGAATACTCAAACGCTACTCAATTTTGAGAGCTGTTCAAGTATCATGCTGTCACTGTCATATCGTTAACGTTCAGCGCGACAGCACGTTACTTGAGCAGCTCTCAAAATTGAGTAGCGTTTGAGTATTCGAGCAATACCATATTGTTTTAAAATTTAAAATTTCGTAAATTCAAAGGCTTTCCTTTTAAAAAAATTCTTATTTTACAATGCAGTTGCTGCGTTGGTATTTAATAATAATTATAATATTTATTTCCTAGCAACCCATCACTATTGATTTCCTGTTTCAACTACCATTATGCTAAACGTGGCCTAAGGTCTTATGGCTCTAGGCTCTGTCTACCCCGTTTGGGATAAAGACGTGATTATATGTATGTATGTATTTGCCAACTAAGTGTCATTTTGGTCTTAAAAGTAGTACTTGCTCTTTAATACTTATTCACCTTTTACAGGTATTTCAAATTTGTGGGTGATTGATTTTTTTGATTGACTATCACGGAGAGATGAATAAAACAGCTGCAGCTGATTATCTGAGAATTTGTTTTGAGTCCTATAAATTATGTCCACGAATTCCCATAGGTATATCCATACTTCCATACTAATCCATCCATACTAATATTATAAATGCGAAAGTCTGTCTGTCTGTCTGTCTGTCACCTCTTCACGGCTAAACTGCTGGACTGATTGTGATGAAATTTGGTAGGGATGTAGTTAACGACCTGAGGTCAAACATAGGCTACTTTTGTGCGCGATATAACCGAGTACCACGCGGGGCGAAGCCGCGGGGAACAGCTAGTTATCTACTAAACGCATATGGACCACCACGATAAAAGAATTAATTACGTTGCCGTAAGTTGTAACTTGACCAGTACCCCTAGTATGAGTTTTTCTTAACGCAGACGCTAGCGACTGCGTTAGGATTTTGTATGGAATTTGTATTTGTATGAAATAGTAGTTGCCTTACTATCCGCCAGAGGCGCTGTACAGGTTTGCCATACTAAATCGCTAACGCAGTCGCTAGCGTCTGCGTTAAGAAAAACTCATACTAGGGGCACTGAGCGCCATCTTGTGTGAGCGGTGAAGTGACGTCTCGTTACAATTGTTCTTTTTCGTCCGAGCGTGTTTCCTGTTTGCATCTTTTGCTTACGCTTCAAAGCGTCAAGGGTACGTTTGAATAATAATAATCATTTCTTTCAAGTAATAACATTAATACTAATTTAAATTAATAATTTCAATTAAAGTTTAAGTTATGGTCCTAGATTTATCGGAACTGGTTATTACAATGTAGCGACTGCCGTCTGACCTCCGTAACCCTTTTTTCCAGGGAAACCAGACCCACAGGAACATGACCCGGGTGTGTTAGTGGACAACACTGACAGATTTTTCAGGGTGCCTAAATAGGCATATGACATAGCCTAACGACTGCCATCTACCGATAGCAACCGGGACCAACGGCTTAACGTGCCTTCTGAAGCACGGAGGAGCTCAAGATAGAAATGCCACTAATGGCGACCAATCCAAACATGGCCGCGCACTCGCCGTCTATCGTTAAGAACACCCACGCCTCGCTAGACTATTGAGCTCTCTATCTATGATCTATCTATCTATAATAGGTACCTTTTCCGTGTTATTCTTCTGACACGATTCTTGTGTCCGACACTCGCAGCAACACTTCCCACGACACTCCTCAGATGGCTGACACTCGCATTCTAAAACAACAAATATGTATATATCAATATATATAAAAATCAATGCCACTTCCCGTTGTTATTTTATATGGTGGACTCAAATCAACTGCAAATATTTTAAGGCCAGATTCGGACCACTATACTGAACAACTTTTCCAAATAAACTTATATCGAAATTCGAAAATATTTTTTGAGCTCCCATACTAATTGAGAATCAGCTGATCCGCTAAAGTATGGAAAGTAAAAAAAATAATTTCATATTTTCATTTATTGTCCACCTTGTATAACTCAACTAGCGACCCGCCCCGGCTTCGCATGGGCATAAAAACCATCCTCTTGAATCACTCTATATATTAAAAAACTGCATCAAAATCCGTTGCGTAGTTTTAAAGATTTAAGCATACAAAGGGACATATGGACAGAGAAAGCGACTTTGTTTTATACTATGTAATGATATCTTAATATGCTTTGTTATTTTTTTTTTTACTTTTATACAGGAATACTATGAGGAATACTATAATTTATCAATAGTCTAAATTGTTATTATTTTAATTGGATTTTGTATAACGTTCTGGGCGTCGATTCTGCTAACATTTATCACAATCGTGTCAAAATAGTGTTACAATGGTAGTGCTTTTTTACACACTAATTACAAGAAATTTATATTTTTTTAATATCACTTCTGATGATCACACCACACACTACATTCACATCACATCATACTGTCATAACTCTTGTAAATAGTGTGTAAAAAGCACTACAATTGAAACACTATTTTGACACGATTTTGACTTAACGTTAGCAGAATCGACGCCCTGATTTATTGTGGAGAAAAAAAAAAAAAAACATATTATTATTTATTTTATAACTCAAGAACGGGCTCACCTATCCGAACCAAATGTTTAGTCTTTGTTTGGACTATTTAGTAGATGGTTTATGTGAAGTTTGTACAAAATCGGTCGAGCGGTAATTTTTTTTTTATTATTTCACTTTATGCGTAGCGAATCACGTACCGGATCGCTAGTTTGTTATAAAATATAGCATCGTTGAGTTAGTATCCCATAACACAAGTCTCGAACTTACTTTGGGGCTAACTCAATCTGTGTGATTTGTCCCTGTATATTTATATATTTAATATTTGCAATAGTTTTTAAGTTATAAGCAGTCTTAACTTCCTCTGTGGTCAAGTGGTTATGTCGTTTACCTATAGACACGGAGGTCTTGGGTTCGATTGTCACGGGATCAATACATAACTTAGTCGTTTTCAGTTTGTTTAAGAATCACCTGATTGTCTGTTTAATAAAGATGGCTGCCATCTGGTAGTCGTTAAAGGAACCACGTCAGAGGCCGAGAGGCGGTTCCGAAGAACTCTGACACCAGGGTTGTGCATGGTCGATTGACCGTGACACCTACACGAAATGACGATGATATATTTGTATGTATCCTTACCGCTGTCTATGAAAGAATGTTGCTTTTCCAGTCTCCCTCTACGTGTATCGTTGTCGATCTGAAAAAAAAATGCCGATATATTTATTATATCCATACTAATATTATAAATGCGAAAGTCTGTCTGTCTGTCTGTCACCTCTTCACGGCTAAACTGCTGCACCGATTGTGATGAAATTTGGCATGGATATAGTTATGCACTAGGAGACAAACATAGCCTACTTTCGGGCGCGATATGACCGAGGCGCACGCGGGCGGGGCCGCGAGCAACAGCTAATATTATGCTCAATTTTCGTCTTCTTTCATGAATAAAATTAAAACTATTTATGTTACAATAACAACAAAAATAAATTTATGATCCTCATAACGAGCCCTTTCATTTGATATATAACAGGGTAAGGTTTGCTAAACTTTTTTTTTAAAATTCCTAAGTCGTACCCCGAGAATATGACCCTTATTAAACTGTTTGCTTTGCACATCTGTGTTCGGGTCATAGGATCACGCCATCCTACCAAATTTCATCTGTTTTGGTCCAGCGGGTTCGGAGAAAATTGTCTGTGACAGACGGACGGACGGACAGACAGACGCACGAGTGATCCTATAAGAGTTCCGTTTTTACATTTTTTTACGGAACCCTAAAAAGGCCTACGGCCAACCTGATGGTAAGTGGTTACCGTAACCTATGAACAGCCACCTTTCATTAATTAATTCATCAAGTACGCAATTCGTTTCCTTTCATACTTAGTAAGAACAACAGGCCTACAGCCAACGTGATGGTAAGTGGTTACCTTAGCCTATAAACAGTCACCTTCAATAATTAATTCATCAAGCATTTAATTCGATTTTTATACTAAGTAAAAACAAACAGATCAACGGCCAACCTGATGGTAAGTGGTTACCATAGCCTATCAACAGTCACATTCATTAATTAATTCATCAAGCATTTAATTCGATATTTTTATACTAAGTAAAAACAAATATATCTACAGCCAACCTGATGGTAAGTGGTTACCATAACCTATCAACAGTCACCTTCATTAATTCATTCATCAAGAACCTAATTCGATATTTTTATACTAAGTAAAAACAAATATATCTACAGACAACCTGATGGCAAGTGGTTACCGTGGCCTACGAACATTTACCTTCAGCTGGTCCGACTGTGTACAACTGGTGTCGTACAACGCCGGCGGGTTGGCAGGGTCGTAGTGGTACACACTGCCGTCAGGGTTGGTCAGGGGTCGGCCCGTCTGGAACACAAACTTGTATTAAAACCACCCCTATTGAGAATTCAGTCATATCTATACTTCCTTACTTATGGCTTAGTGATACATTTTTAATGAATCCACACTAATATTATAAATGCGAAAGTCTGTCTGTCTGTCTGTCTGTGATGAAATTTGGTAGGGATGTAGTTGACGACCTGAGGTCAAACATAGGCTACTTTTGGGCGCGATTTAACAGAGTCCCACGCGGGGCGAAGCCGCGGGGAACAGCTAGTATAACATAACCCTTTACCTGTGTTCAATAATAAAGATATTTCTATTTGTCTATTTTATTCTATTAATAGCGACCCGCCCCGGCTTCGCACGGGCGTAAAAACCTTCCTCTTGAATCACTCTATCTATTAAAAAAAACCGCATCAAAATCCGTTGCGAAGTTTTAAAGATTTATGCATACATAGGGACAGAGAAAGCGACTTTGTTTTATACTATGTAGTGATACTTCATACTAATATTATAAATGCGAAAGTGAGTTTGTTTGTTTGTTACGCTTTCACGCCCTAACTAGTGTATCAATTTTCTTGAAATTTCTCATACACATAGACAAAAATATTGAGAAAGACATAGGATCCCATTCATCCCGGGTAAAAGCACTGTTTCCGAGAAAACACATCACAATACAAACTCAGTTTTGCATTTATAATTATAGTTAGTATTCGTCTGTTTTCGATATGCAACACCTGATATGACAAGACGTAAATTGAAAAATTATAGTCCAGTAATAATTCATTTTCAAATAGCCTTGGAGCATCACTAAGGGAACTTGAAACATAAATTAGTATCACCACTAGCACAAATGGTCTATATATTACTAAAAATATATTTTCAAAACCAGCATGAGATGATATAAATGGTTAACACTTCCCTCCACCTCCCACGGCTCTACCAGCCTCTCGGCTATACGAGCCGAATCTCGGGAGAGTGCGCTGTACTTGCATTTCGCATCTCTCTCCAGTCGCACCTGCTCGATCTCCCTACAAGTTCTCTATAGTGTCGCCTGTCTCTGCAATCATTGCGTTTCAACAACTCTCCCCCATCGTTAGGGGGCTTACATTCACACATACGCCTCGCTTGCCTTCTCGATCAGTGCCCCTAGTGTGAGTTTTTCTCAGACGCTAGCGTCTGCGTTAGGATTTTGTATGGAATTTCTTAGTTGCCTTACTATCCGCCAGAGGCGCTTTACAGGTCTGCCGTACAAAATCGCTAACGCAGACGCTAGCGAAGAAAAACTCACACTAGGGGCACAGAGGCCGGCTTCTGTCTTCTATGGCTAACAAACAGACAGACAGACAGTCACCTGTGGGTGTATCAGCACGGCCCCGGCGGGCACGGCCGCCAGCCGGCTGACCCCCCACACCACGCCCGCGCCCAGCGCTGGGAGCGCGCCCACGCCTGGGTGAGCGCCCACGGGCTCTGGGCTCGCTCCACCTGGAAACGAAACGTGATGTGAATCAAGGAAATCATGTCATAGGCGATGCGGCTAGCAACCCGTCACTATTGATTTCCTGTCTCAACTACCATCATGCTAAGCGTGGCCTGAGGTCTTATGGCCCTAGGCTCTGTCTACCCCGCATGGGATAAAGACGTGATTATATGTATGTAACATTTCGGAGGAAGTAAAGTACCGTACAGGTCGCGACCGGAATCGCAATTTAAGTCCTCGTATTTTTTTCTCGTATTAAAAGCACTTGGCAAGGCTTCAGTTGCGCTTCGGCGTTGCAATATAACTCGGCCGTGAATGGCTTCATTTCTGATCTCGACAGTAATGCATTTTTTTTTTTTCATTTCTCATTCCCGGAAAGTAGTGTTTTCCTGATCTGAGTATAGGGTGGAAAACGCTTCATGCCCTCCCACGGGCCGAAAAATCCCATAGTAATCACTTTCTTCCCTAGGGCGGGAATGAAATTTCAAAATATAGAAAAATTTTGTCTGTGACTGGAAGGAAATTGACAACGAAAAACTTCTTAAAAATAACGTGAAAGTATAACAGCCAGTGTGAATTAAAAAATACTTATTAGGGTCAGCACTAACCAAGAGCAATGCATTCTCTGATAACACTTAAATATTAACTTCCTAAATATGGACATACAGTGTAAAATAAACACTTATACAAACGCGATGGTCCTGAACATTACATAAAGAATTTAATTTACATACATACATATCATCACGCCTGTCTCCCGTAGGGGTAGGCAGAGACTAGAGATTTCCATTGGCTACGATCCTTACATACCTCTCTCGCCTCCTCCACACTCATCACTCTCGTCATACACGCTCGTCGATTTCGGGTACTCCTAATGTCTCCCTTTTTCAAAAGGTCTGCGATTTGGTCGCAAAGAATTTAATTTAATTTTACATTTTAATTTTGATGGTAACCCCTCTGCAATGCTCTTGGTGTGTGCTGATCTTAAGCGAAACGGAGAGACCATCCTGACGCGCGCGGTATGTTCCATATTTAAAATTTAAAACTGAATTAACAACATAATATAATTTAAGTAGGCACTACTCATGTTTTTATTATGTTTATTTTAGAAAAACTACTATTTTTTTACTTTCCTTATATTCGAAATGAAAACTAGAGTGTTTAGCACGGGTAAAAGGAATAATTCCTGCTCGGACTATAGCCGCCTAAATACCTCGCACGGGAATTATTTCTTTCTTCCCTTGTATAACAATCTACTATTTTAATTACAATGTTGTCTTAGGCCAGCAATGTGAAAATTTTAAATAATGAAGCTATGACCGAGCAAGAGGAAAAAAATCATGTTAATCTATACATCTATACAAATAAATCAAATTGGAACTGTGATCTGAACTGTGTTCCCACGGGAACTGTGCTGTTTCCCGGTAATGAATGAAGCGAGGTGACAAACAAACAAATATACAAACTCACTTTCGCATTTATAATATTACTAGCGACCCGCCCCGGCTTCGCATGGGCATAAAAACCTGCCTCTAGAATCACTATCTATTAAAAAAAAACAGAATCAAAATCCATTGCGTAGTTTTATAGATTAAAGTATGCTTTAATCTATAAAACTACGCAATGGGATATAGGGACAGAGAATGCGACTTTGTTTTATACTATGTAGTGATGATAGTGATTTAGAATTAACTCACCAGTCGGAGAAGGCGTGACAGAGTCCGTGCTCCGCAGACTGAGCGTCTTGTATCCAGAACTGGAGGGGGACAACCGCCAACTGCTTGACGCCAAATCTCCTATAAATACCACATTATTATACTGTGTTTGTTTTTTGTTACCAGAGAAATTAAGGATGGCGCACATATGGCGAAGCGCAGCGCAGAGCATTTTCCACTGTCAAACTATTATCGGCTTTGTTCTCTTTGAAATAATATTCAAAAACCTTTCGCATGTAGTAGCTTTAAAGCGTATCGGAATTAAGTATTGTCTTAATGGATTTTTGGTATTATTTCAAAGACAACAAAGCCGATAATAGTTTGAGCCCCGTATTAAGAAACTTTTGTTAAGCCTATTTTAGTTAAAATGTGTTTCGTCTCTATACGTA
The DNA here is from genome assembly GCA_947044815.1 of Apomyelois bistriatella. Lineage (NCBI taxonomy): Eukaryota > Metazoa > Arthropoda > Insecta > Lepidoptera > Pyralidae > Apomyelois > Apomyelois bistriatella. The sequence continues at coordinate 1,214,359 of OX345715.1, read as the reverse complement.
TTTCCATGCTGGTCTGGGAGAAAAAGAAAAACATAGAAAGTACCAGCTGCTTCTCTTCCCGTGCAAGTCGTAAAAGTCGACTGAGGGAATTGGCGAATAAGGGAATCTTAACATAGGCGATGCGGCTAGCAACCCATCACTATTGATTTCCTGTTACAACTGTCATCATGCTAAACGTGGTCTAAGGTCTTTTGGCCCTAGGCTCTGTCTACCCCGTATGGGATAAAGACGTGACTATATGTATGTATGTATGTGTTTCGTCTCGTTCTTTCACGTGAAGTGTCGGGTAAGAGAGAAAGAGCCAGAACCAATTTTAGTTAAAATGGGCTTATCAAACTGAAAATGTTCTGCGCTGCGCTTCGCCATATGTGCGCCGGCCCTTAGAATTACACATTATAACTTATTGAGTCGTCATTATACAATGTATGTTTGTTTGTTATAACTCTATTGTACTAAAACAAAAGTGAATAATGTCTTTTTGTTGTAACTTTATTTTTGTATTTAGTTTTTGTTGTGATTTCGTCTCAATAAATTATTTTTCTTTCTTTCTTTAGTAAGTTCTTGTAAGCTTGGCTAGAAGAAAATCGTTAGCGATAAGCCTTTGTACTAATTTTATTTCCGATCCTGTACATTCCAATTATGTATTTATTTAATTATTGCTTTTAGCATTAAGTCCGCCCATTGTGCTTTACATTTGTATTTTGTACAATAAAGGTTAAATAAATAAAGTGTTAAATTATTCATTCATTATATAAGGTGAACACAAATCAATTGCAAATATTTTAAGGGCAGATTCAGACAACTATTCTGAACAACTTTCCCAAATAAACTTTATACTGCACATATACACTAATCTTGGTAAAATTTTATACAAAACGAAAGATACGCAAATTAAATTTATGAAAATTTCATAAGAATTGGCTAGTCCAATTTTTCACAAAGATGTCTAATTCGAAAATCATTTCGAGGAATAGGCTTATTAAACAGTTTGCGGTAATCAGATTTTTCATTAAGCACGTATTTTTTGAGAGACTTGGTTGCCAAAAACTCAATGACCTTCATTTTCAAAAATTTACTACAAGGTCAAAAAACAAGCCATTGTACAAGCCATGTGACGTAAGCGGCTTGCTCAATTTTTTTCTGTAAGTTGGCAGCATAGGGATTATGTACTCTTTGCTTGGAAGTACTGCAAGCACAAGCCAGTCAAATCGTCACAATCGTCATTATCATATATTTATTCTAGTAAACATAACCTTAATACTTTGTTTCAACGTGAAGTGACGTCATCGCTGTGTATGTATCTTTCAAATTGAAAAAAAAAAAACAATTTAAAGGATTTTTCTTTCAAATGGTATCTCAAAAATGGTCTATTTTATCTAAAAAAAAACACATAAAAATCACTGTCATATTTTTTTGAACTAGCTAATTAAGAATTTATTTTGACAACAAAAATTCCTTCAGGTGTTCTTGAGCTATTTGTAACATTATCTATTGGCAGGTTACATAAATTCATGTTTCTTTGATCTCTGACACCAGGTTGTGCACGGTCGATTGACCGTGTCGCCTACACTACAATGGGCACTCACCCTGCTTGCTGAGCAGCCTGGTGGCGTGTGTGTGGTGTGCGTCGTGTGAGGTGCGGCGGTCACCGTAACCACCGAAACTGTGGCTCTTGGACACCGCGCCGCGCACGCACGGCGGCGGAACTGAGTTGCTCTCCAGGGATTGGACCTACGAACAATATATATATACCAGCAAAAGGAAGTAAAGATGATTCCGTGCTTCGGGAGGCACGTTAAGCCGTCGGTCCCGGCTGCCATCTGGCAGTCGTTAAAGGAACCACGTCAGAGGCCGAGAGGCGGTTCCGAAGAACTCTGACACCAGGGTGAGCATGGTCGATTGACCGTGTCACCTACACGAAATGATGATACCAATATAAAGCTCTCCTGGAATTCTCACATCGTTGAAGTAAGTCGTAAGGTGTATGGTACTCTCCATTATTTGCATCGCCTAAAAAACTTTCTTCCTATTAAAACTAAAATTATGCTGGCTCAAGCACTGGTACTTCCTCTTATTGATTACGATGATGTGTGTTATCTGGATGTAACTGAACAACAACTGAACAAATTGGAACGCCTTGTCAACAATTGTATCAGGTTCATTTTTTGTCTCCGGAAATATGACCATACTTCCGAATACCGTTCTGAGCTGAAATGGCTGCCTATCCGTCAACGAATTTACATATATTATGTCAACTCTATAATATTCTTAGTAATTCACTCACTCCCAATTACCTTAAATGTGATTTCAAACTTTTAAGTTCCAATCATGATAGAAACCTGCGTTCTTCTAATAATATGTCTCTTGCAACGCCTTCTCATCATACTGAATTTTCCTCCAAATCTTTCGCCGTGACCGCAGTAAGACTTTGGAATCGGCTTCCAGAATCGATTAGGCAGGCCTCCAGTCGTGCTACTTTCAAAAAGCTTGTCTACAAGTTCCTACTCTCAAAATTATAGGAAGCGGAAAGGGAGGGGAAATTGAGAATTGCTGCTATTGTTTATTTTGCTTTTAATATATATTTTTTTTACTATGGCTAATATATTTTATGATAGGCATATATGTATTAATATGTATGTATGTATGTATATATATATGTATATATTAACTATTTATTATGTATGTTATGTAAGTTTATTATATTTGTTATTTAAGTAAATGTTATTTTTGCACCCACAAACTGTTCTCTGCTTGACCCAAAGGTTGACTGTTAGATAATGCTTTTAGCATTAAGTCCGCCTATTGTATTTTTACAATAAAGTTAAATAAATAAATATATCCCTAATAAACGAGCAATATGTATATTTATTTTTTACTCGCTTTTTCCAACTAATATTATAAATGCGAAGGTGAGTTTGTATATTTGTTTGTTACCTCTTCACGCCGTATCTACTGAACCAATCTTTCTGAAATTTCGTATACACATAGCCAAGAGTATTGAGAATGACATAGGGTACCTTTCATCCCGGGAAAAAGCAAAGTTCCCGAGGGAAATTCACGGGAGCGGAGCCGGAGGCGAACGCTAGTCTAATATAAAGCTACAACAAATGCTATACAAATGGCGCAATTTCGAGTCTATAAAAACATTTAAAAATCTCATCGCTTCACTAAGGAGACTTTCCACATACCTTCAAAAGCTTATTCCTCCCAGCTTCAGGAGTCAACAGCTTCACTGGTCCAGAATTCGTCCACAAACATTGAGATTCATCTTGTGTACAGTTATCCTGGAAACATCGAGTTAATTCAAATATATACATGTAACTAGCTGATTCCCGCGGTTTCACTCGCCCTTGGTGTGTATGCACTATAGCCTATAACCTTCCCCAAGAATCAAGCTATCATACGCAGAAAAAAAATTTCAAATCCGACCAGTAGTTCCCAAGTTATAAGCGTTCAAACAAACAAATAAACTCTTCAGCTTTAAAATATTAAGTATAGATAAAACAATAAAAATATTTTATCGGTACATTTAGTTATTTCAACTGAAATGGATAAAGGGACACTAAAAAACGAACAATAGAAGGCAAAAAAAAAATTTTAAAATTTTTTGTCTGTCTGTCTGTATGCATGATTAGATTAAATCAAATACATACAAATTTTTTAGCTTTATTATACTAAAAGTATAGATAATACACTCACCGAGCTAAATATCCTCCGTCTCACCCTCTCGTACTCCCTCTCCCTCTGCTCCAAGGATTTGCTTCTAGCGTTCGCCAGAGAACAGTTCCCGGGCTCGTCCAGCGAGTGCGTGTCGCGTTTGAGTATCGATCTAAAAATTATGACAATAAGGTGTATTTTCTTAACATTTTCAAAGTTGTCGTATAAAAAAAAAATCCAAAAAAAATCGGTTGTCTGTAAAGTCGGTTTACTGACGATAGTTGAACGTGACAACGTCATAAGAAATTCGCTTGCACTTCAAGCCTTAAATGGAACGCCTCAGAGCGAGGTAACGCCGCATCGCGTCATGTTGTTTCGTGCGTGCAGCCGGCTCCATCGAAATATAAGACGTTGTCACGTCAAAAAAATATTATTTTTGTGCCGCTGAGGAGTTCCTTCGTTGAAAGCCCATCCCGGGCGCATCATCAGGTTATGCTCCTCCTCTTGACGACCTTCGTAGCGAAGTTGTTAATATGCCTGCTTGCTATTCCCGGGTTCGATCCCCAGTCAAGTCAAGATGAAAAATTATCTTTTTCCGATTGAATTTCTGCTTGATCTGTTTCATATAACTATACCTTGGCCTTTCTCCTTTTATCATTCCTTCAATGATGTTTGATAAAAGCATAGTATCCCTTGTAAATAATAAAAATTAAGTTAAAAAACTATAACCCGACTACGTGGTGTCTAAGCCAATGTTAACCGCACTATTTTTACAAATCTTTTGACACCTCATTCATTAAAATCGGCCCAGTATTTTAGGCGCTACGATGGAACATACATACATATCTACTTACACACATACATACATAGACTGCCAAAATCATTACCCTTCCTTTTAGCTTCGCCGTAATCGGGTAATTAAAAACAAAATAGAGTACATACTTAGCAAGTGTGTCCTGATGATGTCGTTGTGGACTTGGCGGGAACGCGGCCGTGCACCACTGACGGAAACCAGTGCACGGGATTCGACCGCCGCTTGTACCTGGAGATATGACACTTATTGTGAAGGAGAGAAGGTCGGTTTTACTGTGAACTTATTCCATGTTTTTAGTATACGTGTGCCGGTAGAAGTGTGCTGTGTTACAAGGGAAGAAGGTTGGTTTTACTGTGAACTTATTCCATGTTTTTAGTATAAGTGTGCCGGTAGAAGTGTGCTGTATTGTAAGGGGAGAAGGTTGGTTTTACTGTGAACTTATTCCATGTTTTTAGTATAAGTGTGCCGGTAGAAGTGTGCTGTATTGTAAGGGGAGAAGGTTGGTTTTACCGCCGTTTGTACCTGGAGATATGACACTTATTGTGAAGGAGAGAAGGTCGGTTTTACTGTGAACTTATTCCATGTTTTTAGTATACTTGTGCCGGTAGAAGTGTGCTGTATTATAAGGGGAGAAGGTTGATTTTACTGTGAACTTATTCCATGTTTTTAGTATACGTGTGCCGGTAGAAGTGTGCTGTATTATAAGGGGAGAAGGTTGGTTTTACAGTGAACTTATTCCATGTTTTTAGTATAAGTGTGCCGGTAGAAGTGTGCTGTATTGTAAGGGGAGAAGGTTGGTTTTACCGCCGCTTGTACCTGGAGATATGACACTTATTGTGAAGGAGAGAAGGTCGGTTTTACTGTGAACTTATTCCATGTTTTTAGTATACTTGTGCCGGTAGAAGTGTGCTGTATTATAAGGGGAGAAGGTTGATTTTACTGTGAACTTATTCCATGTTTTTAGTATACGTGTGCCGGTAGAAGTGTGCTGTATTATAAGGGGAGAAGGTTGGTTTTACAGTGAACTTATTCCATGTTTTTAGTATAAGTGTGCCGGTAGAAGTGTGCTGTATTGTAAGGGGAGAAGGTTGGTTTTACCGCCGCTTGTACCTGGAGATATGACACTTATTGTGAAGGAGAGAAGGTCGGTTTTACTGTGAACTTATTCCATGTTTTTAGTATACGTGTGCCGGTAGAAGTGTGCTGTGTTACAAGGGAAGAAGGTTGGTTTTACTGTGAACTTATTCCATGTTTTTAGTATACGTGTGCCGGTAGAAGTGTGCTGTATTATAAGGGGAGAAGGTTGGTGGTTGGTTTTACTGTAAACTTTATTATAAGTATGACGTCAGTCTGTGGACGTGCACCAATGAAGCCAGTGCACGGGATTCGACCGCCGCTTGTACCTGGAGATATGACACTTATTGTGAAGGAGAGAAGGTCGGTTTTACTGTGAACTTATTCCATGTTTTAGTATAAGTGTGCTGTATTGTAAGGGGAGAAGGTTGGTTTTACCGCCGCTTGTACCTGGAGATATGACACTTATTGTGAAGGAGAGAAGGTCGGTTTTACTGTGAACTTATTCCATGTTTTTAGTATACGTGTGCCGGTAGAAGTGTGCTGTATTGTAAGGGGAGAAGGTTGGTTTTACCGCCGCTTGTACCTGGAGATATGACACTTATTGTGAAGGAGAGAAGTTCGGTTTTACTGTGAACTTATTCCATGTTTATAGTATACTTGTGCCGGTAGAAGTGTGCTGTATCGCAAGGGAAGAAGGTTGATATTACTGTCAACTTGTTTCTTAATAAATATTTGGATCTGGCCGCCACTTGTACCTGGAGATTGTGACTTATTGTAAGGGAAGAAGGTTGATATTACTCTCAACTTGTTTCTTAATAAATATTTTGGATCTGGCCGCCACTTGTACCTGGAGATTGTGACTTATTGTAAGGGAAGAAGGTTGATATTACTCTCAACTTGTTTCTTAATAAATAGTTTGAATCTGGCCGCCGCTTGTACCTGCAGATATGTGACTTATTTTAAGGGGGGAAGGTCTATTTTACTGTGTATTCGTTTCGTCGGTCTTAGTGTAACAAATAATATGTATGCGGCCGCCGAGCTTGCTTGCAGAAATATGCCGTATTGTAAGGCTGGACAGTCTGTTTTACTGTCAACTTATATTATTATTTAGTGTAAGTATCGACATTTCATGCAGACGAAAATGTGCCGTATTGTAAAGAAGAAAGGTCCATAGTAAACTGTGAATTATTTCATGTTTCTTTAGCGTAAATATGGATGCAAAAATGTTTCGTATTGTAAGCGTAGAACGTCTATTTTGCAGTGAACTTATTTCGTGCAAGTATGGATGCGAGAATGTTTCTTATTGTTAGCGTAGAACGTCTATTTTGCAGTGAACTTATATCATGCAAGTATGGATGCGAAAATGTATCTTATTGCAAAGGAGGGACGTCTATTTTGCAGTACACTTGTTTCGTGTTTCTTTTTTTGCGATGATTATCATAAGATAATTCTTACCACTCTTGGAGACCAGCACGCAGGTCTTGTTATTCTGGTCTAAATGATGTGACAATTGGAACAGCGCGGCGCAGCGGTGGACGAGCATACGGCCGTATGACGTCATCACCGGAAACCGGACGATACAACGGCTGTAAGACAAAATACAAATTGCAACAAACTTACTTAAAAGTTCAAGTAGTTTCCCCACAGATGGCGCTGATTTATAATTAATGCTGTGGTTACACCAAACAAAAGTTAGTTTTTGTTTTATTTACCCAGAGATTTAACTAGCCCGTTGTGTATGTTCTATAGCCTATACCCACCTTCCCTATATATAATTTTTCAAATATTTCCGAGATAAAAGCGTTTAAATAAATAAAATCTTTAGCTTTATTAGGTACAAGCTGCTCCCCGCGATTTCACCCGCACTTACTGTGTATGTACTACAGTCTATAACCTTCTCGAAAAATCTGGCTATCATATACAGAAATAACTTTTTAACAAATGCGAAAATATTTTTTTCAAATACATCCAATAGTTCTAGAGTGAAAGGCGTACAAACAAACAAGGAATTAATGAATGAATGCGTGAACAAATGAACGAACTCACCCAGTATCCTCCTTGATTAAGAGCATCATTCTTTAATTTTTAAAGCATCTTTAGTGAATGAACGATTAAATGAACTCACCCAGTATCTTTCACAAGAGTCCGCAAAATCTTCTTTAGAGCATCTTCATTCTTGTTTAGAGCATATTTAATGAATGAACGAATGAATGATTGAATGAAATCACACAGTATCGTTCACAAGAGTCCGCAAAATCTTCTTTAGAGCATCTTCATTCTTGTTTAGAGCATATTTAATGAATGAACGAATGAATGATTGAATAAACTCACCCAGTATCGTTCACAAGGGACCGCAACTCCTATATTTTCAAGTGATTATAATCTCGAGCGTTCTTGTCAAGAGCATCTCTAATGTACGAACGAATGATTGAACGATCTCACCCAGTATCTTTCACAAAAGACTGCAAAATCTTCTTTAGAGCACCTTTCGTCTTGTTTAGAGCATATTTAATGAATGAACGAATGAATGATTAAATGAACGAACGGTTGAATGAACTCACCCAGTATCGTTCACAAGGGACCGCAACTCCTTCTCAATCTTCAGCAAAGTCATTCTGTCCCGAGCGTTCTTGTTCAGTGTCTGCTTTATAAAGTTCACCAGTTCCACGCCGCTTGGCTCCGATTTGTCTTCTATTGGCAGGAAGGTCATATCTATATTATACTAGCGTTTGCCCGCGGCTTCGCCCGCGTAAAATTCCCTCGGTAACATTGCTTTTTGCCGGGATCAAAGGTACCTTATGTCCTTCTCAATACTCCTAGCTATGTGTATGCTTAATTTCAGAAGGATTGGTTCAGTAGATAGGGCGTGAAGGGGTAACAAACAAACAAATATACAAACTCACTTTCGCGTTTATAATATACTAGCGACCCGCCCCAGCTTTGCATAGGCATAAAACCTTCCTATTGAATCACTCTATCTATTAAAAAAAAAACAGCATCAAAATCCGTTGCGTAGTTTTAAAGATTTAGGCATACAAAGGGACATAGGGACAGAGAAAGCTACTTTGTTTTATACTATGTAATGAAGTTGAAAAGTCTTGTTAGTTACAACACTTATAACTCAAGATCTACTGAAATATTGCATACACATAGAAGTATTGTAAAGGACATTGTGTACCTTTCATCCCGGGAAAAAGCACTGTTCCCGAGGAAAGTTCACGCGGGCGAAGCCGCGGGCAAAAGCTAGTTGTTAATAAGATAAATTTCGTATGGAGGTAGCTGTTACATTAATACATTTTTTATCCCGAAAAGTCTGCGATTACCGTAGGTTTGGTCAAAAAAAAAATGGCGCTTTATAGAGTAGATGGCGCTGCTGTATATTATAAACCGCGGGTAACATCGTGGGCTGCAAACAGTTGGTTATAATTTTACCTTGATATCTTTACGCATGTGATAAAAAGAATATTTGGCAAACAGACGCTCAGACGGTCAATCTACTTTTATTACTATATAAAAATAAGTCGGGTTTTCCTTCCTGACGCTATAACTCCAGAAGGCACGAACCGATTTCCACGGTTTTGTTTCGTTGGAAAGGACTCGGGCTCCGTGAGGTTTATAGCAAAGAAAATTCAGGAAAAAATCAACAGAAAAGCGGGAAAATCATTTTTCACATACAGCGCCATCTCTGATATATAGCATGTACTACAAAAACGAAGCCATCTGGTGGCGAAACGGAGTTCGCCGGGTTTGCTAGTAGTGAATAAATATAAGGGTTCCGTTTCATGAAAACATCTTAGCATTGTCTTATTGTGAAATAAACTTACCAGAGTCATTTCTGCTGAGAGAAACTGTCTTTAGTTTCACGTCTTTGCGCTCTGGACATCTGAAACAACCATAATAAATAAATAACATCACAGATAATAATACACTAGTATTGATATTCAATCGCCATACAAAGAAAAGCACCGATTTCTAGTATACTAATAAGTGTCCCCCCATACTGAGACATGTTAACCCCATCTATCGATCACTTGAGACACTGTGATTCCAAATCCGATAACTTATTAAATGAAACACTAAATAAATTAGGATACTTTAAAAAATTGTGTTATAATATTTCACACTTTTATTACTGAAGTGTTTGGATTTTCTCTCTCTCTCTCTCTTCACGTGTTACTCAAAGATAGGAACCCATGATGTTGCTTAAGATAGCCAACCTAAATTTGCAACTATTTTTGAGCTAATCGACAAGAAAATAATGAATATGAATTACCTGCAGTAAAATGTTTGGTCATCTTCCAGTGTTCCTGATTTTCGTCCGTCCTCATTTTGAACACCTAAAATCAAAATTACCATAAATATTTTGCATAGACATTAAGACGATACCTCGGCGAACACTAGCGCCACCATCATTTAAAAATCATTATTCACTGAAAACACAAGTTAACAAAAATCCGTGTTATGTAATTAAGGTTCTGGATCTGAAGTTAATTTTAAACATATAAAATTATTAAATTACAGTTCCCTATAGTTACAAATTGCAATATTGCTCAAAACGGCCACTTTTAACAGTTTTGCAATTTGTTACTATCATCTTAAGCGAAAATAACAAACTCTTTATTTTATTTTTTTATTAAGGTGAAAACAAACGTCGTGTCGTATCCATACTAATATTATAAATGCGAAAGTCTGTCTGTCTGTCTGTCACCTCTTCACGGCTAAACTGCTGGACCGATTGTGATGAAATTTGGTAGGAATATTGTTAACGACCTGAGGTCAAACATAGGCTACTTTTGGACGCGATATAACCGAGTCACACGCGGGGCGAAGCCGCGGGGAACAGCTAGTCATCAAGAAATAAAGGAACTGGCAACTGGAAAAATGATAGACAGAAATGGAAGGAACTCCGCCGACAAGAGCCTAAATTTATGAAGGTGATATTTCAACTGAAGGGATCATGGAATGGGGGAATCATGACATAGGCAAACAGGCATACGGCCCACCTGATGGGAAGCGGTTACCGTAGCCTATGGACGCCTGCAACCAGGCGACTTCAGATTTATTAAAAAAAAATATGAAGTATATTTAAACAACAATGTATTGATTATTTCATCCTTTTTAGTTCAGGAATTGGAGTCGGTTTCGTTTTTTTGGCAAAAACAATTATTTTTGTTTGAAGAACCCCATGTTGTAGTCTTTTGGAGGCAGGGAGGGACCGTGGCAGGGAGTTGTGACTTTCTCATTTGGAGAGTATGACGGGAGCGATAGGGATATGCTCTCGCGCCACAAAGGGAAGATGTTCCCGCCAGGCCGGTTGTGATCCCTGGGGAACTAGCGACAGACGATGTCTTGTCGGAGGTTGTATATATGGCTCCAATCCGTAGAAACTTCGCACGCGCGATTTAGACTTTCATAGGAATTTGCCGTCTTGTATGCAGTTCTGAGTTGCTTTTAACGCCATCTGTGATGCGTCTTTGTAGTTATTTATTGTGGCGCTAGTGTCGCCACACGCATCTACAATATTAGTTGGGATGAATACAACAACATACCAGATTGTTCAGAATCGGAACAGTCCGGACAGTCGTCGGAGCAAACAATGCCGGAGTCTTGTTTCGTCGGACACAAGTTTTTCCTTCGGCGGCCTCTGCCGAAAAAGATAAACATTATCATTATTGTTAGTCTCTATCTCTCTCTCATCTTACCGCTTTCCCGGTTGCTTCCTCAGCCGTTCAGGTTCATAATGTCATTTGAAATGAAATTTTATTTTGCGAAAAAATGGTAGTACAGCTGTGTTAGGCCCAAGGGCAATAGATATATGTATCAACATGTTTCACCATATTCTGGCGTGCAATATTTTTAATATAATAAAATGTCCCTTTGACAAAATGTCCCCGTTTCTGACTGCTTCGGAGCCCCGGGGACTTCGCCCTCACATTATCGTTTACTACGATGTCGAGCCAGCACTATCAATATTATAATTTATCAGTATTAAGACGATACCTCGGTGAACAAAAGCGCCACCATCATTTAAAAATCATTATTCACTGAAAGCAAAAGTGATCAAAAATCCGTGTTATGTAATTAAGGTTCTGGATCTGAAGTTAATTTTAAACATATTGAATTATAGTTCCCTACGGTTACAAATTGCAATTTTACTTAAAACGGCCACTTCTAGCAGTTTTGCAATTTGATACTATAAATTAATATGTTTAAAATAAACTTCAGATCCAGAACCTTAATTACATAACACGGATTTTCGAAAATTTGTGTTTTCAGTAACTAACGATTTTTAGTTGATGGTGGCGCTAGTGTTCACCGAGGTATCGTCTTAACACGTTTGCGGACGTTTTAGAAAACACAATAGAAGTTTAACTGTTATAACTGCTATAGCAGTCGTGTGTCCGCAAACGTGTTAAATCCTTCGTCGAAGAGTTCTTTCGGAACTGCCACTCGGCCATCCTGCAAAGAGACCGTACCTGCAGTGCACACAAGCAGAACAAGCGCCGCACACGCACGCCACGCGCGGGTTGTTCGACAATAGATCGCGGCTCGAGTCCGAGTGATGTCTATGGCCGAGCCATCGCTTTGTCCGCTGGCGTTGCTCGGTCTGATCCTCCCACGTTCCTGGTGTGATCTGGAAGGAACATAAAATTAAATTAAAAAAAAACCCACGACACAATTTGTTTTTAGTAGTGAGGGTAGACTGATTTCTCCCCAACATATCCCCCCCACCCACATATGATTTGCAGATATTCGGTATTTTCCCCACCTATACCCCCAGAGCTTTTTCACAGCTCAACCGATATTCATTGAACATATTATTTTGTAATGTGCACGTGATGCACTTTAATTTGAGACCCAACTCAAGTACATTTGCAGACATTCGGTTGTTCTTCCACTTAACTAAAATAAGGTCACCTTGTGTGTTGTTGGTTTGTATAGGTTTCAGCACAATTTTATAATAAACTAGCGACCCGCCCCGGCTTCGCATGGGCATAAAACCTTCCTCTTGTATCACTCTATCTATTAAAAAACCCGCATGAAAATCCGTTGCGTAGTTTTAAAGATTTAAGCTCACAAAGGGACATAGGGACAGAGAAAGCGACTTTGTTTTATACTGTGTAGTGAAAAATCACAGAATACCAACCTGAATCTCAACTGGCTGCTTCTTAAACTCGTCACTATAATTACTCTTACAATCACTTAAACTATTAGCATCAATGCACGTATCACCACTTTGACTAGACGCGTCTGTAACTATATCAACGTTGCCGTTATTAACGTTATCGTTAATTGCTATCGGTTTATCGTTAACTGTTATTTTGTCAATAACTGCTAATTCGGTGACGGGGGACGAAGTTCGGGGCGGCGATTGGGACTCCCGTATTGCTTGACTTCGCACGAGCTGTTTTGATTTGAAACTCTGCAACACAAAACATATACAATTGAAAAATAGTATCTACTAGCGACCCGCCTCGGCTTCGCATGGGCATAAAAACCTTCATCTTGAATCACTCGTATCTATTTAAAAAACATCAAAATCCGTTGCGTAGTTTTAAAGATTTAAGCATACAAAGGGACATAAGGAGGAAAAAACGGCTTTGTTTTATACTATGTAGTGATATAAAATCCAAGAACATATTATCAAATTATCCAATATTCATTCATGTTGTAAAATTAATTAATTAAAGTATGTAAAAAACTAATTAATTCAAGGAATCCAAGGGAATTTTATTATCATATATGCATTAATTTTTAATTGAAAGAAATGTATCTATTGACTTAAAATTTTATAATAAGTTATTAGTTATTGTATGATTAACTTAAAAAATCTGTTGCTTATAATAAAAACGTTAGTTTTTATAAAAAGCTGTTGCTTATAACAATAAGGATCGTTATTATAAAACGCTGTTGCTTATAACAATAACGTTCGTTATTATAAAAAGCTGTTGCTTATAACAATAACGATCGTTATTATAAAACGCTGTTGCTTATAACAATAACGTTCGTTATTATAAAAAGCTGTTGCTTATAACAATAACGTTCGTTATTTTAAAAAGCTGTTGCTTATAACAATAACGTTCGTTATTATAAAACGCTGTTGCTTATAACAATAACGTTCGTTATTATAAAACGCTGTTGCTTATAACAATAACGTTCGTTATTATAAAAAGCTGTTGCTTATAATAATAACGATCGTTCATTTCAAGACATTTAGTTCCAATTGCTTACCCTATTTCTGTTCAAATGCCCCGCATCTTCAGTGCCGCCACTGACTTTGTCTGTGTTCTCCATTGCTTATTGAATCTGCAAATTTATAAATATTGTTTAACTAGTTGTCGCCCGAAACTCCCCTTCCGTGGGAATTCCGGGATAAATTATAGCCTATGTGTTGTTCAAAGGGTCTAAGCAATCTCCATTGCAAATTTCCGCCTAATCGGTTCAACCGTTTTCCTGCGAAAGAGTAACAAACATCCATATATTCTAACACACTTTCGCGTTTATAATAATAGGAGAATTTCTTAATATAAAAGCGTTTGGACTAAAATCTTATTCTCAAAATAGGTATTGATATTTGTCTTTCGTAAAACATATTTTTTTCTGATAATACCCCTTGTCCACAGACATATAAAAACTCCAGACGTAGTCTTACATACAACACGAGTGAAGCCTGCAAACTATGGCCGTTTCGTTTGTCATATACGGCTCTCACTCACACAACCTAGTGACGCCATTAAGCATCACCGCGATACATACACATAGGCGGCTATTTTCGGACCTTCACCGTTAATTCGACGATGATGCGTCTGTAGTTCTTTTAAATCTGTGCCTTTGTCATAGTTTTTAAGTGAGAAAATAACTATTTCAAGCAAAGGAAGGATCGATGTAACATTATAACGCTTTGTTTATCTGTATGTACGAATAACCAACGACAAAGACCGTAAGTCAGTTGAGAAACTAAGACACAAGGGTGCTGAACTTGCAATACAGCATTTAAGGCTATCATAGGCCTTCTTTTATATCGAGTAACAAGTTCAATGGACCCTGCACACCTTGGTGTCAAAATTCTTCAAAACAAGCGACTTTGATACTTACCTTCACACACTTGAATATGTAACTCCTAATGAAATAATTATTACAATAACACCAATTTAGAGAAAAGTTAGTATTGGACCAATGACTGCTAACGCTAAGAGAAGGCAACTATTTTTATTTTTTTTATTATTTCGAAAGACTACTAGAAAAAGGAGTTCTTAATTCAAATATTTTCGGGCGTGGAACACATGTTCGGTGTTATCATTAAGCTCGATGGTTTTTTTTTTAATTTTTTGACAGATATCGGTGCTCTGGTTGGACGGTGGCTGACGGAAAGCATTTTTTTTTAATCAGACGCCCTTCAGGAAGACGTGTCTGGTTTTATACGATGCTTCTTCACTATTTTGGGAGCCATACATCCTGTAACAAAGAGAAAAAAAATTACATTTTATGACTAAATCATAGCAATGATATAAGTTCCCATTCGGAACAAACTGCCTCCGTGGTGCAGTAGACCCGGGGGTCATGGGTTTGATTCTTACGGGAAGCATGCTTTGTGTCCAGTTTAGTTAGGACATTAAATAAATAATAAATAAATAAATATATAGGGACAAATCACACAGATTTAGTTAGCTCCAAAGTAAGTTCGAGACTTGTGTTATGGGATACTAACTCAACGATTCTATAATTTATAACAAATACATATATAGATAAACATCCAAGACCCAGGTCAATCAGAAAAAGATTATTTTTCATCTTGACCTGACCGGGGATCGAACCCGGGACCTCCTGAGTAGCGGTCAAGCATGTTAGCCATTACGCCACGGAGGTCGACAAACATTGACATTGCAGGCTTCAATCACCTGATTGTCTGATAATAAAATGATTCCGTGATTCGGGAGGCACGTTAAGCCGTTGGTCCCGGCTGCCATCTGGTAGGTCCAAGGTCACAGGCCGAGAGGCAGTTTCGAAGCATTCTGACATCAGGGTGTGCATGTAGGTGTCACGATTAACCGTGTCACCTAACGATGATTTTGAACAAAAAATAATAACTTCTCCCCCAAATTCGCTAGTGCTCTCGACTCCTCAAGTTTTACGTGCGCTTATACTTTTTAATTGTCTTACGCCCGAATACTCAAACGTTACTCAAATTTGAGAGTTGCTCAAGTATCATGCTGTCGCGCTGAACTTCAACGTTGCGATAGTGACAGCATGATACTTACTTGAACAGCTCTCAAAATTGAGTAGCGTTTGAGTATTCGGGCATTAGAATTTAAATAACGTTTTCTAAAGTAAATGAAAGCGAGAAATGGCTACACTTTTCTTTTTAATTTTATCAGAAGATCACAATAGCAAGTAGCAGTGTTAGTTGACCGTATTCTGGACACGTGGCCACGACCTTGGGCCAGATACGTCCACGCAGCCCCTTAGCCATGTGGGCAGGTAATGCGATTTTTACGACCCACAAGAGCTTTGCTATGGTTTATGGTTCTTGACGTGGGTTTTAGGATTCAGAACTTAAAGGGTGAAAACGGGAAAGTCTAACCGCATTATTAAAAAAATATATATTTTAACTATGTTTTGGCCCTTTCTCTTTTATAGAAATTTATCGTGAAAGAAAGAGCCAGAACACATTAACCCGTTCGCGGACGTTTTTGATAAGACAATAGAAGTTTTATTGTTATAACTGCTATAGCAGTCGTGTGTCCGCCAACGTGTTAAAGTTAAAAAATAAAACATTCCGACGAATTGAGAACTTCCACCTTTTTTCTGGAGTCGGTTAAAAACTGGCATTACAAACGTTTATTTTTTTTATTAATAACGGGGTAAGACTATACGCCTAGCAGTCAGTGGGTCGTATCTCTTGAATCTAATAGGTATGGACACTTAAAATATTCACAGATTATGCAATAATTATTAATAATACATATTATATTCATAAAAAGTTTATTATACTTATTATATTAGTTACGAACGGTACAAGGAAAACAGCACCCAATCACCATAAGGTGCAACTCCCCATCGTGTCTGATTGAAAAACTCGAGTTACTGTAGACTTCTTATCTGCGTTAGGATTTTGTATGGAATTTCTTAGTTACCTTACTATCCGCCAGGGGCGCTGTATAGGTTTGTAATAAAAAGAAAGCTCCTTTATTTTCCCTTTAAGTCTTTTCCTAATTCTACTAATTGTGATATAGTGCAGACGCGTTCGGAACTGCACCTTTACCATGACGATTCGACCGGTTTCGTCCTTAAATAACTCAAGGGATTAAATAGAACAGTTTTTCCTTGAATAATCCATACTAATATTATAAATGCGAAAGTCTGTCTGTCTGTCTGTCACCTCTTCACGGCTAAACTGCTGGACTGATTGTGATGAAATTTGGTAGGGATGTAGTTAACGACCTGAGGTCAAACATAGGCTACTTTTGGGCGCGATATAGCCGAGTCCCACGCGGGGCGAAGCCGCGGGGAACAGCTAGTAAAATATAAAGGTGACGTCACATAAGGCATGGGACACAAAACGGGGTTAGGTCAGATACATGAATCAGGTGACCTTTAACCTTTTGAAGGTGAATTATGACTGCAGCCCACGCGGTATTAAAGGCATTATGTTTGACTAGCGATCCGTCCCGACTTGTCCTTGGTGGAAGTTGACCTTTCCCTTTTGCTTGGGGGGGGGTCTGTTAATGTTCGTGACATTATTCCCCATAGCTAAGTGTGGGCGAAATGGAACTCATTTTAATATGGGTTGATTTTTTCTTTAAAAGAGAGAGGTGTAGTGTGGTAGGTAGTTTTAAATAAGTAATTAAATAAAGTTTAACTGATAAATATCTCAATAATAGTCTATAATAGTATTAAGACGATACCTCGGTGAACACTAGCGCCACCATCAACTAAAACTCATTATTCACTGAAAACACAAGTTATCAAAAATCTGTCTTCTGTAATTAAGGTTCTGGATCTGAAGTTAATTTTAAACATATTAAATTATACTTCCCTATAGTTACAATTTCAATATTGCTTAAAACGGCCACTTTTAGCAGTTTTGCAATTTGTAACTATATAGAACTATAACATGTTTAAAATTAACTTCAGATTCAGAACCTTAATTACATAACACGGATTTTTGACGAATATCTCTTTTCAGTAAATAATGATTTTTCGTTGATGATGGCGCTAGTGTTCATCAAGGTCTCATCTTAAGAATAGTCTCTGTTGAGAGACTATTCTATGTATATACTTAGGGCTGGGTGTCGGAAGATGCCGGGAGAGCCGTGCTAGGAGTGGTTTCTCTGACAGTAGTCTGTTGACTGCAGCGCGGTGCAGTCGATGGCTCACCTGTCGTGCCCTAGCTGCCCTGTCTCCTGCACAATGGGGGACTTGAACGAGGCGAACGACCGGGCGGTGGAGGTGGCCAAGTACTGGGCTAAGTCAATATAGAGTCCATATAGCCATTATGACTCGAAAAGGAGATAAAGACTGATAAATAATAAAGAAGTCTATCATCACATGTACAATTGTTGCTACATCTCTAGTTTTTTACATAGCTATCAATTTATTTTAAACTAGCTGTTCCCCGCGGCTTCGCCCCGCGTGGGACTCGGTTATATCGCGCCCAAAAGTAGCCTATGTTTGACCTCAGGTCGTTAACTATATCCCTACCAAATTTCATCACAATCGGTCCAGCAGTTTAGCCGTGAAGAGGTGACAGACAGACAGACAGACAGACAGACTTTCGCATTTATAATATTAGTATGGATTTTATTTTATTATTGTTGTAAATAAAGTATAGCGTATACGAGTATTTAAGGAAATTTGTATATCAATGTACCTATATTATTAATGCATGGCATTATGCTACGCTAACACCGATAAACGCTATGCAGGGTGGTACATTACTCAAGTCAGTCACGGTTTCCATTATCACACGAGACGACTGTTTTCATAATTTACTTACAATTTTAAATAAAGAAGAAAATACAATAGAATATTTATTTATTTAAACTTTATTGCAAAAATCACAAAATGGGGACTATCCTTTACCATTTTTTTTCTAGCAGGTAATTTAAATTAGTTAAAAAAAATATTTGACATAGATTAAAAAAATAATTTGAGATGTAGCGAGAACCCGCGCGGTTTCCAAATTCGTTGATATTTGATAACAAATAAAGTAGGTAACTTGTAAATATATTTTAATAAATTTAACTTTTACTAATAAAAGTCATCCAGCGACGGCTCCATAGCTCTTTTTGGGAATCTTGCGTACCTCAAGATCCCCACGTAATCGGATTGCGTGATTTCCATTGTCGGTATTTTTTTCGTGTTTTTCCTCATGTTTGTTGCTTTGTTAGAAAGATTAAAGAATACTAGCTGTTCCCCGCGGTTTCACTCGCCCTTAGCGTGTTTGTACTATAGCTTATAACCTTCCCCAAGAATCATGCAGAAAAAAATTTTCAAATCCGACCAGTAGTTCCCAAGTTATAAGCGTACAAACAAACAAACTCTTCAACTTTATAATATTAAGTATAGATTTAAGATATATCTGTTATGAATCTTGACATATTTATTTAACCTCACGCTCGAAATCCCGTGAAATAACAATGTAACAAATAAATGAAAAAATCACCTGAGAAAAGTCGGCAATGTCACACGACAAAAAAACTAACAACAATGGAAACGCGCTACTGTAAACCATGGCCTTGACACAAAAGGCCTTGTAGGCCTGTCAAGTTCACGTTTCTTTACTGTATTCTGCACCTTATTGGTACAGCACTAAAGACCATGTAGATGGCAGGTGATAAACCCAAGGACAGTACAGCAAAGTTGGTTTCCTTCATGTGCGTTATAATGGTTAAGATTTATTCCTACATGGGTTTCCTGTAGCATTATGGACGTGGTGTAGCTTCCGACTTGCAAAATGTACACCTGTAAGTGCTTACAATTAGAGACCTCCTCTGCCTCCGTCGTCCAGTGGTTAAGGTGATGCCTCAGTGAATACTAGCGCCACCGTCATTTAAAAATCATTACTCACTGAAAACACAAGTTATCAAAAATCCGTGTTATGTAATTATGGTTCTGGATCTGAAGTTAATTTTAATCACATTCAATTATTAAATTATAGTTCCATATAGTTACAAATTGCAAAACTGCTAAAAGTGGCCGTTTTAAGCAGTAATGCAATTTGTAACTATAGGGAATTATAATTTAATAATTTAAGTTTTTATGTTTAAAATTAACTTCAGATCCAGAACCTTAATTACAGCAGAGGGATTTTTGATAACTTGTGTTTTTATTGAGTAATGATTTTTAAATGACGGTGGCGCTAGTGTTCATCGAGGTATCACCTTAAGGCGTTTGCCTGTACCAATAAGCGTACTTTGTATGTGAAGCATACTTTGTTTAGTTGTTTCCAGTTTGGTTAGGACATTGCAGGCTTGAATCACCTGATTGTCTGATAATAAAGATGGCTCCGTGCTTCGGGAGGCACATTAAGCCGTTATTCCCGGCTGCCATCTGGCAGTCGTTAAAGGAACCACGTCAAAGGCCGAGAGGCGATTCCGAAGAACTCTGACACCAGGGTGTGCATGATCGATTGACCGTGACGCCTACTCGAAATGAATGAATGAATAAGAGACCGAACGAAACTGGTTTTCCGGCCGAAACCAAAACCGAGCTTACGATAATAAATACTTGATGTAGCGCCCTCTCCCATTGCAGATCGCCCTTCCGGGTCCTTAATTGGCTAGTCCAATTTTTTACAAAGATATCTAATTCGAAAACTATTTAGAGGAATAGGCTTATTAAACAGTTTGCGGTAATCAGAATTTTTTGAGCTCGTATTTTTTGAGATAGTTGCAAAAAACTCAATGACCTTCATTTTTAAAACTACAAGGTCAAATAAATTTCAAATTGCAGCATAGGGATTATATATTCTTTGCTTGGAAGTACTGCAAGCACAAGCCATTCAAATCGTCATAATCTGTCATTATCATATATTTATTCTAGTAAACATAACCTGAATACTTTGTTTCAACGTGAAGTGACGTCATCACTGTATGTATCTTTAAAATTAAATAAATAAATATTTTCAATAATAAGATTTTTTCTTTCTTATTGTCTAAATCTATCTCTAAAATGATCTATTTTATCGAAAAAAAACCAACATAAAAAACAATATCATATTTTTTTGGACTAACCAATTGAAACAAAACAATATCTATGTAAACTATGCAACAGAATGATGTGCTTCCTAAGAAAAAGATCTTTTTCTTGTTATTAGGTGGCGTTACAAGGATCTAAAAAACTTTGACTCACATCTGTGCCCCTAGTATGAGTTTTTCTTAACGCAGACGCTAGCTAAAGCAGTCGGCGTTAGCGATTTAGTATGGCAAACCTGTACAGCGCCTCTGGCGGATAGTAAGGCAACTAAAAAATTCTATACAAAACCCTAACGTAGTCGCTAGCGTCTGCGTTAAGAAAAACTCATACTAGGGGCTGATTGTAAAAACGAACACCATAGAGGCAAACTTCAGCAGATTTTAGGTCCCAACTATTTCTCAAATAAATTCATCAATTTTAAATGAGTTACAAGGACCCTGCACACGCTGGTGTTAAAGCTAGTCGAAGCCATACTTTCGGGCTCTGACATGGAAAGCTCCAAAAAAATTACAATGAAAAAATCGCACCATTACCTCGAAAAAGTCCACATAATCGATCTTGCATGAATCATCCATTCAAACTCAAGACAATTTGAACTTTACGAATTAGTGATCAGGTTGAAAATGGTTTGGCGTGCTTCAGCGATAAATATATGAGTGTACACTAGCAACAACTTACTTTCATAGCGCTACAACTACAATATTCGTTTTAGACGTGATTTTCTTTTTACCCGACTGCGCCAGAATGAGAGATTCTCTGTATGTCTGTAAAACTTTTCTGAGGAACGCATAAACGTATCAAGTACGCATTTATTGTTTACTAGCGACCCGCCCGGCTTCGCATGGGCATACAAATCTTCCTCTTGAATCACCCTATTTATTAAAAAAAACCGCATCAAAATCCGTTGCGTAGTTTTAAAGATTTAAGCATACAAATGGACATAGGGACAGAGAAAGCGACTTTGTTTTATACTATGTAGTGATATTATAAAACAAAGTCGCTTTCTCTAACTATAGGTATATATATATATCTCTTTTAAGTACATAGTATTGGAACCCTCAGGACGCGAGTCCGACTCGCACTTGGCCAATTCTTATTTTTATTTGATAGAACAATCTTTATGTACTAACAAAGTATTTTGTAATCTGGGACTTACTAAAAATCTACATAATCCAGTAATCGTACCTATATACTTTATCTGTGGTTTGACAATTCCCTTTTTGCGTCGGAGGGTTGCTACCCTTAGAGCTTGCCAATCGACCGGGATGCGAACTTCACTGGGTCACCCGGGTACCCGGGCGGCCGGGTATCCTGAACGGGGTCAACGACATCGGATATAGGTCGTGCAACGGTGCAACGAAACTGGGATGTTATGTTTCCTGATCAAAATAGCACAGTTTAATCCCAATCCATTTTCAACCCTAATTCGTAAAGTTCAAATTGTCTTGGGTGTGAGCTCGAATGGATGATTCATGCAAGATCGATTATGTGGACTTTTTCGAGGTAATGCCTCGATTTTTTCATTGTTATTTTCTTGGAGCTTTTCCATGTCAGAGCCCGAAGTATGGCTTCGAAAAACTTTAACACCAGCGTGTGCAGGGTCCTTGTAACTCATTTGCTTGTAACACGACTTAAATAAAAAAAAAAAAAACTGTGCAACGAAACTGGGATGTTCTGTTCCCTAATCAAAATAGCACAGTTTAATCCCAATCCCAACTAATATTATAAATGCGAAAGTGAGTTTGTATATTTGTTTGTTACTCTTCATACCCTACAAATCACTACATGGTATAAAACAAAGTCGCTTTCTCTGTCCCTATGTCCCTTTGTATGCTTAAATCTTTAAAACTACGCAACGAATTTTGAAACGGTTTTTTTTAATATGTAGATAGAGTGATTCCAGAGGAAGGTTTTTATGCCCATGCGAAGCTGGGGCGGGTAGCTAGTAAATATATAAATACTAGCTCTTTCCCGCAGTTTCGCCCGCGTGAGTTTTCCTTGGGAACAGTGCTTTTCCCGGGATGAAAGTGTTCCCCATGTTCTCAATACTGCTAACTATGTGTATGCACATGACTATATGATTGGTTTAAATATGTAAAAGCGAAAGAAAAACAAACTCACTTTCACATTTATTTATAACTAGCTGTTCCCCGCGGCTCCGCCCGCGTGGGACTCGGTTATATCGCGCCCAAAAGTAGCCTATGTTTGACCTCAGGTCGTTAGCTACATCCCTACCAAATTTTATCACAATCGGTCCAGCAGTTTAGCCGTGAAAAGGTGACAGACAGACAGACAGACAGACTTTCGCATTTATAATATTAGTATGGATATTAGTTAGTTGGGATTAGAAACATTTTGATCTCTGCTTGAAACTTAAGAGCATTAAACCAATCGCATCAAAAACGGTTAAGTGCAACCGTGCATAATCATTGAACAACCCTATCTTTTGTCCTGACCCTAACCAAGGGCATTGGCAACCCCTTAACCTTGCCGTGAGAACCGACCGTTAGACCGAGGGTAGACTACAGGTCTTATCTAATGCCCAGTCCGATTACTTGAATTCAGGGTTGGTTACTGATGCGTCATCTATCCCAACTAATATGCGAAAGTGAGTTTGTATATTTGTTTGTTTTATCTACTGAACCAATCTGCTTGAAACTTCGCATATACATAGTTAGGAGTACTGAGAAGGATCTTATTAATTTCATCCCAGGAAAAAGCACTGTTCCCGAAATTCAGGCGGGTGAAGCCGCGGGCGAAAGCAAGTCTATACTAATATAATAAAGCTAAAGAGTTTGTTTGTTTGTTTGAACGGTTATAACTTGAAAACTAATTGTCAAATTTGCAAAATTCTTCTTGTATATGAAATCCTTTTAATTATAGGCTATAGTACATACAGACTAATGGCGAGTGAAACCGCGGGCGAAAGCTAGTATTCTATATCCATACAAGATACACAAAATCAAAAAACCTTCAATTTATGCATCCAAACAAAACCGCGCTCTATTTTTAACGTCGGTAGGTTGAAAATCGTTACTACACAGGCAGGTCTGGATGCGCGTGTGCCATGCCCTGACCTGGTAACCGGGATGCAAGGGGGTGGGGGGGATGCTGTAACAGTGTACTGTGTAAGGTATAACTGCTTTGCATGCAAGGTGCGAATGCGTTCGATTTCTTCGTGAATTGGATGGGGAGTATGACCCGAATTGACACAATGGGCATGCATGACGACCAAAAAAATATGTTCGGTCTCTCAGATTAAGATTCGGAAAAATATTGTCTACTTTGTAGAAAATAATTACTTTGTTTTTTTTTTATGTAGGATTCCGTAGCCAAATGGCAAAAACGGAACTATTATAGATTCGTCATATCCGTCTGTCCGTATGTCATAGTTATTTTATTCGGAGACTGTAAGGTTGAAATTTGGGTGGATTAAATGAATCGCTAAAACAGTGTGCATTATGGTTTAAAAAAACAAAATTATTAAGAGTAGCACTTCAAACATGTAACTGAGAGATGTTTTTTTTTTATTGTCTGATTGTTGGATTTATCTTTATAAATGACTAGCTTTTTCCCGCGGCTTCCCTTGGGAACAGAGCTTTTTCCGGGAGGAAAGATACCCTATGTCCTTCTCTATACTTCTAACTATGTGAATGCGAAATTTCAAAAAGATCAGTTGAGTAGATGGGGCGTGAAAGTGTAACAAACAAACAAACTCACTAACGCATTTAATATATACTAACGACCCGCCCCGGCTTCGTATGGGCATAAAAACCTTCCTCTCGAATCACTCTATCTATTCAAGAAACCGCATCAAAATCCGTTGCGTAGTTTTAAAGATTAAAGCATAAATAGAGATATAAGGGATTGTTTTATACAATGTAGTGTAATTGGATATTAGTTGGGTTTTTCATTATCCCATTGTAAAATATTTATAAAGTTGATAAAGTCCCCCCTCCCCCCTCTGACTTTTAAAATATGCAGTGAAAATTGTAAAAAAATGGGTATAAAGAACCAAGACCTGAATTTAGCGGTCAGGCATGTTTACCATTACTCCACCGAGGTCAACCTTGGAATAGATGGAGATATATTCTGAAGTAGCCGAAGTTCATGTTAACAACTATTAGGTATTTCTATCAATCATTTTCCATCTGAAGTATTTTTACTTTCGTCTTTGGAATGCATTATCACATTCTGAGAAGGGAATTTAAAACTAAATTTTTTAAATAATTTCGCCCACAAACCGACGGAACGTGTCGATGGATCGCTTTACACGCGGTATTTCCGGAGTTTACGGGCGTAGTGATGCGAATGCAATGATCGATGTCGATAAAAATAGATCACAACAGCAGCTATTCCAAGCTGAACTGCTATCGTGGGGTTAACGTGAAGCTTGTAAATGAGATTATAATCCATACTAATATTATAAATGCGAAAGTCTGTCTGTCTGTCAATTTGGTAGGGATGTAGTTAACGACTTGAGGTCAAACATAGGCTACTTTTGGGCGCGATATAACCGAGTCCCACGCGGGGCGAAGCCGCGGGGAACAGTTAGTGATAAATAAATAATATTAAAAATTAATATAAATTTTGAGACCAATGATATCATCATCATTAGTAGTATATCAAAATTTCACTAATTACAAAGCTCTGCAATGACCGTTCGTACAGTTCAGTTACAAAATTGAAATTGATTGATGAAATTATACACATTTATATTTTTTGTTATTCTACTAATTAGGCAATTAGGCTTACAGCCCAACTGTTAGAAAGTGGTTACCGTAAGAAGTACCGTGGACATTTGCAACACCAGAAGTGTTGTTACCGTGCCGACCCTGAATAAATCTATATTTATAAAAAAATGAAACCCGTTTTCCGTTGTCACGACATAGCATGAAAACGGCTTGACCGATTTGGCTGATTTTTTTTTGTAGTTTTCTAATGCTCTGTACAAGGTTCTTACGGAAAAAAATATTAAGAAAGGCGGTACGAAGTTCGCCGGGTCAGCTAGTAAAATATCAAAATATTTTCTTTATATATTACTAGCTTTTGCCCGTGACTTCCCCCGCGTGAACTTCCCTCGGAACATTAATTTTTCTCAGGATGAAAGGTAGGTTTTGCCCTTCACAATACTTCTCACTATGCGTATACAAAATTTCAGATATATTACTATAGTAGATCTTGAGTTATAAGTGTTGTTACTAACACGACTTTCTTTTATATATACTCGTATAGATTAACTTATCAAACTTTATTACAAAAGTAAATGGCGGACTTAAAGATGTGGGTTTTTTCTGAGCCAAGTGTATTTATAAGAACAAATGTGTGATCAAAATACTAGAAACCTTATTCGCATAATACTTTTGGCTATTCAACGAAGAAATGCTGCCAGCGTTTTCGGTACAATGCCGCAGGGACCATTTTTATATTAGGTTATGTTATTCATACTCTTATTAGTTATTTTTTTATATATTATAAAAATAAAAAGTCGAGTGATTCATTTGTGTGTAAAAATATTTTCGATACAGGTGTCCCATCACTACGACTGACATAGACATTGACCGACTGATGTTACGATAATGTAGCGATGGTACGTCACCCATCGATTTGGGCGCCATTAGCGAAACCACGTTCGTTTATCGCCACCATATCACTAAAATGGATTTTTGTATTATGTAAGTAACGTACATACGCGCCGAATTTTAATTCCGCATGTCCATTGTTTGTTTGGCCAGACAAATTCATTCATTCATTCATTTCGTGTGGGTGTCATAGTCAATCGATCATGCACACCCTGGTGTCAAAGTTCTTCGGAACCGCCTCTCAACCTCTGATGTCTTTCCTTTAACGACTACCAGATGGCAGCCGGGACCAACGGCTTAACGTGCCTTCCGAAGCACGGAATCATCATCATCAAAAAGATGATTCCGTGCAAAAAAGAGGAGGACAATCTGCAATGTCCTAACCAAACTGGAAACAACTAAACAAAGTATGCTTCCCGTGGGAATCGAACCCTCGGCCCCGAGTCTACAGGCAAACGCCTTAACAACTGGACCACGGAGGCAGACAAATTTATGCAATTACTTCGTGCACGGCCTTCCTGTGGGGTGAAGACATTGGGAAGAGGGCGCTTGTAGTTCTAGTACCGAGACTGACGTATGTCAACGCGCATTGCACGCGTTACCCTTCCCCGCTACACCATCCGCGACCCGCGGACACCCTGACTACACTACTAGTAGTAGACAAGGCACCCACCCCGCAGGAAGATAGCGCACGACGTTGCCGGACTAAATACAATAATACTAGCAAATCTTAGACCATGACATTAAGTTACGGAGTTCCGTGACTTACCGTCTTTTATAGGTAATCCAGACAAAAAGGAATACGATAAAAGTCGGCGAACAAGCGTAAGATGGACACTCGATCGCAGTAACCTAATAGACGTTCGCGACACCTACAATGTCACTATCGCACTGACCTGACAACTACTCCTTTCCCAACACCTTCGCAACAACCCCTTATTGGTGGTGATTTCAGTCTCTATTATATTTTTGCATATCTCCTTATTACCGGGTTATAGTCTCTAAGCGGGTTACCAAAGTCAATTTACCCTGCTATCAGTTTTTTGATTTTTTTTTAACGACAAACAGTTGGCCAGCGGGACCAAAAGCTTCCGAAAATAGGACGGAATCTTTAGTCCTAATCGCTGCTGTATGATAAACCGCAGGTAACACCGCAGGATGCAGCTAGTCCTTTCATAATTGAAAACTGACTAACCAATCACACAGCTCCTTAACAATGACGTCATTCATCTATTCTTGGTGTCCCTCGTGTATCCATTATGCTTTGAAGTTAACAGGGCCGTAAACTGGACGCAGCACGGGTTGTTTAAATTTGGATGACCTTGGGGAGTCGATGACTGCAGGATGCTAATGTCGGGACTAGAAAATTTACCAATATTGGCCAAACTAGATACGAATATTGGTCGAAAGAAATTCCCGCGTTTATTTATTTATTTATTAAAACTTTTTTGTTCCATAAGTACAAAATACTTATACAATTGGCGGACTTAATGCTAAAAGCATTCTCTACCAGTCAACCATTGGGAGAAACAGAAAAACTGTGCGGCGCGTTCTTGGCAGGCTTAATTTCATGCTGCTTAGCTTCAGCGATGATACCTGCCTGTGTGGTTAAGGCATTTGCCTGTAGACCCGAGGGTCATAGGTCCGATTCCCACGGGAAGCATAGCACTTTGTTGGTTCCAGTTTGATTAGGACATTGCAGACTTAAATCACCTGATTGTTTGATAATAAATATGATTCTGTGCTTCGAAAGACTCGTTAAGCCGTTGGTCCCGGCTGCTATCTGGTAGTCGTTAAAGGAGCCACGTCGGAGGTCGAGAGGAGTTTCCGAAGAACTCTGAAACCAGGGTGTGCATGATCGATTCACCATTACACCTAAACGAAATGAATGAATGAAGCGATGACTGCATGATACTGATGTCAGGTAGAACCTAGCTTAGTAACCTACGTTAGTACTATTAGGTATTCTGTGGTAGAACTACAAAATTGACGTCAATGTTGGCCGGAAAGATTGTTGGCTTTATTGTGTCGGTTTCTTAAAGAAGTTCTTTATTTAATGGAACGGATAGGAGAAGATTGGTAATTGAAGAGAGCATACATAGAAAAACCACCTGGAAAATGGCCGATGGGTCGTCCCAGGTATCGCTGGAGGGATGAAGACCTGGTAGCCAAGTCCAAAAAGTCGACTGGACAAGGAGAACTTTTGGTCGTCATCGCAGTAAGCAGCAAAGGCTAAATATATGACACCATGTTTGCCAAACATCTGACACCATGTTTGCCAAACATCTGACACCATGTTTGCCAAACATCTGACACCATGTTTGCCAAACATCTGACACCAATATTAGCTAGAAAATATAATAAAGGCCACAAATACAGTATAACTTTGTTTGCTCAAAGTTGAACTTGCGTCGTAAGGGTTTCGTCCTTTGCGTAAGTTCTTATAGGTTTTCCTGTTACCAGGAAGGTCCAGGGGATCAAAGGGCGGGGTTGTTGCAATTTCCCTCATTTTTAACAAAAACACCGATAAAAATAACTATGTCACCCCAAAAGTGACTCCATACTAAAAATTATTTTTCTACCTATGGATTAAAAAAATAAAAATTACATTAAATGTATTTTTTTTAATCCATAGTTAAATTATAATAAATATAAAAATTTTATAATCATTTCAGTAGATTCAAAGAAAATAAGCTGTTACAGAACTGACAGATGGACACATAGGACATACAAGTAATCCTATACTAATTCTGTTTTATGATCATACATACGCGACACTAATCACTATCACTTCACTATCACTACATACTTAGTATCAATCAAAGTCGCTTTCTCTGACCCTATATCCTTTTGTATGCTTAAATCTTTAAAACTACGCAACGGATTTTGATGCGGTTTTTTGATTTCCTTCTTCCTTCTATCTTTCCTTCAATGGTGTTCTTCATCAAATCATCGTGTCGTATCAAGTGTCCCAACATGTTTACTCGTCTGTTCTCAATTACTTTCAAAATGCTTCTCTTTTCTCGTACTCTCTTTCGTCGTCTCTTTACTCGTATTTAAAAGCTCATCGTTTGTTATGTGCTTAGCCCAACTTATTCTTTCCAATCTACTTCCTTGATATTCATTTAAAATTCGTTGTATCAAAAAAAACAGATACCAGGGCGTCGATTCTGCTAACGTTAAATCAAAATCGTATCAAAATAGTGTTTCAATAGTAGTGCTTTTTACACACTATTAACAAGAGTTATGACAGTATGATGTGATGTGAATGTAGTGTGGGGTGTGATCATCAACAGTGATATAAAAAAAATATACATTTCTTGTAACTAGTGTGTAAAAAAGCACTACAATTGAAACACTATTTTGACACGATTGTGATTTAACGTTAGCAGAATCGACACCCTGGAGAATCGAGCAGTGGGATCTTAGGCTATATTCATTGACTCTGCCAGAAGTTAAAAAAAACAACATTTTATATTTGAAAGTCGGTTAAAATCCAAACGCGTCACGCACGGCATACAACATAAAACTCACAACAACATAATATGTTTACATATTCTAATTCTAACTATAGGTTTACGCGAAATTACAAACAAACTATTAAACATTTCGCCATGTTTAATTAGGGATAAAACTGGCTACCACCTCTCTGTGGTCCAGTGGTTAAGGCGTTAATCTGAAGACCCGGAATTCGTGGGTTCGATTCCCACTGGAAGCATATTGTTTCCAGTTTTGTTAGGACATAGCCGGGAACTACCAGATTCTCTGATAATCAAGATGATTTAATGCATCGGAAGGTACGTTAAGCCGTTGGTCCCGGCTGCCATCTAGTGGACGTTAAAGAAACCACATCATCCAAAGACGGTTTCAAAACACTGGCACCGCGGTGTGCAGAGTCGATTGACCTTGTATTAGCTGCAAATCCCAACTATGTATAATCACTACATCATTACATTACATAGTAATAAAACAGTCGCTGTCTCTGTCCCTATGTCCCTTTGTATGCTTAAATCTTTAAAACTACGCAACGGATTTTGATGCGTTTTTTTTAATAGATAGAGTGATTCAAGAGGAAAGTTTTTATGCCCATGCGAAGCCGGGGCGGGTCGCTAGTCCCTCTCAACTAATTGTTTGTTCTTCACGCCCTATCTAAAAAACCAATCATCCTGAAATTTCCCATACAAATAGAAGTAGATACTGAGTAAGACATACCGATACCTTCCATATCGGGAAATAGCACTGCTCCCGAGGGAAGTTCACGCGGGTGAAGCCGCGGGTATAAGCTAGTTAGTAACAATATATTCGGCGTGCCTTCCTTTTTATCAAGTTATCCAACTATCAAACAGTGAATCACGAGGGTTCACGGCCGCGTGAGTCAGCTGCCGTGCCCTTCAGGTGGGAGAGGGGGAGGGGAGGGGGGGTAAAGAAAAGATGTTACATCATTTATATTAATAACAAAAAAAATATATATATTTACTGCCAGTACCCCTCTATAATGAGATTTTATAAACGCAGACGCTAGCGATTGCGTACCGATTTTGTATGGCAAACCTGTACAGCGCCCCTGGCGGATAGTAAGGCAACTAAGAAATACCATACAAAATCCTAACTAGCGTCCGCGTATAAAAAATTGCATACTAGGGGTACCTACTGTGTAAACTGAAGATAACTACTAAGTATTAGCAATCCTACTAATGTTGTTATTCAGGCAAAAGTTTGTGAGTATGTTTGTTACTTCTTCACACTAAAATGGCTGGAAAAATTTATATGAAATTTGGTATGGAGGTAGCTGATATCTTGTATTAACACATAGGGTCACTTTGATACCGGAAAGTACACAATTCCCGTAGGTTTGATCAAAAAGTCCGACAGTCAATGGCGCTGCTGTGTATGCCAAACTGTGGGTAACACCGCGGGGTGCAACTAGTTTTATATTATCTAGTACTAGCGACCCGCCCCGGCTTCGCATGGGCATAAAAACCTTCCTCTTGAATCACTCTATCTATTAAAGAAAACCGCATCAAAATCCGTTGTGTAGTTTTAAAGATTTAAGCATACATAGGGCTGTCCCTATGTAGACCTAGAAAGCTACTTTGTTTTATACTATGTAGTGAAATGGCGCTGCGGTGTATGCCAAACTGTGGATAACACCACGGGGTGCAGCTAGTTATCTATTCTAGTATATCTTCCTTAACAGACCACAAAAGCTAGTTGAAAAACAAACATTATGATAATGGAGATAAAACTGTGTTTGTAATATAATGAGATTTAAAATTCATTGTTTAGATAGCTATCAGTAGCATTTATCTTATTCTACTTTAGGTACATACATATTATCAAGTCTTTATCCCTAGGGGTAGACAGAGCCTAGGGCCATAATATAAGATCTTAGGCCATGCAGCACTATTACTAATTCTGTGGCCACGCTTAGCATGATGGTAGTTGAAACAGGAAATCAATAGTGATGGGTTGCTAGCCGCATCGCCTATGTCATGATTTCAGATTGATTGTAATAACCAGTACCGCCAAATCAGGACCATGATTAATAGCGTACCCTGGGCTCTGAAGCCTAAGCTGAAGATGCACCAGGAAACGCTCGGACGAAGAGACTATTTGTGATTTGACTTCATACCCTGGTGGTCAACCAGGACCAACAGCTTGATATACCTATTACATTATGAGGAGCTCAGACTAATATAATGAAAATCCTGATAGGATTGTGTTTGTACATTGAAAATCTGGAAGTTTTGATGCCTGTGACTAAATCATGTGAAGACTGCTCAACGGATTTAGAATTTGGAACACAGATAATTTAAAATCTGTATTAAACACACTTTTCATCCTGAACGAACAAGCAATTCCCTTAACCACATGCAAAGCCGCAGATAAAACTAGTATTTAATATATTGCTTCCGATATTTTGAACCCGTAAATTGACCATTATTTTCATTAAACAGGTTAAGGACCTTCATACTTGTGTCTTAGAAACACTAGTTTTCATGCCTGGCAGATCAATTCACTATTTATGCTGAAAATTTTATTATTTTTTAAATAATTTGTGATAATTATTTAAAAGAACATGTTATAACGTAAAAACATACCTTTAATAAATAACATACATAATATATCACTCACCTTATATTTAAAACATGTCATGGAGGAAAAACAATAATTAAAAAGTTGTTTAAGCGGTCTCCAGGCCTTGAATGTAATATTTCCAAAATAAAATGGCATGCAACTGGGATATGAGAGTAATGATACCCTATTTTTTTTAAATATGTTTGCCCTTTCATTTCATAGACTTGTTTTTATTTAATCTATTTTCACATGAAACTTCTTTTCTAGTGTTGAATTGGAGGGAACTTACTTATTGTTCCGACCCCAGTTGAGGAAAGAATATGGAATGGAATAAGTACCTACTTATTTGAGGAAAAATGTAAGAAAAAAATCTTGTAAGAATCTTACAGGTTACATGAGAGAAGTTTGATAGGATTTTTTCGCGCGAATAATATTTTTAATCAGAAATATTTTAATGACACACTTGAGTAAACGATACGAAATAATAAGCAAATAAAATAAATAATACTTACGCAATTTAGGCGTTCCGTCGCAAGCAATTCATCAAAACAGTGTTTGGTGGTATATTTAGAACAAATTGAAGTCAAAAATAGATAACACTTCACCGAGATTTAGGGGAACACAGGAATTAAATTACGTTGCCTCCAGATTCTATAAACTTTAGAACACCGTCAATACATTATTTGAAAGGTAAAATAAGCGAAAATCCAAAAAGATTCAACAGGATTTGCAGCAAGTTAAAACCACCATCCACCACCGAATTAGTCTTTTATTTCGTTATTCTTGATGTTTTCTTTGTCACATAAGTTCTCCTTGGATATATACACATGCCCGCAGCCACCACATCCAAGTATTATGCACAATATTCAACTGAAATCAACTCGTTTTCACGATTTCAGAAAATAAAATGATGTGTGAATGACATGTATTTTTGACATGCGCACAACTTTCATTGCAAAATATTCCATCGACCGACATCTATCGTCAGTCTTAAAAAATATCAAGTATGTTTTATGCCTCAACGCCATCTACTGGTGAGTAGCAGCACAATAATATATCTTATGAATTTGCTTTATGCTAATGAGTGGTGTAGTGTAATTGTTCAAGTGTAGATGGCAGTTGGCAGTAAAAACAAATTCCATTAACTTTCAAAAATAAATAAAAAAGATTGTAGGAACAAACAACAATTTATTAAAAAAATAATTTTGAATGTTGTTTTTTGCTATTATTATTATTCGTAAGCATTCTAGTGTTGTATATAAATTCTTTGAGTAGTAATCATCCGTGGTAGTAATAGTGTCCCCCACGTGTCCCCATTCTGAGTTATATTAGCTCCATCTATAGATCACTGGAAACACTGCGATTTTTAATCCGATAAATAATAAATGGATTCTATTTTTTATTTGTTAGTTATTATTTATTTTTATATTAGAATATTTTATATATAAGTTAGTTTTAATTATTGTTATTATTTATTAATCAATTAATAATAAAATAATTTAGAAAATCAGTTTGTTAGTTGACGATTCTATCATTAATTTCCACTCTTTTTTCGCCAATAAAATAGGCGGGAACTTTACTCCTAGTATAAGTTTTTTGGGCTGACTAGCGCAATACCAATCATTTTATTTGAAATTGAAAAATACAGAATTTGAAATTGCCAGAATTGAAAAATCTAAGACAACGATTCGCGTATTTTTGTTATTACTTTTCATTATTTTATTTTATTGTCAATACGACGGAAAAAATAGTTTTTTTTTTCTGATAACAAGGAAAAATAATGAAAAGTAATATCTACCAAAAATATTAGAAGTTACTTCTAGCGAATTATTGTCTAAGATTTTTTTAACTAATCCTTGTTGCGCCACATTAGCAAATAAAAGATCTGGGACCACGTGATAGTGGGGATATCCCCGCCATGATACCACAGATTATAAAAATTAAATTAAATTAAATTCCATTTTCCTGAGTCCGTCCCGTTCAAAACTCGTCGGAAACAGTTGATTACGGCGCTTGTTGCCATCTCTTTTACTCCTTCGGGTATAATACTGCTGTCTCGCTCTTAACACGTAGCTACCTATGTAAAAATCGCCATTTGTGGAAGTTTCAAAGTATAGTTAGACAAATATAGAAGTACCTATATATATAAAACTAACTGTTGCCCGCGGCTCCGCCCGCGTGAGCCTCGGTTATATCGCGCCCGAAATTAGGCTATGTTTGACTCCTAGTGCATAACTATATCCATACCAAATTTTATCACAATCGGTGCAGCAGTATAGCCGTGAAGAGTGACAGACAGACAGACTTTCGCATTTATAATATTAGTATGGATGGATGTTTTTCTCTACGAGACCGAATCAGAAATGAGGAGATTCGTAGGAGAACAAAGGTTGCTGACATAGCTCAGCGGATTACCTCTCTGAAGTGGCATTGGGCGGAGTACATAGCGCGACGAACCGAATGCCGATGGAGCAGAAAGGTTATTGTTAAATAATATAGTATAATGAGGTTATTAATCCATTTATTCGGTTTGAGTAGAATGTTTTTTTTTTTAAATTTTTTACATGTCTAAGTGACAACCTTAAACTAAAACAGAGGTTTTATAACATCCTCCAAACAAAAGAAAAGAAAGAAAAAATAAAAGATAATTCGATAACCGACACAGAAGAGAAAGTACCTCATTAATACGTAAGCCTGCTAGGTATCCTTATGGTTCTTCCACTCCGCGTAGTCACATTACGTACTGACTCTACTTCACTTATCTTGTCATCTACTGAACTCAAATCCTTTATAGGTGAGTTTCTATCAAATGACAACTCCAATGGATATAATCTTTGACAGGGCCTAATTTTGAATCCCGTAGACGTCCTGACTTTTATCGTTCTGCCAATGCCGTCTCTTCCAGGGTATATTTCCTCAATACACCCTAGTGGCCATTTAACTCTCTTTTCGTCCGTTTCAATGAGAACAATGTCACCAACTCTGAAAGAATGCCGTACTTTTTGCCCCTTTTGAACCAAAGTCGTTAGGTACTCCGACTCAAAACGTTGTCTTAGATCTGATCGTAGCTTTTGCAAATACCTTAACCGTACATTCATAGAGGTTCGTTCCACACAGTCTAAATCCTCTACATCACTGGTAGCTATAGGCTGTAAAAATGAAGAAGGGGTTAACGCTTGCAAACCTTCCCCTGTGTCGTCCTCAACATAAGTTAAAGGGCGATTATTCATTACACTTTCAGCGTCACATAACAAAGTTTCTAGCTCTACATAATTAACGCATGCTTTGCCAAGAACACGCTTTAACAAATCTTTTAAAACTCCAATTAAACGCTCATAAAATCCGCCCCACCAAGCAGCAGTAGGGGCATTAAATTTCCATTTTATCCGACAAATCGTTGATACTCTTTGTACCTTATCCCAATCTAATTTTCCAAGATAGTTATTAAGACCAACAAAATTTGTCCCATTGTCTGAATAAATAACCTTGACACGCCCCCGTCTAGCGATAAAACGTCTTAAAGCCATCAAAAATACTTCTGTAGAACAGGCATGTACTAATTCTAAATGAACCGCCCTGTAAACGGCACAAGTAAAAATTACAATCCATACCTTTTCATTATTGCGTAGTATCAAAGGACCAGTCAAATCAATTCCTGTTATTTCAAAGACTGCGGAATTTCCTATACGCTCAGGAGATAGTGGTGCACAAGGGGCCTGTAGAGGCTTCCCTTTAAATTTTTTACAAACAATACACCTCGATATTACAGACTTTACAACACGTCGAACACCAAGTATCCACAGACGAGATCTTAAATCGACTATCATCATGTTAGAGCCAGCGTGCTGCAATTGAATATGTCTTTGTTCAACTAACTTTTGTACAATAAAATTTTTTCCTGGTAATAAAATAGGCATATTTGATGACAACTCCGACAACAATAATTTAGTTTTTATTTTAATTAAACCGTCACTGTCAACAAATATACATAAAACCTTAGATTTTTTTAAACAAAGAAGATCGTACTCTTTCTGAATGAGTCTGTATATACAATTTTCTGCTTGCGAAAATTCATCGTAAGTAAGTTCGCCCTTTTGTTTCTTAAACTTTCGGCAATGATTCGCAAATCTGCGAATCCAGGCAACCATACGAATGATTTTCGAATACTTCGAAAAATATGTCAAACGGCTGAGAAAATCAATATCACTGCAAGCTAATCCTACAACTGCAGTACTCTCTTTCAACTCGACACTAGCTGTACTCTCATCCAACGAGACTAAGGATTTTGGCCAATTTCCGGGACTTGATAAAATCCACGGAGGACCTTCCCACCATCGTAAAGAAAGAAACTGTTTTGCATTTGAACCTCTTGATGCTAAATCGGCCCAGTTGAAAGTACCTGCAATGTGGTGCCAGTCGGTGCATTTGGACTTTAGTCTTATCTCTTTGACACGATTAAAGACAAAAATATTCCAAGGTAGATCTCTCCATATCCAATATAACACGACACTAGAATCTGTCCAACAGAATAACTTACAATTAAGGTCAAGATTTTTCTGGGTTTCGTCTAGTAAACGCACACCTATAAGTGCAGCCATTAACTCCAACCTTGGGATGGATATTGATTTTGGTGGTGCTATACGTAATTTTGCTGCCACCAACCTTAAAGATACATCCCCATTGTATTCCGCTCGGAGAAATATACATGCTGCGTAAGCATTTTTACTTGCATCGCAAAACATGTGTAAAGACACGACACTATCCGTTATAACGTGTTTTGTAAGCCGACGTGGAATAGTACATTGTTTTAAAGAATCTATACAATCATACCACTCTAAAAATCGTTTCGAAAGATCTTCCGGCAATGGTTCGTCCCAGCTTAACTTTTGTTTCCAAGCTTCCTGTAAGAGAAGCTTAGGTAACAATGTAACAGGACAAGTATAACCTAAAGGATCAAATATTTTTTGTGCTAATGATAAAATTAGTCTCTTTGTCACAACCATTAAAGTGTCTGCATTAGGTAAATCTTTTATATTGCAATGAAGTTCATCTGTCACAGTATTCCATAACAACCCTAAGACGGATATAATACTTTCTCCCGAATCATTTATACACAAAGGAGATGTAACCCATTGTCTGAGGTCAAATTTTGCTAAGGCCATGACACGTTTTGCTTCATCAATGAATTTATACACTTCAGCTTCTGAATTTAAACTAGTGACACAGTTATCTACGTAAAAGGTTTTTGACAAAAGCTTAGCTGTGTCCAAAAGTTCACCCGTAACTTGTCCTAAATGGTGCAATATAGTGGCAGATAAAAGAAAAGGACTGGAAGTAAGCCCAAAAACAACCCTACAATGTCTATAAGTTATAATTTCGTCTCTTGCATCATTTTTCCACCATAAAAACCTCAATAACTCTCTGTCTTTAGGAGTGATTGAAATTTGGAGAAAAGCTTTTGCAATATCTGCTATTATTCCAATACGTCCCTTCCGGAAACCAAGTAACAAATTAGGAATTCGATCTAGAAAATTTATTCCCTTTTCCAGACACGAATTTACAGAACAACCATTTCTGTCTTTAGAGGACGCATCAAAAACCGGGCGCAATTTAGTAGTTAAACTAGATTCCTTTACAACTGCTCTGTGTGGCAAGTAATGTGTACCACTGCATGTGTTCTTTTCTGTCACAACTTCAATTATACCTAAAGAACACCACTCCTTAAAAACAGCATCATAATCACTAAACTTGTTTACAGAAAGAAGTCGTTTTGTCGTTGTTTCTAGTCTACGGACAGCTACTTCGTAGTTAGATTGTAATGTCTCAAAACCTGCTTTCCATGGTAAACAAACTTCATACCTACCTTCAGAGTTCATTTTTACCGTATTATCAAAATTCATCATGACCTCTGCTTCTTCTTGTGCCTTGGTTCTGGTTTCTGCAGGATCCTTTACCCCAAGAGCCTCCAACGACCAAAAATCTGTTAAATCAAAATTTGCAGCACAGAACAAAGAATTAACTTTAGAGGAACAGCCTACCTGCCTACCTTGTAAAGTCCACCCAAGTTTTGTTTCAATGGCCACTAAGGTGTCATTTATATGTATTATATTAGTGGTCATCAATAATCCAGAAAAATCGGCGCCTATTAACAAATGTATTTCAGGTAAATCATCTCCTATGTCGGTTAACGTTACATTATGCTGCTTTAAAATATTTAACAATTTCTTATTATTATTGTCGACTCTCGGTATAGTTCCGCATACGCAGGGTTGACCTAAGGCATTTAAATTAAAAGTAAACAATTTATCAAAACTTTGAACAGTAAAATTATAAACATCGTATACCTTGTAACTCGTTTGAATACCTCCAAATAAAGCATGGTTCAAAACTTCCTTACCAGATGATTCTATTCCCAATTCTTGAGCTACCTTGGTCTTAATGTAAGAACGCTGTGAGCCATTATCATATAATGCTCTGATTGTCATTCTTTTATTACCGTGAATAATATTCAGCATAATAGTCTGTAGCAAAGTTACATTAGATCCATTTGAATTATTTGAAGAACTGTAATTGACAATATTTTGATCATTAGATTTTCCAGTGGTGTTATAAGTTTCAGGTTTATCTATAATCTTTGATCCTGAACACAAAACAACTGAATGCCGCTGACCGCAAACACAATATCTTAAATACGGTTTGCATGTTTTGTGACTATGTCCTACTCTCAAACATACTGTACAAGCTTTCTTCTTCTTTAAATGTTCTCTGCGCTTCTCTAATGACATCTTACAGATCTTAAAACATTCAAGACTGACATGACCCGTCTTATCACACCATACGCATGGTTTAGCAGCTGGTTGTGACTCCGTTTTCGAGCTAGCTACTAGGCAAGCTGATGTAGGTTCATGTTGAATTTGCTCGTTCACAAGCGATAATTTTGCTAAATCCAGCCTCTGATCGCTTTGTACTTCTAGCTTCACGAATTCCATCAATTTCAACAAATCATTTTCAACTAGCTCCTTTTTATGGTTTGCGATCCTGGACCTCTCCCATGCTTTTAATACATCTTCAGGTAAAGCTGATTCAATCATGGCATATATGAATGCTGCACATTTATCTCTAGTAACATTAAGTGTTTCAAGTGCTCTGAGTTGTGCACTAAGGCGATCAAACAATTGATTCAAAGGCAACTTTGTTTCTGGTTTCAATTGCAACATAATTATGGAAAGAAACTCACGTACATAAATGACGATCAGTAAATCCTCCCTTGCATATCGACTTCGCAACTGTTCCAAAGCAAAATAATAATTCTGACCAGAAGGTGGAAAACTTTCGACAATCCTTTTGGCATTAGAGCCATTTTCCATACACTGAAGTAAGTACTGATATTTATCATCATCGTCTATATCCTTATCTTCATCAATTTTACGGAATTGGCCCCAAAAGGTAATCCATGTCTTAATATCATCGTTGAATTTAATTAATTCCAGTTTCGGTAAACGAAACTTTCTTTTTACATCTACTACTTTTGAAATCACGCTGTTTTTTGCAGACTCAGAATTGGATGCATTGGTTCTAACCAGTATATCGTATTTTGCTTCCAATGTCAACCATCTTGATCTATAGCAATCATGTGACTCATATTCTTTAAGTAGGTCTTCTTCAGAGACAGTTTGTTCCAGCAATGTGCTGATGATAGTCTCGTCCAAATTATTAAGCTTTTCGTTCAACTCACCCAACTTTTTAAAAGAGCAGATGATGTCCGACTCCTCGGGGTTGGGTTCAATAAGTTGTTTTTCGAAAACATTCGCCGCGTTCGTAAACAACCTCCGCAATACTGTTCTTTGAGTTCGTAATTTATCCATTTCAACGGTCGCCAGATGTTAAATAATATAGTATAATGAGGTTATTAATCCATTTATTCGGTTTGAGTAGAATGTTTTTTTTTTTTAAATTTTTTACATGTCTAAGTGACAACCTTAAACTAAAACAGGGGTTTTATAACAGTTATTTAATGGCGACCACGCACCGGCAAGCGCAGCATCGGACACCCACCGACTAGATGGTCAGATGATCTAAGAAGGTCGCAGGC
Organism: Apomyelois bistriatella; assembly: GCA_947044815.1. Taxonomy (NCBI): domain Eukaryota; kingdom Metazoa; phylum Arthropoda; class Insecta; order Lepidoptera; family Pyralidae; genus Apomyelois; species Apomyelois bistriatella. The sequence goes on along the minus strand of OX345715.1, from coordinate 1,173,861 downwards.
AGGCGCTGCATGCAGGCCGGTCATTTTTGAAATTCTTGGGGGAGGCCTATGTCCAGCAGTGACAGCCTGCGGCTGAAATGATGATGGTAATGTTTTACATGCGCTTACAAAATTATTTATTTATTATTAAAATTGTATAATATAATAATTGTGTAATAGGTTTTCACAACATAATATGTAGGTATAGTATTCTTTCCACCTTTAGAATAGCCCACTTCCTCCGTACTCCTATTATGAGGCTTTATAAACGCAGTCGCTAGCAACTGCGTTAGGATTTTGTATGGAATTTCTTAGTTGCTTTACTATCCGCCAGAGGCGCTGTACAAGTTTGTCATACAAAATCGCTAATGCGGTCGCTAGCGTCTGCGTTAATCAAATTGCATACTAGGGGTACAGAGTAGGGAGGTCTTCAATTTTCAACTAAGGATGGAACATTTTCTATAAGTAACTAATGGACGATGTAACAACAAAATATAAATTTTGTTGTTTAAGTACATATTTGACTAATTTTATTGTTCTTTTCACAGTACATATACGCCAACCGCCGGAACCCAAAGCAAAATTAGTCACTACATAGTATAAAACAAAGTCGCTTTCTCTCGGAGATTTTTATGTCGATGCGAAGTCGGGGCTGGTCGCTAGTAAATTGTATTAAAAAAATACTTTTCCTAATAGCCACGTCCTGAGTCCGTCCCCGTCCGCCATCCAATTAGCGATCAGATTAAAGATATGCCGAGGGAGCCATTACCCACCGAATTAGCTGATACGGCCCAACCTCACCCGGCACGGCGCGAGGCATAGGCGACAGCGGGTAAAAAAACAAGGTGGACTCAAATCAACTGCAAATATTTTAAGAGCAGATTCAGACCATTATATACTGAACAACTTTAACAAATAAACTTATATCGAAATAAGAAGAAATTTTTTTGACCTCCAATACAAATTGAGAATCAGCTGATCTGTTTAAGTATGGAGAGTGAAAAAAATAATTTCATATTTTGACATAGGTTTATTTGGAAAAGTTGTTCAGAATAGTATATAGAGTACTAGCTTTCGCCCGAGGCTTCGCCCGCATGAGTTTCCCTCGGAAACAGTGCTTTTTCCCGGGATGAAAGTTACCCTATGTCCTTCTCAATACTCGTAGCTATGTATATGCGACGTTTCAGAAAGATTTGTTCAGGTGGCCTACTACTTATCATCTCTTAAAACCATGCAAGATCCAGTGAGTAAATGAGATGTCGCCTTACATCAAGTATTGCGCTGTCCCGCTTACTCAATGGATCTTGCATGGTTTTATGGTGTTAAGTCACCTGTAGATATGGGTGTGAAGAGGTCACAAACAAACAAATATACAAACTCACTTTCGCACTTGTAACCACCCACTCCGGCTTCGAATGGGCATAAAAACCTTTCTCCACTCCAAAATCCGTTGCGTAGTTTCGAAGATTTTAGCATACAAAGGGATATAGGGACAGAGAAAGCGACTTTGTTTTATAAAGAGTTTTGTATTGTATTGTACATACATACATATAATCACGTCTTTATCCCATACGGGGTAGACAGAGCCTAGAGCCATAAGACCTTAGGCCATGTTTAGCATAATGGTAGTTGAAACAGGAAATCAATAGTGATGGGTTGCTAGCCGCATCGCCTATGTCATGATTTTCCCATTCGGCGATTCCCTCCGACGACTTTTACGGCTTGCGCGGGAAGAGAAGCAGCTGGTACATGCTATGTTTTTCTTTTTCTCCCAGACCAGCATGGAAGAAAGACCATATTGTATTGTACATTTGATAAACTTGATCTTAAGTCTATCCTCTTATGTTTTGCACCACAACGAAATTCCCCGCTCCATCCCATCTCTGCTAATTGTTTTAATCGCGTCTACTTATTGTGTCGCGATTCTAGCACTTACCATTTATATTATACACTTATATTATACATTTATATTATACATTTGTATAGATTAAGTTTAATTATAACACGTATTGGTGAGGTTAGCTCTCGTTTTGTTATTTTCTCGCTTTATCATGATACTTATTAATCTTCTCGATTAGAAGATCGATTCTGATTCTCATAACATATTTTGATTAAAATAACTCAAACACCTAGGTGTGCAGGGTCTATTGACATAGTATAAACGATAATAGTCGCAGTGCCCCATATTTGAGTTAATGATACCAAGGCATACAGAATCGTTTGACCTCTCTGAAACCACAGTGTGCAGGGTCAACTGCGCTTGCAACCAATATGGTATGAATTAATCCTAAAGGAAATCCTACGTCAAATATAAATCATTTCAGCGGCCGTGAGGAGGTTTCAAAACACTAACACCGGGGAATACGAGGTCGATTGACCTTTCTCAATTACTCCATCATCAATCAAGCAACTTGTAAACATACGAAAACTCAAAAATGCTCAATTTATTTGACAGTTGATTTGCGTATTTCAGTTATTATGGTTTTAAATCCAAACTACTGCACCGATTTTGATAAAATTACAATTTAACCAAATTGAAAGTATGTCCTTTTGAACAAAAAAGGAATTTACAAAATCGGTCAAAAAATACGGAGATATGAGGTAACAAACATTTTTTAAAAACAATCATCCAAATTGAGAACCTCATTTTTTGGAAGTCGGTTGAAAATAAGTGCGCGTGGCGTCTCCAGCTAGTTTTATGCTCTAAAACAGTGGCGCACTTAATGAAAACACAGAGTAATAGCACGAAAGGCTTATCATTATTTTCGGAAGCTAAAACAAAAAACAAACAGGGTTTTAGTGTTATCTGAGACTTATCACACATTTATCGCGTGCGTTAATTGACACTAAGTGACACTAAGTGTTGGCAAGTGGTCTAAGTGAATGTAAACATTTTATTGATATGCAATTAATCTTTATGGTGGATTTCCATTCGTCATAGATAGGTATTACCAGGGATTACTGTATACTATGTATAAACCTATTATAGACAAGAGGGAATTTCTTTATTGAACCTACGTAAGTATTGAACCTACCTAGTAAGGCAACTAAGAAATTTTATACAAAATCCTAACGCAGTCGCTAGCGAAAAACTCATACTAATAGTCTGGTAAATGAGTGCTCAAAAGGGGTGTGTGGATAGAAAAGTCGAAAGCAGAAAATTTGACTTATGAACTTTGTAAAGACTAGTTAGGAGATAAACATACTAAAAGTCCTGACCCCTCCGAGGTGAGCCCGAGGGGAGGGGGGGAAATAAGGTCCTGTTTTTTGTTTTTTTGCTTATATCTCCAAAACGGTGCATTGTACGAAATTTTGTTGTACTACATAATGAAACTTGATAAAATTCTCTACAACTTTGCCTTTTACACTTTTTATCTATTTTCAATCATTGCATAGCTATGAGCTCCCAAAAACGACTGATTTTCAAAAATGTGTCCAATTCTCCGTCCCGTTCGTTGTTTTGCATCGCACGAAATTTTGTTGTACTGCATAATAGAACCTGATAGAATCTTCTACAACTTTGTCCTTGACTATTTTTATCTATCTCCAATCGTTGCATAGCTATGAGTTACAAAAAATTAAAAACCGATTTTTTAAAAATGTTTTCAACTCTGTTCCGTTCTTTGTGCTTTTGCTTACATCTCGAAAACGGTGCATCGCACGAAATAATGTTGTTCTACATAATGAAACCTGATAAAATTTTCTACAACTTTGCATTTTACACTTTTTATATATCTTGAATCGTTGCATAGCTATGAGTTTCGAAAAATAAGCAATTTTCAAAAATGTGTTCAATGTCGCTCATTATAACAATACGAAAGACAAAATTATTTCTAAGTCCTCACTCACGCTATTAAATAATTGTTCTTGTCAAAAAAACAATTATTTTTCACTTTTTAGTTTTGAATAGGTACGCAATACATTACAACTAAAAACTTGTAAACACTTTGCATTTTGGAAAGTCGGTTAAACGTCATCAGCATCGTCTCACCTTATTGACATGGAATATAAGAAAAAATACCCAAATCACATTAGAACTTGCAGAGTTCCCTTGATTACTCCTTGATTCCATCATCAGATCCTGATTTGACGACTTTTCCATCCACAATCATTCATTGCCTAGGCTATGACCATCTGGTCGGTGGATGTCCGACGCTGCGCTTGCCGGTGCGTGGTCGCCATTCGAGAACCTTTCTGCCCCATCGGCCATCGGTTCGTCGCGCTATGTGCCCCGCCCACTGCCACTTCAAAGAGCTAATCCGCTGGGCTATGTCCTTTGTTCTCCTACGGATCTCCTCATTTCTGATGCGGTCTCGAAAGGAAACACCGAACATAGCCCTCTCCATAGCTCTTTGGGCGACCTTGAGCTTTCTCATGAGGCCCACTACTAGAGGTACTCTATTGTGTTATTGTGTTCCAGTTTGAGAGCAGCAGCGAAATTACTTTTTATTGTAACAAAACAGCCATAGCCACGAACTGGCAGCGTTCTAGTGACACCCTTATGGTATCACGAATGATACTAGGTATAAATAGGTAGGTTACCCTGCCAGACTGCTTCAAAGAGGATATAATGGACTGCGTATTTTAAGCTATTGCATAGCTTGTATCGTGGGCTTTGAGCGCGGTGAGCGAATCAAGAAATTCTGTAACGAAAATAAAAACTAACACCCCCCACTCCGCCTACCATGTAGCTCGGCCGAGCGTTCGTACTTATTGCATAAGTTGATAAAAAATGCTATGCAATAGCTTTATTGGGGCAGTCCCCGAGTGCCGCACGTTTTTTTTAATTAATTTGATTTTAAATCAAACCCAAATTTATCCCCATATCAAAATGATATCAAAACCAACAATTTGTCACGATAATATTGACATATGTCAATAACTGACACATGTCAGATAATGTCACTTTAAGTATGAATTATTTGCTTTTTAGAATTTTAATAGCGATAATAGCGTCAGGCTGTGGTTTTATTAAATAAGCGGTAGCGGATCCCTCTCACTCACCTATGCAACAACGACATATTACAGAATACTGCCTCAACCATGAGAAATTTCAAACCCATTCGTGCGATAGCAATTTTGTATGCCAAATTCTATACAAATTAAATCCTATACTTAAATATTTTTATCCGACTGCCCGAAAGAGGAATGTTGTATTTTTTTAGGTATCCTTTGTAGTCTGAACTGGTTCCGTATACAAAGGATATAAACGGGACCTTTATTACTAATACTCCGCTGTCCGTCTGTCTGTCTGCCATCATGACTCATGAACCGTGATAGCTAGATAGTTGAAATTTTTAAAGATGTATTTTTGTTGCTGTTTTAACAACAGTTACTAAAAACAGAATAAAATAAATATTTAAGTAGGGCTCCCAAACAACAAACGAATTTTTTTGCCGTTTTGAATAAATAATATTCGGAACCGTGAGTTCGACTCGCACTTGGCCGTTTGTTTTCTTTAATACATTGTTATTCAACACGCTATCATTAGTTCTCTTCATTTGTTTAAACTGCAGAGCAAAGCTTAAATTCATAAGCGTAAGCGTAAATTAAGCGAGTTTTAACAACAAATTTATTTCCGCTATAGCTTTGTAAATGTAACCAATCCTCACGTTACATATTTATCAAGTTGTAATGATAGTTTAATCTTAAACTCAAATATTATTCAGTTTCTCAAAGGTTGTATAACGTGAGAATACTTGTCATTCATATAGGGCAGATTACAATGTCAATCGACCCTGCACACCTTGGTGTCAGTCCCTTAGTGTGAGATTTTATTAACGCAGACGCTACCGATGTTATATTTTGTACTAGCGACCCGCCCCGGCTTCGCATGGGCATAAAAACCTTCCTCTTGAATCACTCTATCTATTAAAAAACCGCTTCAAAATCCGTTGCGTAGTTTTAAAGATTTAAGCGTAAAGGGACATAGGGACAGAGAAAGCGACTATGTAGTGATATCAAACCTGCACAGCGCCCCTAGATAGTATGGTAACTTAGAAATAGGTACCATACAAAATCCTAACGCAGTCGCTAGCGTCTGCGTTTATAAAATCTCATACTAGGGGTACAGGGGTTTACATATAATAGCCGCCGCTCGGCCTACTAACTTGATTTCTACGGGACCAATTCGGAGCAATCCAAGGTTGAAGAAATTAATTTTCTTTTTTAGATAATCAGGTGATAGAAATCGGCAATGTCCTAACAAAACTGGAAAAAACGTAACAATAGCGTGGGAATCTGACCCACGACCTCTGGGCTTTCAGTCAAACGTCTTAACCACTGGACCTCAGAGGCTGTTATTATAAAAGACTAGCCTTTGCCCGCGGCTTCGCCCCGGTGAACTTCCCTCGGGAACAGTGCTTTTTCCCGGGATGAGATGTTACCCTATTTCCTTCTCAATACTCCTAGCTATGTGTACGCGAAATTTCAGGAAGATTGGTTCAGTAGATAGGGCGTGAAGAGGTTAAGCAAATTTACAAACTCATTCGCATTTTGGGAATTAAGGGATTAAAGAAATTAATTTGTATGGATGAATGTATGGATATATCTCCTCGAATAAGTCATACACCCGCCAACCTGTTGTCGCTATTTGCACTGCGTGTGAACGCAGTTATCGCCGTTTCGCAAACAAACAAACAAACACACAGATAAGCCTGTGGGAATATTATGTGGGCTTTAGCAAACTCCACGTTTTAAATGTGAAATTGATGATAGCTAATATTTTATGATCAGGTCTTTATTGGACCAAAAATTTTACAGAAATGTTTTGATTCCCGACGCAAAAACGACGGGGTATTATAAGATTGACGTGTCTATCTGTGTGTGTCTGTGGCTTTGTAAGTCTCAAACGAATTTTGTTTTTGACGTGACAACGTCTTAAATTAGGTTGCGGCTGGGAGTCACTTATGAAAAAGTGTAACGCTCGGTAACGTTACGATGAGTCACCGAACGAGAGAGAGGCCCGCCGAATGCCTTGCGTCTCTCTCCCACTCAACTATGATCGGTCTGCCGCGCGCGGCAGACCGCGCGCGGCAGATTATATTCATATCAATAAATATTCTACCGAGAAAAAGACGTTGTCACGTAAAATCTTCGCCCGTAAAACCGACTTTACAGGCAACCATTTTTTTTTTCTTCACTAGGTACATATTATTTGTATGTATAAATAGCTTTCGCCCTCATGAATTACCCTCGGAAAAAGTGTTTTTTCCCGAGATGAAAGGTACCCTTTGTCTTTCTCAATACTTCTAACTATATATATATATGAGAAATTTCAGGAATATTGGTTCAGTAGATAGGGATTCCGCTCCTAGTACCTAGATATTTAGTGCTAAATATTGAGTTAATTTCTCCTTTCTATCTCTACCTTAGCGTATTCCCAATTGTTTCGGGATCCGGAATCCAGTAAATCGGAACGGAATATCCAAAATTTTCGATCGGATTCGAACCTAGACCCTCACAAAACAAATAACCCACTAAGTCGTGAAGAAGTGTAAACAAAAAACTTTTTAATTTTCCCTCGAGTTGACGCTAAAACAAAAATAGCGGTGCGTGTATTTATAGCAAAAGTTTCGAAGTGCCCTTCGTACGTTAAATACGATTATAATTTTGGAAATTGCAGGGGACTGGAGACGGGATTAATTTGAGAGGTAGGTGCGCGTAAGTTGTAGATCATGGAAACTTGGGAGATAGGTATGTTTTGGTGACGCTCTACAATATTATTCTTAAATGAAAAATTATAATTTAACCGTAGTAAACTTAAAATGTATAATTAATTTAATTCGGAACTAGAAAAATTACTTACTTAGGTTACTCACTTAAGTTATGTAAAACCATATCTACATTATACAAAAATATATCTCTTAAGGGGATTATAAAAAAAAAATCGAGAATATCGAGTTCCCGTAAAATTTATCAGTTTAATTGAATATATGTAAGTAATACATATAATTCTAAGAGCCAACAATAATGCTTATAATAAATAAGTAAGGAAATCTTATTTGTTTCCTCTTTGGTGTACTTTGTTAACTTGTTTGTAAAAATATCGAGTTATTGGTTATTTCAAAAGAGATACTCAAAAGAAAATACTTCACGTGTTACCAGACCACTCGCTCCCTAGCACTTTATATGATAGTATTTTTGTATTTTCTATGTCTTACGCTTTTCGGCTTAAAAAGCAAAATCCAAACTGGTCTATGATGATGATTATGAACGAGGTAGAGTAAGGGGTAAAAAAGAAACTTAAATGCCATATCTTCCTTCAACCGTGATCTAATTTTCGGACTAATGAATAACATTAAATTTTGGTGTTGGACCGTTTAGTAAACTTGCTAATGGTTGGGGGAAGTGGCGTTGAGGAAAAAAGCATCATGATTCACTTTAATGTAAATAAATATTTAACTAGGTATATATAAAAATATAGCTGAAGTAAAACGAAAATAAGAGCCCTTTTTTATTAGTATTTTTGAAATTTACGTAGTTGTCTTAGTTAGTGTATTAATAAAATGCCAATTTGACGTACATGAAGAGGGGATCAATCTCTCAATGCTCTGGATAAAGACTATAATCTATAATACTGATAATATGAATGAATTAATGAATGAATAAACATTTTATTGCACCAATTACATAAATACATCATTGGAAAGCCGGACTTATCGCTAATGCAATTTCTTCCAGCCAAACTTAGGAAAGAGAGAAACAGAAAACATTTGAGCGATACAATAATATGACTGATATGAAATATTTTTATCCAACAAACACGCACGCATACAAAGCATAAGATTATATTAATCGCACACACTTAGAAATTAGTTTAAATAAACAGCCCTCCAAGTCGGAATTAACATAACATTCTTCAAATGAAAATTGCCGTAATCCTTTCAATTTTCCCGTACGCCACACTCTTCCCGCCAATAAATATGTCAAAGACACATCGCTTCTCTCTCTATACTAATTATGTTCTATCTCTGTCGCGCACACCGCGCGATTGGTTTAAAAAGTTGCCGCCACTCCCCTTGTTGAAACAAAAGGAAAAAATATCATGTCGGCTCGTTCTTTCGACGTGCGTTCGAAAATGGCGACAAACGTAGTTTTAAGTACAAAATTCTTGAATACAAATTAAGTTATGAGAGGACGGGACGTTCGGAAATTAGATTTTGTTCAGGTAAATTCGAGATAAAGTCTGTATAGTAGCGATTTTGAAGATTAATGTGGAAAGTTTTGTAATTATATTATACAAAATGAAACGGCGACTTTGATCTGAATTAAATAGATTAACTGTACACCGCTGTTTCAACCGCTCTTTGTGTGTATGAACTATTTAACCCTTGCCAATAACCAGGCTATCATAAGCAGAAATATTTGTTAAAATCAGTTAAGAACTTCCTAATAAAACCCCCTAAAAACACACTCTTAAACTTATAAACACTTAAATATAAATAAAGAAAGGTTTTTAAACAACGTAAATTGTATTAAAAATAAATAAAATAGAGTAAGTAGAAAGAATTATAAAACGCCAAGGTTAACATACACAAGACAATGATAAGATAAAAAAAAATCATTGGAAAAAATGCAAAGGTATCAAAACGTAAGTACTTGACAAACTGTTGTTGTATAGACGTCAATAGGCTACATTAACCACTTATAATAAGGTAGTAGTAAGGTAGGACTTTTTAGTAGTCAGGATTTCCTACTAAAAAGTAATAAAAAAGCATCGAATATATATGTTCTTTGTTCAAATTTAATTACAAATTATGAATTAATGGAATGGATAGTGCCATGACTAGTAACTTAATGATAAAAAAAAATCTATTTAGCATGAGATGAGATGAGATCTAGTTAGCATGATCCATGTTTTCAAGTTTGAGAAAGAGGTAAAGAGAATTGGACCTAAGTATTAGGGGTTTCTCCTAATATTATAAATGCGAAAGTCTGTCTGTCTGTCTGTCTGTCTGTCTATCTGTCTGTCACCTCTTCACGGCTAAACTGCTGGACCGATTGTGATGAAATTTGGTAGGGATGTAGTTAACGATCTGAGGTCAAACATAGGCTACTTTTGGGCGCGATATAACCGAGTCCCACGCGGGGCGAAGCCGCGGGGAACAGCTAGTAATAATATAAATTTAATATAAAATTATGGCAATTCTTTTAAATTATAATGGAAAGTAAAATAACACATTTAGATTTCAAAAACAACAGTATTGCGGTGAAACCAAGAAAATTCAAGCGTAGCGTAATTGCTTTGCTCCCGAAAGAGACGAACATTAAAAGAGAGAGACGGTAACAATAGGGTGGAGTTATAATCATAAACCAGTGTAAAATGAGCTGTGTATTCCCTAATATTAAGGAAGAACAGTCGGCAGTGAGAGGTCAGATTAAAATGGCCGTTCCGCCCACATATTCGACAATATGCGACGATAATGGTCATAGAAACAGTAATATAATTCAGTTTGAACTGACTACGTACTTCGTTCGCGCGGATTTTCGAATCGGGTTCCTAATTCAAACGTTTTATTTTCTTTTTAACGGCCAGTGTGTGTGATAAGTCTCATTTTAGATTCTTTTTAGTGAAGTGACTGTGTTATTTTTTTTTAGTTTATGGTTCGTTATTTTAATTGAAGCTAAGGTGGGTCCTTTATTTTACGTCTGAAAAAAGATAAAGTACTTATGTGGCTATTGTTTTATTTAATGTTATAGTTACTTAAGTCATAAAAGTTATAAATTTTATTAAGGAAAGGTAAAGCAGTATTTAATAACCAGTCATTCAAGTCAGTGGTTTCAATATGTCGTTAAAATGTGTACAATTACACACTTTAACGACATATTGAAACCACAAACCCACAAAAGATAATGAAACAATAGAAAAAGAAAATAAATTATTAATTTACTAGTTGTTCCCGCGATTTTTTCGCGTGCACATTAGCAAAAAAGTTATAATTCAGTTGGCAGTTTACGAAAATTTTCTTAAATTAAATTGCCAAAGTAACTTCTAATTAGGTACATACATTCTATCTGCCAGTGAAAGTTCCGTTAAAATTGGTCCAGCCGTTCTAGAGATCAGCAGTAACAAACAGACTGACAAACATTGTAAAAAAAAAAAGATAATTTGGTATATGTGCATAATTGTGCATTTAGTAAAAAGCAGTTATTTTTATATTACAAACAGACATTCCAACTTTATTTATATGTCATATTATAGATGTATAGAAATGACGAATTGCCACAGATATGCTAGGTATAAACATCTATAACTCTTCTTAACTAATTAATTTTCATCCTTATCCTTGGTAAAATTTATTTAATAGCTCTTTTTGTATTAAGATTTTTGTTAAACTAATTTGAATAAATTTTAAAAAAAAAAGTTTAATGAAAGTGTTGAAAACATACTTTTAATTTAGCGACGAATTCAAAGCTAACTTACCATAGAAAAGACATCGACGCGTCGGCTTTTCCTTCAAATATTAGTACCAATTCCAATTAATATTATATACTAGCTGTTCCCCTCGGTTTTACTCGCCCTTGGTGTAAATGTACTATAGCCTATATATAACCTTCCCCAAGAATCATGCTATCATATGAAGAAAGAACTTTTCAAATCCGACCAGTAGTTAACAAGTTATAAGCGTTCAAACAAACAAACTCTTCAGCTTTATAATCCATACTAATATTATAAATGCGAAAGTCTGTCTGTCTGTCTGTCTGTCACCTCTTCACGGCTAAACTGCTGGACCGATTATGATGAAATTTGGTAGGGATGTAGTTAACAACCTGAGGTCAAACATAGGCTACTTCTGGGCGCGATATAACAAAATCCCACGCGGGGCGAAGCCGCGGGGAACAGCTAGTATTAGTATAGATGCGAAAGTGAGTTCGCTTGTTTGTTACGCTTTCACGCCCTACCAACTGAACTTTTTGAAATTGTCCATACACATAGTTAGAAGTATTGAGAAGGAAATAGGGTACCTTACATCCCGCAAGCACAGTTCCCAAACGAAATGCACGTAGCTAGTATATTATAATCTTACTTAACTTTTGAGGGTTCCGTACCTCAAAAGGCACAAATGGAACCCTTATAATATCACTTTCTTGTCCATCTGTCTGTCTGCCTGTTTTTTTCTAAAGTACGCATGAACGTATGTAACATATACTCAGGCCTACGGTCTCTTTCGGTTGTAAAATCCATACTAATATTATAAATGCAAAAGTCTGTCTGTCTGTCACCTCTTCACGGCTTAACTGCTGGACCGATTGTGATGAAATTTGGTATGAATATAGTTATGCACTAGGAGTCAAACATAGCCTACTTTCGGGCGCGATACAACCGAGGCACACTCGGGCGGAGCCGCGGGCAACAGCTAGTAATCAATATCTATGCGATCAATAGATATTGTTGCAAGTTTTCGTAAATTTCGCGTTTTCTAATGGGAATCAAAATCTAACATGGAACCAGAATCATGAAATTTTGTGAAAATAATATTATACGGCACTTATTTATCAATAAATCTGTAAATTTGTTGTTTGAATTTTAAGAAAATAAATAAATAAAAAAAAATTATTTTTACAATCGAATTAAAGGAAAGAAAAAATATTAAAATAACCTGTTAAGTCTTTTAGTATTGTGTGGTGGCACGGAACCCTCAAGGCACGAGTCCGACTCGCACTTGGCCGATATTGTTGTATAGGTACCCTTTAGTAGATAAAAAAGCATGAAAACCGGTTACCGTACCCTAGGGACCCCTGCAATACCAGAAGTGGTACTTTACTTGAATAGTAAATTCACTATAAGGAAAAAAGCCCTAGTACTTTTATTGTGTGTCTGTCTTCTTATGTTATGTAATAAACTCTTTGAATTTTTGCATTAACTTCATCAATAAGAGACATATTTATTGATTTTGTTATAAATTGTTGCATATTTGGATTTATACCTTTATTTATTTATACCTTTGATTATTTGGACTTAAATAGTGCTTAAACAGATTTTTATGTATGAAAACTTTAGACTAATCGTTTTCCTAATATAAAAAACTAGCGACCCGCCCCGGCTTCGCATGGGCATTAAAACTTTCCTGTTGAATAACTCTATCTATTAAAAAAAACCTCATCAAAATCCGTCGCGTAGTTTTAAAGATTACATGGGGATATAGGGAAAGAGAAAGCGACTTTGTTTTATACTATGTAGTGATATTAAATACCTATTTCAAGACAGTGATTTTGTTGTAGTTATAACTGTAATTGTACAATGTGAATTGCATATAAATGAATTGAAATATAGTGGTTTACTTAGTAGTACCTGGGCTCCTAAGCTTGGCTTGTTTTCAGGAAATCTTTTTGCGTGAAAATATGGGTAAAATGATTTTTTTCAGTCATGGAACCTAGCTCGATTATCTTTTTGACTAAGAACTTATGTTTAAATTAAAATTTCAAAGAAATCGTTAGAGCCGCTTTCAAAAACGCGAGTGCTAATAAATTTATATATTGCTTGTTTAATAGTATAGCATACGATACATTTAATTTATTATGGTACTCAAAGAACTAAGGTATATAAATATAGATAAAAATCAAAATATAATTATTTTAATGAACTATCCTCACTCGATATGATAAAGTTATCGTTTAAATATCACGGTATGTTAATAACGTATTATCGCTTAATAAACGGTTATCGGTTACCGTGACACGTGGCTAGATAGTCATTTAATGGATTGAAGCTACCTCAGTTAGTTTTCATCATAGATTAAAGAATTTGCGCACGCGATTCCTAATTCTATGGTTTTCATATATTTGATATTGACAAGTGTGACACTGAGGATTCCGTAATATTTATCCTATCTTATACTATTAAACGAGCGATATTTGTAGGTATATATATATTAATATATTTTACTCGCGTTTTCGAAAATAGCTCTAACGATTTCTTTGAAATTTGGAAAAGTTCTTACATAGTCACAAAGATAATCTAGCTAAGTTCCATGTCTAGGAAAATTGATTGAGGCCTATGTCCAGCAGTGAATCCATAATCCACTGCTGGAAATAGGCCTCCCCCGAGGATTTCCAGAACGACCGGTTGGAGGCGACCTGCATCCAGCGCCTGCCTGTGATTTCTTCAGATCATGTGACCATCTGGTCGAAAAACACACTCGGAGGAAGATAATAACCTTATCTAAACCTTTTCACTCTCCACTACCCAAAGGTTGACTGGAAGAGATTGCTTAGCAATAAGTCCGCCTTTGTAATTTCTTCTATTTTGTAAGTGAGCAATAAAGATATTGTATTGTATGACCATATATTAACTAGTGTACTCTTTCCAGGTCTGACATGTAAAAATGTCATCTCAAATCCTAACACACGCTATGTACCGACGAGACTCGAGCGAAGCCGACCGACCGCTAGAAATCGACCAAGATTCCATAGACCATAGCAGATCAAACAGCCCCAAAACGTACTACCGCTCAGACGACCCAAAGACAATTATAAACCAACAAAAAAAATCGTTCTGCATAGACGCACTTTTATCAAGACAAATAGAGAGAGATGAAGAGAAAATGCCACAGAATAAATATCTAGCGTTAATTCAAAATAAGAGTTACATAACGAGATATCAAAATGAGAATTATGATACACAAATCGAACAGAATACGATAAATAAGTTTCAAAGTCATGAGAATGATAATTTTGATCATAGAGCGGAGACGGATAGTCCAAGGTCTGGCCAGAGTAGTCCAAGGAGTGGTAGTCCGGTTTCTGACGATGGGAACAGGTCTGGCAGCTATAGTCCGCCGATTTCGCCCGGAGTGGAAGGCGGCAGTGAGGAGTTTGAGAGCTATAGACCTGGTACGTACGTTTTTTGTTAGAAGAAGTAGAGTTGGCCTATTCCAAGCCTATATTCTTAGGCGAAGACCTCACTTACCTAATAAAATAAAATAAATTAATATTTAAGGACAAATCATACAGATTGAGTTAGCCCCAAAGTAAGTTAGAGACTTGTGTTATGGGATACTAACTCAACGATACTACTTATATTTTTATAACAAACTAGCTGACCCGGCGAACTTCGTACCGCCTTTCTTAATATTTTTTCCGTAAGAACCTTGTACAGAGCATTAGAAAACTACAAAAAAAAATCAGCCAAATCGGTCAAGCCGTTTTCATGCTATGTCGTGACAACGGAAAACGGGTTTCATTTTTATATATATAGATACATAGATAGATAAAGATCGGGTTCGATCCCCCATCAGGCCAAGATGAAAAATGATCTTTTTCTGATTGGCCTGGGTCTTAGATGTTTATCTATATAATATATTGTTATAAAATATAGTATCAGAGTATCCCATAACACAGGTCGTACTTACTTTGGGGCTAACTCAATCTGTGTGATTTGTCCCTATATATAATTACGGCCGGGGATCGAACCTGGGTCCTCCTGAGTAGCGGTCAGACACATTAACCGTTACGCCACGAAGGTCATATAATAATTATCATATGATTTTCCCCCAGGTATAATCCCAAAACCAGGACTCCTGCCTCAAAACCCAGCACTGGTCGCCGCGCAATCAGCGGCATTGTTCAACTACCCCCAGCTGTCTCAGCCGCTGCCCCCCGGGGCTCCGATGCCGTCCGCCTTCCACCACCCAGGAGACAGGGTGCTCCACCATATGCAGCTGGAGTGGCTTGCTAGGACTGGGATGTTCTATCATAGGATTCCGGAGCTTGGAGGTGAGTAGAGAATTTTACCAGCGAGGCAGTGATTTCTGTACCACAGTAACACAATAATAGCCTAAAAATAAAATGAAATAAAAATTGTTTATTTTCAGACAACAAAGTCCATACAGTGAGTTAGTAGGTTGCGACATCTTGTTAGTAGATCTAGTATTATTATTATTAGGTTAGACTTCCGTTTCTATATCCATTCCAAATTTCATTAAAATCGGTCAAGCGGTTTAGCCGTGAAAGCTTAACAAACTTATTCGCACTTAAATACTTATACTTATAGCTCTACAGCTAGCTAGCTCTGGGATGAAAACAATAACTCATACCCCTAGTATGAGATTTTATAAACGCTAGCGACTGCGTTAGGATTTCGTATGGGATTTCTTAGTTGCCTTACTATCCGCCAGGGACGCTGTACAGGTTTGTCATACAAAATCACTAACGCAGTCGCTAGCGTCTGCGTTTATAAAATTTCATACAGTGTGCTTAGTGCGAGTTTTTATTCGCATTCGATCGCGTTAAAGTTAACTCAGATTTGTATGGCATCGAATCAACGCCATCTAGTGGGAACGGATTAAAACATAAGTTGCGAGTGCGAGTTCATTAGTTAACGTTGTCACGAACGAGCGTGAACAATTAACAGCGACGCTCGACAAGTGAGCGCGTAAACGAGTGATTTGCGAGTGCGAGATGTGTATTGACATGTACTTGACAGTTCGAATAGTTAACTTCTCACGCTCGATAAAGTAAAAGTTTTCACTCCAAATTCGCCGGTGAGACCCTTCGATTATCAATTCTTACGACTATTTATGATTGAAACAAGACTTTAATTAGCTTTTTCATAACCAATTATAATCTAAACATCAAAGACAAGATGTTGTGATAGTGATATTTATTAATCAAATAACGCAGTCGCGTAATTTTGCAAGCGCTAATGAACAAGAAGAGTTGTCTACGATTTGTAATATTCGTGAAGAGGCTCTTTCTTTTTTATTTGCCGAAGTCGTGTCTACAAATGCATAGGTACTTACCTATAGAACTCCATTAATAGGTACACATATTATTTTAATTCACTAACACGGCTGAATATAATATATGATTTGACCTTGTCTTTACACTTACTGTTCCATTTACACCTAATGTTATCATCATTTCAAATTGCTGAGGGCTGGTCTTCATCAAGAATGGTTTTGAACTTTGATTTTATTCTTTGTACACAAAACTACACAAAAACGCAGGACACTTAAACCACTTAAGAAACAACTTTGTTTACAAACTATATGAAACGTTGCCACAGAATACATAGTACCTACTAACGACGTAGCTACAATATAACCCGACTAATCTTAAAAGGTAATCACATTCAATGAATACTTTGTCGAATGTAGCTTTTTATTTCGACTGGTTTATGCATTGGACGCCTCGATGCTACCAACATGCACGTAAAATCTCTCACTTGTCACGGTGAGGAAACGCCGATCGAATCGTCTTCATTTTTTAAGCTCGCACTCAAGCGTATCGGCTTCTCACTCCTCACGGCGTATACTCGATACACGTGATAGTAAAGTAATTCGATTTGAATTTTGCAACTCGCACTAAGCATACAGGGGGCTTAGCCAAAGTCACAATCGCAAAACGTTAACGAGGTACGACAAGAACAAAATGTATGGGATTGACACAAGATTGACCACGTGATTTACCGCAGCTTATGTCAATCCCATACATTTTGTTCTTGTCGACATTCGTTAGCGTTTTGAAATTGTCACTTGGCTTGGTATTTTTACGGAGCGGTTTCATCTGTCTACCACAAATCCTTATCATAAATATTTTAAACCATTATAACCAAAATCTTCAACTTATAAATCATTAAAGATCTGGTACATCACACATCTGTCAGCGTACGAGTGATAACGATATAATAAATCATACATTGTATGACAATTTGATATAGATATGATATGATATCGTGAAAAACATCTTATTATTGGGAAATCATATATAGAAATTAGTCACAGTATAATGTCTTTCCATTCGTCTCAATAAGCACTGAGACAAAACTTCAAAAAGGCTTTTAATTTATTTTTTTGTTAAAGAAAAAAGTTGCGATATCCCTTTTATAGTAATTCTGTGCTAAACTTACTTTTTTCAGTTAGTTTATTTTTATAATCGACTAGTTAACTTAAAAGATAAATATAGGTACCTTTTATATCTAAATCTAAAACTGCGACTTTTAATTTTTCGACCTTCGTGGCGTAATGGTTAACATGCCTGACCGCTACTCAGGAGGTCCTGGGTTCGATCCCCGGTCAGGTCAAGATGAAAAATTATAATTTCTGATTGACCTGGGTCTTGGATGTTTATCTATATATTTATATGTTATAAAATATAGTATCATTAGGTAGTACCCTATAACACAAGTCTCGAACTTACTTTGGGGCTAACAATCTGTGTGATTTGTCCATATATATATTCATTTATTTATTATTTATTTAAATACAGATCGCTATCTAAGCAGTTTGATCTTAATATATATTTTTTTGATTAATTCGAAATTGGGGAATATTATTTGTGCGATACTATGGATTTCTGTCCACCATTTTTTATGCGTTCCAAATTCGAAACTACATTTCATTCATACATACTTAAATACGGTCACATATTTAATACTATTAGCTCTCACTAATTACATTAGCCTCACGACCGCCCCCGGCGTCGCTTGTATTCGAGGGTGACAACTGTCGATGTACTTACTCCAATATTTGTATAGCAGATCCAAAAAAAGGGTGTCAGCTAATTGTTAATGTTTACTGTACAAATATGTCATAATCTTTTTAATTTTATTTATGAACTGGCAAGTTAGAGATATTTTTATTTTATTTTGATTTAATAACATTTATAATAAGCTTACAAAAACTACAACAAAACTAAATTTAAAAAAAATTAGATAAGTTAATAAAATGTTAATAATCTTAACTTTCTTTACAATAAAGTTTGTACATACATACATACATACATACTTTTTTTAAGATTAAATTTTAAATTCTTTGTTTGTTGAAGACTTTGTTTAGTTGTTTCCATTTTGGTTAGGACATCGCAGGCTTGAATCACCTGATTGTCTGATAATAAAGATGATTGTGGGCGTGTATTCTTTGCTTGTGTTGGATATTTTTGTCAGAATGGCAGACTTTCTCAGAGAAATGGGCGTGCCATCTCCAGTTGGTTTAATTCACTAGGATCTGACCATCAAACTCATACTAGGGGCCTAGTATGAGTTTTTCTTAACGCAGACGCTAGCGACCGCGTTAGCGATTTAGTATGGCAAACCTGTACAGCGCCTCTGGCGGATAGTAAGGCAACTAAGAAATTCCATACAAAATCCTAATGCAGTCGCTAGCGTCTGCGTTAAGGTGATACCTCGGTGAACACTAGCGCCACCGTCATTTAAAAATCATTACTCACTGAAAACACAAGTTATCAAAAATCCCTCTGCTATAATTATTGTTCTGGATCTGAAGTTAATTTTTATCATATTCAATTATTAAATTATAGTTTCTTTAAGTTACAAATTGCATTATAGCTTAAAACGGCCACTTTTAGCAGTTTTGCAATTTGTAACTATACGGAACTCATAAAAAAAAAACGTAAACTCGTAAGAAAAACTCATACTAGGGGCACTGGTCAATGGTTCGGTGGGTGACCAACGATGCGCTTGCCTTTGCGTGACCATTCGAAAACCTTTTCCCTTATCATAATTTGACTAAAACTAAATTGAAACAAATTAGACATTAAAACAAACGTGCTGCACTCGGGCACTGCCGCGGTAAAGCTATTGCATTGCATAGCAATTTTAACTTCACTACATAGTATAAAACAAAGTCGCTTTCTCTGTCCCTATGTCCCTTTGTATGCTTAAATCTTTAAAACTACGCAACGAATTTCGATGCGGTTTTTTTTTCAATATATAGAGTGATTCAAGAGGAAGGTTTTTATGCCCATGCGAAGCCGGGGCAGGTCGCTAGTACGCAATAAGTACAAATGCTCGGCCGAGCTACATGTAGGCGTAGTGGGGGGTGTTAGGTTTATTTTCGTTACGGAATTTCTTGATTCGCTCGCCGCGCTCATAGCCCGCGATAAAAGCTATGGAATAACTTAAAAAATTACAACATATTCAAAACCTATAAAGCTAATTGCAATAATTTGCAATGTGATTGAGCGGAATCGAACCCACACCCCTAACACGAGTGTGCTATAAAGCGTAATGGCCATAACAGGTGCCTTTAGTGCCATATGGGGGCAATAAAATGGGCCATTGACACTTATGGGGTCGCGGATGGGGACGGTCTTGAATGGATTTTTAACCGATTAAAAAAAAGAGGTTCTCGATTTGATTTTAGGTTTACTTAATAATCATCACGACATATTATCTGTGGTGTATGATGATATAGACGGGAACGACATAAGCATGTGCACTGCGCCAATTAGAATAAAAAAAAAGAAATATACCTATATTTGAGGTTGTGGAATTCCCAGTAACAGATAGTTTATTTACCTCTCTTTTCTTCACCCTAGCATGTTTACCCGGTTGAATTTTCAGCTTATGCTTCAGAGTCCAAGGGTTGCTATTAATCATGGTCCCGATTTGGCGGTACTAGTTATTACAATGGAGCGACTGCCGTCTGACCTCCGTAACCTTTTACAGGGAAACCAGACCAGGAACATGATCCGGATGTGTTAGTGGACAACACTGTCAGCTTTTTCAGGCTGCCTAAGGCATCTGATATAGCCTTACGACTGCCATCTACCGATAACAGCCGGGATCAACTGCTAAACGTGCCTTCCGAAGCACAAAGGAGCTCAAGATAGAAATGCCATTAATGACGACCAATCCGAACATGGCCGCGCACTCGCCGTCACTTGACGCGCGCTATCGTTACGAATACACCCGCTCGGCTCTAGGTTATTGAGCTCCACATAGAAAAGAAATATGATCGTGTGTGTTATATACTTATTGGCGATTACTAGTATAATTATAATGTATAATTTGTTTGTTAATTGTATTATAAAGAGTATGTCAATCTATCTCTAGATTTTCATTCTGCCTAAAGGCATCTAACATGTCTCCTTTAGCGATAGGGGTTAATAAATGTCATAATTAGTGAGTGGAGGAATGTTTTCTACGCGTAATTAAATTAAAAATTCAACTGTCTGGTGAAACGTGATTTAGTGCTAGCGTGGGGTGGGGTCTCGATGTCAGCGTGACGACATACTCGTAAGGTACACATTACATGCTCATGCACGCATGATGGTTTTCCATCAAACAAAGGGATGGTACTCGAAAGGTGAATTGAATCGACTGATTTCCAAACAAAAAATCCTAAATTTTTAAGTTTATATCAAGAATTTTGCGATGATTTACGATGGAACAATTAAATCAACTAATTTCCAAATAAATCATCGCAAAATTCTTGATATAAATAAAAAAAAAATGATTTGTTTGGAAATCAGTCGATTCAATTTAACTTTCGAGTACCATCCCTTTGTTTGATGGAAAACCATCATGCGTGCATGAGCATGTAATGTGTGCCTATGTGTATGAATTATCGATTGTATTATATTCTTCTTCTTCTTTTAAGACGTGTTCCTCATAGCTGAGGGTCGTGACCACCATAATCCAAATTAACAGTCAGTATCCTCCAGTCATATCTATTCTGGGCCCGGTGTATGGCATCTTGGGTGTTGCATTTCAATGCTGCAAGGAGAGGGTCGATTGTATTATATACTTAGTATATATAGTGTTTTATGAATCACGCGTCGTGTGTTTGCTTTTTATTATTCTACTAGCTGACCCGGCGAACTTCGTACCGCCTTTCTTTATATTTTTTTTCCGTAAGAACCTTGTACTGAGTATTAGAAAACTACAAAAAAAAAATCAGCCAAATCGTTCAAACCGTTTTCATGCTATGTCGTGACAACGGAAAACAGGGTTTCATTTTTATATATATTCTTCTATCATCATCACCAATCCTAGCCCTTTACTATTTCAATTAGGATCGGCTCTCCGTATTTGTAAATGGGAAAGTTTAAATGGTTGTCTCGCTAACCACTAAACCGTTAAGCAGATTATATTGAAATTTAGTTAACAAATACCTTGGCTTGGATTCTTCTTCTTAGCGAGTCGACTCTGGCAAGTGTAAATGAATGTAGAGCTCAAACTTCGTCAGGTTTATACACATCTATAAGACTATGTTTGTTTGCTTGTAATAACTTTATAGTACTAAATCAAAAGTAAATACAATTTTATGACCGTGATTACTTTCTACGTATTGTCATTAATAAAAACATAGTTTAACTATGGCTCACAGTTATCTGAAATAAAGTTTCAATATTATTATTAAATCCGGCAAATTGCTCGTTTAAGGGCTGCTAATTGTTCAAGTCGAAAACCACATGTGACATAAAGTAAGAGTTAAGATGATCCATTGTTTATTTCTAACTCGCTATTAATACCTAGACGCTTGCAGTGGCACCCCGCACCCCCGGGAGCTAAGCCAATTATCGTCAGCATTTGTTGGCAAACAAGGGACCCCTTAGCAAATTAGATCCACGTAGGGAAGGGGTGTGGACACGGTTTATCGATAAGTTAAGATATCGTTAAATTAAGATAAAGATAAGCTTTATCTTTTTATGTATTCTTATTCTTTTGTGCATGTGTTATTATTTTGTTCTTGTCTTTAATTCGATCATATTCATTGGCAAATATTAACATCAAATGCACTTTTTGTAGTTAGTTGGCTTGACAGGACCTTAAAAACTGACAGGAACTTATACTCTTCCAAACCTCTTCATGTTTCATTACTTAGTTACTCTCGAATTTTCTTATCGTTGTCGTTTCGTAAAATCTATGCTAGAGCACATCTGTACCCTTAGAATGAGATTTTATAAAGGCGGAACGACTGCGATAGCGATTTTGTATGACAATGTACAGCGCCCCTGGCGGATAGTAAAGCAACAAAGAAATTTCATACAAAATCCTAGTCGTTAGCGGCGTATGCGTTTACAAAATCTCATACTAGGGGTACTATATTCACCTCTTTCGCCAGCCTCCTCCAGAGGGCGCTAGATGCTACCGACAGTACCGACACAGATTACAAAATACTATACTATGTACTAGTCTAGTACAAGTAGCTGCTATACCTGCACCCATAGCCAAGTGAAAATTTTAAAACGCTAACGAATGTCGACAAGAACAAAATGTATGGGATTGACATAAGCTGCGGTAAATGACGTGGTCAATCTTATGTCAATCCCATATATTTTTTTCTTGTCGTACCTCGTTAACGTTTTGCGATTTTGACTTTGGCTAAGCCCATCGCCGCCGCGTCGGTCAATTAGAGTTATACTTCATTGAAATTATAATATTTTAATAAACCACAATAATGCCACAGTTTTGCATTAAATTAATTGGATAAAACCACATACTAATTGAATTAATCTTAATTATCTTGGAATAATTATTATTGTAATAATCATTAATGATTATTGATGTTATCGAATCCATCGATACTTTCCCCTCCCTAAAAGGGTGCCATAAAAGGGCCAGTTTTACGCTTTTCAGTAAAGGATCCCCACACAATCAATGTTCACCGTTTAGCTTCGAGTCGAGTTAATTAAGGGACAAATTAAGAGTTTCCAATTAAACATTAATGTTTTTTAGCCGACTACGGCGAAATCAAAAAGGTTTTGAATATGTTTCAGATAATAAGTTGTGTAAGTAATAAGTACATACATCATCACGCCTGTCTCCCTTAGGGGTAGGCAGAGACTAGACATTACCATTGGCTACGATCCTTACATACCTCCCTCGCTTCCTCCACACTCATCACTCTCGTCATACGCGCTCGCCGATTTCGGGTACTCCTATAGTCTCTACGCTGAATGGCGACCGCTATTCTCTGCGCGAGAAATGAGCCGGCTCAAATCATGGAATGTCACATTGTTAATAACCTGCACGTCACTACCCTCAGATACGATTCCCTTCTTCGTCCGAGCGTGTTTACGATACCATACCACAGCTATACCAGTAGCCACCATGATTAAAAGCGCACCCTGAGTTCTGAAGCGTAAGCTGAAGTTGCAAGCAGGAAATACGCTCGGACGAAGAAGAGACTTAAAAATTATAAGGAACAGAAATTATAAGGCCATGTCATCTCATGTCGTAGATTTAGAAGAAAAAGCTCGACTTTAAGTCCGCCATTTTCATTTATCCTACTTAATATTATAAACTGGATCTGTATGGATGTTTGTAACTCTTTCATAGGAAAACGGCTGAACCGCTTAGATTCATATTATATTATTATTATTATATATTATCCCAAAATTCCCACGGGAGCGGAGCCCCGGGCAACAGCTAGTATGTAATAAAGTTATATAAATAAAAGGTTAAAAACATATCGGTCAATATCATATCTCTTTGGCTTCGTAGTCGGGTAAAAATTAAACTAAAGATGTTCATATGCCATACATTGGGGGAGGAATGTAGGCGGAGCTTCAATACGCATGCGTGCATTGTAGCAACTATAAAAGTCTCTTGAATTTCGTAAAAGGCGACTAAAGGATAAACAGAGGACTGCCCTTAAACAAATCCCGGTTTCAAAGGAACGAAAATCCAAATAGTGCTGGCTTGATGCAGTAAACGATATGCGTGCTAATGGTCTCACAACTAAGGATGCCGAAGACCAGGCGAAGTGGAGGAGAAAAGCAGGAAAGGCTCCGAAGCTACTAGATAAGAAAAAACCAGTACCCCTAGTATGAGAGAGAAGAAATTCCATACAAAATCCTAACGCAGACGCTAGCGACTGCGTTAGGATTTTGTATGGAATTTCTTAGTCGCCTTACTATCCGCCAGAGGCGCTGTACAGGTTTGCCATACTAAATCGCTAACGCAGACGCTAGCGACTGCCCCTAGTATAAGAAAAACTTATACTAGGGGCACTGAAGCAGTACCAGATAGTACAGAAAAAGTAAAATACCAAAAATACTAAAAGTTATTTGCTAGGGAACTGCCTTCTTAGATTTTTTCAATTTGACCTGATTTTAGAGTAAAAGGAATAAAACGATTGGTGGCGCTAGTTGGCTCATGATAGCTAATTAATTACCTAATTTATTTAACATTTTTTAACCGACTTCAAAAAAAGGAGGAGGTTCTCAATTCGTCGGTATGTTTTTTTTTAAATGTATGTTACCGGATTACTCGAAGACGCCACTTTTACGAATTCGTTGACTAGCTGCTGGCTCGTTAATTAGCATATTTTATTAAAAGAATCGGCACCGACTTCAGCTTTATTAACTTTTTTTGATATGAAGCATATTTAAAAAAACAACAATGTAATGATTATTTCATCCTTTTTAGTTCAGGAATTGGAGTCGGTTTCGTTTTTTTGACAAAAACAATTATTTTACGCATTCTATGCAAATAAATATATTTTTTTCTTTTTTTCTAATATTTAATTGCACACAAGCAAAGTCGCGGAATAAGGCTCGTTACACACAAAAGGCACCTGCCCCATTGTTCACTTGACCCTATTTCTACCCTAGTTAAATGTATAAACAAACAAATTAACAAACAATGCATAACCACCCCTATTTTAATCCACCCCGTCGTTTAACTAATAACACCAATAAATAAGAAATAAAATTTATCCCTTAGGGTCAGTGCAGACTGGAAAAACAATTGCAAAATTGGAAATACAACTGTAATACTTTTATTTAAGGTACAAAATTGTGTGATAGTCATCATGAACTGCAAGTCCAACGTCAATAAGCTAATTTGTGCTTTATTTATTGCTATTAAAGCTCTTATTCAATTGAAAACGAATAAATGGCTCTAGTATTTTTTTTTCGTCCTTTTCAAATCACTAATAAGTTATAGTTGATCAATTCTAGCCCTTATTTCAACGGAATTGAGTTGACATTTTGATCTATTTTCATAAGTGTTGACAACTAATCCACATGTTGAAATTATTGAGCAAATAAACGTTTAGTACGGTGCCTTTGATTGTTCAAATGTTCGTTTGTTTTGAATTATCGGACATAATGACCAGATGTAACTTCACAGTTTAAATTTATAGCTTATTAGTACATTGTACCAGCTGCTTCTCTTCCCGCGCAACTCGTACAAGTCGACCAAGGAAATCTGCGAACAGGGGAATCAAGACATGGGCGATGCGGCTAGCAACCCATCACTATTGATTTCCTGTTTCAACTACCATCATGCTAAACGTGGACTAAGGTCTTATGGCTCTAGGCTCTGTCTACCCCGTATGGGATAAAAGTCGAGATTATATTGTACTAGCAATCCGCCCCGGCTTCGCATGGGCATAAAAACCTTCCATTTGAATCACTCTATTATCTATTAAAAAAAAACCGCATCAAAATCCGTTGCGTAGTTTTAAAGATTTAAGCATACAAAGGGATATAGGGACAGAGAAAGCGACTTTGTTTTATACTAAGTTATGTTTTAATTGTTTATAAGGACAAAAATAACTACATATTTGCCTATTGTAAAATTTAGCAAAAGTAAGTATTCTAATAAAAGATGAATAAAAATGAGGAATTAATAAAATAATTTAGGTGTTTAGTACTTAACGAATGTCAATTAATCAAAGCAACGTATATGTATTTAATTTAGCATTTTGAATTCAATGAAAAAAAAAGTGAACTTATTGCAGTTTTTAATAACTTTTCACGTAGAAATTAGTGAGCTTTGCGTCTCCGGTTGATTAAATGCTCTAGGTTGAACTGTGACGTAGAATTCTTTACCAGATGGCAACTTAAATAAGCTTTTTAACAAAACGATTATCACAAAAAAAATCACCAAAAATCGATATAATTAATTCTACCACAAAAACGGGGTTTTTCTCTAAAACTGAACATATTTTTGCCATGTATTACCCTCACGGGTGGTAGAGACGAGGATTACCGGCGGTAAGGGATGGGGTTGTGGGGATTACAAGGCGACAGCATGACACCAATTGATTGTGGTGTGTTTATAAGCATTGAAATATAGGTGTAGGTAGGTAGGAAGTAATAACTTCAAAACGTTACCTACACCTATATACGGTTTTTACCGAATACGAAGTATACCAACTTTGTAAACAGGGCCTTGATTCTGTAAGCATTCATTTTAAACTTCGATTCTGAATCCGCTGTGAGTTTCTTGATTGGCATTCTAAGAACTCGGTTTATGATTCGAATCTATACAAGCGCTACCATTGCGAGCGTGTCAGCGAGATGAACTAGATTGGACGTGAGATTTGGTATGAGATGACGTTAGAAAGATAATTTCCCCATCACTGAAGCTCGCTTCCCACTTGTCATTTTGAAACTTATGCGAAGTGTGAGCGATAACGACGTGAGAAGCGAGTTGTTTGAATTTTATAGAATCGACAGGCAGTACCCCTAGTATGAGATTTTATAACCGCAGATGCTAGCTACTGCGTTAATATTTTGTATGGAATTTCTTAGTTGCCTTACTATTCGCCAAGGCGCTGTACTGGGGGGCTTAGCCAAAGTCACAATCGCAAAACGTTAACGAGGTACGACAAGAACAAAATGTATGGGATTGACATAAGATTGACCACGTGATTTACCGCAGCTCATGTCAATCCCATACATTTTGTTCTTGTCGACATTCGTTAGCGTTTTGAAATTGTCACTTGGCTACGGGTGCTGGTTTGTCGTACTAAATCGCTTACGCAGTCGCTAGCGTCTGCGTTTATAAAATCTCATACTTGGAGTACAGTGTATTTTCTTTCACGAAGCGAAGCCACAGGTAAATCTAGCACTAAAATAACACAAAAGGCCAGTATAATCTCCCACCTATTGTCGCTAAGTCTCCAGCTCGGCTAATATTGATTCAGGACCAAAAACAGTAGGACAGTGCCGCTTACGTCACAACAATGACGTCACGCGCTCCGCTGAGCGTAAGACGCCAATCAAGTAATTTGATTCCCGCCCCCATACAATGCTATTGTATATATAGATAGATAGAACAGGGAATTATAACGACTATTTCACTTCACTACATAGTATAAAACAAAGTCGCTTTCTCTGTCCCTATGTAAGGGACATAGGGACACATGTATGCTTAAATCTTTAAAACTACGCAACGGATTTTTATGCGGATTTCTTTAATAGATAGAGTGATTCAAGAGGAAGGTTTTTATACCCATGCGAAGCCGGGGCGGGTCGCTAGTATACATACAAAATGAAGTTGCCTGCACTGTGTCTGTCTGTCTGTGAGCGCATAACTTAAAAACTAAAAAACGGATTTTCATGCGGTTCTCGCGAATAGATAAAGTGATTCCAAGGAAAGGTTTTAGGTATATAATGCATATAGGGTTTTATATACTCATAATTCTAAGGCGGTTCGCCGGCTCCGCTAGTATCCCAACTAATATTATAAATGCTAAAGTGAGTTTGTTTATTTGTTTGTTACGCTTTTACGTTCTATCTACATAACCAATCTTCGCATACACATAGTTAGAAGTATTGAGAAGGACATAGGATACCTTTCATCCCGGGAAAAAGCACTGTTGCCGAGGAAATTTTATGCCGGCGAATCTGCGGGCAAAAGCTAGTCTTCTATATTATCACTCTTTTTTCTGCGATTTCACACGTCCATGGCGTGTCTGTACTAAAGCCTAGAACATTCTTCAAGAATCAGTAAGGATAGGCATACAGGGTCGATTGACCAATTGGACAACTGAGCTTGCAACCAACATGACCTTTGGATACTTCCAAGGGATATAGAATGTCAAATACAAACCATTGCAGCGGCACCAGGGCAAACGGGATCGATTGACCTTGCCACATATTCCAGCAAGCAAACATACGAAAAATAAAAAATGCTCAATTTATTTGACTTAAACGATATAATTCAAAATATGTAGTCTGTTACTTTTATTTAAAAAAAAATTCTCTGGTACGCAACCCTAAAAAGCATCGACTTTCAGATTTTCCCGACGTATTTCCCATCCCTAAAGTTGGTAAGAAATATGTCGTTAATTATACCGGAAGTCGGAGGGGCCGCAATGTCTGCCTTATTTATTTCAGTTGCAACTACATCGCCTGATATGTTGCTCTATTAATTTGAAAAATGAAAATCTATTATTTATCAAATAAGAAAATATATTCCAAGTAGTTACCAAATTACTTTGCGTGCATTTTTTTAAATTATACTCTTAGCAATAAAATTTGGTTTTTATTTTATTTCAATAATTTAATTGTAAATGTACCAAGTCGATGTCTAAACTACTTATTAGAAAAATTAAAGTGCAACAATTGATACTTTATTGATTACTAGCTTTTGCAGGTGGCTTCGCCCCGGTGAACTTCCCTCGGGAACAGTGCTTTTTCCCAGGACGAATGGTACCCTATGTCCTTCTCAATACTCCTGGCTATGTGTTAACGAAATTTCAGGAAGACTGTTTTAGTAGATAGGACGTGAAGAGGTAACAAACAAACAAATATACAAACTCATTTTCGCATTTATAATAATAGTTGGGATTCTATTTTAATTCACAAAAAATTGTAAAATTGAAATAGAGCATCTTTCCGACAATAAAGATTTACGAACGTCCCGCCTGGGATACACACAAGCTAATCTCAGACCTGCCAGCCAGTATTTATTTATTGTCGATGATTCCAAATTCAAAATGCCGAAAGGAAGATTTTAGAAATCAAAGAATTTTAGAAACGCGCGAATGTAATATTTTTTTTTAATCTATGTTAGAAACAGAAAACGTAGAGGTATTAATTGATATTATACACGGAGGATTATATTACAAGTACCTGGGCGACCGAGCTTCGCTCGTTTTATGCAGATAATAATTTTGCGTAAAAATATAAGTAAAATAAATTTTCCCAGAACCTAGCTGGATTATTTTTTTGACTATGTAAGAACTTATGTTTAATATTTAAAAGAAATCGTTAGAGCCGTTTTCGAAAACGCGAGTACAAATAAATATAGTGTCTAATAGGATAATGGCAATATGTAGAGCAACGAACTTCAGACTCCGGATTGCTATCTATAGTTTTGGTGAAATGGAATTACGAGATCTATATTCGAAATCCCATTACCTCTCTAGAAATCCTTTGAATTTTGAAAAAAAAAGATGGAAAATCTTTAAAAGAAGGGTAAGTATCTTTACATAATATTCTGTTTAACTGTAGTTTACCCATATGTTCAGTATTCTGTAATCAGTCCCCGTATGTAGGTAGGTATTGCATGACGTAACTATTGCGTATATGCGTATATGCGTACAACAGAGTAATACTTACACTGAATAAAATACTTACTTATACACAACCAAACTTTCGTCAATCTATAGCACAAAATAGTGACTACATAACTCTGCAATATGTTACCAAACCTTTTGTCTTTTTTTGTAAATCACTTTTGTTAAATCAAGTTCACTTTATTAGTATCTTGCCAAACTTTGGTTATTTTTCAAATAGCCGAAGTAAGTAGTTCGATTAAACATTTTTTTCAGTACACTGACCGCTAATTAGGAGGTTCCGGGTTTGAACCCCGGTCATTTCAATATGAAAAATGATATTTTTCTAATTTACCTGGGTCTTGGATGTTTATCTTTATATGTGTTTGTTATAAAATATAGTATCGTTACAGAATAAGTAATAGTACCTATGCTATGGGGCTAATTAAATCTGTGTGAGCTGTCATCCATACTAATATTATAAATGCGGAAGTCTGTCTGTCTGTCACCTCTTCACGGCTAAACTGCTGGACCGATTGTGATGAAATTGGGTAGGGATGTAGTTAAAGACCTGAGGTCAAATATAGGCTACTTTTGGGCGCGATATAACCGAGTCCCACGCGGGGCGAAGCCGCGGGGAACACCTAGTATACATATATATATTTGAAATACTGTTTACAAACACCACATTAAGAACTGGCAAACGAATAAGTAAAGCACTTAGCATTTAGCACCGACCCCACACCGACAGATGGCCGTCGGTCTATCGTTGTGCAAACACCAACACATGTCGTCGGCTAATTGTTAATTATCATTTTTATTGGCTTAGCCACGGCTTTTCGGTGTTTTAGATTAGATTTGATGGTTTTATTGATTAGATAGATATTGGTTTATTGTGTTCGGTGACGGGTTATCATCAAAATCATTTGTGATTTCGCAGTATTAGGTATACTTTCTCGAAGCGTGACAGAGACTAGATTTACAATTGCTATGATTCAGTCCCTCCTCACTGCCTCTACAATCCTCCTACATACAAATAGTCACGTCTTTTTTCCATATGGGGTAGACAGAGCCTGGGGCCATAAGACCTTAGACCACGTTTAGCATAATGACAGTTGAAACAGGAATTTAATAGTGATGGTAGTACAATCCTCCTCCCTCTTTAAATATTGTAACAATACCTCCAAAATTACACTAAATATCATAGAATTAGGAAAATTTGCTATTCTAAATATAAAAGTACTTAGATAACTTTATAAGGGTAGTATTTAAACGCAAATCAATAAAAACAATTTTTGTATGCAAAAATAACCTAAATACATATCAAAATTACTGATTGCACAGCAAATTTGTTTTGCTTCTGTCACCAAGTCTGACACTCGCTCGCTTCGCTCGCTCGCTCACTGTTAAGGTCACTGTATAACCATAACCTAACCTACCTTCTGTCACAAAGTCGTCTTTTGACCGTTAGTTGCTTCTGTCACCAAGTTTTTAATTTAAAGTAAAATAATTTATTTGATATACAGAAATTGATGAGTGATTATTTATTTGATGTGCAATTAATAATATCCCATTTTATAATATATGAAAAAGTTATAACCCTTAACTTATAAACTTATAACTTCCTAAAATCCAATTTAAAGTAAGTAAATAAAAAATTATTTAATTGCGCATAATAAGTTCTTAAAAGGGCACCGTTACTATTTTCCATTCAATTAGGCCAATCAACAAATTGGCTGTAACATTAATCGAATTGTCCACAATAAAAGACCCTCAAATAAAATCGAAGTGCGCGTTTATACCGCGAACGCATACGTCACGGTGACAGGTCTTCCCGCCGAATGTTTTTTTTTTGAATAAGCAAAGGGGATAGGTGTTATCCTGATTGGCAGTCTTGGTTGGTGGTTTGTTTTTTTTTTTCAACAAATCAACATCTGTTGCTTTTTATTTCTGTATGACTATATAACATATTTTTAGATTTTTTTTTTCAATTGATATATTCCTGGTTAAGCAATAACAAAGTTATTTTGTACTGAGGTTATTACCGAAATATGTAGATCGCACTAATTTGGGTTCAGCTTTTCCCCCGGCTCCGTCTACGTGCATTTGCCTGGGGGAAAAGTGCTTACTTTCAGATGAAATGTATCCTATGTCTTTCTCAATACTTCTAACTATGTATTTGCAAAATTTCAAGAAGATTGGTTAAGTAAATAGGGCGTGAAAGCGTAACAAACAAACTCACTTTCGCATTTATAGTTGTGATAATAATTTAACTTGAAACTTGGATTAAATTCAAATTTCTTATGCATTATCATTTTCTACCGTAGAATTAGAAAATCGCGCGGCAATTTTTTTTTATATATGTTCGCCACTATTCAGCCTCAATGACGCTACCCATATTGGAGCAGTTCACTGCATAAATCACTTAAATAATATTTAAAAATAAATTAAAAGACATGCACGCACAAAAACAAACAAGGCGTCGTGCTTAAGTACCGAAATCAAAAATCAATAACCAGAGATTGTTTTGTTGACCGTACGTGACTTTTCGACGTTGTTTTAATAGTCATTTTGTGATCGATATTGTATGTAGGTAGGTATTTTGTTTTTATTTTTATATTTTGAATACATATTACACATATTAAATGATACTTTTTATTCAACTAATTTTGGCGCAAGCGCAGCGAAATCGCGCACGGTTTGACTCCAGGCCTATTTTTATTAAACGGTTTTATTTAGCTCACCCCGTTTGTTTTATTATTTATTCTTGGGTCAAATTTAGTAATTCAAATTTCACCCTCTTCCTGACAACCGATTAATCTGAAATTTTGTATACACTTTGGATTTTGGTGACAATACAATTATGTTTATTCATTATCATTATAAATTCAAGATGGCCGCCGCTACAAAATGGCGGATAATTTATGTTTTATTAATCCCATCAATATGGGTATCAAATGAAAGGGCTCAACCAGTAGAATACAATGTACTAGATAAAATTAAAATCCAAGATGGCGGCCTCTACAAAATGGCGGATAACTTAGGTTTTATCAATCCCATCAACATAGGTATCAAATAAAAGGTCTCAACAAGTAGAATACAATTTAGTATGCAAAATTGAAATCTAAGATGGCCGCCGCTACCAAATGGCTGAAAACAATTTTTTATCAATTCCACCAATATGGGTATCAAATAAAAGGGCTTGACAAGAAGAATACAGTGCACTATACAACCTCAATATTTAAGATGGGCGCAGCCACTAAATGGCGTATAATAATAAGATTTAAATTTAGAAATTGAATCTGTAATTTAGGTATCTGATTAATCCAGCCTGAATCCACCACCCAAGTCAAAATTTTGTATCGTGTTGAGGACTGTGTGGCGTTAGGGTGGCTAAAATGATACGTCGTTAGCGGTACATCACCCAAGTTAAGGTGAAAGGTTAAAACGCGCCGAGAACTGTATGGCATTAGCGTGGATAAAAATGATATGCAATAAACTAACGGGCAAGAAACCTGGCAATAATGAAGCACTAAATGAATTAAACAGAATGCGAAATAAAAACTAAAAACTAGAAAATAAAAACAAACCGTGGGGCACGTCAATTGTCTACAAATTATCGACTTAATGTGCGATAGAAGAATCGTTTTATTCGTCGTTAGGCAGTTGGCCCGCAGACGGTGAGGAAATTACTTACTATTTTCTTGCTCATGGAAATTCCAATAGTTATACACTGTAAATAAAAGAGATGTTTCAACTAGTTTATCGTTGGACATTCACACTGCTGGCTGGCGAGGAATCGTTTCACTGCTCGTAGTTTGTCTTTAATCGACAAAACATATGATAAAAGTACTACTCGCTCACCACTATGAAACCCTAAAACTCGCTTATAATCGAGCTTGCTAGCTTGTTTCCACATTCTAGCCCTACTTATCACACGTCCATCGTTGTCGGTTGAACAACTGCCTAATTATAGTGTAACATTACAAAACAAACATTTTAATCAACGATTGTAGACAATTGACGTGCCCCACGGTTTTATTTTAGTCTAGTCTATGCATATGTTTATAATTCCCACGACTGTATCTATTATATTATTTTTTGGTTTTTAGTACATTTATCTTAATTGCAATGTATGTTTAACATAAAACCGTTTAACTTAAAAAGTTTTTTTACCTATTTTTATTTAATCTATTGCATAGCTTTTATCGCGATTTTAATCAAGATTCGGTCGCCGCTCTCAAAGCCCGTAACGAAAATAAAATCCAACTATCATGTAGCTCGGCCGGGCTACATGGTAGGAGTGGTAGAGCTTCCGAGTGCGTTTCCCGGTTGCATCTTCAGCTTACATTTCCTTCAGAGCCCAAGGTAGGCTATTAATCATGGTCCTGATTTGGCGGTTCTGGTTATATCCCTATATATGCTTAAATCTTTAAAACTACGCAGCGGATTTTGATGCGGTTTTTATAGATAGAGTGATTCAAGAGGTTTTTATGCCTATGCGAAGCCGGGACGGGTCGCTAGTGTTAAATAAATAAATATGACCGTATCTATTGCTCACAGGCGCCCCTCACGCTCTACTCGGCAAGACCCGCCGTCCAAGGACCGCCTTCACGTCCCAACAACTCCTGGAGCTGGAGAAGCAGTTCAGGATGAACAAGTACCTCTCCAGGCCGAAGAGGTTCGAGGTCGCCACTAGCCTGATGCTTACTGAGACACAGGTAACCTAAAGATATAGTTATTTATTTCAAGAAATTATTTTTATTTTACAAATACCTATAAATATATAGCCCAAATTGCTGTCGTCGCAAGAAGGTAAAGTGCCCAAGAGACTGGCTGCATAATAATAACTATAGATTAATAACATTAGATTAAAAATTTAAAAAAACCCACGATACAATTAGTTTTAGTAGTGAGGGTCGACTGATTTCTTTCACCCTCCCCCCCCCCCCCCCCACATATTATTTGCAGACATTAGGTATTTTCCCCACTTATACCCCCAGAGCTTTTTCATAGCTCAACCGATATTAATTGAACATAATATTTTGTAATGTGCACGTGACGCGCTTTCGTTTGAGACCCCACTCGAGTATATTTGTAGACATTCGGTGATTCTTCCCCACATTTACCCCCACAACTTCTAAACGGCTCAACCAATTATCATCAAACGTGTCTAAGAACACTCGCCCATAGTCGCCTTTAATACAAAAAAAAAACTAAATTGAAATCGCTTCATCCGTTCGGGAGCTATGATGCCAGACAGACACGTCAAACTTATAACACCCCTCTTTTTGCGTCGGGGGTTAAAAAAGGGTGCAAAATTTGCCTCGCGGGATTTCAAATTCTTTGCAGGTAACTATAATACGTATCCATCAGATTATGCACCACTTATTCTTATTATTTCTTTTGTCAACAATCTTCTTCTTCTTTTCTTCTTCTTAGCGTGTGGACGTTCACCTTAAATACCCTTGGATGCCCGAAACTGGGCCACCCTTACAGCGTTCTCTATAGCCTTGTACAAATCCTCCAGAGTGCAGGGGGTTTAAAAACGCCACTTTGAGCAATTCATTGAATCGAATTCATATTATGAATTCCTTAGCAATTCTGTAGCAATTCCTCTATTTTTTGTAAAATTGCCAACTAAACTTTGCAATTCCTCTTCAACAAAAATTGAAAAAAATAGGAATTGCTAAAGAATTGCTAAGGAGTTCGTAATATGAATTCGATTCGATGAATTGCTCAAAGTGGCGTTTTTAGACCCACTGGTATCGGGGCACGCTGGGCACGTCAAATAAGGTGACCATTATGGTTGAGGCCTCTCTGTGGTCCAGTGGTTAAGGCGTTTTCATGATGGCCCGAAGGTCATGGGTTCCCACGGATTTGGACCCGCAGCATATATTAAAAGCATTTATTAGCTATAGCATATCTAGAGACACCGCACGATTCTCTTATTTTTAGCATTTGTGATAGTCACAACGCTATTTTCAGCTCAATTTATCAGATAAGTCATATTATAAATAGCTAAGATGTTTGTTAGCAAAAAAAAAGCATGTAAAATACCCTTTAACTAATCTCTTAAAAGCAGTTAAAAGTATAAATTCCTACCTAGGAACCACAATATCACTAAAGGAAAGGTTGACATGACAGCAACACAAACACTATGACAAATCGCGGCCTTAAAAAACACAACTGCCGCCAAAAAACACCCAACATAACCTACAACGATGACATTTACAAAATGGCAGCACTTGTCACGTCGAACAATGGCGGGAAAAGAGTGTGTTCCTCTTGGCAACTCGAGAAAACAAGAAAAATGTTTAGTTTGTTCTTTCGTATGTGTGGGTTTAAAGGTCAACCGACCCTGCGTACCCTGGCGACAGTTTTCAAATTATAACCAGCTTTATAGTTGCCTTTTAAAGAATGAAATCATCTTTATTATGACACAATCAGATCAAACCTGAAACAAAAAAGATACTTCGTGTGGGAATCGAACCCACGATCCCAGGTTCAACAGGTAAACGCCTTGACCATTGGATCTTACAGATTTATCTATAATTTAAGTACCTAGTTCTTATAGGTGGAGTTACTTCCATGTCTTCAGCCTATATAGGTTTTTATTTTGTATGAATTTTAAAATTTTAAAAGCAATCAAAGTGCAAATCACTACTACATAGTATAAAACAAAGTCGCTTTTTCTGTCCCTATGTATGCTTAAATCTTTAAAACTACGCAACAGATTTTGATGCGGTTATTTTAATAGATAGAGTGATTCAAGAAGAAGGTTTTTATGCCCATGCGAAGCCGGGGCAGGTCGCTAGTGGATTGCTTCACTCCCAAAACGGGGGTCCATTCAATAGGACCAAGAGTATCACACCAAGGACGCCGTGAAAGTGGCGGATTTGCGCTTACAAATGGGACAAGATTATAGGGGAGGGGCGTTTATGGGACAAGCGGGAACATTTATCTCAAAGGTAGTTTTGGAGTGAATCAGTTTTTGTTGTCTGCCATAATAGAAGATAGACGAAGGAATGGAGAGAAGAGAAGCTATGTTTTCTTGGCCTGATTTTGAAATTACAAGTAATTACTAAATTACTTTGCGTGCTTCCGGCACCAGTTAGTTCATGAAAACTACTGCCGGCCGGCGCCCACCCACTACTGTTATAGTCCCAGCATGCCCGCCACTATTAGTTTGCACACACATCCTTGCGACACGTGTTTCACCTCTACGCGAGGCACCCTTAGGCACCAAGGCACTAAGTTGTTAATTATTGGACGCACAAGGGACGAAATTATCAACGCGCCTACATAAATTTTACTTCAAAAAAATCCCTCCAAACTAATATTTATAAATGTGAAAGTGCCTGTCTGTTACGATTTAACGGCTAAACCGCTGGACCGATTTTGATGGGATTTGATATGCATATAGTTAAGAACCATAGGCTACTCCTAATATCTATATTTTTTAAGAGGACTGCGATTAAACAAAGTCCCATTCGCTTCGGAAGGCACGCTTTGCCTTTGGTCCTGGTTGTAAGCGCCAGAAGGCTATGTCAGATGCCAGAAGGCTATGTCAGATGCCAGAAGGCTATGTCAGATGCCTTTAGGCAATCTGAAATATCTGACACTGTTGGCCACTAACACACCCGGATCATGTTCCTGTTGGTCTGGTTTCCCTGTAATGGGTTATCGAGTTTCACGGCAGTCACTCCATTGTAATAGCCGGTGTCGCCATAAATAGGACCATGACTAACACGTACCCTTGGTTCTGATTCAAAAACTAAGAATGTTTATTTAAATTAATTTAGTTTACTTTGT
This sequence comes from Apomyelois bistriatella, assembly GCA_947044815.1. NCBI lineage: Eukaryota > Metazoa > Arthropoda > Insecta > Lepidoptera > Pyralidae > Apomyelois > Apomyelois bistriatella. Next base: position 1,136,080 of record OX345715.1, on the reverse strand, counting down.
CCACAGGTAAAAATATGGTTCCAAAACAGAAGAATGAAGTGGAAACGGTCAAAAAAAGCCCAACAAGACTCAAAAAGTAAAGACTCGCACTCATCACATCAAAACGACGATAAGCCGAAAACTAAGGAAATTCCTTTGCCTGAAACTGAAAAACCTCAGCAAATGGCGGCAGATTTGACAGCTGTCAAACCGGCTATGCTAGACAGGGACAGAATTATCGCATTAGAACGAGAGAGAGCTATTGCTGCCGCGAATTTTAATTCGAATTTGGAAAACAGACGTGGGATGGTCGTTATGGGCCAAGATGGACGCCCAAATGATATGTTTAGACCATATGTAGTATGAAAGTAAATTATTATTTTTATTGAAATTAATTTTACTATTAAATAATACGTTTATATTTTAAAAAACAACCAGTCGAGTTTGTAAACGTAGGTATTTAAAATTATATTTAAATTAATATAAGTATAATTTATTTTCTAGACTATATAATTTACCGAGGCTAAATATTAACTATAAATTTAAATTAATGAATAATACACCAACAATGTATATATAAAAGTAAGTTATAGACAAAAATATTGTACATGTACCTACTATTAACTCTTAAAGCTAGTTCTGTAAGTAGGGTAACCAAACGATTTATTAACTATATATTTTTTCTAGTACTAGAGGTCGTACTGTCATACTTATTGCATTTATTAAAAAAATATTTAGATTTTAACTGCGTATTTAGCCACTTACGTTCCTATTTGTATAAAGATTTTGAACGACGAAATTCTTTAATTTTTTTAATATTCATGTTATTTTGAAAGAAAAGCACTACCTATCCTAATACTTTGGCGGACACACGACTGCTATAGCAATTATAATAATTAAATTTCTATTGTGTTTTCAAAAACGTTCGCGAACGTGTTAAAGGAACGTCATAATATGAGATCGGAGATATTGATGAGTATAAAATAATTAAATAATATACGTTTTTTAAAGCTTGTAAGGTACGTATCAATGACAATCTCTAGCCTACACCCCCCTGCGAAAAATAGGCAGAATGATATGTATTTATTAATACATTTTGATGGATCCAAAAAGTAAAGGTACACAGAAAAAATATTAAGGTTTAATTCACAAATGACATCTGTCTTTAATTCCATATGTACTAATAACTGACATAATAACGGTAGCAGAGAAAAATTGAATAAAACTTGTTTTTTACGTCTCCGCGTTTTGTTTTCAAGTCAGTGTAAATCGACTGCAATTGTCCAAATAATAAATGTATAGTTTAAACATGTCGAATAAGAACTGATTTAGGCAAAAAATTAATTAATAACGTCTATGTTAATGATAATAATAGTAATATAAATAGTGACTTAATTTATTTTCAGTCAACATAACTTTAATAGAGTTCTAGTATACGATTAATTATTCTTTAAACAAATAAAAATATTAAAGGGTTGGAAAAAGTTACTTTGAAAGAATGATTTTCTGGCGAAGTTGAAGTATAAAAATATTTTTATACTAAGAAAAGACTAAAATATCAGTATTATTTTCTTGCATGATTCTTAAAGCTGTGAAAGACATGTGTATATCGATTACGTTGATGATTGTATGAGTACCTACCTTTTAATTTAAAACATCTCCTGACCTGACAGTATTATCGATGTAGTATTTAGATTTTTTCTTAATTATAATCCTATCACTGTGAGTCTTGTTAATTTATTAAGCTTAAGTATTAATTTTTATGTTTAATTTGTACTTAGAAAATTTTATTTTCTTATCTCACCTAAGTATATGTATCCGGAATCGGCGAGCGTGTATGAAGAGAGTGATGAGTGTGAAGGAAGCGAGGGAGGTCTGTAAGGATCGTAGCCAATGGAAATCTCTAGTTCCCTACTTTTACGGGAGACAGGCGTAATGATATGTATGTATGTATGTATGTATATATGTATGTACCTATGTGCACCATATTTTATGCGTGTTGATGTGGATTGATAGTTAAAAAGAGAATAATATGTCAGATGATGTTATGTATATTCATAACATTTTGTAGTACATACTTAAGTAAAGTAGAATATTTCCATAACGTTGTCCTAATAATAACTTATTTTGAAACATGTCAAATAATTGTTGTAAATATTACAATAAGCTCCCTTAACACATTCTTTAAACATTTTCAATTTGACATTTTGTCAATCGGATCCTGACAAATGTCTAAAAAGTCCTGACATGTCATGACAAATCCTGCCGTTTGGTGACCCTAGTCGCACGCATAAGTAACTGGAACTCTATTTTCGAAATCAAAGACTCACTAAAAACCGGTGAGTCTAATGTTTTTTATTGGTTTTCGAATGACTTTTTTTTCGACATAACCGGTGGGTTGAGATTATTTGTAAGTCTCTAGTCTGGGCGTATGTGCAATTAATAATATCTATCTATCTATCATATGTATAAAAATGAAACCCCTTTTTCGTTGTCACGACATAGCATGAAAACGGCTTGAACGATTTGGCTGATTTTTTTTTTGTTTTCTAATACTCTGTACAAGGTTCTTACGGAAAAAAATATTAAGAAAATCAAATTTACGCTAAGGCGGTACGAAGTTCGCCGGGTCAGCTAGTACAAAAATAAAAAATACAAACGTAACAATGCTGTAATACAATTTAATTATTTATTCTCAATATACGATATTCTTATCACTTATTGACGTATACACTATGAGTAGTACTCAATACTAATACCTGTTTTAAAAGGCCTATAATTATATAACTTACTAGCGGTCGTACGTGCTTCGCTACGTAAAAGTATAATAAATGAAGAACCGCTCGACCGATTTTTGTCAAACTTTACATACTTAAACCATCTACTAAATAGTACGAACAAAGCCTAAACATTTGGTTTGGATAGGTAAGCCCGTTCTTGAGTTATAAAATTACAACGAAAAGTGGCATTGATTTTTATATAATTTATATTGATGAATAAATGATAAATTGTTAATTTTCTTTCCACCAAGCAAACAAAATGGCAAAAGCGTAGTTTATTTGTCTAAAGTTAATGTAAAATAATAAATGTAAAAAAATGTAAAAATAAACTAGACACTAGGAATATGTGGATAATTGTGTAATAAAAATACATAAATAAAGATAAAATGTAATAATAATTTTAATGCAGTTTTTATATTTTATTTCTTATACACTGTAATTTTTATCTTTTTTTATTTGTCACTAAGTTTTTGAGCAATTACAATTAGAGGTAGTATGACAACTACAGGATTTTTATGGAAATGTACCTAATTAATACCGAATCTAAGTAAACCTATATGTTAACTTATTTTATAAAATCTACGTGGTAAAAAATATAGTCATTATGTTAAATATTATGCAGTTTTATTTTAATATCCTGTGCGTCTAACAGGAGATTTCATTAAGGCTGACAGTAGGGGTACGTACCCCTAGTATGAGATTTTATAAACGCAGACGCTAGCGACCGCGTTACCGATTTTGTATGACAAACCTGGGCCCCTAGTATGAGTTTTTCTTAACGCAGACGCTCGCTAGCGTTAGGATTTTGTATGGAATTTCTTAGTTGCCTTACTATCCGCCAGAGGCGCTGTACAGGTTTGCGATACTAAATCGCTAACTCAGTCGCTAGCGTCTGCGTAAAGAAAAACTCATACTAGAGGCACTGTACAGCATACGTAAGGCAACTAAGAAATTCCATACTAAATCCTAGCGTCTGCGTTAGGATTTGCGTTTGCGAATGTCGTGGTAGAGATACTGATGACAGTGATGATACTGATTTAGTATACAAGCACAATATTTACTTATACAATTTCAATCACTATTAAATACCTTTTTCAACAATCACCATGCTAAACGTGGCTTAAGGTCTCAGGCCCTAGGCTCTGTCTACCCGTATGGGATAAAGACGTGATTATATATATGTATGTAATTACCATCAGGTGGGCCGTATGTGTATTAGGTAGTAAAATACACTAGCCATGACTTTCGGTTTCGCCCGCTCGTCGTATATAGGAAATCAAATCTGTCTGGGGAGAGATTGAACGGTCACCATCATTTCTTGTAGGTGTCTCGGTCAAACGATCATGCACAACTCGGTTTCAGAGTTCTTCGGTACCGCCTCTCGGCCTCTGATGTGGTTCCTTTAACGACTGCTAGAGGCAGCCGGGACCAAGGGTTTAAAGTGTCACGGAATCATCTTTATTATCAGAAATGTCTTAACCAAACTGAAAACAAATAAAATATATGCTTCCAATGGAAAGTATACTTGTATTAAATTTTATATTTACATTAAATTAAAGGATGAAACTGGGACACACGCTCTGAAAAAGGAAGATTTTAACAAGCAAGAACACCAAAAACGCTAGTCTGTCTCTATTTGCCCTATCTGTTGATATAGGAGTAGGTACCCTTGTAAGTACTTACTATTCTTATTGTATTTTGAGAAACAGACGCTATGTCGTGTACATCCGTATCCATACTATCCAAATACATATCCATAGTAATATTATAAATGCGAAAGTCTGTCTGTCTGTCTGTCACCTCTTCACGGCTAAACTGCTGGACCGATTGTGATGAAATTTGGTAGGGATGTAGTTACTTTTGGGCGCGATATAACCAAGTCTCACGCGGGGCGAAGCCGCGGGGAACAGCTAGTAAAAAAAAGTTTTCCCAATTTTCCCACGGGAACGGAGCCCCGGGCGGCGGCTAGATCAAAACTAATCAGCGTTCCGAAGCGTGTAATAACTGGAATCCGCCATCTCCGTCACAATTTGTCTGTTTGTCTGTGTGTATATTGACAGTTGTTAAAACAAAGAACATCAATCTCGGAGGCCACGCCCACTGCCCGTATTCATAGTAGAGTCGTGCCCCAATGTCTTACAAAATATTTTTTCCGTGCATTAGCACAAATGAAAATAAATAATTTTCGATAGCTATATCAAATCAAGTCATTTTTTAAGAATTTTAATTTACGAAATGACAACGAAAACCGATTCAGGGTGGATTGCACCAAAGTACCAGTTATCGTATCAGTTAAAGTCAAATGTTACAGTAACATTACTGCTAACTATAAACGTTGAAGCGACATAGGTTGCACCGTCGTATTTTGTAGCATTGTTAGTTACCAGGGTTACAAGTGTAATGACGTCCGTGGAGGTAAATCTTTTATTAGCCTCCGTCTTATAAATACCCCTCCTTTTTTGGCTTTGCCGCAGTCGCGTAAGAAATTCTACGTACAACATTTTAAAAGTTAAATTTTATTATTGTTTTTAAATAAATGGGTTGAATTTATGGGTAAGGTCTATCTTATGCTATACTAAGCAGTGAACAATTAGCAGCTGAAAAAAAACATGACATGCAGTTTTTTTTTTTTCAGTCAGCTTCGACATGACTATGAATACAGCCGCCCATTAGTAACAAGATGGTAGAGAGAGATGCAAATATCTCCCATCTCTGTCTAGTACGCGGCGGGAATTCGAATAAGTGAGTTTTTGCAGCGCAATTTATACCACCCGCTGCCACTTGAGGAGAATAAGGTGACTATGATTTGTATTTTTCCCGCTAAATAATTAATAAAAGACCTTCCTAGTATAAGATTTTATAAACGCAGACGCTAGCGACTGTATAAGGATTTTGTATAGAGTTTTTTAGTTACCGCCAGTTTAAACTAGTAAATTGTTAATAAAATTTTATACTAGGGGTACTGATAAACAATTCATGCATTACCTGCTTGGTGACACAGAATATAAAAGACTTTCGTTTCGAAGCACTGTGGGTTTTCAGACGAGGGGGCTTAGCTAAATCCTAAAACGCTAACGAATGTCGACAAGAACAAAATGTATGGGATTGACATAAGCTGCGGTAAATCACGTGGTCAATCTTATGTCAATCTCATACATTTTGTTCTTGTACTTCGTTTACGTTTTGAGATTGACTTTGGCAAAGCCTCGAGAAGACTCAAAGTTAGCTTCCCGCTGTCGTATAGGTAGTGCATTAAGTATACATAAGTTTGGTAAACAAATAAATAAAACAGAGGAAAACAGATTTTTTCAAAATAGAAAAAAGCCCGAGCTCCGAAGTTTCATAAGGCTTTAAGATACCGGAAAAAGCGTGAATGAAGACTCAACTCAACATGATTATTTTATGACGAATTAAAACCACCTATTGTAATAGTATTTTTTTTCACGTGTGGTACAATATAGATTCATCCTATAGAAATAAAATGGCATTCATGTCATTCTTCTTTGCACCACCGGTTTGTTTGTTCGTCTCTGGACTACCGGTTTGTTGTTAAAACAAAAAGCTCGACATTAATTCCGCCATTTTCATTTATCCTACTAAAATTATAAAATCGAAAGTTTTTACGAATATTTGTTACTCTTTCAAGAAAAAGGCTGAACCGATTTGTCTGAAACTCGAAATGGAGATTGCTCAGACCCTGTACCAACATATATGCTTTATTTTATCCCGAAATTCCCACGGAAGCTAGTAAATAAGCTTCATACATTTATTGATCGTTTAATGGTATAGGATAAATATTACTCTTCTCACCCAACATCACAATTCCCAAATAGTTGAAAAATAAAATTTAAGCTTCTAATATTACGGTAATAAAACAATAATACCTAAAATAACTTATTTATGATCCTATTATCCACAAATTGTACAGTCCCGTTACAGTCGCGCCTTGCGGTAGTGTACCAAGAAGGCTAAATAAGTAAATATATCTGTTAAAACTAAAGTCCCAAAATGCCTGCAAATCATGGCCGCCCCAGCCTCCCCGCTTAATTTACTGTTGTAAGCGATCCGTTACCGACGAGTTTGGCGCTATTAGCAACTCCGCTGTTAGCTATCTGTGTGATTATGTGAGACTAGCTCGCCTTGTGGATATGCTTGAAAGATACTATTCTATTCAATTTCATTCTTCGACAGTGTGAGTGTGAGTTTTTCTTAAAGCAGACGCTAGCGACTGCGTTAGCGATTTTGAACGGCAAACCTGTAAAGCGCCTCTGGCGGATAGTAAGGCAACTAAGAAATTCCATACAAAATCCTAACGCAGTCGCTAGCGTCTGCGTTAAGAAAAACTCATACTAGGGGCACAGAGCGTGTTTCCCGGTTGCATCTTAGCTAACGCTTCAGAGCCCGGTACGCTATTGATCATGGTCCTGATTTGGCGGTACTGGTTATTACAATTAACTCTGTAACCCTTTTTACAGGGAAACCAGACCCACAGGAACATGACCCGGGTGTTTTAGTGGACAACACTGTCAGATTTTTCAGGCTGTCTAAAGGCATATGACATAGCCTAACGATAATCTACCGATAACAGCCAGGACCAACGGATTAACGTGCCTTCCGAAGCACGGAGGAGCTCAAGATAGAAATGCCACTAATGGCGACCAATCCAAACATGGCCGCGCACTCGCCGTCGCTTGACGCGCACTATCGTTACGAATACGCGCGCCGCGCTGGGCTATCCAGCTCCTCGAAATCTATTCAATTTCATTATTTACCACCATTTCTAAAGGTTGCCTTAAAGAAATTGCATTTAGCGATAGTTTCAGTCCTTTTTAACCTATTTTCTGTATTCCATATGCAATGAAAGGTTTTGTATTTGCCTAAGGTTTGTATGTTTGTAATAACTTTTTTTTACTAAACAAAAGATAATAAAAAAAAAATACAGAAATAAAACAAAAGTACAATGGCGGACTTATCCCAGGTCTTATATCTTATGGCCCTTGTATTCATTGTGTTTTATATTGTATCCTTCTTTATTTGTATTTGTGTACATAAGTAAATAAATAAATACATCTTAACTAGTTTTCGTAGCAGTTGCTAAGAAAACTTCGTAGCTGTCTACGAAGATATAAAACTTCCGCTACGCAAATAGCTCGTAGCTGCTACGACATCGTAGCTGTCTACGAAGATATAAAACTTCCGCTACGCAAATAGCTCGTAGCTGCTACGACATCGTAGCTGTCTACGAACCTACCATTGGCTCATTATTTTATTGTATTACATATTTTAAACTGAATTAATAAAAACGAGGTTATCAATTGGTCGGAATGTTTTACTATTTTTTATTTTATATATCTCCTATTTTTGAAAATCATCATCGTCCAAGCGGTTTTCCGGTTCCATCTTAAGCCGTATGCATTTTATTAAATCATGTTACCGGCCAAACCCAATTTTGTTTGAGGCATACTAGTTTATCTAGGCCAAACTACATACATATCATCACGCCTGTCTCCCGTAGGGGTAGGCAGAGACTAGAGATTTCCATTGGCTACGATCCTTACAGACCTCATCGCTTCCTCCACACTCATCACTCTCGTCATACTCGCTCGTCTTATTTGGGTACTCCTAATCCAAACTGATTGTCCTTTTTAAGCATAGATGTAGGAAATTTTAACCTATGTTTTTAATTTGTAAAACCTTACTGTACAACATGTTTACAAGTAATAAATGAATTTGAATTTGATATATCGAAACTCGCTCGCTTACATAGGGGTTCACAAGACAACCATAACCTAAATGACCACATAAAAAAATGCAACTGGAAAACCGCTTAAACGATCATGATATCCAAAAATAGGAAGAAGCAGCGTAGCTTAGAATCCAACAGAAAAAACGTTAAGACAAGTGAGAATAACATACAAGTACCTGGGCGACCGTGCTTCGCTCGTTTTATGCAGAAAATCTTTTTGTGTGTAAATATGGGTAAAGTGAATTTTCCCAGACATAGAACCTAGCTAGATTATCTTTTTGACTTTGTAAGAACTTATGTTTAAAATTTCAAAGAAAATGTTAGAGCCGTTTTCGAAAACGCGAGTACAAATAAATTTATATATTATATTATTATATAAATTTACACATATTATGTACAAATATTGCTCGTTTAATAGTAAGGATTCTATATTGTAAATAGCTAGCACGGCAACGAAAACCAACATGGCGGCGCGCGGGAGTTTTCGTAACAAAATCAAATATCAAATATTGATATTCTCTCAATTTAGTATTCCGTTTGAGGTGATACTGTTTGTAGTGGATCCACAGTTTTTGGGTGTCATCGTTTTGTAGAAAAATATATCGCTTTTGGTCCTCTGTAAAGATATTTATTGTGAAAATTGATCATGAATTTTTCGCATCTTTTTGTTTGTTTTTTTTACGGCTCTAGATACAAGTAATTTAGACATTTGTTTATCCAGTTTCTTCAGTCTTTCTTTGTGGATAAGTGAAGTTGAGTAACATTAGTCTAGTCTATGTTACTAAGCTATTTCCTGGGATGATGTTAAAAAGTTAAAATATGAAATTTTTTACGGAATTTTTTTAAAAGATTTTGAATACAGAATATATCTACTCTAGCGACTTCGTTAGTGATTTTGTATGGCAAACCTGTACATAAATTATTTTAATTTATTTCTTTGTATAATGTTTTTGGCGGATAGTAAGATAACAAGTACAAGAACCCAAAAGTTTTGACGTGCTTCCTTTAATTTAGGACCCATATACTTAAGATAAGGTAACTACGATATTAAATACAAAATCTTAACACAGGCTTGCGACTGATTTTATTAAATCTCCTGGAACGTATTGTGTTTTCTGCTCAGATTATCTGTAAGTGCCCCTAGTGTTAGTATCATAAACGCTGTCGCTAGCGACTGCGTTAGGATTTTGTATGGAATTTCTTAGTTGCCTGACTATCCACCAGGGGCTGCGCTGTACAGGTTTCTTATACAAAATCGCTAACGTAATCGCTAACGCCTGCATTTATAAAATCTCAGATAGAATCAATCAAAAATCCTCTCTTCTAAACTCACTACAATTTCTATCCAGTTGCCAAAGACAAATTGCTAGAAAAAAAGAAAAATTTCAAACAACGAACGCTCCATTGTCTCACGTCCGGCGTGCATTGGCGCGGAAGGCGGGAAGACGCCGTTGATTGGTGCAAATTGAATTTGGAACGCGGAACGCGGGGCGCGGGGGAGTATTGTCGCGTCGGCGATCGCTCGCTGATTGCTCGTTTGTGGCGATGGGATTTTGTGGACCTACCTTCAGTATCCAAGTTTAATATTAAAATATTTTTAATTTAATGAATTCAAGTGTTACTTATTTTTATTTGATAGATTCAGGTGATATTTTTCGTGCTTCCGGCATTTTATTCATCCAACTACTGTGGGCTGGCGCCCACTTATTACTGTTAGTCAGCCAGCATACCCGTCACCAATATAGTTTACAATGTAAAATTTACATACACATCCTTTGCGACACGTGTTCAAGTGACTTTTTAATCCTTGTCACCAAAATCTCCCAAGATAATGCTATGTGAAATTCTGACTAACTTGACTAGTCATGACTACTGACTTGACTTGACTCTGTGACTCGACTTAATTAAGAACATTCAAATAAAACTTGATATTGACAAAAATAAGCTATAGTTTGATTGCCATATTATTGTGGATTAATACCACAAAACAAAATAAATACCTATACACTTACTTAAATACATTGCAAGTTGAATAAAAGCATGTATGCCTTATGCAAAAAAAAACACACTTACACAAAAAACGTTTTAGCTGATTTAGCTACGAAACCTTGAGTTCACCAGGAAATCGCTTAGATAAATGGAGTACCACACGGGCGAATCCATGTGCAACAGCCAACACGTATCTTAACAATAGTATTTTTAGTAATCAATTTAACTGCGCCGTTACAACCTTATGAATAAAAACCCTCTCAAATTCATTTGCAGTAAGATCCAAATTAAATCACTACTAGCGCCATCTAACCGCCGGTTTCATGAATACAACATGACCATTTAACGTATAGATGGCGTTGTAACTAAATTTATTGCCGCCTTTATTGTTACGAGTTACGACTAGGGTTATCAAAATTTAAAAAAAAAAACGATTTGAACGGGACCAACTTCAAAAATACTGGAAAACAAATTTTAAATCAATTTATTTTGAAAGGTAAGAAAAAAGTACTTTATTTCCTTAACTTGAAAAACTTACGTACTCAGTTTTGAAAATAAGACGCCTGATAATAAAATTACTGTACCAATCTTCAAGTTTTTTAATAGTTTATTAGTTTATAACCTATGCTTTTCGCTAGATGTGGCTAATAAGTGTTTGTTTTAACGCTTATAACTTTAGAACTGCTACTGGTCGATATAAAAAAAACTGCTCATGATGGAAGGATGGCAGGGCTGGGAACTGGTATTTTGAAGAGCAAAAATAACCTGGTAATTTAAAACACCGGTTGATTTAAGGGTAAATACCAGGGGAGTTACTACAGTCTCTTAAAACTATGCGAGATCCAGTGAGTAAGCGAGACAGCGCGATACATGATGTAAAGCGACATCCCCCTTACTCACTGGATCTTGCATGGTTTTAAGAGATGGTGGTAAGCCACCAGAGCAAGAATTAATTGCGATTGCGTGAGCGATATAAAACTGTCTGTGCACTAATATAAGAATTGATGGCAACCCTACATAAGACCACTTTGCTTTTAGCAAATTACACAATTCCTACCCCCGACATATTTGTTTGGTTTTTCGCGATAATTTAGCTAATGTATCATAAAGATTTTTGGGCAATTTGCTTCGAATGCTGAGAGGGCTTATTGTAAGTCAGATGACGTGAAATGATTGTAATGTACGTCGAACTAGCTGTTGCCCTGGGCTAGGCTCCTATGGGAATTCCAGGATAAAATATAGCCTATGTGTTGTTCCAGGGTCTAACCATTCTAAAATTCAGCTAAATCGGTTTAGCCGTTTTCCTGTGAAAGAGTAACAAACATCCACACAAACTTTTGCGTTTGTAATATTAGGAAGAAGTAGGATAGGATAATACAATATGGATTCTTTTTACCACTATTTTTATAATTATAACCAAATACATCATCGTACATACATATTAATTAGAGAGAAACTTGATAGCCTAGAGTAAAGGGACTTCGAGCGCGGCCATGCTTAGATTGGTTGCCAATAGTGACATATCCTATTCCCGTCTGTTATTGCTAAATGGTAATCGTAAGGCTATATATAATATCACTTTAGGCACCCTGAAAAATCTGACAGTGTTGGCCACTAACACACCCAGATCATGTTCCTGTTGGTCTGGTTTCCCTGTAAAAAGGGTTACGGAGGTCAGACGGCAATCGCTCCATTGTAATAACCAGTACCGCCATATCTAGGATTATGATAAAAAGGGTACGTTTGAGCTCAGACGCGTAATCTAAATATGCAACTAGGAAACACGTTCGGATAATGATGCACGAATGGAGTCTCTTGCAACAACCAATCCATACTAATATTATAAATGCGAAAGTCTGTCTGTCTGTCTGTCACCTCTACACGGCTAAACTGCTGGACCGATTGTGATGAAATTTGGTAGGGATGTAGTTAACGACCTGAGGTCAAACATACTACTAGCTACTTTTGGGCGTGATGCCGCGGGGAACAGCTAGTATTTTATAATTTCGACGATAACACTTCACGCACAGACATCAATAACATACGTCCTTAGCACAATAACAATCTAAATAATTTACAATACAACAGATTCGCTTAGTTTAACTGCTGTATTCGTTACGACGATTGCTTTTTTATGTAAACGAAACGTTTATGTGTATGTAGGAGATCGGATTCAATGGGCTCCTTTAGGGCGGGGCTGAGCGGTGGATTTATATAGAGATGTTTATTCACCTCACAGAATTTTCAGAAAAAGTTCGAAAAAGATTGGAGTTTCGGCGCCAAGTTAAAGTCACTCAGTTATCGTCATTGTATTTTATTTTCTAATATTTGTGTTTGTTTCGACTAGACATGACTACTGACTTGACCACGGAAGGAACCACGTTTGAGGCCGAGAGGCAGTTCCAAAGATCTCTGACACCAGCGTGTACATGGTCCGTATAAAGCTAGAAGAATATAATAGATTATTAAGGCATTTCACACATACAAATCAACAAAGGGGACAAACATAAGTGCATGAAATATGACTAATATCTAATCTAGCACTTTATCAAGCAATGCTTTTAAGTGTTTTGAGGCTGATTTGGTTCGATGATTGATAAGGTTTTAACCCAGGACCTCTGGATTTCAAGGCAAACACCTAGACCATTCGACCACGAACACTCGCTCCTAATAAAGGGTTTTTCAATTGGCGCGGGTAGATATTGGCGGCCCGTGGCGGCCTTTTTGTTTTGGTGACAATTGTCAAATCTTTTGCTTATTATTCAGTTACTTATGCCAAATCACCAGGCTCAAAGTTCATGACCATAGACAACGTCGTTTGTTCGCTGTCTGGGCATCGAATCGTTTGGAAGAGGATCCCAATTTCGGGCGAAAAATCATCTTTAGCGACGAGGCGCATTTTTGGATAAATGGCTTTGTTAACAAACAAAATTGCCGTATATGGGACGACACAAACCCACACGAGGTTCACCAGGTGGTAATGCATCCTCAAAAAGTTACGGTTTGGTGTGGATTTTGGGCCGGCGGCGTCATTGGTCCGTATTTTTTCGAAAACTACGTTGATGGGCGGTCACTGTCAACGGCGAGCGCTACAGAACGATGATAACAAATTTATTATTTATTACGCACGAGCGATTTGAGACTAAAGTTATCTCTCGCAGGGGTGATGTGAATTGGCCACCAAGGTCATGCGATTTAACCCCGCTAGACTTTTTCTTGTGGGGTTTTTTGAAGTCGCAGGTCTATGCAAATAAACCACAATCCACCGATGCCCTGAAGGCGAACATAACACATGCCATCGCTCAAATTCAGGATCTATGCGGAAAAGTCATTGAAAATTGGACCACTCGGATCCGTGCCACTGTGAGAAGCCGAGGCGGGCATTTGAATGATGTCATCTTCCATACTTAATGGCATCTTATGGGCCTTTTAAATAAATAAAAAAAAATGTTGATACCTCATACGCAGCTTGTTTAATTTTGTTTCAAAATCTACCCGCCCTTATTGAAAAACCCTTTATAATGAGAAAAAACTACAACTCTATAAAAGTCGAAAGAAATTTAATCTGTATAATGTTTTCGACTTGCAACTTGACTTGTGGCTGGCTGTTCTCATTGTTACCAATTTTATTTTACCAACCAGTGAACAAAAATAGACTTTATTTTATTGTCGATAAAGTTTTCCTTACCGCATATAGCGAATCACAAAACAGATTTCTCAAATATTGTAATGGCGCCAAATCTCCATGAAAGCGGATCCGAATCGGCCATATTGGATTTCATTTGCCGCCTCCCGCCTTTTCTTTGTGAAAAATGTTTTATACAGATTAAGCAAAGGAAATCTGCAATTTCCGGCAGATTTTCAATCAATTATTTTAAAGATTGAAATGATTGAATAAATTATTACTAAAATAAGTAGGCGCCTACTTAAAACTGTGTAGTTAGGTACTTTGGTACTTAATTCTGATATTTAAGAAAAATGGCTAAAGTAAATGTACCTGAATCATCGTCTGAGCGTTTTCCCAGTTGCACCCATCCCATAGCTTAAGCTTTATGTACTTAGGTGTGTTAGAGCCAACACTGAGGAGAGTTGAAGAGCTCGATAGCCTAGCGGGGCGCGCGTGTCCGAAACGATAGAGCGCGTGAAGCGACAGCGAGTGCGCGGCTATGTTTGGATTGGTCACCATTAGTGAAATTTCTATCTTGAGCTCCTCCGTGCTTCGGAAGACACGTTAAGCCGTTGGTCCCGGCTGTTATCGACAGATGGCAGTCGTTAGGCTATGTCAGATGCCTTTAGGCAGCCTGAAAAATCTGTCTGTGGTGGCCACTAACACACCCGGACTATGTTCTTATTGGTCTGGTTTCCCTGTAAAAAGGTTACTGAGGTCAGAGAGTAGTCGCATCATTGTAATAACCAGTATCGCCAAATTAAGACCATGATTAATAGCGTACCCTCTGCTCTAAATCGTAAGCTATAGAAGCGTAAGAAAGTGTTGGCTAGTTACGAGAGTAGATATCTAATAGCTTTACTTAAGGACCTAATAACCCTAATTTTATGACTATCCATATAGCCACACGACCCTAAATTGGCTATATAAAAATTGATGATCCATTACTTCTCAATCTCACCCCTAAAGTCGAATTATAATCATATCAATTTTATGACGTCATATATTTTATGATAAATTTGAGTATATTTTAGGCTATTATTTTATATAAGTATATTTACCTACTATTTGGTCCGCCATAACAAATTATTACATCTTTTTGGAGCTCCACATAACGAAGCTTTATTATTTCATTTCGAAGATCATCATCATTCTGTGTAGGCGTCACGGTCAATCGACCATACACCCTGGTGTTGGAGTTCTTCAAAACCGCCTATAAGCGTCTATAAGGACTATGCACAGAAGGGCACTGTGCCCTTAGTGCGAGTTTTTCTTAACGCAGACGCTAGCGACTGCGTGAGGATTTTGTATGGATTTTTTTAGTTGCCTTACTATCCGCCAGAGGCGCTTTACAGCCCTGCTTTACAAAATCGCTAACGCAGTCGCTAGCGTCTGCGTTAAGAAAAACTCGCACTAAGGGCACAGAGACATTATCCGAATTGAAATGTTTTGACGCGGATTTCGTTCCAGGATCAGTGTGGCAGCGTATTCTAGAATACGCTGCATAAATGCTACATAACTTAATTGAAGATAAAAAGAGAGCTCTCTTTTTATCTTCAATTAATTTATGTAAACCCATGATGACCACACCACGCCTTATTAGAAATGTATTTCGTAGTTTACAACAATAATATTATCGACCAATAACAGTGGCAATAAATGACGCAATCAAAATCCCCGCCCAATTTTTTATGTGAAACGTTGGCTTGCAAGCCAAACTAGTGACACGTTTTTCGTGCGCTATGCCACTTCTTGTTAATATTTCTAAATTCTATCAGATGGCAGTCGGGCCGGGACTAACGACTTACAGACCTTCCGAAGAATGGAATCATCTTTGTTATCAGACAATCAGGCGATTCACGCCTGCAATGTCCTAACCAAAGTGAAAACAACTACTTAAACAAAGTATGGTTCACAAGCAAACACCGGACTACGGAGGTCGAGGATTGAAAATATGTACAAGTGAATAGGTAGGTACTTACCCTTGTACTGACGGCACGGGTGCGTAAAAAATTTACTTAATTAAATTTTTCTACGTAAAAAATTTACTTAATTAAATTTTTCTACGTAAAAAAGTTTGCCAAATTCCATTCTGCGCTATATCACTATCACTATGTATAAAACAAAGTCGCTTTTTCTGTCCCTATGTCCCTTTGTATGCTTAAAACTTTAAAGCCACGCAACGGATTTTGATGCGGTTTTTTTAATAGTGATTCAAGAGGAATGTTTTTATTCAAATTCAAATTGTTTATTTTCAATATAGGATATTCTTATCACTTATTGACTGATTGTGCCCATGCGAAGCCGGGGCGGGTCGCTATTTAACACTAATGCGTTATACGATAACGTCGCTACACTTGACAAAATTATCCAACACAAGAACATATACGCACGTAAGTACAAGCAGAAAAGGTTTCTGTCAGTGGCTACTCGACTCCGGTTGGTTACTGCTTTAAGTTTCTGTTTTAAGTTATAGTCAGCACAAATATGAAATTACCCTACGTTTATAAAAAGGAAAAGTTACGAGATTTTTTTTTTTTTGAATAGTTTATACGGCCATGGAATCTAGTCCTTTAAGGCCTTTCTTGAATTTATTAATCTTCTTCAGTCCTACTTAAGTCAGTCGAGTCAAAAACTCAAGTCAATAGTCAAGTCCAGTCAAGTGAGTAAGTCTAGTCTGAGTCAGATGGCTAAGTGAAGCGGTGGAAAAATTTCACTTAGCTATATCATGGAGATTTTGGTGACAAAGATAAAAAGTCACGTTATCGACACTGTATCACTTCCCAACACTCACGCTTGTTCACGAACACTTTGCGAATAATAAACCACCAATATTATGCACAAACACTCGAAAAAACCTAAGCTTTGGAAATTAAATACAGCGCGGACATAGCGACAGTTTACTTTCCCTCCAAAAACTCAAAGTTACGAGATGAGTTATGTCATAAATTATGACTGTGGGCAGTGTTGTTTCGATAAAACCATAGATTTAAAAAAAAAGACCGCGCACGATTCTAAATTCTTTAACTTAGTGTCTATGCTGTAAATAAAAAGTCCATGGTAGTTTTATAAAGCCAAATAAAAAAGGATTTGGCGCCAAAACACTCAACGCTTCACCTCACGGTGAAGGAGTTTTTGGCGAGAAAGCCAAATATCATGTAGCCCGCGCTGAATTTATTTTCCAAAATGTTGTTTTTTCGAGCATTTCTGCATAATATTGGTGGATTATTATTCGCAGTGTTCGTGAACAAGCTTGAGTGTTGGGAAGTGGTATAGTGTCGATTACGTGACTTTTATCTTTGTCACCAAAATCTCCAAGTTATATAGCTAGGTGATTTTTCCACCACTTCACTTAGCCATTGGACTCTGACTAGACTTACTTGACAGGACTAGCCTTAAGTAGGACTGAAAAAGATTAATAAATTAAAGAAAGGCCTTGAAGGACTAGTTTCCATGGTCGTAAAAAGCATTAAAAAAAAGTAGTAGGAGTTTTTGGCGGGAAAGCCAAATGTCATGTTGTCCGCGCTGTATTTATTTTCCAAAATGATGTTTTTCGAGCATTTGTGCGTTATTATACTTAAGCGTGGTGTTATTAAGTGGTACATTGTCAATTAAGGAATATAATCCTTGTCACGAAAATCTCCAAGAATGCTAAGTGAAATTTTTCCGCCGCTTTACTTTTTTAGCCCTCTGACTGGTGGCTAACCTACCATCTCTTAAAACCATGCAAAAACGAGTAAGTAAGCAAAACGTAATCTTTATCAACTAGACCCATAGAATTAGGAAATTGCGCGCAGTCTCTTCTGTCTATAGTTCAATTTCTTTGGTCTACCCATGCAATTTTTTTCAAGTAATACAAGCTTATATCATCTATTCTAGGTGGGAATCGAACTTACGACCTCCGAATCATCAGGCAAACGCCAAGTAATAGGGACTAGACCACAGATGTAGTTATTTATCCGAGTATGTTTCCTAGTTGCATATTCAGTTAACGCTTCAAAGGCCAGTGTACTATAATCGTGGTCTTTTTTGGCGGTGGTATTGGTTAGTACGACCTCCGTAATGAACAGGGTATCAATAAAAAACATTGTTTTTTATAAATATAGTAATATTTATTGTTTCTGCACGGTCTTCATACCGTCATTAACCACACAACAAGAGCGACACGAATTCGAACTCCCCTTCTCCGTCATAGATCCGAGCACAAACGCACATGCTGAGTTGATCGATCAACTAGGAGCGTCTCAAATGTCTTCTATATCCTATACATCCATCCGCTAGTCGCGCTGCTGCCGCGGCTGCAGCCACAGTATCCAGCGCTGTCATTTTCAGGCCGGCGAGGGCAGAATTTGGTAGATTTTTCGAGAATCTTGAGATCAGTCGAGGGGTATTACAAATAAAAGACAATTATTATAAATATAGTAATATTTATTGTTTCTGCACGGTCTTCAAACCGTCACTAGCCGCTCAACCTGAGCGACATGAATTCGTACACTCTTCCTTTCCGTCACAGATCCGAGCACAAACGCACAGATCAACTAAGTCTGTGTTTCAAACGTCTTCATCCACCACACCCATCCGCTAGTCCCGCTGCTGCCGCCGCTGCGGCCACAGCATCTAGCACTGTCATGGCCGGCGAGGGCAGAATTTGGTATTTTTCGAGAATCTTGAGATCAGTCGAGGGGTATTACAAATAAAAGACAATATTTAATATAAATATAGTAATATTTATTGTTTCTGCACGGTCTTCAAACCGTCACGAGCCGCTCGTCAATCGAGCGACACGAATTCGAACTCTGTCTCCGAAGCAATCGACTCGGTACCGAGCTGATTTGCGTCTCAAACGTCTTCTATATCCTATACATGTAGCCGCTAGTCCCGCTGCTGCCGCCGCTGCAGCCACAGCAGCCAGCGCTGCCGCCGGGCGGCCGCCACCGCCGCCGCGCGGGCGGGGTCGGCGGGGCGGCGCCGCCACAGCCGCAGCGCGCCCGGCGCCGCGCGCGCGCGCCCGTGCGCGCTCGGCACGCCCTTGCGCGTCGCGCGGGGCGCGCACGCCGGCCTACTCACCGCACCTATCACAATATACACATTTTTTAGAATTGGTACCGGCGGCCTGGTCAGATTGGACCAAGGAACAAAGACTAAGAAAATATTAAGTTTGACGCATACCGTCCCATTCGCATTCGGTCCCATGCAACTTGTAGGTTGAAAATGTTAAAAACAACTTTTATCTGTGGGGTGGCCCCCACTGGTTTTGACCATTTTGAGAATGGGACCGAATGCGAATAGGACCGAATGCGAATAGGACCGAATGCGAATAGGACCGAATGCGAATAGGACCGAATGCGAATGGGACCGCATGCGAATGGGACCGTATGCGTCAAACCCAAAAATTTTAAGCCAGTACAGCACCGGATAGATCAAAGTGGAAAGACTTGGAGGAGGCATATGTCGGTGGACAATCTAGGGTTAAGAAGGCTTAATGTATATATATAATAATTTGTAAACAGATTTTTTGTAACCTAGAAATAAAGGCTATCTTTATCTTTATCTAAAGAGATCTTTACTGGTGGCCTACTACCATCTCTTAAAACCATGCAAGATCCAGTGAGTAAGCGTGACAGTGTAAAGCGTTACATTATGTATTGCACTATCACGCTTACTCACTGGATCTTGCATGGTTTTAAGAGATGGTGGCAAGCCTTCTGTAGTCCACAAAAAAAAAACTTTTAAGAGATGAGAAGTGAGAAACAAATTAAAATTAGTTATTTTTAGAATTCCGTAGTCCACAAAGAAAGGAGCTTTTAAGAAGTGAGAAATCAATACAGATTGTGTTAAGGATATCACTATCACTACACAGTATAAAACAAAGTCGCTTTCTCTGTCCCTATGTCCCTTTGTATGCTAAAATCTTTAAAACTACACAACGTATTTTGATGCGGTTTTTTTAAATAAATAAAGTGATTCAAGAGGAAGGTTTTAATGCCCACGCGAGGCCGGGACGGGTCGCTAGTAATGATATAAGTACCTTGCGCTCGGTTCCTTGCAGTGGCGAGTCGGCAACGTCGCAGGAACACCGGCGTGTGCCTCTCCGTGCCCCTCGTGGCTCCCCGGGCGTCCAGCAACGTGAACGACGAACTCGGCCGGTCCGCTCGAACTCGCACGAGGAAAGCCGCGTGATCGGGCCGAAGCGTGTCACGTGCTAGCCTTAACATCCTACGAAAAAAAATGGTTGCCTGTAAAGTCGGTTTTACGGGCGAAGATTTTACGTGACAAGGCATTCGGCGGGCCTCTCTCTCGTTCGGTGACTCATCGTAACGTTACCGAGCGTTACACTTTTTCATAAGTGACTCCCAGCCGCAACCTAATTTAAGACGTTGTCACGTCGAAAAAATAGAGAAATTATTATTATTTTATTTTATTGTGATAAAAAGGACTTAAGTCTATTACAATTATCACACATATAAGTAGAAAAAAAAAAACATAACTAAAAATAAATCAAATATACATAAAAATACAAGAAAGAAAGAAAGAAAATGAAAGTGAAATAAATTAAAATCATTTCAGATTGCTTGTAAACACATTTCAATTTTCAACGACCTCTGTGGCGTAATGGTTAACTCAGGAGGTCCCGGGTTCGATTCCCGGTTAGATAAAGATGAAATATGATATTTTTAGAGTTCCGTACAAAAATGTAAAAACGGAACCCTTATAGGATCACTCGTGCGTCTGTCTGTCTGTCCGTCCGTCAGTCACAGCCAATTTTCTCCGAACCTACTGGACTAAAACAGATGAAATTTGGTAGGATGGCGTGATCCTGTGACCCAAACACAGATGGGCAAAGTAAATTTTTTTTTTGACAAATTAGGAATTTCGACGAGAAACAAATAAATAAATCTTCTTCTTATCTTCTATATACATATGTATATTAAAAGAAAGTCATGTTAGTTTCACTATTTATAACTCAAGAACAGTTGAACTGATTTGGCTGAAAATTGGTGGGGAGGTAGCTTAGAACCAGGAGAAGGACGTAGGGTACCTTTCATCCCGGGAAAAATCACTGTTCCCGAGGAAAGTTCACGCGGGCGAAGCCGCGAGCAAAAGCAAGTTTGTTATAAAATATAGTATCGTTGAGTTAGTGTCCCATAACACAAGCTTCGAACTTACTTTGGGGCTAGCTCAATCTGTGGTATTATTAGTACAAATATTATTAACGACTTCAAAAACAAGGAGGAGGTTCTCAATTCCTCAGTTACGAATTCCAGTATTGCTTAAAATTGCAACTTTTAACAGTTTTGCAATTTGTAACTATAGGGAACTATAATTCAATAATTAAATATGTTTAAAATTAATTAAGATCCAGAACCATGTTACATAATACTGATTTTTGATAACTTGTATTTTGAGTGAATAATGATTTTAATTATGTTGGCGCTATTGTTCACCAAGGTATCGTCTTAATGTAGAAATCAAAAAACAAACCTCTGATGCCCCCGAAGTCCTCCTCTGGCACACAATTCAGCACACCTCAACGACCAGGGTTCAGCCGCAGCGTGCTGCAACTGTCTCACACACCCGGCCACCAATTTGTCCAAAGTGTAAGCCGGATATGCTCTGATTCCCAACATTTCCCTCGCTGCATCCTCGTACGCTGATGCTTCAGTATTCCCATCCAACACTCCCCGAACGAGTTCCAGTAAAGCGGAGTAATATAACCTAGGTTCAGCCGCTGTGGGTGGTAACGGGCTCGGTTTTAGTCTTAACGCTGCTGCTGCTCCGGAATTCTGTCCAGTTTGTCCGGCCAAGGCAAGTGCTGCTCGTGCCACTGCGCTCAGTCTTTGGCATAATAGGGCGTGCAGTCTCAGGAATAGGTACCAGGATGCCGAGCAGACGAACAGTGTCTCGTTGGCTATGGTTGGCCCGCACCAGCCGTTGTTGTCTGTGGTCGGGGATGGTGGGGGGTCTTCGGAACTGTGGACAATATATGTTATTACATTAGTGATATGTGAGAAGATTGATAGCCTAACGCGGCGTGCGTGTTCATAACGATAGCGCGCGTCAAGCGACGGCGAGTGCGCGGCCATGCTTGGATTGGTCGACATTAGTGGCATTTCTATCTTGAGCTCCGTGCTTTGGCAGGTTAAGCCGTTGGTCCCGACTGTTATCGATTAGGCAATGTCAGATGGATTTAAGCAGCCTGAAAAATCTGTCAGTGTTGTCCACTAACACACCCGGGTCATGTTCCTGTGGGTCTGGTTTCCCTGTAAAAACGGTTACGGAGGTCAGACGGCAGTCGCTACATTGTAATAACCATTAGCCAAAGTCACAATCGCAAAACGTTAACGAGGTACGACAAGAACAAAATGTATGGGATTGACATAAGATTGACCACGTGATTTACCGCAGCTTATGTCAATCCCATACATTTTGTCGACATTCGTTAGCGTTTTGAAATTGTCACTTGGCTACTGGTGCAAGGAGGTCCCGAGAAACTGACGCCAGTGAGTGCATGGTCAATTGATTGTTACACAAAAAAAATTACCTTAAAAGCTTCTTAGTACGAAGTTATCAATTAATTTATTTATTTTCATGTATACTCAAATACAAACATAGGAAACTTAAAATTAGGAAATTTAGTACAAGGTTGCTACTTATTTTTATAGAAATTTCTTTCAGCAGACCCGCGATAGAATAAAAAATTATCCACAATAAACCTAAACTCCGCCAATTATAAAAGTATTTTTTACTTGTGGTACAATAAATCACTACATAGTATAAAACAAAGCCGCTTTCGCAGTCCCTATGTCCCTATGTATGCTTAAATCTTTAAAACTACGCAACGGATTTTGATGCCTTTTTTTTAATAGATAGAGCGATTCAAGACGAAGGTTTTTATGCTCATACGAAGCCGGGGCGGAAGGAAGTTAATAACATCTTGCCAACGACTCACTTGCTATGATCGGAGCGTTCTTCCTCGTCGTCGGACTGCGGTATCCGCGGCTGCGAGAACAGATCGGGCAGAAACCGCCTCAAAAGGGACTTGATGCGACGCTTCTCAGCCTTCTGTATCGCGGTCTGCCTCCGCGCGTGGTGAATCAACAGCTCGGCCGCGTCTCGCATTATCTTGATCGCTGTGGGATAACACATAAAATCCATATAACCTTTACTAGTAAATTCAAAGACATAGAAGACAGAAGCTGGCCTCTGGCCGAGAAGTCGAGCGAGGCGTACGTGTGAACGCAACCCCCCCTAACGATGGGGGAGAGTTATTGAAACGCAATGATTGCATAGATAGGACACTAGACACTATAGAGGACTTGTAGGGAGATCGAGCAGCTGCGACTGGAGAGAGATGCGAAATGCTAGTACAGCGCACTCTCACGAGATTCGGCTCGTGTCACCGAGAGGTTGGTAGAGCCATGGGAGGTGGAGGGAGTGTACTCGCGTTTTCGAAAACGGCTCTAACGATTTCATTGAAATTTTAAACGCAAGGTCTGACATAGTTAAAAAGATAATCTAGCTAGGTTCTATGTCTGGGACAATTCATTTTCACGCAAAAAGATTTTCTGCATACAACGAGCGAAGCTCGGTCACCCAGGTACTATTAAATTAATTCTCACTATATTATAAACTAGCTGTACCCCGCGGCTTCGCCCCGCGTGGGACTCGGTTATATCGCGCCCAAAAGTAGCCTATGTTGGACCTCAGGTCGTTAACTACATCCCTACCAAATTTCATCACAATCGGTCTAGCAGTTTAGCCGTGAAGAGGTGACAGACAGACAGACAGACAGACAGACTTTCGCATTTATAATATTAGTATGGATATGGATGCGAAAGTGAGTTTGTATATTTGTTTGTTTGTTACCTGTTCACGCTCTATCTACTGAACAAATCTTTACATACACATAGCTAGGAGTATTAAGAAGGACATAGGGTACCTTTCATCCCGGGGAAAAAGCACTGTTCCCGAGGGAATTTCACGCTGGCGAAGCCGCGTACAAAAGCTAGTATTGTAAACTAGCTCTTTAATTTCAGAAAGATTGGTTCAGTAGATAGGGCGTGAAGAGTTAACAAACAAACAAATATACAAACTCACTTTCGCGTTTATAATATTAGTTGTGATAAACAATATGAATTAGAACAGTGTCTAATTCTCACACACAGTGTGTAATTATATATTTGTGCCAATTTTACTAATTCGTTGAATAGCTGCTGGCTCGTTAATTAGCATATTTTATTAAAATAATCTGCACCGACTTCAGATTTGTTAAAATTTTTAATATGAAGTATATTTAAACAACAATGTATTGATTATTTCATCCTTTTTAGTTCAGGAATTGAAGTCGGTTTCGTTTTTTGGCAATAACAATTATTATTGTTTTGGTTGTTTATTTCCTGACTAGTAATTTTAAAATTATATTGTACCTATTTGCATGCTATAAATATATGGCTGTAAAGAGGTTGATAATTATGTCTGTATACCATCTTTTGTGTACCTTATGCAAACGCAAATAAAGACACACCCATATTCTCAAACGTTTCCTCAAACTCCCCTCATCCTCACTCGACCTCATTGGTATTCATAATTGACACTAGCTTCCTCACCTTAAGGAAATTACTCAATGGAGGTGAGGAACGAACTGTCAAAATATAAGGTTGATCGAGACTCGAGAGGTACCTTAAGGAAGCCTCGAACGTTTCGTTTAACGAAACGTAGGTGCTTTTATTGAGGACCAGATTTAAAAGAACATGTACCTACTGTAAATAATGTTCTTTGTGTATTAAGTATTTTGTTGTTTTATAATAAATCAATGCCAGTAAGCTAAAATTGAAAAAGAAACTTTGTCAAAAACTCTCTTTACGTCACAAAGTTAAGCGGTTTACCAACATACATAAATGAAACGGGACGTCATTCCTTGACTCATCCTCACTGGAGTTTGCTCAAGGAAACAATTAAGAATACCGTTTTCAAGGAAAGTTGGAGGACTTCCTGGAGGCGTCCTCGAATTAGGTTGAGTGGAGGAGACCTATGAGGCAACGTTTAAGAATATGGGTGTTATTCTATTCTATTCTTACCTTCCTGGCGAGATTGCATGTTGTAGTCCACTACGAGATGAGGCCCAGGCCTCCTCGCAGAGTACGCGGCCTCGACCTCATTGTATAGCGTCTTGGACCGCATGGCCTTAAGGTCGTTCTGCTTGAAGTTGATGCCTTGGTGGTCCAAAGATTTGAGGTAATACTTTTCGTTTAACTCCCGCCATTGTTTGTTGAAACCCTGGGAATATATTTACATTCGTTATTAGATTTAAGAGCACACGAAATCGACGAGCGTGTATGACGAGGGTGATGAGTGTGGAGGAAACTAGAGAAGTCTGTAAGGATTATAGCTAAATAAAACCTTTTTTAACTAAACACTTTCGCTGACAGTGAACGAGATAACAATAACAGTTAATTGTTATACAAGGTGGACACAAATCAACTGCAAATATTTCAAGGGCAGATACAGACCACTATACTGAACAACTTTTCCAAATAAACTTATATCGAAATATTCAATTTTATTTTTCACTCTCCATACTAAACAAGATCAGCTGATTCTCAATATGTAGTATGGGAGGTTAAAAATTTTTTTTCGTATTTCGACATAAGTTTATTTAGGAAAGTTGTTCAGTTTAGTGGTCTAAGTCTGCCCTTAAAATATTTGCAGTTGATTTAAATTCACCTTATATACGTCGAGAGGCGTTACTGCCAGCGAAAGTGTTAAAGCCAGCTGTAAGTTTAAGATACGGTATTTGGTAAAGTAAAAACGTATTTAGTCTATACTGATATTATAAAGAGGAAAGATTTGTATTTTTGTGCGTATGTTTGTAATGTATAAACTCAAAAACTACTGTGCCGATTACAAAAATTCTTTCACCATTGGAAAGCTACATTCGCCCTGAGTGACATAGGCTATGTATGTACCACGGGCGAAGCCGGGATGGACTGTTAGTTTTATATAAATTGTTTAACTAACAATAAATAAAAATATTTAAATATATTTGTACCGATTTTAACATTTAATTTGCATATTACAATATTTTTCTAAGTTATAAGTGTGTTCTAAATAATTAATGTGTTAAGTGTAAATACAATCACAAATATATATATATAAATATATATATATGAGACGTCAGTAGGAAGGCAGCATGCGTGTGTTCAACACAGACAATCTGTCGCGACATCGCATGGTTCTCATCATAGTCTCATACTATAGTATACCTAATCTAAAAAATTATCTAATTTCCCGGCAATGACAATCTAATGTGTATGAGGTCATATAGTTACAAATTGCAATATTGCTTAAAACAGTTTTGCAATTTGTAACTATATCCATACTAATCCATACTAATATTATAAATGCGAAAGTCTGTCTGTCTGTCACCTCTTCACGGCTAAACGGCTGGACCGATTGTGATGAAATTTGGTAGGGATGTAGTTAATGACCTGAGGTCAAACATAGGCTACTTTTGGGCGCGATATAACCGAGTCCCACGCGGGGCAGAGCCGCGGGGAACAGCTAGTGGAACTATAATTTAATATATTTAAAACTAGCTGTTCCCCGCGGCTCCGCCCGCGTGGGACTCGCTTATATCGCGCCCAAAAGTAGCCTATGTTTGACCTCAGGTCGTTAACTACATCCCTACCAAATTTCATCACAATCGGTCCAGCAGTTTAGCCGTGAAGAGGTGACAGACAGACAGACAGATAGACAGACAGACAGACAGACAGACTTTCGCATTTATAATATAAGTATGGATTAACTTCAGATCCAGAGCCTTAATTACATAAGACGGATTTTTGATAACTTGTGTTTTCAGTGAATAATGATTTTTAACACGCTTTTATTAGCTGCACCTGTATGTTTGCTTGCTTGCTTGTTTGTAACCGACTTCTTTGAACTTAATTTTGACCCACTTTGAACGGTCAGATTTAATTCAAACTTTGTAGAATCATCAAGGACCGATGACAATACAATAATTCGATAAGTTTATCTCTAACAAGTGGAAAATAAATGCGTGTGCAAAAAGCGTGTGGGGTGCTCGACAAATGAAAAATATGGCACAAGCACCCCACACGCTTTTTGGTTTAATTTATTTTTCGCTTTTTAGTTCGATTGCTCATTAAAGCGTGTTTTTTTTTAGTTTTTTTTTTTAACTATATTTATTAACTGATAGCGGCGCTAGTGTTCTTTATCGTCTTAAATAAATAACTAATGTTACCTTCTGCGCCTCCCGCCACTCCTCCTCTTTGGCCTTGAGCCTCCTCAGCACGACCGGCACCGCCACTGCCGGGTTTTTCTTCAGACCAGCGATGATGTCCACCGCCTGGCGACAGACAGACAGACACACACGTTATATAGAAAAAATATTCTAACTAATATTATAAATGCAAACGTGAGTTTGGTTGTTACGCTTTAACGCTCTATTTACTGCACCAATATTCTTGAAATTTCGCATACACATAGCTAGGAGTATTGAGAAGGACATAGGGTACCTTTCATACCGAGAAAAGCAATGTTCCCGGGGGAAGTTTACCGAGGCGAAGCCGCGAGCAAAAGCTAGTTTCACATACCATAGAAGTATTTAGAAGATCATAGGGTACCTTTTCATTCCGGGAAAAAGCACTATTCCCGAAGGAAATTCACGCAGGCAAAAGCTAGTAATCTATATAATTAAAATTTTAAAATCAATTGCTGTTCGTCAGTCGCTTAAACTCGAGAATGGCTGGACCGATTCGGCTGATTTTGGTGTTGAAATATTTGTGGAAGTTCAGGGAAGGTTCAAATGGTGAGAAAAGTGCGTTCAGACGGTACGGAGTTCACCGAGACAGCTAGTATTGACATAAATACGTGATATTTTCATTGAGACGTCAGTAGGAAGGCAGCATGCGTGTGTTCAACACAGACAATCTGTCGCGACATCGCATGGTTCTCATCATAGTCTCATGAAGAGTAATGAATGAATTATATTTTTATTTCAAGTAACAAAGACTAATTTTGTTAGTAGTGCTTATTACAATTCATCTATACTAATACTAAAAAAAAGATTTGATTGTTTATTTGTTTGTAGGCTTCGAAACTACTGGACCGATTTGAAAAATTATTTCACCGTTGGAAAGACACACTATCCTCGAGTGACATAGGCTATGTGTGTACCACGGGCGAAGCCGGGGTGGAATATATTTATTAGTATATTTGAACTACTTATAAAGGCATATAGCAAGCATGTTTAAAATCCACCTCCTTGATATGGGTATCAAATAAAAGGGTTTGCTATCAAGAATTCGAAAAAAAGTTGTCACGTGACTTAAATTCAATATGGCGGACGTCTACTAAAAGCGTGTTTTTTTTCGAAAAACTATTATTTTCGAATTATTTCCATGCGACATAACCTGATTCAAAGAATAATCATTCGACCCACTGGTTTTGGGCGAGTCCATACTACTCAAAAATAGCACTACTGGTATGCGTTTTTCTGGTTGAATTCTAATTCTAAGCCTATAGGATTTGTAGCGTGTGACTGTGCGTCTATCTACGTGTAGAAGTTACTTATCTGTCTGTGTGTTCTGTTTGTCTGTATATCTGTCATTCCGTCTATCTATCTGTATGTCTATCTACCTGTAAGTCTGTCCGTCTATCTGTATTTCTGTCTGTTTATCATTAAATCTGTCTTCTATCTGTAAGTCTGTCCATCTATCTGTCCGTTTATCGCTCCGTCTGTCTATCCGTCAGTGAGTGAGCGAGAGTCTGTCCTCCTATCTATATTTCTGTCTGTTTATCATTAAATCTGTCTTCTATCTGTAAGTCTGTCCGTCTGTTTACCCCTCAGTCAGCCAGTGAGTCAGTGAGTGAGCGAGAGTCTGTCCTTCTATCTATATTTCAGTCTGTTTATCATTAAATCTGTCTTCTATCTGTAAGTCTGTCCGTCTGTTTACCCCTCAGTCAGCCAGTGAGTCAGTGAGTGAGCGAGAGTCTGTCCTCCTATCTATATTTCAGTCTGTTTATCATTAAATCTGTCTTCTATCTGTAAGTCTGTCCGTCTGTTTATCCCTCAGTCAGCCAGTGAGTCAGTGAGTGAGCGAGAGTCTGTCCTCCTATCTATATTTCTGTCTGTTTATCATTAAATCTGTCTTCTATCTGTAAGTCTGTCCGTCTGTTTATCCCTCAGTCAGCCAGTGATTCAGTGAGTGAGCGAGAGTCTGTCCTCCTATCTATATTTCAGTCTGTTTATCATTAGATCTGTCTTGTATCTGTAAGTCTGTCCGTCTGTTTACCCCTCAGTCAGCCAGTGAGTCAGTGAGTTAGCGAGAGTCTGTCCTTCTATCTATATTTCAGTCTGTTTATCATTAAATCTGTCTTGTATCTGTAAGTCTGTCCGTCTGTTTATCCCCCAGTGAGTCAGTGAGCGAGCGAGCGAGTCGCATGCGTACACGCGCAGTGTCGTACCACCTTCTCGCCGTAGATGCGTCGGAGCGCCCTCTGGTGGATGGTGGGCGAGTGCCCGCCGAGGCAGTCGTCGAGGCGGTGTCGCGCCGCGTCCTCGGCAGACATCCGCAACAGCTTCTTGTGAACGCCTTCCAGCACTCTGATTGTTGACGCGTTCGTCTCTATCACAACGTCCAGCTGTGGGCGATTGTTGTGTGTTTCAATTTTATTATGTATATAGATAAGAAAGGTGAGATAAACAAAGGGTGAGATATAGCAAGTAATATAAGGTTTTTAGTTTATTAAATTTGCATGTTTAAATAGTTTGTAAAATAATAAGTACGGGAACAACTGCCGACAAACTGTTTCACAATTTGGCAGACTTTGCATTGATGTATTGTGCTAAATTATTTAAATAAATAAATTAAAAAAAAAAAATGATTTATCATACTTCATACTAATAATACTAATTACTAATACTATACTAATCCATACTAATATTATAAATGCGAAAGTCTGTTTGTCTGTCTGTCAGTCACCTCTTCACGGCTAAACTGCCGCCGCGGGGAACAGCTAGTTTAAATATATATAAATCATGACATAGGCGATGCGGCTAGCAACCCATCACTATTGATTTCCTGTTTCAACTACCATCATGCTAAACGTGGCCTAAGGTCTTATGGCTCTAGGCTCTGTCTACCCCATATGGGATAAAGACGTGATTACATGTATGTATCAATGTCTCGAGACACTGAGACTTTAGCTAAATAGTGATTCGTCTCATTCTTTCACGTGAAATGTCGGTAAGTGAGAAAGAGACCAAACATATTTCATTAAAATATTTCAATTAACTAATAGACAGTCTCACCTCGAACCGTTCGTCCTCGCACCGGTATATGTACTCCTCGTATTGAGTCTTTCGTGACGTCACAAACGTAGAGTCCTCACTCCACGTAGGAAACGACACCCACGTGTCATTTAGCACCTACGGACAAACACACAGTCAGATCAGAGTTCATCGACATTAAGGTGATACCTCGGTGAACACTAGCGCCACCGTCATTTAAAAATCATTATTCACTGAAAACACAAGTTATCAAAAATCCGTGTTATGTAAAGATTCTGGATCTGAAGTTAAATCATATTAAAAATAGTTCCATTAGTTAAAAATTGCATTATTGCTTAAAACGGCCACTTTTAGCAGCTTTGCAAATTGTAACTATATGAACCTATTTTTAATACTTTAATATGATTTAAATTTACTTCAGATCCAGAACCTTAATTTCATAAGACGGATTTTTGATAACTTGTGTTTGGATCTGAAGTTAATTTTAAACTTATTAAATTATAATACCCTATAGTTACAAATTGCATTATTGCTTAAAACGGCCACTTTTAACAGTTTTGCAATTTGTAACTATATGGAACTATAATATAATAATTTAATATGTTTAAAATTAACTTCAGATCCAGGGCCTTAATTACATAACACGAATTTTTGATAACTTGTGTTTTCAGTGCATAATGATTTTTAAATGATGGTGGCGCTAATGTTCATCAAGGGGCTTACATCAGCCAACTAGCGCCACCACAGAATTTAGAAATATTAACAAGAAGTGGCGAAGCGAACGTAAAGCGTGTTACTGGTTTGGCTTGCAAGCCAACGTTTCACACAGTAATGGGCGGGGAAATTGATTGCTCTGAGGATAAGAAGAGCTAATACGCTGCCACACTGGTCCTCGAACTAAATCCGCGTCAAAACTAAAAAAAAATTCTATTTGCATAATTTCTCTGTTCTGTGAGCGCCACCAATCATTTTTTTTTCTTTTACTCTATAACCAGGCCATATTGAAAAAAAATCTAAGCGTTCACTACTAGTAAATAACTTCAAGTATTTTCGGTATTACTTTTTACTATTTTTCTTTTGGTTAATTCAGAAAAAAACTCATAACCGTTGTTGATGTAGTAGTCACATTTTGGTCCACCGTGCGTTTTTGGAATTTGCGTGGTAATTTTAAATCGGCTACTCTTTGATGATTAATCCATACTAATATTATTAATGCGAAAATCTGTCTGTCTGTCTGTCTGTCACCTCTTCACGGCTAAACTGCTAGATCTATTGTGATGAAATTTGGTAGGGATATTGTTAACGACCTGAGGTCAAACATAGGCTACTTTTGGGAGCGATATAACCGAGTCGCACGCGGGGCGCAGCCGCGGGGAACAGCTAGTTAAAAATAAGTATATAGGTATGTTTCTGTAGTAATATAGAATACAAAAATACATATATATTTTGACCAATTTGAAGACATGTAGAATAGAATAGACATTTATTAAGACATTCATCAGAATATAAACAAGCAAAGGACAACGATAAAAAAACAAAAATACATGAAAAATGTGACAAATATCTCAATAGGTGGCGGCTCATGTGTATATTCATTGGTTAAAATTAAATATCTTTATTTTTTATTTCATTTATGTTTGTTTTATTGACGTGACAACGTCTTAAATTAGGTTGCGGCTGGGAGTCACTTATGAAAAAGTGTAACGCTCGGTAACGTTACGATGAGTCACCGAACGAGAGAGAGGCCCGCCGAATGCCTTGCGTCTCTCTCCCACTCAACTATGATCGCGCGCGGCAGATTATATTCATATCAATAAATATTCTACCGAGAAAAAGACGTTGTCACGTAAAATCTTCGCCCGTAAAACCGACTTTACAGGCAACCATTTTTTATTTTTATTTTATAAATTCAAACAACAACAGACATATTACCTCTTTACATAGCGCGGTCCGTCCGGAACATTTCTTGGCGGCGGCGTCGCGCGGCAACGCACAGTACGACGTGCCCAGACGCTTGCACGTCGTCAGATCTGACAACAGACAGACAGACAGGCGTGTTTATTTGTTTACTCAATATCTATCCTTAAGGTGATACCTCGGTGAACACTAGCGCCACCGTCATTTAAAAATAATTACTCACTGAAAACACAAGTTATCAAAAATCCCTCTGCTGTAATTAAGGTTCTGGTTCTGAAGTTAATTTTAAACATATTCAATTATCAAATTATAGTTCCATATAGTAACAAATTGCAAAACTGCTAAAAGTGGCCGTTTTGAGCAATATTCAAATTTTCTTCTTTTCGTTTGAAGTCTTAAGAAACTCTGTGCTGGTTACATAGCGCATGTGCTGGGCACCTAGCTACTCACAACAAGTTCTACATCTTTCAAGTCTTAAGAAACTCTGTGCTGGGTACATAGCACTTATGCTGGGCTCCTAGCTACTAACAACAAGTTTTACACTTTTCAAGTGTTAATAAAACCCCGCGCTGGGCACATAGCACTCACCAATATCCTGAGCGGCGTCGCCCTGCGGCCGCTCGTGCCTGAGCTGGGCACCTAGCGCCCCGACGGGCGAGTACCGCAGCTTGTTGTCCCCGAGCGCGCCGCGCCCGTAACTCAATATTGAGCCTTTCTCGCTCTGATAGTTCGATGACACGCTGCTGTTATAACCTACAATGGAGTGGTCGATTCTCAGTTTATTTTGCTAGCACAATACATCATCATATTTATAAATTTTTCTTTCAAAATTCATTGAAAACACAAGTTATCAAAAATCCTTGTTATGTAATTAAGGATATTAATCATATAAAATTATTTAATTATAGTTCCCTATAGTATATATACAAATTGCAATATTGCTTAAAACGGCTACTTTTAACAGTTTTGCAATTTGTAACTATAGGGAATTATAATATAACTAGCTGTTCCCCGCGGCTTCGCCCCGCGTCGGACTTGGTCGCGCCCAAAAGTAGCCTATTAGTAGGTAGTATGTTTGACCTCAGTTCGTTAACTGCATCCCTACCAAATTTCATCACAATCGGTCCAGTAGTTTAGCCGTGAAGAGGTGACAGACAGACAGACAGACAGACAGACTTTCGCATTTATAATATTAGTATGGATACGTTTTATGTATGTAATAATCCCACACGGGATAAACAGAGCCTAGATACAAGACCTTGGTCCACGTTACGCAAGATGATAGTTAGAACAGGAAATCTAACCGCATCGCCTATGTCATGTTTCCCCCATTCGCCAATCCCCTCAGTCGGCTTTTACGGCTTGCGCGGGAAGAGAAGCAGCTGGTACATTCTATGTATTTCTTTTTCTCATAGACCAACATTAAAGGTAAGCGGTTACTTATGGAAGAAATCAATACTAATATAATAAAGCTGAATAGTTTGTTTGTTTGAACGCTTATAACTTAAAAACTACTGTACGTCGACCGCCTATCTCGATTCTCTCCTCTCGCAATGGCTACTTGTATCGCTATCGCCACATTTCGCTCCGCCTAACACACAAAACGCTTTAAAAAAATTTTTTTTGTTTACATTGTCGAATGCGTTGTCGCTAACAAAAAAATATTTTTAAGCGTTTTGCGTGTTAGGCGGAGCGAAATGTGGCGATAGCGATACAAGTAGCCATTACGAGAGGAGAGAATCGAGATAGGCGGTCGACGTACTGGTCGGATTTGCAAAATTATTTTTGTATACGAAAGCCTAATTCATGGAGAAGGTTATAGGCTATAGTACATACA
This sequence comes from Apomyelois bistriatella, assembly GCA_947044815.1. Lineage (NCBI taxonomy): Eukaryota > Metazoa > Arthropoda > Insecta > Lepidoptera > Pyralidae > Apomyelois > Apomyelois bistriatella. Next base: position 1,101,850 of record OX345715.1, on the reverse strand, counting down.
CACTTAACACGAGTGAAACCGCATGGAACAGCTAGTAAGTCAAACTGTAAGTTGACTTACCAATTTGTGTCGGAGCGTTAGTTGGCGTGTTGGGCGGTGAAGACAAACCAACGAAGTCCTGCAACCACTTCTGTAGCTCCGGATGTCTGCACAGGAACGGCCCAGTCACACACAGTAGCTCCGAGGATGATATTATTTCGTTTGTGAACAGTAGCAGGCATCTGGGGAAGAAGGATAATACATTTAATTATATATTCACTAGCTGTTGCCCGCGGCTTCGCTCCGCGTGGGACTCGGTCATATCGCGCCCGAAAGTAGGCTATGTTTGACTGCTAGTGCATAACTATATCCATACCAAATTTCATCACAATCGGTCCAGCAGTTAAGCCGTGAGAGGTGACAGACAGACAGACTTTCGCATTTATAATATTACTAGCTGTTCCCCGCGGCTTCGCCCCGCGTGGGACTCGGTTATATCGCGCCGAAAAGTAGCCTATGTTTGACCTCAGGTCGTTAACTACATCCCTATCAAATTTTATCACAATCGGCCCAGCAGTTTAGCCGTGAAGAGTGACAGACAGACAGACAGACCTTGTTCAGGTCATCTGACCATCTGGTCGGTCGTTATTGTTTCAGCCAACTCTGCTACCAGAATGTTTAAATTTGGCAGTGGAAGCGTGAATGATAGGAAAGTTAGGCTGATCACTCAAAATAAACAAAAGAAAAGAACCTTACGCGCTTGGGCGTGACTTGCTTATTAATCCGAATTAATTAAACCCGTTTATGCCCCTTCTCATGAGATTCCTACACATCCCCTATTAATTCGGTGTCGGTCCAGCGAAGCACGCGAAGTCAGGTAGAATGGTAGGTCTCCACACAGGTTATTTCACTAACGAGTGTTCAATTGTCAATAAACTTTAAACTTTTATCCACTAGGCAACCGGGCCTCACTCACGATACCAATGCGCAATTATTCCCGAAGATTTAACGCGAATCGCATTAGAGTAGTCTATCCCGAGACTTCACAGGCAATATCAAAGAGAATGCATCCAACCACGGCCGCGCGATTAAGCAGACTGATACTGTCATGGCGCCACGCGCGTCCAAACCCGGTAGTGATGTACCAAAACTAACACTTGTCGATTATCCGAATCGAGTAAATTCAACGTGAATATATATTTGTCTGATGAATGTTTTATCCGAAACAGTTATATTGTTCTATATTATACTGGTTAATAGTTAAATAAATATTTATGTATGTTTGTAGGTAAATATATGTATGTTGATATATAATATGTATTTATGTATGATTGTTTGTGTATGTTGATTTCTTTCATAGTTTATTAAGTATATTATTTATTTCATATTTGTTTCTGTACCGCCTAAACTCATTTTTCCACTTTATTCTTATCCACCCTAAGGTTGAAATAATAAATGGTTAAGCATTTACTTAACTGTATGTTTACAAGAAATAAATTAAAAATTTGACTCAAATTTTGTGAATTGACGTTTTTGAAGAAAATGCTGCTGTGGAGTTTGTGGCGCCACTTCTTCTCCATTTGCGCTTTGGAAGTGGTGGTAAACTTAAAATAAGTAACAATTGACGTCAATAAGTGATAAGAATATCCTATATTGAAAATAAACAATTTGAATTTGAAAAAATTAATCTGAATATTATTTCACACCTAATTTTATTTAAGTTATGAGCTTGTTATTTCCGACACAATTGTTTTATTGCTTGATGGAATAAACAAATAAATGAAACCACGTCAGAAGCTAAAAGACGATTCCAAAGACTGACACCAGGGTGTAAATGGTTGATTGACCGCGACACCTACACAAAACGAGAACTCACCTAAGGAAATTCTCATATACTTTTATTTAAGTTATGAGCTTGTAATATCCGACACAATTATTTTTACTGTTTGATGAAATAAATAAATAAATGAAACCACGTCAGAAGCTAAAAAAAGGTTCCAAAGACCGACACCAGGGTGTAAATGGTCGATCGACCGTGACACCTACACAAAATGAGGACTCACCTAAGGAAATTCTCATATACATGCTGACTTCTCAAAGCCTTCCGGACTCGATCGAAGAAGTTGAAGTCCTGTAGCGTCGCCAGCTTGGCGGCCTCGGCATACGAGACATCCCTCACTGTGGGCCCGGTGAGGCCTGACACGCGAGATTTCTTCGCCGGGGGTGCGCTTGATGCTGTATGAATAAGGATATATTTCTTTACAAATAACCAGCAGCTTCTAAGGGTGCCTCTCCAACTAGTGAAAGTTTGCGATTAGTCTTTTAAAGTCCTCCTTTTCATTAGCTTTATAAATACTAGCTGTTCCCCGCGGCTTCGCCCCGCGTGGGACTCGGTTATATCGCGCCCAAAAGTAGCCTATGTTTGACCTCAGGTCGTTAAATACATCCCTACCAAATTTCATCACAATCGGTCCAGCAGTTTAGCCGTGAAGAGGTGACAGACAGACAGACAGACAGACTTTCGCATTTATAATATTAGTATGGAAAATAAGCAGCAGCTTCTAAGGGTGCCTATCCAACTAGTGAAGATAGATATATAGACAGACATATATACTCTTTATTGTACCATTATCATACAAATTATACATGTTGAATACAAATACAAACAATGTGTACAAAGGCGGACTTATCGCTGATGCAATTTCTTCCAGCCAACCTTAGTGAAGTTTAGCGATTAATCTTTTAAATTCCTCATTCTCTTTAGCTTTATACAAATATAAATAACTATAATAACACCAAAAATAAATGTTCTTTATTGCCAATCAATTTGTCTATACATTACATAGGTGAATATCGATAAAAGTATTTTTACAAAGGAAGAAATATGTATTGGCAAAGGAATGCCTCAGCTTCTGTTACCCTGACCATGGTCGTGAGTAACGCTGTTTTCCAGGCACCCCTAATTTAATAATAATTAATACATAATAACCCTTAAACACAATAATATTAACTAATATATAAATTATTCTGATATAAAATTAAATAATCTATACCAAATTAATAAATAAATAAAATATAGAAGCCAAATCGCTCACTACACTAATGTTCTATATTCTAGGTTTCTTTTTTTGTATATTTTTGCCTTCAGAAGCACGGAATCATCTTTATCAAACAATTAGGTGATTCAAGTCTGCAAATCCAGCAATGTCCTAACAAAATTAAAAAATACTTGTACAAGGTTTGCTTTCCGTGGGAATCGAACCTACAACCACGAGTCTCAGATACAATATAAAACTATTTCACAAGATATCACTATCACTACATAGTATAAAACAAAGTCGCTTTCTCTGTCTCTATGTCCCTTTGTATGCTTAAATCTTTAAAACCACGCAACGGATTTTGATGCGTTTTTTTTAATAGATAGAGTGATTCAAGAGGAAGGTTTTATGCCCATGCGAAGCCGGGGCGGGTCGCTAGTATATATATATGAGACGTCAGTAGGAAGGCAGCATGCGTGTGTTCAACACAGACAATCTGTCGCGACATCGCATGGTTCTCATCATAGTCTCATAATATGTAACAAATTGTCTACTTTAAAACATAAATAAGTAGCTTCAAACATAGATAGCTTGATTCTTGGGGAAGGTTATAGGCTGCATTCAGACCACGGGCGAGTGAAACCGGCGGGGAACAGCTAGTCACTAAATAGTATAAAACAAAGTCGCTTTCTCTGTCCCTATGCATGTTTAAATCTTTAAAACTACGCAACGGATTTCGATGCGGTTTTTTTTAATAGATAGAGTGATTCAATCGGAAGCTATTTATGCCAATGCGAAGCCGGGGCGGGTCGCTAGTAAACAATAAAACGACTCACATAACTGCGTAGACGACGTGAAGCTAGGAGATCGTTTGAGATGATGGTGCGCGGCGGGCGGGGTCGTCGAGTTGTTGATCGCTGTATGTTTGGGGAGCTGCTGGAATAGACGAACATACAGTTATTATCTGTTACCTCGTTATCCGCTTACTTCCTCGCTGGTCTGGGAGAAAAAGAAAAACATAGAATGTACCAGCTGCTTCTCTTCCCGCGCAAGCCGTAAAAGTCGTCTGAGGGAATCGCCGAATGGGGAAATCATGACATAGGCGATGCGGCTAGCAACCCATCACTATTGATTTCCTGTTTCAACTATCATCATGCTAAACGTGGACTAAGGTCTTATGGCTCTAGGCTCTGTCTACCCCGTATGGGATAAAGACGTGATTATATGTATGTATGTATTGTTATCAGCTTTCGGTTGGTTAAAAGTGATCTCTTCGTGGGATAAGTCCGCCGTTGCATTTTTATCTTGTGAAATGTATTTTTTTGGTAATATTGTGCAATGAAGTGATAACAAACAAACAAACAGTTGAAATTCAATGCTTTTTAAGATTAATAGTACATTACTGTCGAGGCCAGAAATGAAGCAATTTACAGCTGAGTTATATTGCAAGGCCGAAACGCGTGCTTTTAAAAGGACGACGCGAAGCAGAGGCCTTTGATTAAGACGAGAACTCGGTGAACACTAGCGCCACCGTCATTTAAAAATCATTATTCACTGAAAACAAAAGTTATCAAAAATCCCTGTTATGTAATTAAAGTTCTGGATCTGAAGTTAAATATAAACATATTACATTATTAAATTATAGTTCAATATAGTTACAAATTGCAATATTGCTTAAAACGGCCACTTTTAGCAGTTTTGCAATGACGGTGGCGCTAGTGTTCACCGAGGTATCACCTTAACTGCTTAACGTGCCTTCCGAATCACGGAATCATCTTTATTGTAAGACAATCAGGTGATTCAAGCCTGCAATGTCCTAACCAAATTCCAGTATTTATGTACTCGTAGTATGACAGTTAATCCCAACTAGCAACCCATCACTATTGATTTCCTGTTTCAACTACCATTATGCTAAGCGTGACCTAAAGTCTTATGGCCCTAGGCTCTGTCTACCCCGCATGGGATAAAGACGTGATTATATGTATGTATGTATGTATAATCCCAACTAATATTATAAACGCGAAAGTGAGTTTGTATATTTGTTTGTTTGTTACATCTTCACGCCCAATCTACTGAACCAATCTTCCTAAAATTTCGCATACACATAGCTAGAACTATTGAGAAGGACATAGGGTACCCTTCATCCCGTTAAAAGGACTATTTCCGAGGGAAATTCATGCGGGCGAAATCGCGGGCGTCGGCTAGTATATATATAGTTACCTGATGTGGTTGTGTGTGTGCGAGCGCTGTGTGTGTGAGCGCGGGCGCGGGCGGCGGCGACGCGGAGAAACGCTCCGACTCCGGCTCCGGCCGCTGCTGACAGACAGACAAATATTCATATAAATAATTGAATATTTAAGTTACAACTCAGTTTTGTTAGTATACTAAAAACTATGATACATTCAAGGTAAAAAGAAAAAGTGTGTTATACTTCTTCCGCAAGAATACTCAAACGCTACTCAATTTTGAGAACAGCCAAGTATCGTGCTGTCGCGCTGAACGTCAACGATATGACAGTGACAGCATGATACTTGGACAGCTCTCAAAATTGAGTAGCGTTTGAGTATTCGGGCGTTTGAATTTAAATATAATTTTTTACAGTATGAAGTTAGTTGCAAATTTTTTTTTGGTAACTAACTTCATACATACTGACTGTCATCATTTTACCCAATTGCGCCAAAAAAAGTATAACTTAAAAAATACAAAACTGTGTGTAGACATTCCTATAAAACCTTCCATCGTCCTTTCTACAACATAACAATACCTAACCCTGGACACAAATCAACTGCAAATATTTTAAGGGCAGATTCAGACCGCTACACTGAACAAATTTTCCAAATAAAACTTATATCGAAATAATTTTTAATTTTCAAAGTCCACCACCCCTACCTACAAATACGGACGGACAGATACACATATATAATTTAACACATGCTTAGTACATAGTTTCTTATATATCTTTAATTTTACAAGATGTGAAAAATATACAAAAATAAATGAAACACGACACTTTGATACCTCTCAGCCACGCCATTTGTAACCCGATTTCGTAACCAGTTTCGATTAAGTACACCACACCACACTTAGATTAAACACGCACGCTGGCCACTGCGTTAGCAATTTTGTATGACAAACCTGAACAGAGCCCCTGGCGGATAGTAAGGCAACTAAGACACGATATCCCATACAAAGTAAATTTACTTCATCTATCCATTTACCCGCTTGCCGTTCCACTTTCTAATGTGCTACACCCGACAGGGTTCAATTGTACCTACTAAAAAGACAGTGACTTGTGTATTGTATACCTATAGCTAGAACTGTTATTGTACAACATGAAATGCAACAAATAAATTGAAATTGAAAAGTCAAGTAAGAACACAAGATATCCCATACAAAATACTAACGCAGTTGCTAGTGCGCTTATGAAATCTCATAATAGGAGTACAGTGCCCCTAGTATGAGTTTTTCTTAACGCAGACGCTAGCGACTACTAATTAGTTGCCTTACTATCCGCCAGAGGCGCTGTACAAGTTTGCCGTACTAAATAGCTAACGCAGTCGCTAGCGTCTGCGTTAAGAAAAACTCATACTAGGGGCACTGTGCTTGTTTTCAAGTCCGCCATCGTAAATATACAATGGCGGGGAAAAAAAGGTTATACATACTGCTTGATGTATAACCCTTTTTTTATTAAATAACTAGCTTTTGCCCGCGCCTTCGCCCGCATAGAATTCCCGGGATGAAAGGTACCCTATGTCCTTCTCCTGGTTCTAAGCTACCTCCTTACCAATTTTCAGCCAAATCAGTTGAGCCGTTCTTGAGTTATAAGTGGAGTAACTAACACGACTTTCTTTTATATATATAGATAACAAACAAGCCATTCTCTATTCGGAAATGCCGGTCCGGCTGCAGTCATCATCATTTCGTATAGGTGATACTGCCCATCGACCATGCACACCCTGGTGTCAAGAGTTCTTCGGAACCGCCTCTCGGCATCTCACGTGGTTCATTTAACGACTACCAGATGGCAACCGGGACCAGCGCGTGTTCGCTCTTATAGGCAACACTATAAGTACCTATAATGCTTCTATTTTCACAATTTAGTGTTAATATTTGACTAGTAAAAATTCATCATATAGGTATATGGTGAATTTTCACTAGTAGTGGTATCACCAAGGTATAGAAACCGGTATATTTAAGAACCAAAAATAACCTGGTTAATTAATTATAACGGTGGCTTTTAGTGACCTAAATACCTGGTTAAGACCGTTATTTTTGGGTATATACAGGATGGCAAGGTAAACACCGATATCCTTCAAAATAAGTATAAAATAACTACTTAATTTTATTGGTAAATTAATTTTCTGGGAATAAAAAAATCTTTTTTTTTTTTAGTTATTATTAAACTAATTAGATTTAATTTTTTTTATTTGTACAAATAATTTTATTATGTATCTATTCATACTATTTGAATGATAACGGTGTATACTGCCTCCCTGTATAGTTTTAGCGGAACCGTAATGCTATTGCTCGCTTCAAGCTATTTAGCAGAAAAACTATTTAAAAAAATAAAACACTTTTCGATCCCTGTAACCTATATAAATAGACATCCACACAAATACAAAAAAAAAAATCTTTACGCCAAAAGACCTCGTCCGTGAAGGTACCTTAACATAGTATGAATTTGTGGCGTTCGGAATTCTGATTTTCCAGCCTTCATTGGTGGTCACCACGTCCATCTCTCTTCCCATGGATGGCGTAAAACACGACTAAGGGAACAATGTAGAGAAAATGACATTCTAAGAAATGACATTCTGCGAAAGGATTCTAAGTGTCCTTTGTTTGTATTTGAAGTGTACACGAATTTAATAAATAAATAAAGGACGACCTCCGTGGCGCTATGGTTAACATACCTGACCGCTACTCAGTAGGTCCTGGGTTCAATCCCCGGTCAGGTCAAAATTAAAAATGATATTTAGCCGATTGACCTGGATCTTGGATTTTTATCTATATACATATTTGTTACAAAATATAGTATCGTTGAGTTAGTATCCCATAACACAAGTGTCGAACTGACTTTAGGACTAACTCTGTGTGATTTCTCTGTTGTTGAATTATTATTTATTTATTTTGATAAAGAACAATTCGAGAAAAAGGCATAATGCGCTGAGACCGATGTGTTAACAAACACAAATTCTATACATGACATAACGCACGTTATAAAATTACCAAAACTTTCGCGTAAACCTACGTCCATCTCGCTTCCCATTGATGGCATAAAACACGTCTAAGGAAACGTAGACGTTTTCACAAAAATAAACTCTATACATGAAATAACGCACGTTACAAAATCACAATCACTAGATAAAACAAAGTCGCTTTCTCTGTCCCTATGTCCATTTGTATGCTTATATCTTTAAAACTACGGATTGTGATGCAGTTTTTTTTAGTAGATAGAGTGATTCAAGAGGAAGGTTTTTATGCTCATGCGAAGCCGGGGCGGGTCGCTAGTAATTCATACATAAACCGAATTTAATGTTATTACATATCGCTATCAGAACGCCAAATTCGCAATCATTAATTTTTCATACAAAACATTTGAATGAGTGTCGCAAGCGCGTTGCCGACCCTAAATCTTTGCATAGTATAAAACAAAGTCGCTTTCCGCTTTCTCTCCCTATGTATGCTTAAATTTTTGAAACTACAGAACGGATTTTAATGTGGTTTTTTTTAATAGATAGAGTGATTCAAGAGGAAGGTTTTTATGTTTCATGTTAAAAACACCCAAATAAGTGTTACAGGAATATTTCTGTAACAGATTTAATGGGTAACCCTAACACTTTCATAGTGTTATACTTATTATGGTGTTTTTGAGTCCCTGCTACTAATATGATGTCGCAACTTACTAACCCTAAATGGACTTTGTTGTCTGAAAATAAACAACTTTTTTTTATTTAATTTTTTCCAAGCGACATGACATGCCCCGGCTTCGCATGGCCATAAAAACCTTCCTCTCGAATCACTCTATCTATCAAAAAAAATCGCATCAAAATCCGTTGAGTTGTTTTAAATATTTAAGCATACATAGGGATATAGGGCCTTTGTACCTTACCTAGTTTTTAACAAAATTATGTATACACTAGCTGACCCGGCTCACTCCGTACCGCCTGAACCTGCACTTTTCTCACCGTTCAAACCTTCCCTGAACTTCTACAAATATTTCAAGACCAAAATTAGCCAAATCGGCCCAGCCATTCTCGAGTTTTAGCGAGACTAACGAACAGCAATTCATTTTTTATATATAAAGATTTGTTTGGTGCAATAAAGAGTTTTTCTATTATATTCTATGCTATTTTATAGGGACAGAGAAAGCGACTCTGTTTTATACCATGTAGTGACGCCTCAAGCCACTCACCACGGGTTGTAGGAGCGGCGGCTCGCGCGGCGCGGCGGCGGGCGCGGGCGCAGGTTTGGTTCCCGCCTTGGCGTCCGGTAGGAACTGCCCGAACTCCGCTAAGAGGTCGTCTTGGTTCTCAAACAACTTCGCTACCTGTAAACAGAGTTACATTTGTATTTATTATTATTGTCTTTTTTTTCTAATAAATCTATTTATCCAAAGTTACAATGCAAGAATAAATACAAAATTTGTATTAATCCATACTTCCATACTTAATATTATAAATGCGAAATTCTGTCTGTCACCTCTTCACGGCTAAACTGTTGGACCGATTGTGATGAAATTTGGTAGGGATGTAGTTAACGACCTGAGGTCAAACATAGGCTACTTTTGGGCGCAATATAACCGAGTCCCACGCGGGGCAAAACCACGGAGAACAGCTAGTATATTATAAATGCGAAGACCTATCTCTCTGTCACCTCTTCACGGCTAAATTGCTGGACCGATTGTGATGAAATTTGATATGGATATAGTTATGCACTAGGAGTCAAACATAGCCTACTTTCGGGCGCGATATAACCGAGGCGCACGCGGGCGGAGCCGCGGGCAACAGCTAGTATTATTATAAAGTATCGTTGAGTACATTTGTATTAATCATACGAAGGCGAAAGTTTGTGGATATGTTTGTTACTCCGTCACGCTCAAACGGCTGAGCCAATTTTTATGAAGTTTGGTATGTCTCGCAGGTTTGGTAATAAAAAGTCTGTTTGATATAAAGTAGATCGCGCTGCTGTGTATGATAAACTGCATGTAACACCGCGGAGTGCAGCTAGTTAAAGTATTATTTTATTCATAAACGTAAATGCCTTCCGTAGCACGGAATCTCAGACAATCAGGTGATTCTAGCCTGCATGTACCAACCAAACTGGAAACAACTAAACAAAGTAATGTTTTAGGAAGCAAACCCACGACCCCCGGGTCTAACCTAGCCACTGAACCATGGTGGCAGTTGATGAACAGAATAATCCGTTATTGGACATAACTTACAAATACGGAAATATCTGTTTGTAATTAGGGCTGGTTTTTTTTTTTCATTTCTACTTACAATTTACAATTTCGTAACCAAACATACGACCCACCTCATGGTAAGTGGTCACCGTAGTCCAAAGTCACCTGCCTCACCAAGAGTGACAATACAAGTACTGAGACACATAAAAAAAAACTGAGAAGGAATCATACATGACGACCTCCGTGGCGTATTGGTTAACATGCCTGACCCTGACCGCTACTCAGGAGGTCCCGGGTTCGATCCCCGGTCAGGTCAAGATGAAAAATGATCTTTTTCCGATTGACCTGGGTCTTGGATGTTTATCTATATATGTTTTTGTTATAAAATATAGTATCGTTGAGCTAGTATCCCATAACACAAGTCTCGAAATTACTTTGGGGCTAGCTAAATAAGTGTGATTTGTCCCTTAAAAAAAACATCTAATGTTTCCGTGGAATTTAGACAAAGTTTAAAGCTACTATAAAGATTGATCACTTTACCTGAGAATAGACCTCTTGCTCCGTCTGTTGTTTCGCTTGAGGCTCCTTCACGTCTCTATGCCCCCTCTGATATGCGTGTAGGATCTCCAAAAACCGCTTATATTTATCCGGTTGGCGGGAAAACCGGGACTGCAAAGAGGATTGTACTTATTAATAATTAGTGTCAAAGTTATGTGTGAATGTATGTGGTTGTGTATAGATCAGAACTCTAATAGAGCAGCCGCAAGTTTTTATCATTTTGAATCAATCGGTAATTAATTTCATCATTTCAATTGTACTTGTATTGTACTTTTTAGGGTTACCATACAAAAATGTAAAAACGGAACCCTTATAGGATCACTCGCGCGTCTGTCTGTCTGTCCGTCTGTCACAGCCAATTTTATTAAAATGCAATTGCTAAAGCATTAAACGCTTATATAGATCTTAGAATAATTATGATCAATGATCATTTATCCTATCCTATAAAACGAGCAATATATGTATATAACAAACCTATTTGTACTCACGTTTTCGAAAACAGTTCTAACGAATTCTTTGAAATTTTAAACTAAAGTTCTTACATAGTCAAAAAGATAATCTAGCTGGGTTCCATGTCTGGGAAAAATCATTTTATCCATATTTTCGCGCGGGAAGATTAAAGGCTATAGCAACTACGGGCGGGAACAGCTAGTGTAGTCCTGATTAATATTATAAATGCAGTGAGTTTGTTTGTTTGTTTTCGCCCTATCTACTGAACCAATCTTCCTGAAATTTCGCATACACATAGCTAGGAGTATTAAGGACATAGGATACCTTTCATCCCGGGAAAAAGCACTGTTAACTAGTAAACAAATATATGAGGTATAAGGGCAGTTAACTTGTTTTTTTGTTAGTATAAGGTGTATTACCTTAATTTTGTTGACGTATTCAATTGCGTGGTTAAACTCCACTGGCTGTCCGGGCGGCGCGGCTGGTACGTGAGACGAATTGTTTGTAGGACCGCCTCCTGTACAATAATACAAAGTATTTAATTCAAAAATGCATAATTATAAACACAAGCTTAGAAAGTGAATCTATACTAAATCATCACGACCCCGGGTTTCGAACCAACCAGCTAAGGATGCAACCGGTTATTATAGAAAGAGAGGAAAGAGAATGTGGGAGAGAGAATATGACTTATTTTTATTTGAGTATATATTAATGAAATTAATAAATAAATGAACACAAACTTAGAAAGTGACCCTATGTTAATCATCATGACCGTGGGCTCCGAAGCAACCACCTAAGGAAATCCTTGGGGGAGGCCCATGTCCAGTAGTGGACAGCCTGCGGCTGAAATGATGATAATAAATGCCGTCGGACCTCCATAACGTGAAAAAGCATGAAGTGGATAAAGGCAAAATCTGTCTAGGTATCTTACCGATAAATGCATACTAATATTATAAATGCGAAAGTCTGTATGTCTGTCTGTCTGTCTGTCACCTCTTCACGGCTAAACTGCTGGACCGATTGTGATGAAATTTGGTAGGGATGAAGTTAACGACCTTGGGTCAAACATAGGCTACTTTTGGGCGCGATATAACCGAATCCCACGCGGGCGGAGCCGCGGGCAACAGCTAGTAATAAATATACAAAATCTATTAAAAAAAACAGAAGTTAAAATTTTACACAAAATTTCTCAAATATATATCTTGAAGTCATCATAAGCTTGCCTAAGCTGACATGGTGAAGCGTTGATGATGATGATGATGATGATGAACACACCAGGCGCGTGTCTGCTGATGAGCCTGCGATATATATGATGTAGCGTGTTGTGTACTACTGATGATGATGAAGATAATGATGATGATGAACTCACCAGGCGCGTGATGAATCGCCGCCGCCTCAATCTGCTGATGAGCCTGCGATATATGATGTAGCGTGTTCGCGGGCGCGGCACTCACAGACAGATTGTGTACTATTGCACTGCTTACTGATCTGTTGAAGAATAGGGAAGGTTAAGTAAGATGCGTATGTGACGATGGGTCGTCATGATTTTAGGTATTTGCTGTTTGAGAAGAGATTTGTTGCAACATTTAAATGGATTATATTCTAAGATAATTTCTTAAGGGTCGACAATGCGCTAGTGGTATTCTTGATTCAGCAGGCGCCTATGTGCTACGGTAACCACTTTCCATCAGGTGGGCCGTAGACATAATTGTCAACTCATAAGTATAAGAAAATATAAAGTTTTTTTTTTAAATAAAAAATAAATAATGTATATAATTTTAAAATAATTTACCAGTTTTTTTTTTTTATCTACTCATGATAATAAACCTCCAGTATCAAGAATAACGGTGTTTACCCTGCCACCCTGTATACACATTAGCGTTCACTCTTAGAAGTAAGTATAAGGCTAAGTTGGTATACTTGTCAATGTGGTCAATTGTACACACTAATCCTAACTAATATTTAAAAGCGAAAGTGAGTTTTTTTATTATTCTTTCACGAATCTACTTCACAAATCGTCCTGAAATTTCGCATACACATAAATAGAGGTATTGAGAAGGACATAGGATACCTTTCATTCCGGGAAAAAGCACTTTCCCGTGGGACATTCACGCGGGCGAAAGCTAGTTTGGTAAAGAAAAAGGACCGCCTCTGGTCCCCCTTAGATTTTGGTAAGCTTTGGCGACCCTTGCTTAACCCGCGTCACCGTTATTAGGTAGTACATTGTTGAAACAAATCTCTTCAAATACAAAATCAGAACTCAAATAGAGCAGCCGCTAGTTTTTATCACTTTAGCTCAATCGGTAATTAATTTCATCATTTTGAAATAAGTCTATATCAGTTTCACTCCTAACACGGTCAATTGACCATGCACACCTTGGTGTCAGTTCTTCGGAAACGCCTCTCGGTCTCTGACGTTGTTCCTTTAACGACTACCAGATGGCATCCGGGACCAAAACGGCTTAGCGTGCCGCCCGAAGCACGGAATCATTTTATCAGACAATCGGGTGATTCAAGCCTGCAATGTCCTAACCAAACTGGGAACAACTAAACAAAGTGCGCTTCACAAAGTAAGTTAAAAACTTGTTATGGAATACTAATTAATGAAAAACATACTGTGACCAAATCGCAGACCTTTTGAAAAAGGGAAACATTACGAGTACCCGAAATCGGCGAGCGTGTATGACGAGAGTGATGAGTGTGGAGGAAGCGAGGGAGGTATGTAAGGATCGTAGCCAATGGAAATCTCTAGTCTCTGCCTACCCGAACTTCTATTTTACACTTACATAAAATGTAGCTATTATTATTATCTACCTATATTCAAGCTCTCTGCCTTACCCAAAGGTTACTGTTAGACAATGTTTTAGCATTGAGGTGATACCTCGGTGAACACTAGCGCCACCGTCATTTAAAAATCATTACTCACTGAAAACACAAGTTATCAAAAATCACTCTGCCGTTTTTGTTTTATTTAAATAAAATTAAATTATTGCTTAAAACGGCCACTTTTAGCAGTTTTGCAATTTGTAACTATAAGGAACTTTAATTTAATAATTGAATATGTTTAAAATTAACTTCAGATCCAGAACCTTAATTACAGCAGAGGGATTTTTGATAACTTGTGTTTTCAGTGAGTAATGATTTTTAAATGACGATGGCGCTAGTGTTCACCTTAAGTCCGCCTATTGTTCTTAACATTTGTATTTTGTACAATAAAGGTTAAATAAAACTGACATGGAGATTTTAAGGTAGAATAGTAATATAGTAAAGTAGTAGTATAGTAATAAATAAGCTAATTTTTCCGGCGTATAAAGAAGTACCACGCGAGCGAAGCCGCGTGTATTAGCTACTTAAAATAGTAAAGTGCTTACCAAATGTAGTAATTCTTGTCACGATATAACACAATTCAATAAAACATTATTATAAATTTAAACAATATACATTACTTGATTATAAACATAAATTATTAAAAAACTTGATTGAATATTTACAATATTATTAGATTATGAATTTAAATAAAACATTAATTAAAATTAAAATTGATAAAACGTATATTACAAGTCACATTATTTGGTAAAAGAAATTAAATTTTTAGGTTACCCTCCTTGTTCGTATATAAATTGACATAAAAATATGTGGGTAGTTTAAAAGTTTCTCATAAGATCGATATGAAACCTACCCTCAATTTTTTTAATTATTAACTCGTTAGCAGACCACACTTTTGAAAACACAATGGAAGTTTTATTGGTTATAACTGCTATATATAGCAGTCGTGTGTCTGTCAACGTTTTAACTAAAGGCTGATCCACATTCTGTTAAGTAACAAGTGGATGTGTTAAGTAATAACATATTTTTAGGCTGTCTAATGTTTATGTTAACATTTTATATTTTGAAACCTAGCTTTTGCCTGCGATTATATCTGCGTGGAATTTATAAATTTAAAAATAAATTTCATGAATGCTATATCACTGTCACTGTCACTATATAGTATAAAACAAAGTCGCTTTCTCTGTCCCTATGTCCCTTTGTATACTTAAATCTTTAAAACTACGCAACGGATTATGATGCGGTTTTTTTTTAATAGATATAGTAATTCAAGAGGAAGGTTTTTATGCCCATGCGAAGCCGGGGCGGGGCGCTAGTTTTTTTATAAAGATTACAAAGTAACGTACTATGTAAAGTACTAAGTAGATCTTGAACATCGATGGCCAAGACTCATTTTGAGTCCCTGCGCTATATATATACTAACTTTACTACTACCTATACTAACTTTTTTTATAATGCACTTCTTAATTATTTCACTTGGCTTGCCACACGGCCACGTATCCAGGTATGACTAGTCTCAATTCCAAACCCTAAAAATAAACGACCTTTCAAGAGACTAACACTAGGCTATACAAAAAAACAGAGGCAGAAAACCGGCCAAGTTCGAACCGGGGCTGCCGAAAATAACGCCGACCTATATTCGCGCGACGAAAATAATACAGATTGCACGGGTGAATGACCTTAGTCAGCTGGCTCGGTTACAACGGTTGTGTCTTTCCGGATTATGCGATGTTGTGAGAGATAGTGGGGTTATATGCTTCTTTTCATATATACGGACAAATTACACTGAGCTAGCCCCAAAGTTGGAGACTTGTGTTATGGGATACCAACTCGACAATACTTAATTTTTTAACTTGCGCTTTGGAAGTGGTGGTAAACTTGAAATAAGTAACAATTGACGTCAATAAGTGATAAGAATATCCTATATTTAAAATAAACAATTTGAATTTGAATTTTTTTTAACAAAAACATATATAGACAAACATCCAAGACCCCAGGCCAATCAGAAAAATATAATTTTTCAGCTTGACCTGACCGGGTATCGAACCCGGGACCTCAGGAGGGAAAACAGAGTAATGAGTTTGTATAGAGAAAACGTAGGTAGTATATCCTCATAAATCATCGAATTAACGCAGTGAAACTAAAAAATTGCCTATGTATGTGTGTATAGTGGTGTCACTAGTTGGTTTACTTGTGTGAGTCAAAGCTGTATATGACAAACCAAACGGCCATAGCACGGCTTCACTTGTAAGTAACCGCCGTATTAAGAAACGTTAGATAAACCCATTTTAACTAAAATATGTTTTGGCTCTTTCTCCCTTAGCTGACACTTCATGTGAAAGAACGAAACGAAACACATTTTAACTAAAATAGGCTTTTTTAGCCAACCAGCGCCGGCCCTAGACTTTGATCAGGGCAGAGGGACATTGTCTTTCGGCGCCCTTCAGTCGACTCTTTCACTTTCATTTCGGTTTTTTTTTTTTTAATAAATTTCTTCTGGTCACCATATCATTACCTCGGTGTAATGATATGGGACTGGGCTTTTCTATTTTTTTATTTTTTTGTTTAATATGTTTAATTGAGTAAATAACAAATTCCTATAAATAATAATTCACAAATATTCAAATACAAACTTTTATTACAAATGTATGAACCTGACAAGATTGCTCCTGCGTATCTCAAAAGGCGACATCAAAATTTTATTTTACGTTGCAAATCTTCGATCATACATCCAATAGATGCCCATTATTATACAAAATCCAACAATAACTACTCGGCGTCTTTACACCACATTCAATCAACAGAAATATTTTTTTAAATGTGCTTCCACAATCTCAACTGAAATCCATCGAGAAGTACTTCGTTTAGAAATGAATCCAAAACATCAGCTTATAGCGCATATCATCGAGATACAAACAAAAAATGCGTCTACCAGCACAATGAACATCAGTCATGTATGGTTGAGCAAAAATATTAGAAATTAGAAAAAATAAACAATCGAAATAAGACAAAATATGAAAAATATTGGTATAAATGTGTTTACTTTCAAATCAAATCAATTTTTATTGTGAAAAATGGGTACAAAAAGGTACTTACTTTGACACTCGCTTTTTTCTCACTTATGAAACGTAGTTACAGTTGACACTGAGCGACTGTGAGTGAGTTGTGTCAATTTCGTGATGTTTATATATAAGATTGAGTTTTGTCCACTTTTAAAGGTTTTAGTTTCAAGACATAGCGCATAGTGCATCTACCCAATATATGATCGAATTTGGAAATTATTTGTCGCATTAGAATTTTAGGCGCCCCTTCCCACCCGGCGACTAGAGCGACCCCTCCTCTTGTTTTACCCCAGGGCCGGCGCCGGAACCATTTGTTTGCCTGATAAGAAAAGTGTTTCCGTGGAAAAAAAAATGTAATTGTATGTGTGTAAGTATGTATGTATGTAAAACAGAAATAACATGGAATATAAAACAAAAGGCGAACTTTTTGTTGTATAAAGTAATTGCTATACAGCAAAAAAGGAATAAGACGGATTATTTGAAATCGGAATGCGTGTGACGAAAGTGATGAGTTTAGAGGAAGCGATGGAGGTCTGTAAGGGTCGTAGATGGTGGACATCTTTAGTCCATACCCCTGCTGCATTGAGTTGTATCTACTGACGTTTCAACCAGTTCTTGAAAAGCAAAACATACCAGATCACCAGAGTAAGAACGTAGAACAGAATAAATCCCAATAATATTATAAACGCGAAAGTTTGTATCGATGTTTGTTACTCTTTCACAGGAAAACGGCTGAACCGATTTGTCTGAAATTTGGAATGGAGATTGCTTAGACCCTGGAGCAACACATAGGCGATGTTTTATCCCGAATTCCCACGACAACAGCTAGTACAATATAATAGCTAGCTGCCCTGTCTCCAAGGCGACCTAAACGAGGCGAACGACCATTGGAGGTGGCCAAGTACTGGGCAAAGTCAAAGGATCCATATATAGCCATATGAATAGAGAAGAAACACAAATAGACACGAGTTTATCACCAATTCCGAAAACCACGAACTGCAGATCAACCCAACATAGGAAACCATTTGAAAGGTTATATCAATGATTTTAGACACAAAAATAATAGGCCTAGAAAAAAAAACATACTTAAAAAGTGTACTTCCTGTGTGATTCCGTGCTTCGGAAGGCACGTTAAGCCGTTGGTCCCGGCTGCCATCTGGTAGCCGTTAAAGGAACCACGTCAGAGGCCGAGAGGCGGTTCCGAACAACTCCATGGTCATACCCTGGTAAGCATGGTCGATTGACCATGACACCTACACGAAATGACATCTATACTAATATAATAAAGCTGAAGAGTTTGTTTGTTTGTTTGAACGCTTATAACTTGAAAACTACTGGTCGGATTTGCAAATATCTTTTTGAATATGAAAGCCCGATTCTTTGGGAAGGTTATAGGCTATAGTACATACACACTAATGGCGATGAAACCGCGGGGAACAGCTAGTACTTAAATAGATATAAGTGCACTTACTGAGGTACTGGTAGCAAATGTACTAGTTGTGGCTGAGGAGCGTGGTGCACGCCCAGTAGTACTCCACCCGCGCCCAAACCAGTAGGGGAAGGCATCGACACTGATACCTGGACAAAATAAAAACATTGGTTAAATCTAATCAAGTATAAAACAAAGTCGCTTTCTCTGTCCCTATGTCCCTTTGTATGCTTAAATCTTTAAAACTACGCAACGGATTTTGATACGTTGTTTTTATGTTATTGTTATTGTTTTTATATTAACTTAATTTAATTAATAATATAAACATTAACAAGTAATTTAGTAAGTACATGTACGGAACTCTATTAAAAGAACATTTCAGAAACATGAATTCCCCCCCCCCTCAAAAAAAAAAAAACTCAATCTTATCTCAAATCATCCCCCCATCACACACACACAACAAACAAAAAAAAAAAAAAAATACACTCCACATACCTGACCATTACTCTGCACTTCGATCTTATACCCCGGGGGCAGGAACGTGTTGAACCCGACGATCAGCTCCGGGTGCCCCTTGAACAGGTTCGACACCCGGTTGATGACGCCGGGCGTGTCGATGCTGTCGACAAAGTCACTGTCAGTGGCGTAACGTACATTCCGAGTGACAGTTGGGAAAATATCAATGCAATATCGTGCAATTTCAAATCAGAACTCGAAAAGAGCAGCCGCAAGTTTTTATCATTTTTGGCTCAATCGGTAATTAATTTCATCATTTTTTAATTTTTCATCTCAAATATTTACGTCCGCCATTTACATATTTTGTATTTTATAAGTTTTAGGATCGGCCCACCCTTTAGGAGATCATCTTAGTGTTTTTCTGGTTGCATTAAAAGCTGTATTTCTTTATTCTTCTTATTTATAAAAATTGATTTTTTTTTTGTCAAGTCCATTTGATCTAAAATATGTTTAGTCCCTTTTTAACAGACTGAAAAATAGGAGGTTTTTAATTTTAACCATACATATATATATATTTTTTAATATTATTCATATTTAAAATGAATGATAATGACAAAAAACAATGGTAAATTGAAATTTCAAAACACAAGTTAAACGGACTTGGCAAAAGTTTGTATTTTTTTGTGAAAAAAGGAAATAATGCTTTCTTAACACTTAAGAAATAGAGGTAAGATGTGAATTTTAATTTTAGACCTAGTTAGGACTCAGATAGCCATCAGATACCAGAGCCTATTGTATTATCTATGTTTATAATTTTCTTATTGTATATTATTATTGGTGTAATAAAGAATTTTTGTTTTGTCTTGTCAGATGCAGGCCTAATCTAACCAACAAAGTGTTTATAACCTATGTCTAAAACAGTGGACTTTGAAAACTAAAACAACAAATCACAAACAATAATCTTTATATATATATATATAAAAGAAAGTCGTGTTAGCTACACATTTTATAACTCAAAATCGGCTGAACGGATTTGGCTGAAATTTGGAATGGAGATTGTTTTAGACCCTGGAACAAAATCCAACCAGTGGTTGACTGGTAGAGAATGCTTTTAGCAGTAAGTCCGCCAATTGTATTAGTATTTTGTACTTATGGAACAATAAAGTTTTAATGAATAAATAAACAACACATAGGCACATTACATACATTATATTATATACATTGTTATGTACCACATTTTAAGCAATAAAGTATCATTCATTTATTCATTCATATATTTTATCCCGGAATTCCCACAAGAGCCCCGGGAAACAGCAAGAATAATATAACAAAAAAAAAAAAAAAACTCACGTCTGACTCTTAAACTCCTTCATGATGTCCAAAAAGTCGTTATAGACCTGCGGCTGAGTGTTGAACTTGAACTTGACCTGGTCGAGGTAGGACAGCGCGTCCTCGACCTTGAGCCGCTGGAACTGGGCGGCCGGGGGCGCCAGGCCCGGGGACACGCGCCCCGGGCCCGCGCTGGCCGCTAGGGCCGGCTCGAACAGCTGCGGGGGAGACTGTTCGAGTGACTTCGTTATTATACGCTTCAACTACTTAAAAACAGGGTTTTGATAGTGAATTATATAAGGTGAATTTAAATCAACTGCAAATATTTTAAGGGCAGATTCGGACCACTAAACTGAACAACTTTCCCAAATAAACTTATGTCGAAATACGAAAAAATTTTTTTGATCTCCCATACAAATTGAGAATCAGCTGATCTAGTTAAGTATGGAGAGTGAAAAATAAAATTTCGTATTTCGATATAAGTTTATTTGGAAAAGTTGTTCAGTATAGTGGTCTGTATCTACCCTTAAAATATTTGCAGTTGATTTGTGTCCACCTTGTATATTCTGTGATAGTGGTTAACACATTGCTGGACAGTTTTGAAAACACAATAGAAGTTTAATTTTATTGTTATAACGTCTATAGACGTAGTGTGTCCAGCAATGTGTTAAGCTTTCATTTAAGACGAAACCTTGATGAACACTAGCGCCACCATCATTTAAAAATCATTATTCACTGAAAACACAATTTATCACATATTCGTGTTATGTAATTAAGGTTCTGGATCTAAAGTTAATTTTAATCATATTACATTATTAAATTATAGTTACATATAGTTACGAATTGTAAAACTGTTAAAAGTTTTAAGCCATATTGCAATTTGTAACTATAGGGAACTACAATTTAATAGTTTTTAAATTAACTTCAGATCCAAAACCTTAATTAGAGAAGACGGATTTTTGATAACTTGTGTTTTCAGTGAATAATGATTTTTAACAGACGGTGGCGCTAGTGTGCACCGAGGTATCGCCTTAAGGATAAGATCAAAAAAAAAATAACGATTGTTAATCTGGTGGCTTACCACCATCTCTTTAAACCGTGCAAGAACGATTGAGTAAGGGAGATGTCGCCTTACATCATGTATTGCGCTGTCTCGTTTACTCACTACATCTTGCATGGTTTTAAGAGACGGTGGTAATCCCCCTGGTAAATAGAAATTAAGACAATGCATCAGCCAAGTGTGCTTTCAATGCATCTTTAGCTTACGCTTCAGAGAATATAATAGAATAGACATTAAACACTTACTGTTACCCGGGGCTTCGCACCCATGGGAATTCCGGGATAAAATATATATGTGTTGTTCCAGAGTCTAAGCATCTGCATTCCAAATTTCAACCAAATCGGTTTAGCCGTTTTCTTGTAAGAGAGTAACAAACATACACACTCACTGCTGCAATTTAGAATGAAGATAACCTAGACCCTGGAACAACACATAGGCTTTATTTTATCCCGGAACTCCCACGGAAGCGGAGCCCCGGGCAACTACTAGTAGTAAATAAAACTACAAACCTTTAGCCGCGGCTGCACTTGCTGTTTAGGCGCGGCGTATTGCACACTCGGCTTCATGTACGACATGACGGGCGGTCCCGGCCTGGGCGCGGCGCGACCAAAACCGCTCACACCGCTCACACCGCTCACACCGCCCGCAACAGACAACATCGTTGTCGCTCCTGCAGGAAGAAACTTTTAGTTAGTTCGTCTGTGTGGCGACACTAGCGCCACAACAATAGCAATGGGGAAACTTACATTCGGAGTTGGATGATTCGGAAAACAATTCGGAACTGATCTACAAAGACGCACCACAGGATGGCGTTCAAAAGCAACAATCTCAGAACTGCATACAAGGCAAATTACTGTAAAAATCTAAATCATAGTTTCTAGGGATTGGAGCCAAATATACAACCTCCGACAAGACATCGTCTGTCGCTAGTTCCCCAGGGATCACACCCGGCCTGGCGGGAACATCTTCCCTTTGTGGCGCGAGAGCATATCCCTATCGCTCCCGTCATACTTTCCAAAGTCTGTATTTATTTGATTCATGTACGCTCAAATACAAACATAGGAAACTTAAAATTAGGAAATTTAGAACAAGGTGGCTACTTGTTTCTAAAGAAATTTCTTCCGCGATAGAAACTTAAACTTAACTCCTGCTTATTTTTTTCCAGACTTCGTGAATCAAAGATGAATCGAACGTGACGTTGAGTCAAACTCATTATAGACGAATTTACATTCGCTTGTTATATTAATAAATATTTAGAACTTATTGAATGTAGATGATTAGTATATTAACTGTTGTTATAAATAAAAATGGCAAAAATACCGGCAAACGTGTATGATGTGGATGTGCGTGTGAAGGAAGCGAGGGAGGTATGTAAAGATAATTTAAGTTTAACCACCGTGTTAAGCCTATTTTAGCTAAAATGTGTTTCATATCGTTCTTTCACGTGAAGTGTCGGGTAAGAGAGAAAGAGCCAAAACATATTTAAATTAAAATGGGATTATCAAACGTTTCTTAATACGGGGGTAAATCTCTTGTCTTTGCCTACCCCCGGAGACATACGAAATAATACGTATGTTCACCTGTTCTCTCGATACTTCTAAATTACTTTACATATTTGGACAAATGACATATCGTTAGAACCGCCTTGATTGTCTTTTGTATGCTATATAACGTCACAAAAACTCGAATGTAGCGCACTCTGGCGGACAGTGATTAAATTAAAAAAAAATACAACTAAGCCGCGGGAGGAACCTAGTCGGTTTATAAATTAGGTAAATGTATTATCATTTTCGGCACGTCGCACTTCATGTTGAAATTGTGGCGCTTCCAATGCTAAAATCATTATACACCCTATACGCAGCTGGTCAAACCTATGGAGGTAGCCAACGGGAAATGGGGGTGTTTGCCATTATATTTCTTTATTTCATTTTCATTACAGAAAGATAAGTTTACATTTATACATTTTTATGATCAGTACCCTGAGATATTAATAGACGCAGACGCTAGCGACTGAATCAGCAATTTTGTATGAGAAACCTGTACAGCGCCCCTGGCGGAATTTAAACCAAATCACTACATAGTAAAAAACAAAGTCGCTTAAATCTTTAAAACTACGCAACGGATTTTGATGCGGTTTTTTAAATAGATAGAGTGATTCAAGAGGATGGTTTTAATGCCCATGCGAAGCCGGGGCGGGTCGCTAGTAACATGTACCACTGTAGGTACTCACCAAGAATAGGTTGGGCCGATTGGGCCAAGGTATGCATGTTGCTTGCTCCAGCCTGCTGGATCTGTAACAAAAGATAAAACCATTTTAATCCCATCGCAACTAATATTATAAATGCGAAAGTGAGTTTGTATATTTGTCTGTTTGTTACATCTTCACACCCTATCTACTGAACCTTCTAATGCTATTATAGTATTCTATAGTATAACTGCCTCCGAGGTCCAGTGAATAAGACGTTTGCCTGTAGACCCGGCGGTCGTGGGTTCGATTCCCACGGGAAGCATACTCAGTTTAGTTGGGACACTGCAGGCTTGAATCACCTGATTGTCTGACAAAAAAGATGATTCCGTGCTTCGGAAGGCACGTTGAGCCGTTGGTCCCGGCTGACATCTGGTAGTCGTTAAAGGAACCACGTCAGAGGCCGAGAGGCGGTTCCGAAGAACTCTGACACCAGGGTGTGCATGGTCGATTGACCATGACACCTACACGAAATGAATGAATTAATGAATAGTATTCTGTAATCTAGGGGTTACTATCGTTTCTTAAAACCATGCAAGATCCAGTAAGCGAGACAGGGCAATACATGATGTAAGGCGATGGTTTTTAGAGATGGTGGTAAGGCACCTGGGAAAGAATGCCATTTCCACTGCCCCATACTCCATCAATATTTTTATGGCAAGGCGTAAAACCAAACACGCCATTCTAATGAGAGTGTTTCGACAAAAATATATCCCTCGCCTACTCAAATTATGCAGCATGTGTGACTCAATGTTTATATTTTTAAATCCACGAGGATTCGCTTGCTTACGATTTGTTTGGCGGTATTGTACCGTATCCGACCTTGGGTCCGATATAGCTGGGCAATTGTTTTGTTGGGTTTTTTCTCATGATCATCATCACTATCACTATCACTACATAGTATAAAACAAAGTCGCTTTATCTGTCCCTATGTATGTATATTTAAATCTTTCAAACTACGCAACGGATTCTGATACGGTTTTTTTTAATAGATACAGTGATTCAAGAGGAAGGTTTTTATGCCCATGCGAAGCCGGGGCGGGTCGCTAGTAACAGTACAATATGAATTGCAATAAATGAATTGAATAGAATCGAACCACCACCTGCACCAATCTTCCTGAAATTTCGCATACACATATAGATAGAAGTATTGAGAAGGACATAGGATACCTTTGATCCCGGGAAAAGGCACTGTTCCCGTGGGAAATTCACGCGGGCGAAAGCCAGTCTATCTATAGCAGGGTAAATTTCAAGTTTGTTTGAAAGCTTACAACTTTGGACCAATGGTCGGATTTCAAAAATTCTTTCATCATCCGATAGCCTGATTGATTCTTTCGAGAAGGTTATCCCAACTAATATTATAAATGCGTAAGTGAGTTTGTATATTTGTTTGTTACCTCTTCACGCTTTATCTACTGAACCTATATGCTTGAAACTTTGCATAAACATTGTTAGGAGTCCTGAGAAAGACATAGGCTACCTTTCATACCGGGAAAAAGCACTGTTCCCGAAGTTTACGGGGATGAAGCCGCGGGCGAAAGCTAGTAAGCTATAATAGTACATACACACCAATGGGTGAAACCGCGGGGAACATCTAGTAAATAAATAAAGTACAATTATGTACCTCTACACTATTTGTGTAACATAAGATTGTTTACTTGTGCCCACGCCCGTGATAAGTCGATAACCCTGTGTTTACACTCCGATAGCATATCAAGTCTGCATTATGCAGTTCCTATGCAGGCCTACTCGTATTGCCCAGGACTTGCGCACTGGAGAATGGTGATGGTAAATGGTGGAAACGAGACCCTATTTCGCTGTTCGTCCGTCCGTTTGTCACCAGTGGGTCTAAAAACGCCACTTTGAGCAATTCATCGAATCAAATTCATATTACGAATTCCTTAGCAATTCCTATTTCTGTCAATTTTTTTGAAGGAGGAATTGCCATTTTACAAAAAATAGAGGAATTGCTACAGAATTCGTAATTGAATCGATTCGATGAATTGTTCAAAGTGGCGTTTTTAGACACCCAGGATGTATCACATGAACCGTGATATCTAAACAGTTGAAATTATCACAGGTGATTTATTTGTGTTGCCGCTATAACAACAAAAACTAAAACCGGAATAAACATCACAAAACAAATGCTGCTATATATATAGAATGCTTTTAGCATTAAGTCCGCCAATTGTATAAGAATTTGAACTTATGGAACAATAAAGTTTTAATAAATAAATAAAACAAGTGATTTTTGCCGATAAGATAATGGTACGGAACCATTCGCCAGTCCGACTCGCACTTGGCCGTTTTTTTACAAACGCAGTCACGCGACCGTGTTAAGATAGTATTTTTTTTCGGAACCGCCTCTCGGCCTCTGACTTGATACGTTCAACGAGTACCAGATAGCGCCCGGGACTAACGGCTTAACGTGCCTTCCGAAGCACGGAATCATCTTTATTATCCGACAATTAGGTGATTCACGCCTTTGTCCTAACCAAACTGGAAACAGCTAAACAAAGTATGCTTTCCGTGGGAATCGAATCCATGATCCCCGGGTCTACAGGCAAACGCATTAACAAACACACACAAATGATGCACAGGTAGGCTGTAAAACTCGTTTACCCGACTACGGCGAAGCCAAAAGGAAGGGTAATGATTTTAACATAATTGGTCCCACTCCTGACGCATTTGTCAACAGACCCTCCTATTTTTAGAAAGCGTCTATCTTATCAACTTTTTTTGTTTTCCCGCGCTAAATGGGCAAGGTGATAACAACATAACTTTGAAATAAATAGTATAAAAGAAGTTGAATTTTGAAAGAGATTTAAAAAAAAACCCGTTTGTGTTTATTTATGGCATTTAACAATGAAATTAAAAATAAAAATGAATTATTTTCGGTTTTTACTAACTAAACAAAAGAAATATTTTAAACAAAAGAATAAGGGATTTCCTTTATCTAATCTATACTAATATTATAAAGAGGAAAGATTTGGAATATACAAAGATGAAAGATTTGTATTTTCGTACTTTTGTGTGTAGTGAATGTGATTGTAAAGAATAAACTCAAAAACTAATGTACTGTATGTACCAATTTCAAAAATTCTTTCACCATTGGTAAGCTTAAGTCAACCTGATTGACATGGGCTATGTATGTACCACGAGCGAAGCCGGGATGGACTGCTAGTAATACAAATAAAACTATCAGCTGATTTGAGTTTGAATGATAAGGCTTTTTTGCTAAACCCGGGAATAATCCAGTGTTACAGGCTATCAATCTATATCTCTTTATCTATGGTTTTAGTTGTTCAGATAATAAAGAGAAGGATGTATACATTTTGTTGTACCATGTGGTCCCTTTTTTTTAAAACAGGGTATAACAAAAATGTTAACATTTTGAGCGAGGGACATTCTGCATCCCGCTCTGCCATACAGCAGTGTTTAATAGTAAAGGCTGTACTGACAATTCATTAGCAGTAAACGCACTGTAATTCACGCCAAGGCGTCTATTTAGACGCGATTTGGTATCTGTCAAGTGCATTTAACTAACAAAAGCAGGGTATAATTAATACATACATACATACATACATTATTTCTTAATTTAAAAAAAAAAAGATTGGAATGATCAGGACGGACGCATGAAAAAAAAAAGAGGGGAGGCTTTTGCCTAGCAGTGGGATAAATACAGCTAGGGAAAAAAAAAACACAGTCTCTGTCTGTGCGATATATTATTTTTTTAATTTCAAAAGTCTTTTTTAAATGCATTACGAACAATAAAGAATCTTTGACTGAGTTTATCTTTACCCTAACTAAATCAAACTTAATCCATAATAATGTATGTAAACTGCCAGTAAAACCTCGTCAACATTTTGACAACACATTTTGATATCATGACACATTTCCTATAGATGACTGATCGACTGAGAGAAACATGATAGAAGAAAACGGAATTATCTTGTATGGCAACAAAGGTCCGTATAAATAATATATAAAGGTGTGTACGTACTTGAGCAGCATTCTGAGGTTGTAAAGGTGAGGACTCATCGGGCCCAAGACGGGGGACTCCTGTACGTTTCATCATGATGACCTATCAACGTATTCCCATCACCTAGCCACCTGGAAAAGGAAAAAAAAATATATAAATATGTACAATCACGCAAATTGAGCTAGCCAAATAATAAGTTTTGAAATTTGTACTAAAATGTCTCTCTTTTAAATGTTTAACGATTTTCATATAACCTCACAACAGGCCTCCATTTTGCATTTGTATGTATGTTTGTTTGTAATAACCTCAAATAAACAAAAATAAAATACACAAGATAAATGCATACACTAGTATAGAAACATACAACTATGTTATAATTTAAAATGTTTCAACATTTTCGGCACGCCACACTTCATGTTGAAATTGTGACGCTTCCAATGCTAAAATCATTATACCCCCTATACGCAGCTGGTCAAACCTATGGAGGTAGCCAACGGGAAATGGGGGTAATAATTTTTTTTAAACAAATAATACTAAAATTTGCACTGTAAAAGCTACAGCTGGAACAGTGCTTTTTCCTGGGATAAGAGTTCCTGCTTAATAATTCTTACTATGTGTATGGGAAATTTCAGAAGATTGGTTAAGTAAAAAGGTGTGAAAAAAAAATTCTGTAATACATAGACTGCCATAATCATTACATGGCTTCAACGTAGTTGGGTAAAAAAAATATATATTTAAAGTAGCTAAATCTGTGCAGCACAAAATGGTTAGAAACAAATATAGTATTTATTGTCCAAACTATACGTAAATATTATCTGTGAGATATTGAATAAGTCTCTCCAAAGTGAAGTGCCATGACCCAGATGTGAGCTATCAAGGAAACTTAATGTTATTCGCTGTTGACCAGTAGCTAAAGTATTTGAGAATATTCAATTAGACGAATTATTAACTGAAATGTTTACAGTAGAAATTATTTTATTTAAACTAATATGCATTGTATATGTAAATGGAAAGTGAGTTTGTATATTTGTTTGTTACATCTTCAAGTCCTATCTACTGAATGAATCTTCTTGAAATTTTGCATACATAAGTATTGAGAATTACATAACAAGAATTACAAAATTCATCGTGGGAAGAACTGTTCCCTAGGGAAATGCACACAGGCAAAGCTGCAAGCAAAAGCTAGAACTAACATAATTAAACTAAACAGTTTGTTTCAACACTTATAACTTCTGAACGAACTACTGGTAGGATTTAAAAAATTCCTTCTGCATATAATAGCCTGATTATCAGGGAAGGTTATAAGCTATAGTACATTTACTTATGGGCGAGTGAAACCGCAGGGAATAGCTAACACTAATAAAAAACTGAAGTTTGCTCAAATGCCTATAACTTTGGAACTACTGGTCGGACTTGTAAAATTCTTTCTGCATATGATAGCCTGATTCTTGGGGAAGGTTATAGGCTACAGTACATATACAACATGTGCAGGTGCAACCGTGGAACATTGCTAGTATTACAAACATGTAACTCTTCGTTTGTATGTAACATTAAGCCAAAGTTAATGAGTAACTTTTCTGTAATTTCGTACAGTTATACCTATGTTGGAGTATAAGAGATAGATTAGACCCTATTAGACCTTAGGACCTTGCAGGCTACGTGACGTCGCCCACGTGGGCGGGAATAGGGAACCATAGATGAATCATCCTAGCAGACATATCAAGTACCTACAATTTATTATGATATTTGGTTATTTTTCTTTAAGGTAATATAATTTATGTTTAGCTTAGCTTAAATATTATGGAAACAGTTATTTAAATCTGGATTAAACTGGTTTGGTTATTGGACAATTGCTTGCAACTTAATCACGTTTTGCAAAAATGATTTTTTAATTCAATAGGAAGCCAAAATTGACGAAAATACATTAGATGCCAGTCGCGTTTAGTAAATTCCGCATGTTGTTTTTTATTGTTAGCATTTTCTACTCTTCTGTAGAGATAAGTGAGGTTATGCAACATTGCTTTTTCGCAATAACATTCAATGACATGAAGCGTTCGTTTTTTGTTTATTAACATAAACGAAAACATCTAATTTTAACTGTGTTATTTACAAAAACAAAAGAATGATGAAACGATACATGCTGGTACTTACATACATGAACGCTAGATTTAGGAAGATTACGTAGGTAGGTACACTTTGCTTATAAAATAAAATTCACTGTTACGTAATACGATGCACTTACCGCGTGCACCTTGTGATAATTTTTGAAGTATTAAATAAATAAAACAAATCAAGAAACTCTTCAAATTAAGACGACGCGCGCGCAAACGTTCGTTAAAGCTCGATGTCGTTTTAGAAAAGAAACAAAAACGGGATTGAAAATAAATAATGTATATGACAGTGACAGCTGACAGCACGGTGACAGATATTGTAGTTTTTTTAAGGGTGGGGGTGTATAGGTATAGGGATGTTCCCTGCTTTTTTAAAGTTTTGTAGTTAAATCCAACCATACTAAGAAATCGATTTGATTTCCTATTCGGAATTGAATTTGAAATTTGTGTTTTGTTAAGATTTAACAAATTTTGAAGTGACTAACATAAATGCTCGATTACTAGATATAAACTCGCGGTACCAACTTGGAATTTAAAAACGCTCCGGTCACAGCACCCACACAGGTTCGTTCAGAAAACCGGTCCGGCAGCAACGTCGATGACACAAACTCGTACTTATTTATAGCGAAAAACGTATACAAATCGATAACACTCCGCCTAGGTGCACCTCTACATAGAGCGGGCGGCGCAAAATGCGTTTAGTGAAACTTTCATATTGGCACTTGGCAACAAAACAAAATTGTGACATCATTTCACTTGTCCCGCCTTTTTTATAATAGCGTTTACGATATTGGAGACACGTGAACAGGCATCGACTTGAAGCATTTTATATACAGTCTCTCACGAAAAAGTTAGGTAAGTATTATTATTCGTACTGTGAATCATAGCAAGCAAATCTCGCATAAAGAAAAAGTTGGATTTGATTGAGGATAATCATCTTACTGAGTGGTGCAGTAAAGTCCGCTTTACAGCGGGCCGGATAAAACGAGGACGGCGCGGTATTCGTCACCGACGTAGAAAATGGCGACTAAATACCAACAATTACATCGCGCCACTGGTCGTGAATATGAATCAACTTTATTAAAAAATGCATAACACAATATTCCTGTAACTCGTATATGTCTAAATAGAGATATTAATACTTGATAGAAATTGGAATAGCATTATGTGATAGCTATCTTCGTGACATAGATAATAGTCTTGTTAAAAAAAGCAATATGGTACATACCTACTATTCCTTAAAAGATTCTCGACAAAATCTTCAAAATTTAGACGAAAACGACTTTTATAACTTAAAAAACAATAATAAGACAATAATTGGTGATAATAACGCGTCACAGTAGGCTTGGGGCGAGCACATTCGTGCGCCTCCAAATAGCGCAACGGCGCAACTTTTTCGAGCGCGGCATCAACACGGTCAGGTGGGCGAGGTTGCGACACTGCCATAACGCAGTCTCTTTCTCACACCTCTCACTCGCTCTTATTGTGTGTTGTCTCGCTCACACTCGCGGCGAAGCCCCGACCCGGATCGGGGGACGCAAATGGAGCCCTCCGCGTACGAACGTCGCGCACTGAGCTGCGCGGCCGACTGACTGCGTTCAGCACCTCCATCCACCGTAGGCTCGCGGCTGGCTAAGTAATCGAGCCCAGCTCAGTTGCAGAACGGCAACGCTGCCTTAAAATAATAGCAAGCAAAACGGACGTGCTGCGATATGAAATGCCACAAACCTCCTCGGAGGTGGTGGACCAAAACAAATCTCCTTTCTCTAAAATTATACAACAGTTGGTTGCTACTGAGAGCGCAATTGGGCATCACATATCATTTCCCGCCAAAAAACACTTTCTATATATGCAACGCACGATACATTTAAGTATAGATTACTTTTCTATTGAAGCTATGCGTGATGGAAAACTTCTGAATCAAGTGGAAAATCGACTGCCTAATCCTTAAATTATCAATTTCTTTTCGAAGATTAGGTGGCTACTTATATCCGTGAAGGCGCCACTGCAAGGTGCAATAAGACTTGTTATTGTGACTTGTTGCCTTAGCAACAAAAGCTAGTTGTGGGGAAGAGAGAATTCAAGATGTTTTACACAAACAAAGAATAACAAAACATTCGTGCAGTAAAAATTGAAACTTAAATACAGTTGATGTCATTTATAATGTAGGACGAAATAATCCAATGATCAGAATTTGTGAAATATACAACAAGATTAGCAATAGGGTTCAACAAGATTGATAGCTTCCCAAAATTTAAAAAAGCTGTAACAAATAGAAACTCTTATGTTATGTTCTTATTTCTGTGCTGTATAAATGAATAGGCTGAAAAAATATTTAAGACACCAAAAAGGATAAAAGAACACTTATTACTGTGAGGGGTATTAGTTTGCTGCAAGGGGATAGATAAAAAATAAATTTCAACAATTATAAATTTACCAAATTTATTACAGTTGATTTTAAATATAAAATTGGGATTGGTCTCCACATATACCTAAAATATAAAAAAGTAATATCATCAAAATTTATCAACTTAATAAAACCAGCAACTGATTTAAAGCAGTATTCAAGAAATTTATAAATTTAATGAAATAAATTAATGAACATACATATTTCTAATCTACTACTACTACAAATAAAGTTTTAATGTTGTGTTTTCAATGTTATTTCTGTACATTATTTTTTTTACATTCATACACACATACTAACTAGCTGTTGCTTGTGGCTCTGCCCACGTAGTACCCGGTTATATAGCGACCAAATTTAGCTTAAGTTTGACTCGTGGTTTTAAACTATATCCATACCTACTAAATTTCATCAAAATCGGTTCAGCGATTTAGCCGTAAAAGCGTAACAGACAGACAGACAGATTTATGCATTTAAAATGTTGGTATGAAAATATGGATATTCTCTTACTTAAATATTTTATTTATTCCTGTTTCCTATCTTTCTTATGTGATTATGTCTTAGGTAATTATGTGTATCTTTTTAAAATGTACAAACAAACAAAATCATACTAAATCCATACTTCCATACTAATATTATAAATGCGAAAGTCTGTCTGTCTGTCATCTCTTCACGGCTATACTGCTGGACCGATTGTGATGAAATTTGGTAGGGATGTAGTTAACGACCTGAGGTCAAACATAGGCCGCGATATAACCGAGACCAACGCGGGGCGAAGCCGCGGGGAACAGCTAGTTAAATATAAATATGTGTATTTTGTTTGTTAGTGTTTCTATTTTCATCCATTTTAACAAAAAAAAATTTATATTTTAAAATTATTTTCTTTTTTTATTATCAAAGGGTTGGGATTCAGTTTGATTATAAAGAATTTTTTGGTGAAAATCCAAACCAGCTGATGATTGTAAATTATGATCTAAAGAAATGTAAATGTAAAAATATAAAAACAAAACACAGACGATTCTCTCTAACATTCTCTATAATAACGGAGATAAAAGAAATCTCACAAAATACTTGATAAATTGATTTATCAAGATTCGTACCGATAACGCTACTAAACGCAGTTTTTTCATTCCCACTGATATGACTTTTTATATGTTAAACTACTGTTAAAATACTGTTGAACTTTGTACTAAAAGAGAATGAATTGAAAGGGCATACATAGGTCCTCATGAAAACGTTCAATTATAAAAAACAACTGTTTTAATATATTTATTTTTAGTACTGCCATCTAATACGTCCTCTTCTTAAGAAGCCAAGTCTAGCAAGTTTTATTTGTGAGGATCACATCTCCATTTCTGACATTTAATGTAGTACAGATGCCTGAGTGTACAGGTGGAATGCAGGGCCAGAATAAAGATGAATTGTTGAATTTGTATCCCAGAATACAATGAAACTTACTTTGAGCTAGCTCAATATGTGTGATTTATCCATATATAATCCATACTTCCATAGTGCAGATATTTTTTGTTTTTCGTAAGACTACTCTTTAATCGATAACATGTATTAAATAAAGTAAGAAATTGCGAGAAGTGTATCATAATACGAGATAAAACGCGTATTTTCCAATAAACAGCTTTGATCACGTTGGACACGTCACGGTTAAAATAAACAGTTAGGAGAAAATCAATGTTAACTGTTGCCCGCAGCTTCGCCCGCATAGTAAACCTAAAAAGCCTATGTTCATCTAGAATAATTTACCTTTTAAATGGTTAATTAACTCAAGTCAGTTCTTGTCTAGTTGAGAAATAAAGATCTTTAAACCTAAGTCCTGAAGTTTCCTTTCTATATACAATTAGCTTTAATCTAAATTGTTGTGTGTCGTTTAATTTTTAATCTTTTTGTCATGTTATGTAGTCAAGCATTAAATTATGTCTCAGAAAAATATAGAAATAATATAATAGAAAAGATAAAATATAGAAAGGTTAAATATTGCTCTTCATTGATTCGCTAAATTTGAGGCCATGAACGTTTATGCACCGTGCAACACCTGTGGCGCCATCTATTAGCGGTTACTAGAATCAGATATTGTAAATGCGTATACATTCTACATAAGCAGAATACTACATCAATTTTAAACTGTAAGCTAAGTGGCACACTAAGCTTAAATAACCAGACGAAAAAAAGATAAAGCAATAAAAGAGGAGTAAATTAATATTAATCAAAATACCTCAAGGTGACTATAAAATTTATGAATTTAAATCATTTATTTACTACGTTTTTGTTTAAAAACTTCTTATCTAAATTAATAACACTTGTTTTCTGTCATAGATCCATTGAAAACACAAGATAAAAGTACAGAAAGAGGCATATGAAAGTAGGAAATAATATTTTCCCGCGTGTTTATTTTAATAAAAATCACATGCAACTTGATAATGATTATAATGTTTACTGTTGTTGAATATAACTGCAAATGACGCAACCCGCAGCATTCATATGTATACCTACCAATCTATTATCCTTCCCCAGGTATGTGTATAGACGAATATGTATATGCGTGTTCAAAACCCACACAACGCTACACCCGTTTGTAGGCGTATTAACCTCAATCAAGAACAGACAAGTATGTGTGCGTGGCATGCATGCCCGTAACCTGCACCAGAACAACATCTACTAATTGCTAAAACTTAATCGCATGTGATCGTCATAATAAACAAAATAAACGTGGTTAATTTTATCCATTGTTACGCCGAGGATATGTTAGCCTTGAAACTTCTTATCGAAGTGACTGTTCACAATTACCACGAGAAGCGAATGCGGCGTTGCCGTACGGGCGAACGGAGCTCGACCTGTTCGCTACTGCGTAGTAATTCTAACGCCGCCATCTTGTTTTCTACTTATCAGATTCCAATAAGCCAATGACGACCTATTCAGAATATCTTTTTCTTCCAAACCATATCACATTTCCCCTATGATGGTTTTAAAGCCTATATGCACATACCAAGATGAATGAAAGAGACTGCTGAGTTGCCGAATTGAATCGCTATTTGTTACGTAACCTGAAAACGTACCTATACCTACTTTTAAGCATACCAGTTTCTTATGTAGGTACATTGTCTACAGGATAATGAGTATCCCAATCCCAGTAGTCAATATGGATATGCTAGATTATCGAGATTGCAAGTGTTCAATGTATGATAGACATATCCATATGCACTTCTGTGGGAGGGCAAAGTGTCGGCGCAATATGGTTTAGATACGTACATTGAGCGGTTCGGGAGCCGGGGCTGGGTGCGGAGCGTAAGCCCCGGGGTCCCATGGCGAAGCTCCCGCCGACCCATGACAAGATACATCACTAATTTGAACGTTTTCAACGCAAATTCCACTGTATCGATCACGCACAGACGCCATTTTGAACCGACACTGAAGAGAGGACGGGCGTGCGACGTTGCCACGTCGCTGGTTCCAATCCGCACGTCTATTTCTGGTTACTTCCCCCCGCTCCCGCAGTGACGACGACGGTCGCTCCACAAACAACGAAAAAACATGATTTGAATCATATCTGCCAGTCGGTGGACTTTAATCATCATTTGAAAAATGAAATCAACTTCAAGATGGTCTCGTCAAAAACGTCGAGCGGAAGGGCTCGTACAGTTTTAGTTATATCTATAACTATACACAGTATATAGAGAATGTGTAATGTAGCGAGCACCGCGCGCCCGGCTTTCACCGAGCGGGGCGAGGCACGGCCGCGCAGGAGCGCGCCGACATGTGCCATTGGCCACCGCGAAGATCGATAGTCAAACACTGTCGAGGCCGACGACCTACATACAACTCTCTGCTCTACCGCAATGACAATACGGGTGATTACACGTAGATAGCTACTATAAACAAACTACCACACCAGCACACTAACGTCCTCCACGTATATATGCACGAACACATACGTATCGAAAGCGACGCGGCCAGAGCCTGTGAATGTATACGTATACCTATCATGTATTATGGCACTTTTCTAGAGGCGAAATTCCTTTACCACCATCACGGCGCACCCAGCGCGCCCTATCGAAGGACAAAGGGCGGATTTCTCACGGAAAACAAAGGGAAACGCCGGTAAGGGATAATAACATTAATATTTATTTCTTATTGAACTTTTTAACAACTGTGCGTTGCCAAGTCGCTGTCTTATTCGTTCTCCTAGAGCGCGCGGATCACACATTATGAAATTTAGATTTCGACTGCACATCACTTCATTTTCGATTTGATAAGATTTCTACATGCACTGGTTGTGAAATAATATAATATTTAAGGCACTTGGGGCGTAACGTATGTTCGAGATATAGGCCCGCGCTCATATCTCATTCAAGATATTCACTACTTTTTACGTACAAATTGTTATAAAGTGAAAAGCAATGAGAAATAACTAAAAATGCATATAAAAAGCTACCATTATTAAGAAAAGACGCAATCTGTCAACCATTCACTTACCTCTATTTTTAATTGAAATGTTCTTTCTTCTTCACAATATTCACGAAGACGTCACTTGAAGACGCGGCAAATAAGAATATTAAGGTATTTTAAGGACTTTATATGATTTAATATGCACAAAAAAAATATACATTCCGCGAAGCAAACGTCTGACTCGCTAGTATATCTGATGCGAACTGTTGGTTTGGTTTAGGTCGGTTGAAGGGAGGGGGCCGGGGGGCAGGCGGCAGGCGGAAAACCGGAGAACGGGTGAGCGAGGGAGTCAGATAGGCC
This sequence comes from Apomyelois bistriatella, assembly GCA_947044815.1. NCBI lineage: Eukaryota > Metazoa > Arthropoda > Insecta > Lepidoptera > Pyralidae > Apomyelois > Apomyelois bistriatella. The sequence continues at coordinate 1,064,761 of OX345715.1, read as the reverse complement.
AAATAATTCATAATTATTGACGGCGTCAGATAACATTCTGGACGAAGAATGAATCTTTTTAATTCAAAAAATATTTACACTGTTTACAATTACAAATATTTAAGATCACTATAGTTATGCAAAATTACAAGTTTTTATTGTGACATTTCGGTTTTTCCTGTTATTGGAGTTCATTACAGATTTGTTTGACGTAGGTCGTACAACATAGGTAGGTTTGTTTTGTATCGTACCTATTTAACAAATCTGTGGTACTCAAGGTACTGGCTGGCTAGGCATCTAAAGAAGTACCTATAAATAAAGCCACGAAACTCTTCGGTAGTACTTTTTATAACATTGTCAAGTTGTATTATTCTGATTGCCTTCAAATCAAAATTAAACCTAAAAGATTTTGCACATACCTATTTACTCAAAACTGCAATTTAATCTTTTTTTTGTTACATTACACATTGCTCTGTGTAAATAAAAAAAAAATGTACAGGTAAATAAGAAATACAATCGATGTAAAATCGATTCAAAGAAACACCTATCGACCTATCTTTGTCTATTTGGCGGGCAGTTTTTTTGGATATTAACCATCTCTTTCAAAAATCATTGATTTGCATTGAACCCCATTGCCGTAGTGCCTATCCAATTCAGTCGGTTTATTGTGATTCTTACGGACCAATCACACGTCAGTACTCATAAAAAAACTAATAAATATCGAAATAGGCCAATCAGGATGAGGTGCGTGTATTTTGACAGAAAGATAAAGTTTTCTACCACGTCGAGGCAATTTTCGATTATTATACCGCAAATTTTCTTTCCATTTATACATTTTGACTGAATAAAAGTGATATTAGTGAATAATAATGAGATATCACGTCGTGTTTCTCCTAATTGTAGTCCTATTCTCTTTGGCATCGGCAAGAATAGACCCTCGAAATTTAAAGTGTCTAGGTTCGTGTTTTGTATTTTTTATGATCTATTTTTCCTTATAAATTGAATATAATTATGTGTTAAATTAATTTCAGTATGCCGAACGATCTTCGAGGAATTAAATGCCGTGATAAAAAACGTGGATAAATGGAAAAAAGTTGATGTAAGTAAAGATTATACTTCTATGTTATTTATACAATAAAACAACTTATTAAATGTAGATTTCTTGTATAAAAAACCTATATTCTATCAGTAAAATTGTTATGTGGGTTTAGGACTCTGCCCCTTAATTTACATATTCTCTTATCTGTTGTATAATCGATTTCCTTGACTTAAGCATTATTAGCCCTGAAATATCTTATAATGTGGTGCTGATTATGAAAGTGACTGGCTTCACACTAGCTAATGCAGTGAATTTTGTACTGCCAATTAACTGTTTGACATGTACAAACTGTATTGAAAAATAAAATGTTGTTTTTTAAGTACATTTTTTGCAATTTATAGATTCTCACCTTTTGAACGTCCTAAATATATCAAAGTTTGGTCCAGAAGTTATTGAGTATTCGATCAAACAATCAATAACACAAGATAAATGTGATATTTGTATCAAGTTAACTGCTTTGTCACTTAACTAGCTTTTGCAGGCTTTTTCCCGGGATGAAAGTAGTAGACAGTAGTTTTATTCATTACAAACATACACAAAAAATACAAATCTTCTTTATAACATTAGTATAGATAAAAGCTTTTACTGAAAAAGACCTTTTGAAAAAAGACCAAAAGTTGTAATGACACTTTTTGCTATAGTTGTAAGCTGTTCTCTCTTTCTCTCTCTCTCTCTCTCACAGACCGCTTCATTCCATCTGGATGTCCCTTGACACCTTTCGTGTAAAAAAAAAATATATATTAGCTTATGTCAAAAATATAATACATACCTCATTTACAAATAACACTTATATTTTCCAGGTGGGTAATTTCCGCATGGACGCCAGCGGCAATACCCTCCAGCAGAAGCTGCCAGCTCACCGCTCCGCTGTTTACATTTCTGAAGTTATTGACGGCATTTGTAAGTCCATTTGTCATTTTTAGGGTTCCCCACAATTTTTTTTTTAAAAATAAAATGCCTTTCTGTTAAATGTGCAAAATGCTTAGGAATTCTTGATAGGAAACTCAAATGGCAAAAGATCTTATGGTCCAAAAGAAAGCAGCTGGATGGGAACCTCTGAAGTCTGATTTGGTTAATCCAATTAATCCAAGTCACAACTCAATAAAAATAGCAAGATGCTAGTATACAAAGCAACTTTGAAGCCCATCTGGACTTTGGCATTCGGTTGTGGGGAATTGCCAGCAATAGCAACATTGACATACTGGAAAGATTTCAGAACAAAGCTCTCAGAACAATGTTTGGCATTCCCCAATGTATAAGCAATAAATACTTTGACTTAGGAATAAACACTATTAGACTATGTCCAGCAGCAGGACAGCCTGCGGTTTAAATGATGATGATGACTATTAGACAGGAAATAGTCCAAAATAGCTGGAAATCTTCTTTGTCCGAGCGTGTTTCCTGGTTACATCTTCAGCTTACGCTTTAGAGCCCAGGTTACGCTATTAATCATGGTCCTGATTTGGCGGAACTGGTTATTACAATGGAGCGCCTGCCGTCTGACCTCTGTAACCCTTTTTACAGGGACACCAAACACACAAGAACATGACCCGGGACCCAGGTGTGACAGTGGCCAACACTGTCAGATTTTTCAGGCTGCCCAAAGGCATCTGACATAGCCTACATACTGCAAATATTTTAGGCAGATTCAGACCACTAAACTAAACAACTTTCCTAAATAAACTTATATCGAAATACGAAAAAAAATTTTTGACCTCCCATACAAATTGAGAATCAGCTGATCTAGTTTAGTATGGGAAGTAAAAATAAAATTTCGTATTTCGATATAAGTTTATTTAGAAAAGTTGTTCAGTATAGTCGTCTGTATCTGCCCTTAAATTATTTGCAGTTGATTTGTGTCTACCTTATACATATAATATAGTAATCGTTGAGTTAGTATCCCATAACACAAGTCTCGGATTAGCGTACCCTGGTCTCCGCAGCAATCGGCTGAGGAAGCAACCGGGAAAGGGCTAAGATGAGAGAAACACAAGTCTCAAATTACTTTGGGGCTAACTCAATCTGTGTGATTTGTTCCTATATATTTAATGAAATTTAATTAACTCCCAGGCAAAAAGATGGATGACTACGTCCGCGTGTACTACAAGGCTACCGGCAAGCTGGCCATCATGCAGCTAGTTATGCCGGATGGGAAGATGAACGCTGATTTCTCCAAAACCAAGTTTGTTACCGATGATGACCTTAACAAGAGCTTGGAGTATTACGTGAGTTTGCTTCTTTAACTTATCCAGTACTAGCTGTTCCCCGCGGCTTCGCCCCGCGTGGGACTCGGTTATATCGCGCCCAAAAGTAGCCTATGTTTGACCTCAGGTCGTTAACAACATCCCTACCAAATTTCATCACAATCGGTCCAGCAGTTTAGCCGTGAAGAGGTGACAGACAGACAGACAGACAAACAAACAAACAGACAGACAAACAAACTTTCGCATTTATAATATTAGTATGGATTAGCTGTCGCCCGGGGCTCTGCTCTCGTGGGAATTTCGGGATATAATATAGCCTACTAGTATTCACCTGCTTGAATTTTGGGAACAGTGCTTTTTCCCGGGATGAAATACCTTTCATTTCTAATTAGCTGTTGCCCGCGGCTTCGCCCGCGTTGGGACTGTTATTTCCCGCCCAAAAGTAGCCTATGTTTGACCCCTGGTCCATAACTATATCGATACCAAATTTCATAAAAATTGGTCCAATTGTTCTCGAGTAAATTATCAGTATTTATTTAATTCATGTACACTCAAATACAAACATAGGAAACTTATAATTTGGAAATCTATTACAATGCTATTTATTTCTATAGAAAGTGTTGTAACTATTACGACTTTCTTATACATAGATTTAATTTAGTAGCAGTGTAGTTAGTTTCTATCCCCCCGTATTAAGAAACATTTGTTAAGCCTATTTAGCTAAAATGTGTTTCGTCTCGTTCTTTCACGTGAAGTGTTGGGTAAGAGAGAAAGAGCCAAAACATATTTTAGTTAAAATGGGCTTATCAAACGTTTCTTAATACGGCGGTATTTATATAGATTTTATTTTATTAACTATATATTTCAGTGCGAACGAATGTTTGAGGAAAATGAAGATGAGATCACGGAATTGTACAAGAACAGGCCCGAAGATGACGTCATGCCCAACGCAGAGAGAGAGGTGAGAACTATTGTCATACTAGCTCTCGCCGGCGGCATCGCCCGCGTCAATTTCCCTTGGGCACAGTGCTATTTCCCGGGATAAAAGGTACCCTATGTCCTTCTTAATACTCCTAGCTATGTGTATGTGAAATTTCAGGAAGATTGGTTCAGTAGATAGGGCGTGAAGAGGTAACAAACGAACAAACTACACACAAGAAACGAACAAATAGTATTCTGTAATCTGTAATTCATGCTGGTCTGGGAGAAAAAGAAAAACATAGAATGTACCAGTTGCTTCTCTTCCCGCACAAGCCGTTAAAGTCAACTGAGGGAATTGGCGAATGGGGAAATCATGACATAGGCGATGCGGCTAGCAACCCATCACTATTAATTTCCTGTTTCAACTACCATCATGCTAAACGTGGTCTAAGATCTTATGGCCCTAGGCTCTGTCTACCCCGTATGGGATAAATACGTGACTACATGTATGTATGTCAGTAATCTGTGCCGCTATAAGCCCGCCTGTAACACCTGGTGTGCGCGTTGCCTATCATTCAAAAAACCAGGTTATTGTGAAATCATATGGAAAATGGATTATTTATTTCAGATTTGCTTTAAACACGCCCAGTACTGTGAGGAATGGATGTTGCCAACGGAGGAAGACACCACGTGGACCAGGGAAATGGAGGAGGAGTATGTCAAAGTGAGTACAAACAATATATAAGGTGGACTTAAATCAACTGCAAATAATTTAGGGGAAGGTTCGGACCACTAAACTGAACAACTTTTCTAAATATATCGAAATATAAAAAAATTTTGTCCTCCCTTACAAATTGAGAATCAGCTGATCTGGTTAACTAAGGACAGTAAAAAAAATAATTTCATATTTTGAAATAAGTTTATTTGGAACACTGGGTGTGGTCTACATCTCGGTGTCAGACGCTCGGTGTGGTCAACATCTCGATGTCAGACACTGGGTGTAGTCAACATCTCGATGTCAGATACTGGGTGTGGTCAACATCTCGATGTCAGACACTGGGTGTAGTCAACATCTCGATGTCAGATACTGGGTGTGGTCAACATCTCGATGTCAGACACTGGGTGTAGTCAACATCTCGATGTCAGATACTGGGTGTGGTCAACATCTCGATGTCAGACACTGGGTGTAGTCAACATCTCGATGTCAGATACTGGGTGTGGTCAACATCTCGATGTCAGACATTGGGTGTGGTCAACATCTCAATGTCAGATACTGGGTGTGGTCAACATCTCGGTGTCAGACACTGGGTGTGGTCTACATCTCGGTGTCAAACACTGGGTGTGATCAACATCTCGGTGTCAGACACTGGGTGTGGTCTACATCTCGGTGTCAGACGCTGAGTGTGGTCATCATCTCGATATTAGACACTAGGTGTGGTCGTAATTTCGGTGTCAGACACTGGGTGTGGTCAACATCTCGATGTCAGACACTGGGTGTGGTCAACATCTCGGTGTCAGACACTGGGTGTGGTCAACATCTCGATGTCAGATACTGGGTGTGGTAAACATCTCGATGTCAGACACTGGGTGTGGTCAACGTCCAATGTCAGACACTGGGTGTGGTCAACATCTCGATGTCAGACACTGGGTGTGGTCGTAATTCCGGTGTCAGACACTGGGTGTGGTCAACATCTCAATGTCAGACACTGGGTGTGGTCAACATCTCGGTGTCAGACACTGGGTGTGGTCATCATCTCGATGTCAGACACTGGGTGTGGTCAACATCTCGATGTCAGACACTGTGTGTGATCAACATCTCGGTGTCAGACACTGGGTGTGGTCAACATCTCGATGTCAGACACTGGGTGTGGTCAACATCTCGATGTCAGACACTGGGTGTGGTCAACATCTCGATGTCAGACACTGTGTGTGGTCAACATCTCGGTGTCAGACACTGGGTGTGGTCAACATCTCGATGTCAGACACTGGGTGTGGTCAACATCTCGATGTCAGACACTGTGTGTGATCAACATCTCGGTGTCAGACACTGGGTGTGGTCAACATCTCGATGTCAGACACTGGGTGTGGTCAACATCTCGATGTCAGACACTGGGTGTGGTCTACATCTCGGTGTCAGACACTGTGTGTGGTCAACATCTCGGTGTCAGACACTGGGTGTGGTCAACATCTCGATGTCAGACACTGGGTGTGGTCAACATTTCGATGTCAGACACTGGGTGTGGTCAACATCTCGATGTCAGACACTGGGTGTGGTCAACATCTCGATGTCAGACACTGGGTGTGGTCAACATTTCGATGTCAGACACTGGGTGTGGTCAACATCTCGATGTCAGACACTGGGTGTGGTCAACATCTCGATGTCAGACACTGGGTGTGGTCAACATCTCGGTGTCAGACACTGGGTGTGGTCCACATCTCAGAGTCAGACTTATCTCAGAAAGGGATCTCTTAAGTCAACCAGCGAGTGACAGAGAGGATGTATATTTATAAAATCCTCCATCATTCCAGATCCACGGCCCAGACCCATACGGTTTTGGAGGCTTCGCCCCGCCTGTGCCGGACCTCAACGACGTCGAAGACGACGCCGCCGAAGACAACGATATCACTGCCGAGCCTCAGGATAAGGAGGAACTTTAAACTTGGTGACTGTAATACGAATAATATCGATAAACTATATGTAGGTACCGAAAAACTTCATAGTTACTGAAAAACTACATAAAGTTACTGAAAACTACATATAGTAACTGAAAAACTACATATAGTTACTGAAAACTACATATTGTTACCGAGAACTACATATAGTTACTGAAAAACTACATATAGTTACCGAGAACTACATATAGTTACCAAGAACTACATATATTTATCGTAAACTACACACAGTTATCGAAAACTGCATATAGTTATCGTTAACTACATATAGTTACTGAAAAACTACATATAGTTACCAAGAACTACATATAGTTATTGTAAACTACACACAGTTATCGTAAACTGCGTATAGTTATCGTTAACTACATATAGTTACTGAAAAACTACATATAGGTACCGAAAACTACATATATTTACTGAAAAACTAAATATGTAGCTAAGCCATATATACATACATATCAATAAATGCTCTCACTGTCTTCCATTTTGGCATTAGTACTTATTTATTAATTTTTGTGATAATTATGTTGTGCAATGTGTTTTAAATCAATAATTTTATTTGAATAATACCAGGTAGATTTAATTATTTGTTTAAATTTTTTGGGCAATTCCATTTCTACCCGGGCATTTCTGAAATGCAAAAAAATTGGGCATTTGTACCTTTTAATATAATTATAATTGCCTTTTTATGACGTAAATAATTATGCATTTTAATAATAGAATGCCAGTAATTTGTACTTGAGTTCTTAGAATTTTAGATAATGTTAATTTATTTCAATTGGAATAATCAAAATAAAATTATGGCAGTTTGTTAAATACATAATCTGCGCAGGCATTTTTTAAATGCCCGGAAAAAATAGGGCATATTTATAATCGTTACAAAAAAAACGTTTATTTCTGGTTCCGGCCCATACCATAGATCATGTTAATTAAAAATATATTTAGGTATATAATTAATACATATTTAGTATAATCAAGTCCCTATATTGTATCCTTGTATTTTGTCTCGTTCTTTCACGTTGAAACTCAATTAGAAAGAAAGGGACTGACCATATTTTGGCTAAAATCGGCTTAGCAAACGTTTTTATGAATTATGCCTGTCTGTTTGTTTGTTATTTGTAGAGATTTTGATACGTTTTTTTGTAATTCAAACAATTTTTTCTGTAAAAGGGTATAGTAAACATATGTGACGTCTCAAAATATAATATGTCGCTATTGTGTCAAAATATGTTAAGCACCCCGGGCGTGGCCTCGTCTTGGATTGGTCACAACTAGTGCATGTTAAACTAATTCAGATGCCTAAGGCAGATTGAAAAAAATCTAATACCAGTCAGCCACGTACGGAAAGTAAGGTTTTCTATACTAGTGTGCGGAAATGATTGTAAGATGCATTAAGTAGTTAAGATATTAGAAATTGACATTCCACAATTACTTATATAAAAGTCGCTTCAATAAAGAAGCTGTCATTGTCCTATGACTTCTTAAAGCCATGCAAAACCGAGTGAGCAAGCGAGATGGAGCAATGCATAAGGCGACATCTCGCTTACTCATTCGTTTTTGTATTACTTTTACTAGTAAGCCTCCTACTATCGTCTCTTATAGCATGCCCCAAACGAGTGAGATGGGCCGTACATTATGTAAGACGACATCTTGCTTACTCAATCGTCCTTGCATGGTTTTTAGAGATGGTAGTAAGCCTCCTGAACTCGTTTTAAAAAGCTTACCGGGTCGGCAAAGAGCATGTGACACGTATAAACTTACAGAATTAAAAAAATATATGTAAAGTTGATAGATTATCAGAAAAAAGAAATATTGAATGATCAAGCTAATTTGTTCCTTTTATTTTAAAGAAAAACGAGCTTATGAATTGTAATTTGTTCCTTTATTGAAGCGACGTTATGAATAATTTAACGCACTAGTGCGTTTGTGTGATAATTTTTATCCTACAGGTGGCCTACTATCATCTCTAAAAACCATGCAAGTTCCAGTGAGTAAGGGAGATGTCGCCTTACATCATGTATTGCGCTGTCTCGCTCACTCACTAAATCTTGAATGGTTTTAAGAGATGGTACGCCCTCAGGGATAGTTAAATGGTTGTTTAAATAAAGTGCCTTCGTTTTGACAATGGTTTTTTATTGCTGAGAAAATATTAACGGATTTTCTATGTTTTTGACGAATTCACCACAAAAATCACAAATAAATAATACTTACTATTGAAAGAATTTTTTGCACTTTGTATTTTTTTTTCTGCACAAGGGTAGAAAAGTTTAACCTTTGGCACAATTTTCCTATTATTTGATAAATAAAACATATAAATTGATATAAAAACAATATATTATTATTAATATCACATGTTACATATTGTGTCATAATAAAAATACTAACTTACATTAAAAATATTTTACATCATTAAAATAAATTCGCTTCATCGAACATTTTTATATCTTTATCAAAATAAGTTAACAAAAAAAAAAAAAAAAACGTTTACAAACATTATTATTTAAGTAAAAAATAATTAAGCTAGTTAAAATTAATATATTAATAACTTAAGACTATATTATTCTACAAATTGGTCCCAAATATATTATTAATAATTGTGACATAGTTTGTTTGTTTAAAAAAAAGGTATGCTTTGTATAACGTGTCGAAAAAAAAACATATATTTATCAATTTAACTTGTATTTAGGGGCAGTATCATTGGGATATTTCCTTGGTATACCAGGGTGTCAGAGTCGATTTACGTTACAGCGATAACAAAGAAAGCTTTCTCTTTTAAAAAAAAGACAATTATCAAATGTACTTTAATTAAATTCTGTTTTCTTTTCCCGTAGACTAAAAAACAAATTTTCACAAGTACGATTTTTTTATGATTATAAGGCCAGTGTAACCCTATCATATTTTAGTAACAAATTAGTCGTTTATAAAGAAAACTACAGCGGATAATATTTCAATGACTCTAGGTTTTAATGTAACTTAAGGATACTAGCAAATAAGTTGCGCGAGGATTTCTGATAATCTCACTTACAGAAATCTAAATAATTTTTTCTGTATAATTTCTGACATAAAATAAATGAATTATGTATTTTTAAGATCGCTTGCGCTGGCAGCTTTAACCAGGTTAAAAATAGTTATTTTTGGAAAGAATACCAGTTATCTCTAAATATAAAACATTTAAGTAGATATTAAGCTAAAATAATAACTTAGTTTATCAAATATGCATATTGGCAGTGTCAGAAACATTGTAAAAAAATATATGTAATCTTAATTTTATTTATAAAAAAGTCTGTCATCGGTTTTTCGAGCTATGCGCCCTGCATATTGTCATTGCCGTACAATACAAAAAACTCTTTGCACGAAACAAATGTATACATTTTTTAAGTAGGTTTACTTTAGCTATATGTTTGTTATATTCATCAACTAGCTGTTTTCCGCGGTTTCACTCGCCCATGGTATGTACTATAATTAGCCAATTAGCTTTCGCTCGCATGAATTTCCCACGGGAACAGTGCTTTTTCCCGGGAAGAAAGGTACCCTATGTCCTTCTCCATACTCCTAGCTATGTGTATGCGAAATTTCAGGAAGATTGGTTCAGTAGATAGGGCGTGAAGAGGTAACAAACAAATATACAAAGTCACTTTCACATTTATAATAGCCTGATAAGGCTATAGTACATACGCAAGAGATCTGTAACCACTTGTCCCAGAGGAGATTAATTCTCGCAGTCTTCTAGTCATTTCTCACTGAAAACAATATAGAAAACATAATAAAACAATGTTCGACAAGATTTTTTTTTACAGTTCTATTAATGAAGTGTTAAGCGAAATTCTATATCAAGCTCACCGAGCTTCTTGACAATGTTCTAGACTTGTTGACTGTTGTTTTATATATATTTAATAACTAGCTGCACCCGCGGTTTATCTTACATAGCAGCGCCATCTATAAAGAATAAAAAAAAATTTTTTTTTTACCTACTTGAATGTATCAGGTGTAGCTATACACCAAATTAAAAAAAATGGCCCAACCCAATCGTTTGAGCGTGAAGAGTTAACAAACATATACACTTTCGCCTTATAATATTAGTGGGATAAGAGTTTGTTAGAACGTTTATAACTTTATAACTAACTAGCGACCCGCCCCGGCTTCGCATGGGCATAAAAACCTTCCTCTTGAATAACTCTTATCTATTAAAAAAAAACCGCATCAAAATCTGTTGCGTAGTTTTAAAGATTTTTAAGCATACATAGGGACAGAGAAAGCGACTTTGTTTTATACTATCTAGTGATGGTCGGATTTCTTCTGCATATGATAGCCCAATTTTTGGAGGTTATAGGCTACACATAACGGACGCTTTTGTCAATGCGAGGAGCCTCAATTATCACTACATAGTATCAAACAAAGTCGCTTTCTCTGTCCCTATATCCCTATGTATGCTTAAATCTTTAAAACTACGCAACGGATTTTGATGCGGTTTTTTTTAATAGATAGAGGGATTCAAGAGGAAGGTTCTCACGCCCATGCGAAGCCGGGGCGGTCGCTAGTTATATTTATAAAACAAAGTAGCCCTACGTCACGACTTTTTTATACATAAGGCGGAAAGAATTTCATTTTATTTAAATCCATACTAATATTATAAGTGCGAAAGTCTGTCTGTCTGTCTGTCACCTCTTCACGGCTAAACTGCTGGACCGATTGTGATGAAATTTGGTAGGGATGTAGTTAGCGACCTGAGGTCAAACATAGGCTATTTTTGGGCGCGATATAACCGAGTCCCACGCGGGGCGAAGCCGCGGGGAACAGCTAGTTAATAATAAGTAGAGAGTGAGAGTGAGTTAGTGAGAGTGAGTGTACCTGTACAGTCAGCAGCACACGTTCTTCTGCAGTTCGCCGTGTGCGATGCTGTCTATGCTCCACGCGGGGAGTTCCACTTTGCCAGTGTGTGTCGCTGCCACTTCCGTCGGGGATCCTGGAAATTAAAATAAAAAACATTTGTACTAAATTTCCTAATTTTAAGTTTCCTATGTTTTTATTTGAGTGTAACGAATTAACTGTCATCACGCCTGTCTCCCGCAGCGGTACTTAGGCAGACACCTTTTTTTTTGACGTGGCAATAATCTATACTAATATAATAATGCTGAAGAGTTTGTTTGAACGCTTATAACTTGAAAACTACTGGTCGGATTTGCAAAATTCTTTTTGTATATGAAAGCCCGATTCTTGGGGAAGGTTATAGTACATACACACTTAGCACGAGTGAAACCGCGGGGAACAAGAAATAAAGCTATAAGTTTGATAGCCCATAATATGGCAATCAAACTTATAGCTTATTTTTGCCAGTATCAAGTTTTATTTATATGTTCTTCCTTAAGTCGAGTCACAGAGTCTCAAGTCAGTAGTCACGTCTAGTCAAGTTAAGTCACGTCTAGTCAAGTTAAGTCACGTCTAGTCAAGTTAAGTCACGTCTAGTCAAGTTAGTCAAGGGCTGAGTGGAGCGGTGGAAGTTTCACTTAGCATTATCTTGGGAGATTTTGGTGACAATGATTAAAGTTACATATACGACATTGTACCACTTCCCAACACTCACGCTTGTTCACGAACACTTAGCGAATAATAATCCACCTTTATTATGCACAAATATTCGAAAAAACACAAATATTAGAAAATAAATACAATGACGATAACTGAGTGACTTTAGCTTGGCGCCAAAACTCTCTAGGCAGAGACTAGAGATTTCCATTGGCTACGATCCTAACGTAGGCAGGTATCTCCCTAGCTTCCTCCACACTCATCACTCTCGTCATACACGCTCGCCGATTTCGGGTACTCCTAATATCTCCCTTTTCTCAACCGACTTTCAAAAAAGGAGGACGTTATTAAATCGGTATATTTTTTTATGTTTGTTACCTCATCTCTATCATTTCGCTTTCATACCGCAGAATTATTAATCTTTGAGCTTTTATTTTTTAAATGGATGTGTACTTCTAAACTTTTATCTTTATATCGTTATACCGACGGATCCTCACCATCAGCCTCTGTGAGTTCGTAGAACTTATGAACGACTTCCGTCTCTAAATGAGAAGCATGCTTCGGACAAATAATAATGCTTCATAAGACTAAAAAGCACGCGATTGGACGTGATAATCTTTTAAAGGTAGATTTGTGTAGTTCTAAAGAGAGAGAAGCGTGCTTCTAAAAACGAAGCGTGCTTCTCAATACACTAAAGCAAGCTTCGAATCGTGATTATCATAACAAAGTGATTTAACATGCTCCGAAATACAGAGAAGCGTGCTTCTGAATAAGAAGCGTGCTTCTCAAATTCGTTACCGACGGGCAGCAGCGTGCTCTCACCATCAGCGGAGTCGTAGGACCTCATGGACGACATGCTGTTGTTCTCCGACATCTCGAGAAGGTCAACTGCAGTACTGAGGAATACTTGGTCGATGCCCTGGAAATGAGGCAAAATCATTGTTAGTAATTGCGGATGGCATTTTATAAAATTCTAGCTTTTGTCCGCGGCTACGCCCGCATGAGTTTCCCTCGGGAATAGTGCTTTTTTCCAGGATGAAAGGTACCCTATATCCTTCTCAATACTACTAGCTATGTCCGAAATTTCAGGAATATTGGTCCAGTAGATAAGACGTGAAGAGGTAACAAACAAACAAAAATAAAAACTTACTTTCGCATTTATAATATTAGTTAGAAGAAATTTATGCGGGCGAAAGCTAGTAATATATAAGTATGAAATCTATATCACTATCACTACATAGTATAAAACAAAGTCGCTTTCTTTGTCCCTATATCCTTTTGTATGCTTAAATCTTTAAAACTACGCAACGGATTTTGATACGGTTTTTAGGGTTCCGTACCTCAAAAGGAAAAAACGGAACCCTTATAGGATCACTCGCGTGTCTGTCCGTCCGTCTGTCACAGCCGATTACTCTGAAACCACTGGACCAATTGAGATGAAACTTGGTGCACATATGTAAATTAAAGACCCAAAGGTGCATGTGTAACGTAAATAAATAAATAATGAATTTGGGGGTCACTTTTGGAGGGTAAATCACATAAAAAAAAATTAACTAACCATATCGTGTGACATATCAAATGAAAGAGCTCGTTATGAGGATTTCAAATATAATTTTGTTATTATTGTAATATAAATAGTTTTCATGTTATTCAGGAAAGAAGACGAAAATTGACCATTCCCCCTGATATCCGAAACTACTGGAGCCTAAAATTTTGAAAAAATTACGGAATATAGGTCATTCTCTGTAGATTACAGGAAAACCTACAAGAACTCTGTCAATTGACAATTAAGGTGATACCTCGGTGAACACTAGCGCCACCGTCATTTAAAAATCATTATTCACTGAAAACACAAGTTATCAAAAACCCCTCTGCTGTAATTAAGGTTCTGGATCTGAAGTTAATTTTAGACATATTAAATTACTAGCTGTTCCCGCGGCTTCGCCCCGCGTGGGACTCGGTTATATCGCGCCCAAAAGTAGCCTATGTTTGACCTCAGGGCGTTAACTACATCCCTACCAAATTTCATCACAATCGGTCGGAAGATAATTATTAATGGATAGATGGCGCTGCTTGCCATGTAAACATTGAGCTCCGTAATAAATTTAATTTAAAAATATAAAAACTAAGCTAAATAAGTTAAGCTCTAAAAATATTTGTTAAAGAAAGTGACAATTCCATTATTAAGTGTTATCTTACTAAAATGTGAAGTGATTTAAAACTAAATAACAGAAAGAAAGTGCACTAACTGAGTTTTGGTCAAAGTCTCATACTAAAAGTTAATTATATCAAAAATCATGATTATTCTGTGACTTTCGATAAAATAATATTATAGTGACACTTGAAACAGTCATAATAAGTGAATTTACTTCAGGATTTGATAAAATACGAATATGTTGACCGTTTTGTGTTTGAATCTGAAATTTGGACTTTGAACCCGTGTCAGCTTTCTTTAGTAATTATCAATCACAAGAAATCACAGTATAGTTGCTTTTACCAGCACTCATGCACAGCACGAGTTGTGCTGACATCTAGCGAGTTACGACGAAAATTGCAAATAGTACCAGATTACGGTTGACATTGTCAATAAACAGACACTTTGACGACTTGCTTTTTGGTACATATTAATATTTCAACCAACCAAAAGATGGCGCTAAAGTGTATTCGTTGTAGTAAAACGATAGTAAACAAACAGTTACTGACATGTATGTTATGTAAAAAAAAACTATCACCTAAAATGCACTAATGTACCAATACAAACATTTGGGTTAATGAGCAAGGAATGTAAAAACACATACAAATGCCTCGCGTGTCAATCTGTATCACACAGCAGGACTAAGCCTACTAACAAAAATATTTCGCCAGTAACAAATGAAGAGGTAAATATTTCAACAGAAAACTCATTTAATTCTCTCACAGACGAGTCTAGTATAATGACAACACCTTCAACTTCCAAACATGAGATGAATAGAAGCTTTAACATGAGAAGTACTTCTTCTTCATTTAACAAAGAGGAAATAAACATTCTTAAACAAAAAGTAAACAAACTTGAAGAAAAGTTGGAAATAGCCGAGAATGAAATAACAAATCTAGTCTCAGAAAATCATACGTTGACAAAACAAATTGCTGAATATAAATTAAAGGTGGACCAACTGACACATATATGCAAAACAACGCCTAAAAATACTTCTACTCAAAAGAAAAGAAAATCCATAGGTGGTACTAAATTAAATTTTTCACAAACAGAAGAAATAAATTTACTTAATCAAGAAGAAACGGGAAAAAATGAACCAGTAACATTAGCGACATCTTTAACAACGACACTACAAGATCATAGTGCTATGGAGAAGGAAAAAAGTATGCAGTGCGGAAATAATGAAAATCAAAATAGTAGTAGCAAAACCATGTCACTAGATGGCGCTATGATACATAGACAATGTAAAAAACCTCGATTATATTTGATTGGAGATGAAAATTTTAGCGGTCTCACGGCAATATTGAATAAATTTAAATTAGGAAAATGTAATAATTATAAAGTATATGGGCATATTGTATCAGGTGGGAGAAGTTCTGAGTTTCTCAATTATTGTGACGAACTAAAAAGTAAATTGACTGAACAAGATGTTATAATTTTAGGTTTTGGAAATCATGATAATGACATTTATAAATTATTTTCCAATATTAGTATTGTGTTGAATAAATTAAAAATAGCTTCTATAATTTTAATGCCAATTATATATAATCCTTATATTAATTACAATTTAAATCAATTAAATTCTGAAGTAAAATTATGGACTAAACATTTTAAGAATTGTAATCATATTGACATGAACAATAATTATGACTATTATATAGCCTGCAATAAGATTAATCAATGCATCGAATACATAGAATACAAGAATACATATCTGTCGTACGAATTTATAAGAAAACATTTACGTCAGGCAAACATCAGCTCACGTAAAAGTAAGATGCCTCGGAAAGGTACAATACCATATTATTTTCCAATAAATGATAAAAGTAAGCATGAATTGACAGATAAAAATGATGTTATCAGTCAGAAGTCGCCAAATAACATAAATGCAACAAATGATCTTTTTCGTGCAAAATAAGCATAATGTTTTTGTAATTATGCATCAAAATATACAGGGTTTGCGATCTAAAAAAGAAAACATTGAACTTACACTTTCAGATATTAAAAACCATACAAACCCGGATGTTTTATGTTTTACGGAATCTTTCATTAAAGTAGGAGATGAGAGCACTGCATGCATAACAAACTATAAGCTAGCGGCAAATTATTCTAGAACATATAAAAGGGGAGGAGCTTGTATTCTTGTAAAAAACTGTATTGAATGCAAAGAAATCACAAAATTCAACAATCTCTTGACCCCCAGCCTCTTTGAGTTTTGTATTGCTGGTTTACCCTCCAATAAAATTATTGTTATATGTATATATCGTATTCCATCTCGACTAAAAAGACATATTGAGTACTTTTTTAATAAATTTGACGAATTGATGTTTAAATGTTGTAATAAATACTCAGATCATAAAGTTATAATAACTGGTGATATGAATATAAATTTGCTAGTAAAAAACAATAATTCGTCAAGATTTAGGGAGATTTTTGATAAGCATGGTCTGACGTCTCATATAAACATGCCAACAAGGAAAGCAAATTGTATCGACCTTATATTAAGTAATGGTCTGTCAAATGTTTATGGTTATACGTTGTCGTTATGGCTTTCTGATCATGACACAGCTCAAATTTTAAAATTTGAAACAAAAGATAAAAAGATAATTTCAGAAAAATTTTTCTCTTACAAAAGATGTTACTCAGAAGAAAACATGGATAAATTTAAAAGTTATTTGTCAAACCTTTCTTTCTCAAATGTTTATGAAATAAGTGATGTTAACCTAGCATTTAATGAATTTAATGATATTTTTAGCCTTTTATACAATCTTTGTTTTCCTAAAGTCAGGGTAAAAAACTTAACGACAAAGTCAACTTGGATAACCAAAGGTTTAAAAATTAGCAGTAAAATAAAACGACACATGAGATTTAAATACTATTCTACAAAAAATCAAACCGATAAAATAAGTTATAATAGATACAGCAAAATATTAAAAAAATGTACAAATTTATCAAAAAAACTAAGTAACCAAAAATATGTAGTTAATAGTAAAAATGTTTGCAAAGCCACATGGAACGTTATTAAAAAAGAATGTAATAAAAATAATAGTAAGGTATTTATTAATAAAATTTTATATAATAAGAATGAAATTAGTAATCCAAAGGACATGGCTGAAACATTTAATAATTATTTTATAAAGGAAACAAATAAATTGAATAATGATATAGAGAATACATTGCATGATAGTTTAAAAAATTCTATTTTTTTGCAACCTGTAGGTGATGAGGATGTAGTAAAGATTATATCGTCACTTAAAAATACGCAATCTGAAGGTTCTGACAATATATGTACAAAAGTTATCAAACATTGTAAAGAAGAAATAAGTCACGTATTAGCGTATTTGATAAATTTGTCTTTGCAAGAAGGTGTTTTCCCAGAGAAACTTAAAGTTTCTGTTGTGAAACCCTTGCATAAGAAAGGCGAGAGGACAGATTTGGCAAATTTTAGACCTGTATGTATGCAATCCATATTTTCAAAGGTTTTTGAAAAAGTCATGCAAAGGCAAATAAGTGAGTTTTTTACAAGATTTAAAATCTTAAAAGAAGATCAGTTTGGTTTTCAAAAAAATAAGTCCACAACACTTGCAGCTTTTAATTTAATAAACACAATTTTAAAAAACATTAATAAAAATGATTACACAACTGTACTGTTTCTTGACATGTCTAAAGCATTTGATTTCGTTTCTCATGATCAACTTCTGGATAAACTAGAACGCAGTGGAATAAGAGGTCCAGCTCTAAGCTGGATAAAATCTTATTTGACGGACAGAGATCAGTATGTAGAACTTGAACAAATAAATTCTGATCATGTAGTACAGTCTTATAGGTCTGAGTTAAAAAAGAATAAATATGGGGTACCACAAGGTAGTGTATTGGGTCCACTGTTGTTTGTTTTCTACATAAACGACATATTTGATGTAATTAAGCAAAAAGCAATACTATTTGCTGATGATATATCGGTCATAGTAACTACTCCTAAAGATGAAAATTTAGATAAACACAAAAATGACATTATGAATAATTTAGAAATATTAGAGAATTGGCTTAATAAAAATAATTTAAAAATAAATATATCTAAAACTAAACTTATGAATTTTAATAATTTTAAACATAAATGTATTGACGTAAATTATGACGGACAAATTCTACGGAACGCTACGAATGCGACATTTCTAGGGATAAAAATAGACTCAAATTTGAATTGGAAGGGACATATTGACACTGTTAGTGGTAAAATTAATAAATTTGTGTACGCAATATACAAGTTAAATAAAGTTTCTAATAGGAAAACAGCCGTAACGACTTATTTTGCTTATGTTGAGTCTGTGCTTAGATATGGTTTAATGATATGGGGCAATGGGACTAACATACAAAAAATATTCTTGTCACAAAAAAGGTGTATCAGATCAATATGCAACATAGCACCTGATGTTTCTTGCAGACCATATTTTAAATCGTTAAAAATATTACCAGTTCCTTGCTTATACATATTTGAAATAAGTGTTTTTGTTAAAATGAATTTTCAGTATTTTGTTCAGGCAAAAGACTTCTATCAGAGGTCATCCAGAAATAGAAATAGGATTATTCTTGATGTAGTTCCAAAAACAAAAAAGTTTAGCAATAACTGCTCTGTTATGTGCAGTAAAATTTATAATAAAATTCCAGCAGAAATAAAAGATCTTTCGCTAAATAAATTCAAATCATCTTTACGAAGTTGGTTGCTGGAAAAAAGTTACTATACATTAGACGAATTTTTAAATGACGATGCATAGATTAGTTTTGTTTGCAATTATATGTACTTAACTACCTACTTATGAATTAATGGATGTTTTTATTTTTATCAATTTGTATGAATTTTTGCATGCTGTGGACAATGGCTAAATAGGTTAAGGACTCTAAATTGTTATTATGAACATCACATTGTACCCTATTTATTGCAAATAAAAGATTATCTTATCTTATCTTATCCAGCAGTTTAGCCGTGAAGAGGTGACAGACAGACAGACAGACAGACAGACAGACAGACAGACAGACTTTCGCATTTATAATATTAGTATGGATAGTATGGATAATTCCCTATAGTTACAAATTGCATTATTGCTTAAAACGGCCACTTTTAGCAGTTTTGCAATTTGTAACTATATGGCACTATAATTTAATAATTGAATATGATTAAAATTAACTTCAGAACCAGAACCATAATTACAGCAGAGGGATTTTTGAGAACTTGTGTTTTCAGTGAGTAATGATTTTTAAATGACGGTGGCGCTAGTGTTCACCGAGGTATCACCTTAAGTGATAAATTCAATATAAAACGTTTTAGTTCACTAAAACACCACTAGATGGCGATAGTAGTAGTTAGTTGAAATACCACAATTCAATTTAAAAACTGACATTGGCATTGTACGGAACTCTCTCCACGCGACTTCAACTCGCACTTGATCGGTTTTATTTATTTTAAATAGATAGTGATTCAAGAGGAAGGTTTTTATGCCCACGCGAAGCCGGGGCGGGTAGCTAGTGAGAATACATACCTGGTCATGCAGCGCAGAAGTCTCACAATAATGCGCGCCTATCGACGCCGCGTATTGAGTCGCCTCGCTTCTCGACACCGCTCTCGAATCTTCTAAATCGCATTTGTTGCCCACCACAGACAACACCATCGTTTCTGACACGTTGCTGGAATAACATCAAATTAAAAATTAAAAAAAAAAAACCCACGACACCATTTGTTTTTAGTAGTGAGGTTCGACTGATTTTCTCCCCCCCCCCACGTTGCTGGAATAACATTTAATTAGAAATAAAACCCACGACACAATTTGTCTCTAGTAGTGAGTGTCGACTGATTTCTTCCCCCCCCCCCCCACATATTATTTGCAGATATTAAGTATTTTCCCCACTTATACCCCCAGAGCTTTTCCACAGCTCAACCGATATTCATTGAACATAATATTTTGTAATGTGCACGTGAAGCGCTTTCATTTGAGACCACACTCGAGTATATTTGCAGACATTCGGTGATTCTTCCTCAAATTTACCCCCACAACTTCTAAACCCTGACCGTTTAGAAGTTGTGGGGGTAAATTTGATCAAGATGAAAAATGATCTTTTTCTGATTGACCTGGGTCAATGGTGATGTTTCTTGGATATTCATCTTTATATGTATTTGTTATAAAATATAGTATTGTGGAGTTAGTATCCCATAACACAAGTCTCGAACTTACTTTCGGGCTAACTGAATCTGTGTGGTTTTTCCGTATCCCTATATATTTATACTAGCTGTTCCCCGCGGCTCCGCCCCGCGTGGGACTCGGTTATATCGCGCTCAAAAGTAGCCTATGTTTGACCTAAGGTCGTTAACTACATCCCTACCAAATTTCATCACAATCGGTCCAGCAGTTTAGCCGTAAAGAACAGACAGACAGAGACAGACTTTCGCATTTATAATATTAGTATGGAAGTATGGATATGGATTTTTTTTTTTATTTATACTAATATAATAAAGCTGAAGAGTTTGTTTGTTTGAACGCTTATAACTTGAAAACTACTGGTCGGATTTGCAATTTTTTTTATATGAAAGCCTGATTCTTTTAGAAGGTTTACACACTAATGGCGAGTGAAACCGCGGGGAACAGCTAGTTTAAGATAACGCTCTTAACGCTAACAAAATAAAATACCTCTGTAATTCCGTGACCCAGCTTTTGATGGCCGCGAAGCTGTTCGCGCTGGTGATGTCGAACACGAGGAGCGCTGCGTTCGCGTTCCTGTAGTACATCGGTGCCATCGATCTGAACCGCTCTTGGCCGGCCGTGTCCCACACCTGGATACATATTTGTTTAGCTATCAGCATTTATAAGATAACTAGCGACCCGCCCCGGCTTCGCATGGGCATAAAAACCTTGAATCACTCTACCTATAAAAAAAAACCGCATCAAAATCCGTTGCGTTTGATGCGGTTCAACGGATTTTGATGCGGTTTTTTTAAATAGATATAGTGATTCAAGAGATAAATTTTATGCCCATGCGAAGCTGGGGCGGGTAGCTAGTTTGTTATAAAATATAGTATCGTTGAGTTAGTATCCCATAACACAAGTCTCGAACATACTTTGGGGCTAACTCAATCCGTGTAGTTTGTCCCTATTTATCCAAACCACGGCCGAATTCTAGGTTGCTTAACATAACTTACCTGTAGTTTGACCCTCGCATCGTCGACATTAATGTTGCACGTGAAGAACGAAGCACCAATAGTTGGTGATATGTGTTTTGAGAACATCTTCCCTATGTACCGCACCACCAGACTGGTCTTGCCCACTCCTGTAACATGATCAATAACATTAAATGAAAATTTAAAAAAAACCCACGACACAATTTGTTTTTAGAAGTGAGGGTCGACTGATTTCTCCCCCCCCCCCCCCCCCCTATATTATTGCAGATATTAGGTATTTTCGCCACTTATACCCCCAGAGCTTTTTCACAGCTCAATCAATATTCATTAAGCATAATATTTTGTAATGTGCACAACGTCAAACTTATAACACCCCTGTTTTTGCGTCGGGGGTTAAAAAGGTTAAACCATGTGCTCCCATTGCCCAAGAAAAGGTTAAGTTCATACCGCACCACCAGACTAGTCTTGACCACTTCTGTAACACGATGAAAAAGGTTAAACCATGACTCCTATTGTCTAAGAAAAGATTAAGTTCTTTTTCTTGCCAATAGATGGCGGCACTACAAGGATAGAAAAAATTAATTTAATTCATCATAAGCATTTCGTATAGGTGACACGGGCAATCGACCACGCACATGGATGGAGTTGGAACTCTTCGGAACCGCCTCTCAGCCTATGACGTAGTTCCTTTCACTACTAACAAATGCAACCGGGACCGACGGCTTAAAGTACCATTTCGAAGCACGGAATCATCTTTATTCTCAGACAATCAGGTGATTCACGCCTGCAATGTCTTAACCACACTGGAAACGACTAAACAGAATATGCTTCCCGTGGGAATCGAACCCACGACCCCCGAGTCCACAGGCAAACGCCTTAACCACTGGACCACAGTTAATATTGGAATCAAGTACGGACGCCGTAGATGATTTCCAAATTAAAAATACGAAAACTAATGTTGCAATCATAAGGTCAAAGTTACAAGATTACGTTAATATATAACAAAATTATTTATATATTATGTAGAAGACCTTGGTTTTCAAGAAAATCAAATAATATGAATGACTTAAGACGATACCTCGGTGAACACTAGCGCCACCATCATTTAAATCATTATTCACTTAAACACAAGTTATCAAAAATCCCTGTTATGTAATTAAGGTTCGGATCTGAAGTTAATTTTGAACATATTAAATTATTAAATTGTAGTTTCTAATAGTTACAAATTGCATTGCTTAAAACGGCCACTTTTAGCAGTTTTGCAATTTGTAACAACAAATACAATAGACAAAGTCACGTGCAAAATCATAACTTAACCTAAGAAAGAAAGCATTATTTGATAAAAACCATTTATCCGTACATACATACAGCTTCCAAATTATTATCTAATCTTTGACAAAAACACGTGTTATCCAGTAAGTAATTTGATTAACTGACTGATAATCTAACAGCTACTGGTTTCATATTGGCAATAGGTATCGTCCGAACGTGTTTCCCTGTTACATCCTTAGATTTACTGAAGATTATCAGCTGTGATTGTGGTCAATGCTCCGTGAATCGCTGGACTTATATCTATACTTTCATACTAATATTATAAATGCGAAAGTCTGTCTGTCTGTTACCTCTTCACGGCTAAACGGCTGGACCGATTGTGATGAAATTTTTTAGGGATGTAGTTAACGACCTGCGGTCGAACATAGGCTACTTTTGGGCGCGATATAACCGAGTCCCACGCGGGGCGAAGCCGCGGGGAACAGCTAGTATATTATAAACAGGAAAGATTTGTATTTTTGTATGTATGTTTGTAATTAAATAAACTCAAAAACTACTAAGACCAGAGCTCAAACAAAGCGATATAACCAAGTCACGTAGGCGGAGCCGTGGGCAACAGCTAGTTACAAATATTATGTACTAGCCACCCACCCCAGCTTTGTATGGGCATAAAAACCTTCCTCTTGAATCACTCTATCTATTTAAAAAAAACAGCATCAAAATCCGTTGCGTAGTTTTAAGGATTTAAGCATACAAAAGGACATAGGTACAGAGAAAGCGACTTTGTTTTATACTATGTAGTGATGATAGTGATAATATTTTTTTTATATACTTATTCATTTTACTTACTTTTGTCATGGACAAATATATAATTACTTAAAGAAAAACTTTTAATATTAATAATAGATGGCGACACTCAATTCTAGGTACTTCCAGGTTAAAAATTAGCGCCATCTAGTTTTAATACAGAATTTTTAACAATTTCTGAGGTACGCTTTTTTGTTCGACTCTGTCAGTCCTTTTATATATTTAGTCCATGCTTTGTTCACTTAATATTTTGCGCTATAAAGTAACAGCGACCCGGCCGTCACGGCTTAACGCACCGACAAACATTACGCTCTTGTTTTATGTAAACCGTTGTGGATGTGGCCCCAAACTGGCTTCAAAACAACTATCAAATACTTAGTTTATATGAATAACTGGTTGTTGCCCGCAGATTCGTTCGCGTGGAATTTGAAGTATAAATTCCACGCGGACGAAGCTGCTTACTACTTATTGTATTGCCGTTTTCGGTCACGTTGCGCGACATGAACCGAACAGCCTGGAAGTTCTTATAATGGTTGGCCGTATAGCATTATTTCTGAAATTTCGCATACACATTGATAGAAGTATTGAGAAGGACATAGGATAACTTTCATCATGGGAAATATACGCGGACGAAAGCTAGTACTTAATATTCTAAATATCATAATCTATCTGACATAATTAAATCTAAAGTGTATTAAATCTATCCGACAATACAAAGCAACCATAAACAACATCTACTCGTAGATACCTTACATTAATCAAGAGATAACAAACTGACTGATAAAATGTGAGTGCAGTTCAGTATGCAATCGCAATCATTATTATTTTTGCAATTATTATCATTATCAATTGCAATCATTATTTTGATTTTGATCTGTCAAGTGATTTGGAATTTAGACGGGTTGGTTGGTACCAGGGGTGAATTGATCATATTTCTGAGTCTTTCGGAGGTGATAGTGCCCAAAAGTAGATAAGAGTAACCCAGTTTTATTTTGTATGATTAGTAGATTGTATTAAATTATTATTGGTTGGTTGTTTGTTTGTAACTTTATTGCACCTATTGTACCACATTTAAAACAATAAATCCATTCATTCATAAATTTATTCATTCATTTATTCATAATTCTTTCATTCAAAATTAACAAACTGCACAATTATGTAGCTGTTCATTGAATACACCTACCTTCCAAATTTCAACTTATAGCACGCATAGTACCTATACTGATAAAAAAAATGGGATGTGAAGCCGTTGGTCCGTTGCTATCCGTCAGATGGAAACTAAAAAATCTGACAATGTTGGCCATTAACACATAGGGATCATTTTCCTGTTGATCTGGTTTTCCTGTATAAAGGATATATTTTCTTTTTTTGACACTTGTTGAGTGATGTTCGAATGGTGAGTTCGAAAATGTATAAAAGGATTAAAGAGGTCAGATGGCCGCTCCATTGTAATAACCAGTACTGCCAAACCAGGTCCATGATTAATAGCACACCCTGGGCTCTGAAGCGTAAGAGCCGGGAAACACACCCGGACAAAAAAGAGTCTCTTAATATAATGACTGTGACTGTTTTTCATTTGGCTATGGAACCATTAAAAGGAGGGGCTTTAGTCCAGCAGTGAAACCCATCACCTTCATTTTAGCAGGCTATGTACTCCCAAGAATTTCCAAATTGACATATTTATGGACAAATAGACGCACATCAGCTTTAGGACAGAAACAGCATAGTATTTGAAGAATGTGTTGGCGAATCTAGAAAATTACGAAATGAAAAACTGAATAGCAGTTCTACCTCCATCAAAGATTTTAGGGTCAAGTTAGGCACATTAAAAACTTTATACCAAAATATCACCTACTTTTTATCCCAAAATACCCACGAACAGAAAGAGCGGGTATTTTAAAGGACTTATAACTAAAGTTAGTACTGTTTTACGCTACAAGTAAAAAAGGTCAGAACTCAGAAGTAATATAGTTACTTTCAAGTTACAAAGTAACTGTACTGCTAATTTGTGGTTTGAAATAATAAAACCGCTTTACGCTCACTTGGTTTTAGGTGTTGAATTCGTTTTGCAAGAATAATTATTACCTTGTGAACCCAAAACGACGATTTTTGCTTCAATCACTTTCATTGTTTTTTTTACAGATCGCTTTGCTTATAAGGTTGTAGTCCACTTCACTTTCAAACTTTTGCACTAAAACACTGCTTGTCTAGTTTCTTCACATTGTGTGACGAAAAAATTGTATGTAATAAATATAAGTCAAATCAAAAGATTATTACATCAAACAATAAATTCACAGCAAAATTGCAAACGAAAAACTAGGAACTAAACGACCAACACCAACACACACATTTTAAATAATTAAAATAAAAAATAAATAAATTACTTAGGTACTTGACAACTTGACAATCTTGACATCAGTGTTGCCAAGCCAAGCCGTACAAGAGAATTACCGCTTTTGATATTTAATGTGGTTTGTTTGTGGTCTCATTGCCTAATAAAAAGATTTAGTTCCTTTTATTGCCAATTAGCTGACCCGGCGAACTTCGTACCGCCTTAGCGTTTTCTTAATATTTTTTTCCGTAAGAACCTTGTACAGAGTATTAGAAAACTGTAAAAAAAAATCAGCCAAATCGGTCAAGCCGTTTTCATGCTATGTCGTGACAACGGAAAACGGGTTTCATTTTTATATATATAGATAGTTGACGCTACAAGCATTGAAAAAAAAAAAACAAATTTAGTTAAGATCTCGCTTGTTTTTGTCGAAAAAAGAGTATGAATTATAAAAACATGAATATTTCAAGTATCGTCATCCTATCACAAACTGATGTAATGCTTCATTTATTAAGTTATCGTAGCAAGAATCTCAGTTTCCCAAGTTATCGATAAATGGCGTTAGTAAGTCTCAGTATGGGGAGACTACTAAAAATAGGCGCGCTTCTTTGTATGGCGGTTGAATATCTGTGCTAGTATAGCATTCTATAATCTGTGCTTTTACTTACTTCATTTAAATTAGTCTTTTTTTCTGATTCCGTGAGTAAGTTTAGTAGTAGGTAGGTAAGTAGCTAGCTACTAACTGTTCATTTTATTTCTTCATCTCCAAACCAAATTATATATATATCGGTTCGGTCGGTTTAGAATGTTTAGATATGACGTAGATGTGCAGTGCAGAGGTATTAAGACAGAAATCAAGTTACTATCGCATAAATCATTATATTTTAGTGTGAAAACTGCAGAGCAACTTGTCCGAGTGAATTAAATAATTTATGAAAATAAATAAAGCATTTAAATTATTTGTCATTTTTTATTACTAGCCACCTGCCTGACGTCAACCCTTGAGAATGCTTATGTTGGTAAAATTCGCTAACAATTACACAGATACATATGTATCAGTTTTATACTTAAAACGGATAGACTTTTGCATTTATAATATTAGTATGGTATGGATAAATTATTTATTTTTGTGAACATGTGAAAAGAAGATTAATTTTATATTTTTCTATTACTAACGCAACGGTGCTTCCCTTTAAAGAGCATAAAGTGCCTAATATCGGGGAAAACTTAAAATGTTGGCAATACTGTTTTGAGAATTGACCAAAGACTTTGACAGTTTCACGTATATGACAGTGACATTTATCATTATATTTTTAACAATTTTATAGCAAAAATAAACTGTATCCAAAGGCCACCACGACACGAGTGACTAAAACGTAGTGATTATATAAGGTGAATTTAAATCAACTGCAAATATTTTAAGGCCAGATTCAGACCACTAAACTGAACAACTTTCCCAAATAAACTTATGTCGAAATACGAAAAAAATTTTTAGACCTCCCATACAAATTGAGTATCAACTTAAGTATCTAGTTTAGTATGGAGAGTGAAAAATAAAATTTCGTATTTCGATATAAGTTTATTTGGAAAAGTTGTTCAGTATAGTGGTCTGTATTTACCCTTTAAATATTTGCAGTTGATTTGTGTCCACCTTATATACTCTTTGCGAGTGATCACTTGTGTACGAGGAAAAAATGCGATTAAGCGAAATGGTGCAAACTACTACTCGCTCTGTGCCTCTGAACATTGATAATATTCTTACATTTTGTGTACCTATGACCTATGGTAATATATCCCACCCTACTGGTGGCCTATTATCATCTCTAAAAACCATGCAAGTTCCAGTGAGTAAGCGAGATGTCGCCTTACATCATGTATTGCGCTGTTCCGCTTACTCACTGGATCTTGGATGGTTTTAAGAGACCGTAGTAACCCTCGTGGCTTACCACCATCTCTTAAAACTATGCAAGAACGATTGAGTAAGGGAGGTGTCGCCTTACATCATGTATTGCGCTGTCTCGCTTACTCACTGGATCTTGCATGGTTTTAAGAGATGGTAGTAAGGGCCCTGATTAGCCGATTAATATTGGTGGACTACGGAGGTCGCCTATTAAATATCATTCCGTGCTTCGGAAGGCACTTTAAGCCGTTGGTCCCGGCTGCGATTAGTAGTCGTTATAGGAACCACGACAGAGGCCGAGAGGCGGTTCCGAAGAACTGTGACACCAACGTGTACATGGTCGATTGACCGTGTGACCTACACAAAATGATGATGTTCTAATCGGTCTGGTTTCCCTGTAAAACGGGTTACTGTGGTCAGAAGGCTTCATTGTAATAATAATTACCAACACTACCGCCCATTTCAGGACCATGATTAACAGTATACCCTGGGCTCCGAAGCGTAAGATGAAGACTCTTCGGCCTAGGGAATTTTGTCTACTCATCTGACACTTGAAAGTTGCGTAGAAAATGATGTATTTTAATGTACCTACTTCCTCCGTCAGTTCTAAATTATTACTTTTTTATCCTAGGAATGTCGAAAAAGGGATATTATCCATTCATCATATTTATACATCTCTGATTTAGTTTAGTAGAGAAATAGAAAAAAAATCGTATTTCGATAAGTGAATCTGGAGGCTCCAGGCTCTCTAAACTAGGACCAATCCGGGGAATCCCGGATGCATGACGACCCTAATTAAGACGATACCTTGGCTAACCTCGGTTACCTCGGTGAACACTAGCGCCACCATCAGTAAAAATAATTATTTACTGAAAGTACAAGTTATCAAAAATCGGTGTTATGTAATTAAGTTTCTGGATCTGAAGTTAATTTTAAACATTTTAATTTATAGTTCCATATAGTGACAAATTGCAAAACTGCTAAAAGTGGCCCTTTTAAGCAATATTGCAATTTGTAACTATATAGAACTACTAGCTGTTCCCCGCGGCTCCGCCCCGCGTGGGACTCGGTTATATCGCGCCCAAAAGTAGCCTACGTTTGACCTCAGGTCGTTAACTACATCCCTACCAAATTTCATCACAATCAGTCCAGCAGTTTAGCCGTGAAGAGGTGACAGAGAGACTTTCGCATTTATAATATTAGTATGGATATGGCATACGGCTTAGGATATAACCAAGAAAATGCTGAGATGATTGTGATGAACAGCGTCACGAGTGTGAAGCCGCGGGCAACAACTAATAGTAATTAAAAAAAAAAACAGGTTGATAAGCACCAATGTAATTCAGTCGAAGTTACGAAAACTTGTCTCAAATACACACATAATTATACATAACTTAAATTATTCATACAAGATCGCACATTAACCTTCATTAACATAACATTATACAGGGTTTTCTAAATATTTTCCTCATCAACGTAACATTATACAGGGTGTGTTGGATTTAATTTTCATTTCCGAATATAGTTTTTTCTTAAATAGATAATAATAAATAATGATTATTTTTATACTTGGGTTGTCTGAAAGAAATCGCATAAGCCATATGGCTGCCTTTTGTTTTTGTTATTAGTAACTAGTCTTTCAATTGTAATTGACGAAATAACTTTAGTATTGTATTTTGGAAATACAATTACTTTCAGACTTCAAAGAAAACGAAAAAACACCTTAGAATATGGCTCAACTCAAATCAACTTGTATAAATATTGGTGCCTTTAAAAAATCTTAAAATAAATTTGTTCTACAGACATTAAATAAATACTAATGATAACAAAAGTAAAAACATATTATTATTACAAATTAATATTTTAACATGATACAAAATATATCCCGCGTGATTTTAATTTTACATTTTAAAATTGGAATATATTCCAATAAAAACTGGATAGAACCGGATTGTCCAGCGATCCAAAAACGAGTGAGCGAGAGGGTACAATATTTAAGTATGGTGACATCTCGCTCACCCAATCGTTTTAGGATTACTTTTGGAGGTCCTAATTCTGCCCTTAGATCTTTAAAGATTAATAGGTTACACGGTTTACACGGTCCGGTACATAGTTCATACACGGGCGGATGGAGCCGCGGGGCACAGTAAGTAAGGGAGTGAGAAGTGGACAGTCTGCGATTGAAATGATAGATGATAATAAATAAATAAATGAAGACTTTGAGGTACATAAAAATGAAAAGTGGAGAAGCGATCAAACGCAAAAATAAAAAAAGACAATTTTCAATATCAGGCAAACAATACCTTTGAAAAAGAGAGTTTTAAGGGGAATTTATTATCTAATTGCTTAAGTACATAGGCCAGAAGATTCTATACAGAATATTTTACAATTTTAGCATAGCTCAACTAACGCCATCTAGGCATCTACACTATAAAAAAACCGCAATTACAAATAATGTATGATCAATAACTAATTTTTTTATACATTACAGGGTTACCTACTTATAAATGTATAATTCTATTTTTTACTATAGCAATACCAAAAGTAATCGTTGTGATTGGTCAACCATGATTCTATAAATATAAAAGTTTAAATGATGTTGAAACATATACCTAATATAATAAAGCTGAAATTTGTTTCTTTTAAATAATGGTCGGATTTGAAAAAGTCTTTGCATATAATAGCTTGATTCTTGGGGAAGGTTTAGGCTACATAGGCAGCACGTGAGGTGACGTGAAACCCGGGGAAAAGGGGGGCGATTCTGCTAACGTTAAGTCACAATCGTGACAAACTAGTGTTTCAATTGAAGTGCTTTTTTACACACTAGTTACGAGAAATGTATATTATTTTTATATCGCTGCTGATGGTCACACCACACACTACATTCACGTCACATCATACTGTCATAATTCTTGTAAATAGTGTGTAAAAAGCACTACAATTGAAACACTATTTTGACACGATTTTGACTTAACGTTAGCAGAATCGACGCCCAACCAGTTTCGAGATAAAGTATAATTTATTATATACTAGCTGTTCCCCGCGGCTTCGCCCCGCGTAGGACTCGGTCATATCGCGCCCAAAAGTAGCCTATGTTTGACCTCAGGTCGTTAACTACATCCCTACCAAATTTCATCACAATCGGTCCAGCAGTTTAGCCGTGAAGAGGTGACAGACAGACTTTCGCATTTATAATATTAGTATGGATTTTTTTTTGTTATTTTGTAGAAGGTTATTAAGGTTATGTTATAGCCTATAACTATAACACTAAATAATTTACACGAAGAAAAAAATATGTACTATGTCTAATTTTAGAAGGTTGAACCAATGACAAAATGAACTAAGAACTTGTACTTTTGTCAATGTCATGGATTTTTAGTAAGGGACAATCATATTAAAAGGGGCAAAAATATTATTACGAAATCCGTTGTCAAGAATGTTGTTTTTCGAAACAATCAATAAAGTATACTATTTTTAGAAATAATTCCAAATTTGAATATGAACTGGTTAAATTGTCTATAGGCCAAAAATTTTAAATCATGCCCGTGTTTTGAAAAACAAACAATAAAGAAAGTTTTTTTATTCAGTGGAATAATTCTATATTTGAAAATGAAATGGGTAAATTGGCCATTGGCAAAAAAAAAAAGAAAAACATGCTCTTTCATTAGCAAACCTACCAATTTACAATGACTTAGTTTTAAAAACTAAAAGGCTAACAAAATATAACCTAGTGATCAAACACAGGTATTTAATAAATATTTTTTAGACTACACAAACAAACAGACTAATCCTACATCGATGTTATACTATGTCATAGCCTGAAACCGATTTCCCTTGTGGTCAATCGACCCCAACGCCTTACAATTGTCAGTTACTCATAAGTAAAACTAACACTTATATTTTAAAAAATCACTCATCATAAAAAATCCCAAAAGAAATAACATCTATAATTAATAGGTAATAAAGTGTAAAACGCATCATAATTTATAACACAATTATATATCTTTACATTTACAAAACCTTATGTGTAATAGAACGATACACGTTACAACTTTATTCAACAAAATTATTTCATTTTTCAACTAACCCACCGTCATATACTTTGATTTTGAATTTATTTAAATTTCACAATTATTATTATATTATTAATAGTTTATGTAAAATTATTATCATTTCATGTGATTTACTTACTTTAGTAAATGGACAATCAGACAAAAAGTGCTATCACCACAGAGAAGCTATTACAGACTTATAAAAAACCCAGACGTAGTCTCACAATAACACGACTACACGAGTGAAGCCTACTATGCAGTTTCGTTTGTCCACTTGTCATACGGGTTTCACTCACGAGAATAAACAGACTAGTGACACTTACGCCAATTGTCATTACGCATCACCGCGATACGCACACATTGGCGGCTATTTTAGAACCTCACTGTGAATTCGACATTGACACCCATATTCTTAAACGTTACCTTATAGGTCTCCTCCACTCAACCTCATTCGAGGACGCCTCAAGGAAGTCCTCCAACTTTCCTTGAAAACGGTATTCTTAATTGTTTCCTTGAGCAAACTCCAGTGAGGATGAGTCAAGGAATGACGTTCCGTTTTATATCTGTATGTTGGTAAACCGCTTAACTTTTTGACGTAAAGAGAGTTTTTGACAAAGTTTCTTTTTCAATTTTAGCTAACTAGCATAGATTTATTATAAAACAACAAAATACTTAAATACACAAAGAAATTATTATAGTAGGTACAAATTCTTTTAAATCTGGTCCTCAATAAAAGCCTTAAACCTTTCGTTAAACGAAACGTTCGAGGCTTCCTTATATTTGACAGTTCGTTCCTCACCTCCATTGAGTAATTTCCTTAAGGTGAGGAAGCTAGTGTCAACTATGAATACCATTGAGGTCGAGTGAGGATGAGTCGAGTTTGAGTAAACGTTTGAAAATTTGGGTGTGAGTCTGTAGTTACTTTATGCCTTGATCGCACGTACCGAGTAGACGGGCGAGACAGTGCCCTCGGCCGAATACTCGGTGCGTATAAACAGTGTGCCGAGTGCTCAGCCTAGCGAGGGACCGAGGAAATCACTGTCTCGGCTGAGTAACATTTTACTGTCTCGCCCTACTACTCGGTACGTGCGATCAAGGCATTAAGTCTGAGAGTGCTATTTGAATAGATTGCTTTAAATAATAGTAAGAACTAGCACAAAAATCATTTTATATAATAATACAACTCCGTTAGCCTACTCTCTACATGTTATTTGAAAAGGTTTTGAATATCAGATAGTTAAACTAAGACTAATGCTAGATTTTTACTTTACCAGGGACTTCATAGGCGGCTTATAGCGATCCAGAAACGATGGAGTAAGCGAGATGGCACAGTAAATGATATAAGACGACATCTCACTTACTCAATCTTATATGAATGGCTTGGTTCAAAAGTAAAAGACATTTAATCTGAACTCAAATTATGAGAATTGGCCAATTATGATTTGCGGGCAGTAAAATAAAATTATCAAGTCATGAATAAAAAAGGTTACGTGTAAAGAAAATTGTTAATCTATTAAGTCTATGACGCGGTCACATGTGAAGAATGACGTCTATGCAAATATTTATTTTTAAATTTTTGAAATTAGAAATACATGTATTTCTAACGGAAGGAGTAATGCAAATTACGCAATTCACGTACAATTCGATTTTTAAATTTTAAGTAGGATGATAATTGACAATTGTACAAGTCATTCAAACGAACAATAGAACAAGCTTAACAGAAAAAAAATCTATCCCCTTTTATCTATGACAATCAACAAACGTTTCTTAAGCGCATTTTATTTTTTTTAAATACGAGTAGTCCCTTTCTCTCTTACCGATATTTAAAGTAAAAGAACGACGAAAAACACTTAGTTACAATGGGCCTAACAAGCATTTGTTGTTTTTAATGATTAAGGTTGGGGGTTATATGTATAAGTAAGGCACAAAAAAAGTAAGATAAAAAGAAAATTTCTAACTTTATCGGCCAACATCGCCATTTTAGATCACTTTCTCAGCCATAGTTGGTGTAATTAATGCTCCAAGTGTCCATAGATCCCTTCACTGTATATATTTGATTTCACAATCAGTTTTTTAGTATTTAACACTTACACCAGCGGAAAAGTTTTTATGTCCCAAGCATAAGTCACATGTAAAGAAAAAGTAATCACGAATTTTTTTTCTCAATCATTTTTTTTAACTGAATTTGAAATAAAAACGCAATTTTCACACTGCCTTTCTTGACATAATCCTGTTTTATCCTCTGCATTGGTGCTTCGGAATCCGGGAATCGCTTTTCGACTTTTGTCTCCACTTCCCGACACTTCTCAAATACATCATCTCTTAATCTGACGAGTTATTTCAATCTACATAAATAAAATAATAGATTTCACCTATCTCTTTCTTCTTGTCATTTATAATCAGAAATATTAGCAAAGCGATGTGATTCAACGCGAAATTTACATATTGTCAGATTATTTTTCAGCCATGAGGCTAGTCAGAGGCTAATACAAATCGCAAACCGAATTCCACCCATTCGTTATAAAGTAGGCACTTCCAAAGAAAGTGTATTCGTTTCGTACGTAACAGTCTGCTGCATATTAATCGCTGACCTATTATGGCGCATATGTGACTTGACCAGATCAGAATTGACCAAAGCAGCCATCAAACTAAGTTCTCCAGCTAAAACCGTCGCGCAAATCAAAGAAGCAAGTCTCGCCGAGTTTTCGGCAGGTATTTCCCCGGCACCTTTGACCCCAAGTATCTCCAAACATGCCGCTTGTGCTGGCAAAACAGTACCTCCGCCAATTGTACCTACTTCCAAACAAGGCATTGTACAAGTAACGTATAGATCCTCTTTGTTTTCTCCGCAAAGTTCCATGTTTGTCGAACAACTACTGCTTGTTACGTTCTGTGCTGGATCTTGGCCCGTTGCAATAAAAATAGCAGTGACCATGTTTGCAGCGTGAGCGTTATTTCCTCCAATAGACCCAGCTAAAGCGGAGCCAGACAAATTCTTAATCTTATTGCATCTAGATAACGTCTTTGCGTCAGTTTTGAATATGGTTTTCAGGTTTTCTGCAGTGATTGTAGTTTCACATACAACTCTCTTTCCTCTTCCTTTAACCCAATTGATCGCGGCAGCTTTCTTATCAGAACAGTAATTGCCAGAAAGACTGATAACTTCCATATCTGGGAAGTAGTTTTTGAGGAGTTTTAAAGCGTTTTCTGCTCCCTTCGATACCATATTCATGCCCATAGCATCACCTGTTGTTGCTCTGAATCTGAGATACAATATTGCTCCGTCTACTCCAATATGGACTTCTTGTAGACGCGCAAATCTTGATGTAGAATCAAATGCGTTTTTGATTTGTGCATAGTTATCTTTATTATCAATCCATTGACGACACTCATGAGCTCTTACTACATTTGAAAATCTAACAGCCGGTGCTCTCGTCATGCCTACGTCTTCGACTACACTGGTGACTCCTCTAGCACCTATAGCTTTTGCACCTCTGTTTGTCGAAGCTACTAAAGCGCCTTCGGTTGTGGCCATAGGTATCATATATGGCTTACCATCTACGACTAAAGGACCAGCGTAACCTACCGGTATACCAACATAACCGATCACATTTTCACAGCAAGCGTTAAGAACTTTATTATACTCGTAGTTTAGGTAAGGTAGATTATTTATAGCATCATCTGTCTGGAATCTTGAAGCGACTACCTTTCTGCGTAGTCTGACACCTCTTAATGGATCCCCGAGAACTGATTCGAGTCTATGTAATGGTATATGTGACTGTTCTACTAGCATTACTACTTCTTCATCACTTAACGAAGTAGCTGCACCTTCAGCTCGGTATATTTCCAGACATTCAGCCATGGGTCGTTTCTTGGCGTTCAATTTAGCCGCAGAAGAACTAGGTGAAAGCAGTGGCCATTCTTCCTCACGGAAAACAGAATCTTCGGTTTGCGTAGAAACTTCGGAGTTAGTATCATCGCCAACCGAAAATAGAGGTTTGCGGCCAGTGTGCGTTATCTCATTATCACTTTGCATCACTTCCTTAACTGTCATATCATCCATATCGATAACCCAGTTTCTCTGTTCCTCGAAGAATATGAATTTGATAATTAGAGCGCATAACAAGGTCGCAATAACAAAGTAGTCTGCACTAACTGAGAACCATTTA
This sequence comes from Apomyelois bistriatella, assembly GCA_947044815.1. Classification (NCBI taxonomy): domain Eukaryota; kingdom Metazoa; phylum Arthropoda; class Insecta; order Lepidoptera; family Pyralidae; genus Apomyelois; species Apomyelois bistriatella. The sequence goes on along the minus strand of OX345715.1, from coordinate 1,028,471 downwards.
ACATAGGAATTTAGTAAAACGTTTTCACTTGAAGATGGTGCCATATCTATTGGCCCTTCTACGATTCCACTATCAGCGCTCCAGGGCCATCTGCTGGTTAAATGTACACACAATAACCCGGCTGCCATTATCATCTTTACCCTTTGAACTACAGGGTTCGGTTTCAAATCTGCTTCAGAGAATCGACTATCCGAGGTAATATCTTTTCTTCCAGCAGCGAAATCTGCTACAAGCGACAAACACGCGGGATAGAAGGTCACAAATACAACGTAATCGACTAGTAAAGCCAAGCAGGCGAAACTACACATGTGCTCTAATCTAGGAACACCAGATAATGCTCCAACTCCAACTAAAAGAACAGCTAGAAGTGTGTCAAGTGTTGCTGATGGACCTAATAAGGCTAGAGCTCTACCGACTCTCTTTCCTTGATCTTGTCCCGCTGACCAACCAGCTTTTGCCATCCGTGCGCCTCTGGCGACATCAGCCACTAACAAAAATAGGAATGGGGCATCTTTGATACTAGCTAGCTCACTAAAGAACACTCCAGCTAGAGCTGACGTGAAAACAAAACTGGCTAAAGTGGAGAAGACGCCAGCGACTATGAGGAGGTATTTCGAAGCTATTTTTTGGAGATTCGAGACTTGGTAATAGGCGTAAAGGAGAGCTGCGCAACGTACGAACGTCATGAGGACTGCGTCGGCGGCTTGGTACTCCGCTTCTAGGCCTGGACAGGCTCTGGCCCAGCCGGCGCAGCGTTCAGGCCTGGCCCCAGGCCCGTGTCGCTCCACGCTGGCCGCGCAGGCCAGTAAGGCCAGAGTGGCAACGATAACCTCCCATTGGTGCCTCGCGCAAAACTCTCCGTGCGCGCCCCACACCTTCATGATGATTTTCGAGCGCAATTTGTATCTGAAAAGAGAAAAGAAAACATCTTAGTATTTCCTTTGCTGTAAAGACATGCCTTCAAACGGTAAAACAATGTAAACATTTTTCTTTTACTAATCAATACAATAATAATGAATTATTCGCCATTTTGTGGTGGTGCGGCCTTCACGGACCGATTTCTATCAAACATAGCTAAGAACACTCCCAAATAATATACCTTTCAAACAAAAACAAAATTAGTTCACCCTTCGTTTCTGGGAGTTAACAAACTTAATGAATATTGTTATATTAAATGATACCTCTCATACAATTAAAAAGGTCGTTTATACATATTGTTTATCAATAACTACATAGTATAAAACAAAGTCGCTTTCTCTGTCCCTATGTCCCTTTGCATGCTTAAATCTTTAAAACTACGCAACGGATTTTGATGCGGTTTTTTTAATAGATATAGTGATTCAAGAGGAAGGTTTTTATGCCCATGCGAAGCCGGGGGGCTTGTCTTAATAAATTAACTTTAGATCAAGAACCTTAATTACATTAAACACGGATTTTTGATTAGTTGATGGTGGCGCTAGAGTTCATCAAGGTCTCGTCCTAAAGATAGAAAACTGATCAAACTCATTGATTTTTTATCACAATACACACGCGAAAATCACGTGGGAAACACAAAGAAAAAAACATAACTGGTTCAGATTTCTCAGTTTTCTAATTAATAACCTCAAAAATAACCTTGAAATAACCAGTTATATTTGATTTCACAGTGGTACGGACCGGTTTTGGCGCGCCATCTTTGTAACACGTTGGGCAATGACTGGGTCAAAGTCAAAAATCATCATATTTATGTTTAGACAGCGAAAGTGTATTTTTTTTAATCAACCAAAAAAAGTTAATTTCCGAAAAAACAAAATAATTTACGATATTCATAAATTAACTTATAAATAACACACGGACGAAGTCGCGGGTAATATAGCTAGTAATAAACAAAAGGGATGTTTCGCCATTGTACAAAGTATTTTCACTGCCAAATTCCCTTCACTGTTATTTGGCGGTCTACTTCTAATCCATACTAATATTATAAATGCGAAAGTCTGTCTGTCTGTCTGTCTGTCACCTCTTCACGGCTAAACTGCTGGACCGATTGTGATGAAATTTGGTAGAGATGTAGTTAACGACCTGAGGTCAAACATAGGCTACTTTTGGGCGCGATATAACCGAGTCCCACGCGGGGCGAAGCCGCGGGGAACAGCTAGTAAAGTAATAAATACAGACTGATTTCTTTAAACACCTACCTGCCTAATAAGTTTATTAGTAGCCTAAAAGTACAGTATATGTAGTTACTCTATGGTACAGTCTGTATTAAAAGGTCGTGAAAAAAATTAGGGCGCCACTTTCTATGCCAAATAATTTAAATTATTGCAACGCTGAATAAGATTTGTTTAAAGAAAATTGAAATTTGCCAGTCGAAATAAATTTAGTACCAATTCACGATTTTTAAGACATTATGTACACGAAAATGTATTCAACAATTTTTTTTTTATTAAATTGATTATCTTTTATTGTATTATAATAGTGCTAACGTACTATAGTATATGCACATACGGGCGAGTGAAACTGCGAAATACAACTAGTAGTTTTATAAAATGGTGATGTGGTGGATCAACACAAACCATGTTTTTTAGAGCAGAGAATGTCAATAACCCCGTATGATAATGGCCCTGAATTTTTTTGCATTGATTTCAAGTGAAAGGGCAAAACAGTATTAATTTTTGTATGTTTGAATATCACGGGTCTTAAAACGATAGAATTACGAGAGGCTTGCGCTCGGATATTGACACAAAGATGTACTTGAAGAGATTGATGTTATGAGGTCTGCCAAAATCAAACGAAAGCGTGACAAGTTCGTTTGACACGCTTTCGTTACCTATATATTAAAACTAATCTATCTGAAATTTACACATATTTGAAAATCCCATAGGACCATTTAGTCCCGGGAAAAAGCACTGTTCCCGAAGGAAAATTGACGCGGGCGAAGTCTCAGGCAAAAGCTAGTTCACTATACGGGGATTAACGCTTCTTTGTGATATAAGGTGATTTTCCAAACCATCCCCCCCTTAAAGTATCACCTGATTAATTAAATGTTTTTTTTTTTGCGAATATACAACTACTAGCTGTTCCCCGCGGCTCCGCCCCGCGTGGGACTCGGTTATATCGCGCCCAAAAGTAGCCTATGTTTGACCTCGGGTCTTTAACTACATCCCTACCTAATTTCATCACAATTGGTCCAGCAGTTTAGCCGTGAAGAGGTGACAGACAGACAGACAGACTTTCGCATTTATAATATTAGTATTAGTATGGATATGGATAAATATTGGCTTTGGCTATGTTAAGAAAACATGTTCTGTAGGAATGTTAAACCTTAAAACAAGTTTTATTTAACTTGTTATTGTCAATGAACCAGGGGAAATACCCGGAAAAGAAATAGGGTTGTTACTTTTGAAATATCAAATTAAGGGGCGGAAAATAACTCAAATAATGAATTCTGAAAAATATAAAAAAATTTAATAATACAAACCAAAAACCTAGAAATTATTTCAAGTCACAGAACCCTCTTTGAGGATGTTCAACTCGCTCTTTATTTATTTCTTTCTTCTTCGTTCATTTTTATATATTTTCGACCGGTATTTATCTTCTTTAACATAAATTGAAAATTAGAATTTTCAAAAGGACCCATTACAGACATCTTTTCGAGTCATAATGGCTTATGGACTCTATAATTCTATATTGACTATTTCCGACTTCATCTGTTTGAAGGTTATATTTTCATTCCTCAGTTAGCAATTTGGTATTGACGAAAAACTTTGAAGGAATGAAAAGTTTCTGCCGCAATACATCAGGTCATCAACAAATTCATTTACGCAGTCTAAAGATCTGACAGCATTGGTCATTATCCCACCTGGATCATGTTCCAAATGGACTGGTTTCCCTGTAATAGTGTTACGGAGGTCAGACGGCAGTCGCTCCATTGTAATAACCAGTACCGCCAAATTTAGGATTATGAATAAAGCTTCCCCTGAGCTGCAAGCTGAAAATTCAAACGGTATAAACGCTCTAATGATGATGGAAAGCCTATATACATACTTTATTGTACCAAAATGCAGATATAAGACGTATATATAGGCCACTACAATCGCGCGCACATTTGGCGCGTTCTTTGTATACCGCTTGTCTTTATTTAAAAAAAAATTGTCAGCCCTGATTACGGCACGCTTGTCACTCGTGACTCTTGTATTTTTAACATTATAGAAAATTCAAGGACAATGTCTGACTGATGGCAATTTCGATGTTTCGACCAATTCCGGGTCTTAATTCAACATCATTTACTTAATTGATTCAATAATAAAATACATGTCAATATAATTTATTTGACAATCGGAGTCGGATGGGTCAACAGTTCAACACTAGTCCACCAATCTGTATCCCTAGTTTCAGATTTCATAAACGTAGTATAGCGACTGCGTTAGGATTTTGTAAGCAATTTGTTAGTTATCTTACTATCCGCCAGGGGCGCTGTACAGGTTTGTCATACAAAATCGATAATAATAATGTCTCATAATCTGGTGCTTTGACGATTTGTAAAGAACAGTCCAGGGGTTTCCTATAAACTAATATAGCAGGCCCGAAACGAGTAAGATACATGAATTAAGAGTAAGCTAAACTTACACTTTCTGGTCTGCTAAGACTGCTCTTGGTAACCTTTATTTATTTACCCTCAGTGAAAACGCAGCCTTACATGAAACCTTTGTATACGGAACCCTAAAATAATTTGAAATTGTGACGCACGGTATCATCATTGAAAAATGGGTCGAAACGTGGCGGTAAGTTCATGTTTTCCGGCAATCTTCATTAACTGATGACGTAAAAGGCGACTACGGGATGAAGGTCTAACCGCCTCATTTATAGGGCCCATACGTAAAATGTATATCGATAGCGCTCGTCAAGCGAAGGCGCGGCGAGCGCGCGGCCATGTTTAGATTGGTCGCCATTAGTGGAATTTCTATCCTGACCTCCTCCGTGCTTCGGAAGGCACGTGGTCCCGGCTGTTATCGTAAGATAGCAGTGTTTAGGCTACTCAATAGGCTATGTCATATGCCTTTAGGCAGCCTGAAGCCTAATCAGTGTTTGCCAGTAACACACCGGGATCATGTTCCTGATGGTCTGGTTCCCGTGTATAAAAGGGTTACAGGGTCAGTACCGCCAAATCAGGACCATGATTAATAGTGTACCCTGGGCTCTGAATCGTAAGCTGGAAATGCAACCGGGAAACACAAGAAGAAGTTAGTACAATTCGTGGCCTAGCATTTTTTACCATACTACCCTGTAATTTCCCTTCAATTTTATAGCAAGTTCGTTAGAAAGTTTGTAAAAAATAAGAAAAATTACCTGCGACTGAGAAAACAGATGAAATATCCCAATTGTTTGAAAGCAAGCTTTATCGTCACCACAACACTTAGCAATATACTATCACCGAACATCTTTGCAACTTATTTTCCAAAAGAAAAAAAAAAAGAAAATGTAACTACAAGAGTGCGCACAGTCTTAAGTTTTTTTTCCAATCAATTCGTATCGTCCATTATTAAGATTCCTTTTTCAAAAACATGACGTTGACAACTCAACTTTTTAATATATTTTTTAAAATTACGAAACGACCGGAGATGTCGTCAGCTCCCGGTCTTGGAGTCAACTGATTAGCATCACTTGGAGAAGTCTTTTAATATGTTAATGTTTACACGTATTTTTAAACATTATGGATGACTGCATATTATGGTAATGTATTATTATGACGCAAAAGCTATTGTTGAGGAGATAGCGATACGAGATCAGGCTAAGCAGGAAAAGTCGCAAGAGGACAAAGTCCACACGGAATGAAGCTTTTGTACTTTACAAACTACAACGTGATTATATTTCGCGGTGCTTCCAGGGTCAGCTCAACCCATGCCTCAATTATCTATACATATAATAAAATGGCAAAAATAATTTGGCTGTACATTTAGTAATCATTAGTATTGTAACTCATTTTGACTGAACTGGATAGAGGGACATTTAAAAAGAATAGGAAACTAAAAAAAAAATGTTTTTTTTTTTTGTATGTCTGGCTATTTGTATGATCACGCTTATCTTCGAAAGTACTGAACCGATTTCCTTAAAACTTTCACCAATTATTTGTTTTAGCTCGGACGAATATCTAAAGTTTGTTTCATCGAAATCGGTTCATAAAAAAAAAGTTATCGTCATTTTAATCATCATCATTTCGTGTAGGCGTCACGGTCACTTCCCTCCACCTCTCATGGCTCTACCAACCTCTCGGCTATACGAGCCCCCTCCACCTTCCATGGCTCTACCAACCTCTCGGCTATACGAGCCCCCTCCACCTTCCATGGCTCTACCAACCTCTCGGCTATACGAGCCGAATCTCGGGAGAGTGCGCTGTACTAGCATTTCGCATCTCTTTCCAGTCGCACCTGCTTGATCTCCGTACAAGTTCTCTATAGTGTCGCCTATCTATGCGACCATGCACACCTTGGTTTTAGAATTTTGCGAAACTACCTCTCGGCTTTTGACGTGGTTTTTTAACGACTACCAGATGGCAGCCGGGACCAACGGCTTAACGTGCCTTCCGAAGCACGGAATCATCTTTATTATCAGACAATAAGGTGATTCACGCCCGCATTGTCCTTACAAAACTGGAAACATCTAAACAAAGTATATGCTTCCCATGGTAATCGAACTCATTACCCCCGGGTCTACAGGCAAACGCCTTAACCACTTAACCACGGAGGCAGTTTAATAATAAATCAATTAAATGTAGGTATTACAACCTCTAAGTATATTTGAGAAAAGCCGTGACATGTCTCGAGGAGCTAAATAACACACGTGACAATGTGCTGAAAATTACAATATTCGACATAAGACAATCGGTCAAGTGCGAGTCGCATTTTAGAGGCTAGAGTTCAGAACTGACAGGAGCTCGATAGTGCGTAGTGCGTGCCTAGTGCGCGTCAAGCGACGGCGATGGCGAGTGCGCGGCCATGTTTGGATTGGTCGCCATTAGTGGTATTTCTGTCTTGAGCTCCTCCGTGCTTCGGTAGGCACGTTAAGCTGTTGGTCCCGGTTGTTTCGGTAGATGGCAGTCGTTAGGCTAAGTCAGATGGTTTGTTTTATTTTAACACGAAAAAACATCAAGTTTGCTTTATCAAAATCATCATTAACAAGATTTCGTACGAATGCACCAAATTGGATTTTTTTTTTTGTTTTGTTTATTGTCATGACAAACTTGGTATAAAAAATGGGGATTCAACCGAAATTCCCACAGGAATTTTGGGAGCAATTATCGAAATTCCCACGATAACGTGAACGACGCGCCCACGCGCACGAAGTCTCGGGCTACAGCTAATTTGAATAAGTAAAATACCCGTAGTGCATAGAAAGGTACAATAATAAGGAAATTCCATACAAAATCCTTTAACGTGTTCGCTAGCGAGTGCGTTTATAAAATCTCATGGTATGAACAGTCGAATGCCTACCGAAAAGATTATCAACGACAACCTAAGACAAGTATGGTTCCGGCTATTGGATGCGGGACCCTAAAACTGTCAGACAAACAGACTTGTAACTGTTGACTCACGATGATCAAGAAAACTGTGAATTTCCATATATTTAGCGCATTACAAGACATTTCTCAAAAACATAACGAAAACTTTTAAACCAAACATGTAGGTACAACTGAGCACTTAATTTGTTGACGTCTTGGAGAAAAACCAGCAAGACTACATAATATTATTTCCTTGTTTTTTTTTTTTAAACAAAAAAAGCACTTAAATCGCTTTAGAAGAAACAAACTTCTTCGTCCGACCGACTTTCCCGGTTACATCTTCAGCTAACGCTTCAGAGCCCAGGGTACGCTATTAATCATGGTCCTGATTCGGCGGAACTGGTTATTACAATGGAGCGACTGCCGTCTGACCTCCGTAACCCTCTTTACAGGGAAACCAAACCCACAGGAGGGTTTGACGCATACCGTCCCATTCGCATTCGGTCACGAATTCAAAAATGGTCCCATTCGCATTCGGTCCCATTCGCATTCGGTCCCATTCGCATTCAGTCCCATTTGCATTCGGTCCTATTCGCATTCGGTCCCATTCAAAATTCTTACAAATTCAACATATTTTCTTGTTTTCCTATGAATGTTGATTTTTAAATAATATTTAATTGTTATGTTGAATTTGTAAGAATTTTGATTTTGGAACATTACACAAAATTATTTAAAGCTATGTTTTTATTTCAAGCCTACCTTTTTTGAAACAATACCAAAGTTCAACTTGTAGGTTGAAAATGTTAAAAACAACTTTTATCTGTGGGGTGACCCCCACTGGTTTTGACCATTTTGAGAATGGGACCGAATGCGAATAGGACCGAATGCGAATGGGACCGAATGCGAATGGGACCGAATGCGAATGGGACCGAATGCGAATGGGACCATTTTTGAATTCGTGACCGAATGCGAATGGGACGGTATGCGTCAAACCCCCACAGGAACATGACCCGGGTGTGTTAGTGACCAACACTGCCAGATTTTTCAGGCTACCCGATAACAGCCGGGACCAAAGGCTTAACGTGCCTTCAGAAGCACGGAGGAGCTAAAGATAGAAATGCCACTAATGGCGACCAATCCAAACATGGCCGCGAACTCGCCGTCGCTGGACTCGTACTATCGTTACGAACACGCGCGCCGCGCTAGGCTATCGAACTCCTCGCAAAGGACAAACAAACATTGAGCTAGAATTCTATAAGGTATCTAAGAATTCAAACTGTCAAGTGCTGTAAAGGAGGAATCCACTGAGCTGTAAAAAATTTGGATAATTTCTCTGTTCTGTGGAGGAATCCTTTCCTCCGATCGTATTCTCTATTCATCATCATTTTGTGAAGGTGGCATGATCAATCCATGCACACCCTGGTGTCAGAGTTCCTCGAAACCGCCTCTCGGCCTTTGACGTGGTTTCTTTAAAGACTACCAGACAGCCGGTACCAAAGGTTTAATGAGCCTTTTGAGGCACGGAATCATATTTTAATCAGACAATCAGGTGATTCACGCCTGCCTGACAATTTCAACTAGCTTTCACAGTTCATGAGATTAAGCCTGGCGATAGACGGACAGCGGAGTCTTAGTAATAGGGTCCCGTTTTTACCTTTTGGGTACAGAACTCTTAAAATGTGTTATGGGCACGTTATGGGATACTAACTCAGTGATAATAAAATATGACATCACCTCCATAAATGGGGATTAAGGGAATTACCAGAGTGTGATTGCGCAGCACCCGACCAGACCTTATCCCATGTGGTAAACGAATGCCCACTTCGCCGTTTTCCAGGTGGAATGAGGGAGCTTCACAATCTTACGCCAGCCGCTGTCAAATGGGTTAGGAATATGAATATAGACATCTGATCCATGCAGGAAGAATGATAATGATGATAATAAAAAATTAAAAATATTTTCTCTGTGTTTTGGTACTTAATTTTGATTGGAATGGATAGAGGGACATAAAAAAAATAGAAAAGTTTTCTACAGGTAATGGTACAAACGAATTTTTTTAGAAGTATAAACACCCATTTCTATATTTGGGTAGAGTTTTTAAGAATATATATTTTCAGAATTTTTAAGAACTACCGACCCTCTTTGCTTGGGCATAAAAACCTTCCTCTTGAATCACTTTATCTATTAAAAAAAACCACATCAAAATCCGTTATGTAGTTTTAAAGATTTAAGTATACATAGGGATATAGGGACAGAGAAAGCGACTTTTTTATACTATGTAGTGATAGTGATAGCAAAAGATTGGTTATACCGTAGTGATAGTGAAGTTTGTACTTTAGAGTGCACAAATCAGACCACTCTGATTAGTTTCCCCTGCCAACCCCTCTGCCTAAAGTATAAGATAGCCAGTCATACTGCTTATAGGAGTTTTGGCGCCAAGCTAAAGGCACTCAGTTATCATCGTTGTATTATTTTCAAATATTTGTGTTTTATCGAGTATTTGTGAATACTAATGGTGGATTCACTAAGTGTTTGTGAACAAGCGTGAGTGTTGGGAAGTGATACAATGCCGTTTAAGTGACTTTAATCCTTGTCACCAAAATCACGAAAGATAATGCTAAGTGAAATTCTTCCACCGCTTCACTTAGCCTGTCTGACTAACTTGACTTGACTAGACATGACTACTGACTAGACTTAACTCTGTGACTTGACTTAATGAAGAAAATTCTAATAAAACTTGATACTGATATAACATAAAAATAGGTCTGTCGTTGCAACTCTAGGAATCTGAGTCAGATATAACTTTCCGTGTGTTTATTGATAAAATTTTATTTTTAACTCATACATATTTTTAATGTAGATTAAAGATGATACGACCAATTTTGTTATTGTTTTTAAACAATTCAGAGAGTCCATACTAATATTATAAACTAGCGACTCGCCCCAGCTTCACATGGGCATATTAGTTTTGAAGATTTAAGCATACAAAGGGACATAGAGACAGAGAAAGCGACTTTATTTTATACTATGTAGTGATGAAGCATGGAAGTATAGATTTATATTTTTATTTGCATTTTTGCTTATTTACTTATATACAAGTAAAAAATGGCATTGTGTCAAAATGTCAGTACAGTATATGTGGACAGTGTGAGTTTAGTTGTTTCCAATTTGATTAGGACATTGCAGGCTTGAATCACCTGATTGTCTGATAATAAAGATGATCCCATCTGGTAGTTATTAAAGGAAGCACATCAGAGGCCGAGAGGCGGTTCCAAAGAACTCTGACACCAGGGTGTGCATGGTCGATTGACCGTGACACCTTCACGAAATGATGATGAGCGTGAGGAGTGAAACAGAAAGCAGACTTACAATATTAAGGTCCGAAAAACCTTATTTACAATTATTTTCTTATTTATTTGAAACCTTGCGCATTCAGTTAATAAAAACCAATATCGAATGTAAACATCTAGCTAGACATGTAGTAGATATGCGAATTATGTTATTGGTTGTTGATTTTATAATTAACACTTCCGAAATCAGTAGGTATCCATGACCTACAAGGAATATACTAAAAAGTACATTTATTACACAACTCTGACTCGTATAATATTGTACCTGAGTGTGTATCCTAAGTACTGGATGTGAGTAAGCTAATGGAAAAATAAAATAATGACGAGAAATGGATCAAAATCACAAACCAATTTCACTTTCTCAAAAAAGAAATTTACTTACCAATTTTCCAAATGTTGATGTTTTAGCTTATATATACGTTTTCATTCACTATTTCTCGAAAGTTTCCTTTCGAGAACCGTGTTTGTTATTTATCAGAATATGATGTAGGAAACTAAATTAGGAAAAAACTAGCACAAAATATGACACACTTCTCCACATTTTCATCGTGAACTAACAAAAGGTGAGAGAAATTTCTACCATTCTTACGTCAAAAATAATGTTGCAACACCTAGTTTTAAATAACTACTAAATTCATAGAAGTATGGAATCGAAGCTGCTCTAGGCCCATCTTCATCATTATTATCATGTCAGCCGCAGGCTGTCCACTGCTGGACATAAGCCTCCAGAAAGGATTTCCAGAACGACTGGTTGGAAGCGGCCTGCATCCAGCGTCTCTTAAATCTATCGTCTCATAAAACCATGCAAGATCCAGTGAGTAAGCGAGATAGCGCAATACATGATGTAAGGCGACATCGGCTCTCTTACACAATCGTTCTTGAATGGTTTTTAGAGATGGTGGTAAGGCACGGTGGATGCCCGACGCTGCACTTGGCGGTGCATTGTCGCCATTCGAGAACCTTTCTGCCCCATCGGCCATCGGTTCGTCGCGTTATGTGCCCTGCCTACTGCCACTTCAAAGAGCTTATGCGCTGGGCTTTTATGGACCTCATAAAAAAGCTCAAGGTCACCCAAAGAGCTATGAAGAGGGCTAGGTGTTTCCCTTCGAGACCGCATCAGAAATGAGGAGATCCGTAGGAGAACAAAGGTTGCTCTAAGCCCGGCCATTTCTATTTATACCGACCGTTTAGACGAGTAGATCTATGACATAGACAAAAAGTCGATCATTCGAGCGTTTTCTCGGTTGTGTCCCTATATGGCTACAGTCAGACCCTAGTGTTTTCCATTCAAGAGGTAGTAATTTATAAAAACCGGTCAAGTGCGAGTTGAACTCGCGTGGTGACGGTTCCGTACAATACCAATGTTAGTTTTTATATTCGATTGTTGCATTTATACTACTATCGTCATCTAGTGGCGTTTTAGTGAACTATTTTCCGTAAGTGAACGTTTTATATTGAATTTACCACTTAATTGTCAATTTAAAGAATTCTTGTAGGTTTTCCTGTAGTCTACAGACAATGAACTATATTTTATATATTTTTTTAATTTTAGGCTTAGTAGTTTCGAAGATCAGGGGGGGAATGGTCAATTTTCGTCTTCTTTTATGAATAAAATCAAAATTATTTATGTAACAAAAATATATTTGAGATCCTCATAACGAGCCTTTTCATTTGATATATAACACGGTAAGGTTTGCAAAACTCTTTTTTTAATTTCTAAGTTGTCCCCCGAAAAAGACCCTTAGTTAAAAAAAAAAAAATATTTACTTTGCACATGTGTGTTTGGGTCACAGGATTATGCCATTCTGCCAAATTTCATCTGTTTTGGTTCCAGAGAAAATTGGATGTGACAGATGGACGGACGGACAGACAGACGCACGAGTGATCCTATATGGGTTCCGTTTTTATATTTTTGTACGGAACCCTAAAAATGAATGACATTTGACATTATGTTCATGTCGTGAGGTCATGACCAGCCTGATGTGAATTATCCTTGGGAATACTAGCTGTTATTAGTGAATATCTCCACCAGTTGAATAGAGGTAGATGCCTCTGTTATTTCCCTCATACGAAACCCACAGAAAGAGACAAGACAAGACAAAAATTCTTTATTGCACTAGTAAAAATATACAATGAGGAAATTACAAACATTGATCTATACTAATATTATAAAGCTGAAGAGTTTGTTTGTTTTAACGCTTATAACTTGGGAAATACTGGTCGGATTTAAAAAATAATTTCTGCATATGATATCTTGATTCTTGGGGAAGGTTATAGGCTATAGTACATTCACACTAAGGGCGAGTGAAACCCTGGCTAGTAATACTATAATAGGCGGCCTTATTGCTAATACAGTCTCTTCCAGGCAACCTAAGTAAAAAGTGATTGTTGTCAAAAGAAGGTGTTGCAGAAAAATTGTATACATAGAAAGGTCTCTTATAGTCTTGCCATCTCAAAGAATTTCGAATGGTGCGCGGTCTGAATGCAATTTTTTTTAAATATAAGTGCCATCAACTTTATAAAGCGAATTTTTTTACCAAACCATAAAAATGCCTATGTGTTAATCCAAGGTATCAGCATTTCATACACTGTCGTATCAGCTACCACCATACCAAATGTAAAAATTGGCCCAACCGTTTGAGCTTGAAGAAGTAACAAACATACAAACTTTCGCTTTTTTTAATATTAGTGGGATTAATTATAGGTAAAGAAATGACAACAATTTTCAGGGTAAACTTTTATAAGAAAACTTTTCTTTATGACGATGTCTGAATATAGTATGAAAACTTATTTATTGAATTGTCTTTGTAGCCATTTTGACAATCTTATGAAATGAGATTTGTCAGTTTATTATATGCCTAATGTGATTACGAAACACGTTTGACAATAAACAAACGATAATGTTTAGGCATTGTATATACTTAAAACTTAAGTAGCATTAGGATATTTATCTGTAAATACCAAGATCTGTTATAAAACCAAAATCATCAGCATCAATTTTAAATTACACAAATCAAAATGCCGCCGAAAAGGAAGCCAACGCCAGCTTCAGAAAGATTTCGCTGTGATGAAGTACAAGGAGAGAGGTTCCACGCTCACACAGACGACGTTTTCAGATATAATTGGTGGGAGGTGTTCTGCTTTCCATATATACTATGTGCGAGATTCTGGGACTGCTGCATTTCATTATGTGCTGGGACGAATCAATGTATGGTGTACTGGATGATGATTCAATGGCTCGTTTGCAAAATCACCAAACTGACCACACCAAACGCTATCATATTCCCATACTATTTCTACATGTTCTGCCAAGTTATATTGTTAACTCTATTTTTTGTACTATTATGGCACTATTTTGGAAGAAGTATATTAATTCCATATTTTCTCGTATTTTATAAAGCTTTAAAAGAAGAAGGCGACGATGATCAGCAGTTAAATGATACAACGGCCAGATTTCGGAGATACTGTTTCAAGAAAAGTGAAATATTTGATAATACACTGGAAACTGATAGTTCTGCAGTAGGCTATCGTGGATCCTATGCAACGAGCATATTAACAATGGTTATAGATGTTTTTATTTTTTACATTGATCATTGATATATTAAATTATATATTTGTCTGTGTAGTGTTTTTATTTGAATGCCATACTAATACTTCCATCCATATTCATCCATACTAATATTAGAATTCGAAAGTCTCTGTTTGTATGTTCCAATTTTACAGCTCAACCGCTGGTCTAATTTTGATAAAATTTGGTATGGATATAATACTAGGGGTCAAACAAAGGCTGCTTTTGGGCGCGGTATAACCACGAAGCAAGTGGGTATAACAATCCAACATGGGCGGAGCCGTGGGTTACGGACTACTATACTATATCTATGATATGTGACCTACTGGTGCTGCTGTGGTCGCCGGTCGGTACTCGTACACATTTTAAGCATATTTGCATAATTATCATAATTTCAGCTATCGAAGGTATCAATAGACCGCAAGCGGTGTATTTACTCTGATGTTTTTATTTTGTGTGTGAATCTATACGAAAATTCGTATTTTATTAGGCTGTCTGCTATCTGCGGTAGTATAATAACCAGAGATAGATTATGTAAATGTAAGAAACACAAACTAAATAGAGAACACGGCCATGGAATCTAGTCCTTTAAGGCCTTTCTTGAATTTATTAATCTTCTTCAGTCCTACTTTAGTCGAGTCAAAAAATCAAGTCAATAATCAAGTGAGTCAAGTCCAGTCAAGTAAGTAAGTCTAGTCTGAGTCAGATGGCTAAGTGAAGCGGTGGAAAAAATTCACTTAGCTATATCATGGAGATTTTGGTGACAAAGATAAAAAGTCACGTAATCGACACTGTATCACTTCCCAACACTCACGCTTGTTCACGAACACTTTGCGAATAATAAACCACCAATATTATGCACAAACACTCGAAAAAACCTAAGTTTTGGAAATTAAATACAGCGCGGACATAGCGACAGTTTACTTTCCCTCCAAGAACTCAAGACTTAGAAATAATAAACCATAAACAATAAATTGTTTAATCATGGCAACATTATATCTAAATGTCATTTTTCTGTAGTCTATGGTCAGTTTTGTGTTGACCATGAAGAGGTAGGTTGTGCAGATTTTTCCAAGAAAAATATTGCGTGAGTCTCGCATAATTATTATGTTACAAACACCAAAAAGAAGCCAACAACTGCAGGATTTGCTGTAAATCAACAACAGTTACGAATTACCAGCAGGTAACGTTTCTAAACTAGTTTTTTCTTTGGTGAAAGTAGTTTATTTACGTCCAACTATTTTGCCATTGCATACGAAGAATTTTACTTTTGTTAATAATTGCGAAATGTAAGCTTTAGAGTATTCGGTGGTATTAGTCTTTAATTAGCAAATTAGTTATTAGTTGTTCTCGTGGTAGCCTCAAAACAGGTTTCCCAACAATTTTCGCACTTCCTACTTGACTTGTAATAGCCTTGGTCAGATTTCTTTTAAATTAGTTTATAACTCACTAGCTGTTCCCCGCGGCTTCGCTCCGCGTGGGACTCGGTTATATCGCGCCCAAAAGTAGCCTATGTTTGACCTCAGGTTGTTAACTACATCCCTACCAAATTTCATCACAATCGGTCCAGCAGTTTAGCCGTGAAGAGGTGACAGACAGACAGACAGACAGACAGACAGACAGACAGACAGACAGACTTTCGCATTTATAATATTAGTATGGATTTACGACCTTATTTGGATAAAATATATAAACGTCCTTAAGATTCATTTTATATTTATTTCATGCATTTAATTTAAATAATAATCAATTTTAAATTATTCATAACTAAAAACAGATTCACAAAAATTATATCAGCAACATGCTCCGTCAAGTCAATAAAATATATTTATTTAAATAATTAATTAATAGACGCATAGAAGAAAAGAGGGGAGGCTTTTGCCCAGCAGTGGGACACATACAGCTAGAAAAAATATATATTTATAATTATTATTATTATGATGTGAGGTTGCCTCAGGGTCGTCAATGGGTGCGTGAACCTCCTAGTATTCATACGCTATAGTAAACATATCCAATCATGGTTTATCACTTAGAGAATTAAACCAACTGGAGATGCCAATGCTTATTTCTACATTAAAATGTTTGCCAGATTCTGCGTGAGAGTTGATATAACACACACAATGCATTATTTGATAGCATTGCTATTCACACACTTGAAAAAATGCGTACTTGTGTTATACACAAGCAAAACATGAATATGTACATTTACGCCCCAATACTCAAACGCTACTCAATTTCGAGAGCTGCTCAAGTATGATGCTGTCACGCTGAATGTCAGTGATATGACAGTGACAGCATGATACTTGAACAGCTGTCAAAATTGAGTAGAGTTTGTGTATTCGGGCATAACTTAAGTACTTTTAGCAGATGGGGTCACCTGTCAGTGGCCTCTCCAAAAGGTTTTATGCTCTAAGGCAAAAAATTTCTGACTTACTAAAAAAGAAATCACTAACTATGAGTACCTATAGCATTACGTTTAATTCATTAATGATAACCCTATTTTGGTCTTCTACTAAGCATCATGTCTCTATGTATGCCAAATTGGTACACAAATTCAAAGACGAGTTAGTCTTAGGGAGGAGCGAGAGAATTGCCGAATATAGGAAATCATGACATAGGCGATGCGGCTAGAAATCCATCACTATTAATTTCCTGTTTAAACTACCATCATGCTATACATGGTCTATGGTTTTATGAACCTAGGCTCTGTCTACCCCGTATGCTATAAAGACGCGATTAAGAATCCATACTCCCATACTAATATTATAAATGTGAAAGTCTGTCTGTCTCTGTTACGCTTTCACAGCTAAACCGCTGAACCGATTTTTATGGAATTTGCTATGAATATAGTTAAGGGCCAGGGGTCAAACATGAACTACTCTTTGAGGCAATATAATCGAATCCCACGCGGGCAAAGCCGCGGGCAATAGCTAGTAAAGAATAATTAACTTGTTTTCAGATCAACAACCTACTACCATGGCAACCTACATAATCATAATGGCAACACTGCTGTCCTTCACACACTCGGAGTACATACCCCCAGGACC
This sequence comes from Apomyelois bistriatella, assembly GCA_947044815.1. Taxonomy (NCBI): domain Eukaryota; kingdom Metazoa; phylum Arthropoda; class Insecta; order Lepidoptera; family Pyralidae; genus Apomyelois; species Apomyelois bistriatella. The sequence continues at coordinate 1,011,032 of OX345715.1, read as the reverse complement.
AAGATACCCGTGTCCGAAAGAGACGCAGCTAATACACCCGTGTGTGTGCGAGAACGGGACGGATGCAGGGTTGTACATACGCTGTGAGAATGCAGGGTTGGCAGTGCTGAGTGTTGGTTTGGGGAACTTGGCAGGCCTAGGGCTACCTGTGGAGAGATTACTGCTGTATCAGTGCAAGATATGTATGTAGAAACATTTTTTTTTAATAACTGTCATAACTGTCAAGCATGTTCTCCTGCTTAAGAAAAAGATTTAGTTCATTTTCCTGCTAATAGGTGGCGCTACAAGGATTGTAAAAAAATATTAAAGTTCATATCCCGCTTATTTTAGACGAAAAAAGTGTGTTTTATTAAAATACGATTTTTTAAAGTATTGTCATTCTATTTTATACTTACTGATTAAGAATCACAGTGTTTCAAGTGATCGATAGATGGCGTGAATATTTGAATACTTGTAGCGCCATCTATTAGCAAGAATATGAACTATATCTGTTTTTAAGGTGATACCTCGGTGAACACTAGCGCCACCATCAACTAAAAATCATTATTCACTAAAAACACAAGTTATCAAAAATCCATCTTCTGTAATTATGGTTCTGGATCTGAAGTTAATTTTAAACATATTAAATTATAGTTTCCTATAGTTACAAATGCAATTTTGCTTAAAACGGCCACTTTTAGCAGTTTTGTAATTTGTAACTTTATGGAACTATAATTTAATAATTTAAAGTTTAAAATTAACTTCAGATCCAGAACCTTAATTACATAACATGGATTTTTGATAACTTGTGATTTCAGTGACTAATGATTTTTAAATGATGGTGGCGCTAATGTTCACCGAGGTATCACTTTAAGGCAATGTGATGTGACCACATGTTGTACCGTCCGCTTATAGTCGAGAGATGGATCGTAGATGAAAATAGATGAAAAAAAAAAATTGATAAACGGCAATAATATTGTAACAATTCCATCCACAGCAAATCTCTTCGGGCCCCTTCTGCATAGGTCCACAATCAGAGTCCTACATATAATGGACACGCCGATCAAAACCATTGACAGATACGCCTTCGCTGGGGTAAATAGGACCCTACAGGAGTTGCGAATGGTCAATACGAAGATCGCTGAGTTCCCTAAGGAAGCTTTTAAGGTACTTAATATTTATACAAAACTAGCGACCCGCCCAGCTTCGCATGGGCATAAAAACCTTCCTCTTGAATCACTCTATCTATCAAAAAAAACCGCATTAAAATCCGTTGCGTAGTTTTAAAGATTTAAGCATACAAAGGGAGATAGAGACAGAGAAAGCGACTTTGTTTTATATTATGTAGTGATAGTGACTAGCGACCCGCCCCGGCTTCACATGGGTGAAATATTATGACCACAGAATTAAAAAATATTAACAAGAAGTGGCATAGCGTACGAAAAACGTGTCACTAGATTTGGCTTGCAAGCCAACGTTTTCATTCAAAAGAAATGGGCGGGGAATTTGATTGCGTCATTTATTGCCACTGTTATTGGTCGATAATATTAGGTGGCTTTGTTGTAAACTACGTAATACATTTCCAATAAGGTGTGGTGTGGTTTACATGGGTTTACATGTATTAACTGGAACTAAATCCGCGTCAAAACATTTCTATTCTGAAAATGTCTCTGTTCTGTGGGTTGTACTTACATAAAAACCTTCGTCTTGAATTACATTTTTAAAGAATGTCCTCTCAAGTGATAATTTTTCGATAGCTGTATGTATTTGAAATAGCCTAAAATAAGTTAAATAGCCTAATGGCAAGATTCAAGATGCTTTATTTGTTGAACATATTATAGAAACATAACATACACATAAAATACATGCAGTGTCGATGTTAAGCAAAAATAGACAGATAAACGTGTCCAGCCAGGATCGGAATACAAATCACAAACAAATGGATTTTCGTTAAGACGATACCTCGGTGAACACTAGCGCCACCGTCATTTAAAAATCATTACTCACTGAAAACACAAGTTATCAAAAATCCCTCTGCTGTAATTATGGTTCTGGATCTGAAGTTAATTTTAATCATATTCAACTATTAAATTATAGTTCCATATAATTATAATTTAATATGTTTAAAATTAACTTCAGATCCAGAACCTTAATTACAGCAGAGGGATTTTTGATAACTTGTGTTTTCAGTGAGTAATGATTTTTAAATGACGGTGGCGCTAGTGTTCACCGAGGTATCACCTTAAGTCAAAGTAACCACCAAAAATATATACACCCCAATATCAGAGAAAAACCATTTGAAATGTTATGTCAATGATTGTATGTACAGTCGGCTGTAGAGAAATATGACCCCCTTTCAATAGTGATACTCGTGGTACGGGGGTCAGATTTCTCTGCAGCCGACTGTACGTCAAAAAGTATCAAGACTTTCCCTTTCAGATCCTAAGCAACCTATCAATCCTATCCATCGACGGCCAACATATGACCAAGCTGGACAAAGATATCTTTGCAGGCAGCGAAGCCGCTGGTCGGCTTGAGAGGTTGCACCTTACCAATGGGCTTATAGCGGATTTTGCTCCTGAGACATTTCAGGTAAATAAGTGGGTTGGGATAGGATGGGTTGGGATAGGATAGGATGAGATGGTATAGAATGTTGCAGGATTGGGTTCAAGCTGGATATGGATAAGGATATTTTCAGTTTGGGTGTGGGCTGGTTGGGATGGGATAGGATGAGTTAATATTAGAATATTATGGGATGAGATTCAAGTGAGGATGTAGGTGATTAGAACCAGCTTTTGACTGGACAGGTTGCACCTAACCAATGGGCTTATAGCGAAGTTTGCTCCTGACTAATTTCTAGTAGGTGGGTTGGGATAAGATGGGTGAAGGCTGGATGGGATGGGATAAGGTAGTATAGAATGTTACGGAAATAAGTTCAAGGTGGATAAGGATATCTTTAGTATGGGTTGGGCAGGATGGGATGGGATAGGATGTTATGGGTTGGGATTCAGGTTAAGAAATGATATCTTTGCGATTAGAAGCAGGTAGTTGATTGGAGAGTAATTATTGACATAGCGGAATTTGCTCCTGAGATATTTGAAGTAAGTAGGTGGGTTGGGATAGGATGGGTGCGGGCTAGATGGGATGAAAAAGGATGGTATAGAATGTAAAAATATATTAAATAGATATCAAAGTCAGTTCATTAGCATCATCATTTTAGCCTACGGCAAATGATTATGGAAGCGGCCTGCATCCGGCGCCTGCCTGTGACCTTCTTCAGGTCATCTGACTTAGGTCTGCATAAAAATGTTGATTTAGATATTTTTTTTCAAAAACATATTTACAAAGACCACAATAAATTGTCACTATGGTTTTTCACAGAATCTAAAAAAGTTGAAAACTTTGGATCTCCACGGCAACAGGCTATCTAAGTTTAAGCGGAACCAATTCAAAGGATTAAGAGACACTGAGGTGTTAGATATAAGGTAAGTACATACATAACTTAGAATTAAATCTTATACTATACCACAGATTACAGAATACTATACCAGTACAGATATTCAACCGCCATACATAGAAATGCGCCGATTTTTAATGTACTAATAGAGTTCTCCCATACTGAAACATATTAACGCCATCTATCGATCACTTGAGACACTGTGATTCTAAATACGATAACTTATTTAATAAATAAAAATAGGTAAAAAAACTTTTTAAGTTAAACGGTTTTATGTTAAACATACATTGCAATTAAGTTAAATGTACTAAAAACCAAAAAATAATAAAATAGATACAGTCGTGGGAATTATAAACATATGCATAGACTAGACTAAAATAAAACCGTGGGGCACGTCAATTGTCTACAATCGTTGATTAAAATGTTTGTTTTGTAATGTTACACTATAATTAGGCAGTTGTTCAACCGACAACGATGGACGTGTGATAAGTAGGGCTAGAATGTGGAAACAAGCTAGCAAGCTCGATTATAAGCGAGTTTTAGGGTTTCATAGTGGTGAGCGAGTAGTACTTTTATCATATGTTTTGTCGATTAAAGACAAACTACGAGCAGTGAAACGATTCCTCGCCAGCCAGTAGTGTGAATGTCCAACGATAAACTAGTTGAAACATCTCTTTTATTTACATGGAGTGTATAACTATTGGAATTTCCATGAGCAAGAAAATAGTAAGTAATTTCCTCACCGTCTGCGGGCCAAGTGCCTAACGACGAATTAAACAATTCTTCTATCGCACATTAAGTCGATAATTTGTAGACAATTGACGTGCCCCACGGTTTTTTTTAGTCTAGTCTATGCATATGTTTATAATTCCCACGACTGTATCTATTTTATTATTTTTTGGTTTTTAGTACATTTATCTTAATTGCAATGTATGTTTAACATAAAACCGTTTAACTTAAAAAGTTTTTTTACCTATTTTTATTTTCTAGTTTTTAGTTTTTATTTCGCATTCTGTTTAATTCATTTATATCCACCCTAATGCCATACAGTTCTCGGCGCGTTTTAACCTTTCACCTTAACTTGGGTGGTGTACCGCTAACGACGTATCATTTTTATCCACCCTAACGCCACACAGTCCTCAACACGATACAAAATCTTGACTTGGGTGGTGGATTCAGGCTGGATTAATCAGATACCTAAATTACAGATTCAATTTCTAAATTTAAATCTTATTATTATACGCCATTTAGTGGCTGCGCCCATCTTAAATATTGAGGTTGTATAGTGCACTGTATTCTTCTTGTCAAGCCCTTTTATTTGATACCCATATTGGTGGGATTGATAAAAAATTGTTATCAGCCATTTGGTAGCGGCGGCCATCTTAGATTTCAATTTTGCATACTAAATTGTATTATACTTGTTAAGACCTTTCATTTGATACCCATGTTGATGGGATTGATAAAACCTAAGTTATCCGCCATTTTGTAGAGGCCGCCATCTTGGATTTTAATTTTATATAGTACATTGTATTCTACTGGTTGAGCACTTTCATTTGATACCCATATTGATGGGATTGATAAAACCTACGTTATCCGCCATTTTGTAGCGGCCGCCATCTTGGATTTCAATTTTTTATAGTATATTGTATTCTGATTGTTGAGCCCTTTCATTTGATACCCATATTGATGGGATTAATAAAACATAAATTATCCGCCATTTTGTAGCGGCGGCCATCTTGAATTTATAATGATAATGAATAAACATAATTGTATTGTCACCAAAATCCAAAGTGTATACAAAATTTCAGATTAATCGGTTGACAGGAAGAGGGTGAAATTTGAATTACTAAATTTGACCCAAGAATAAAACAAACGGGGTGAGCTAAATAAAACCGTTTAATGAAAACTAAATAAGTTCGTGATAAGATGACAATACTTTGAAAAATCATGTTTTAATAATTCACACTCTTTTTTCGCTAAAACAAGCGGGATGTTAACGAAATTCAATTTTTTATTCTTTGTAGCGCCATCTATTGGTTGGAAAACGAACAAAATCTTTTCTTAGGCAATGAGATCACATGATATTACTGACTTTCGCATCGATTAGTATGGAGTCAGAGTATGGATATTTATTAAAATTATAACATTCAATTTAAGATTTAAAAAAAAACCCACGACACATTTTCTTCTTAGTGGCGACGGTCGACTGATTTACCCCCCCACATATTATTTGCAGACATTCAGTTGTCCTTCCCCACTTTCATTCCCACAACTTCTAAACGGTTCAACCGATTTTCATCAAAACATGTCTAAGAACACTCGCCCGTAAGTCGCCCTTTAATACGAAAAAAATCTAAATTGAAATCGCTTCATCCGTTCGGGAGCTGTGATGCCAGAGACAGACAGACAGACACGTCAAACTTATAACAACCCTCTTTTTGCGTCGGGGTTATAAATAATAATGAATGAATGAATGAATGAATTTATAAATGAATGAATTTATGAATGAATGAATTTGTGAATGAATGAATTTATTTTCAAGTAACTATTAACAATAATATTATTGTTTTTTTTTTTTTTTTTTAGCTATAACAATATAACTAAATTGGACGGCAGCCATATTGGTGACCTTACGAAATTGGGTTGGTGCAATGTCAGTCACAATCAGATATCGGATATACCCAGGTGAGTTGAACCATAAATCGGATAACGGTAACCGCTTTCCATCAATTGAATAGCTTAATCATTTTCGAGGTATCCGTGTTGGGTATCACTGTCTACTGACACACTACGACCTTCGTGGCGTAGTGGTTAACATGTCTGTCCGCTACTCAGGAGGTTCCAAGTTCGAGCCCCGGTTTGTCCAAGATAAAAATTGATATTTTTCTGATTGGCCTGGGTCTTGGATGTTATAGTTTCGTTGAGTTAGTGTATAGGAGCCTTAATGCTCTGAGATCTCGTATATTTCTTTGTGATCTCTGAGTGAATGAATGAACGAATGGATTAACGAATGGACTAAAGAATAGATTAACGAATGAATGAATGAACGAATGAATGAACGAATGTATTAACTAATGGATTAACAAATAAATTAACAAATGGATTAACGAAACGATTAACAAAAGGATTAATGAATGAATGAATGAACGAACGAATTAAAGAATGAATAAATGAATGAACGAATGGATTAAAGAATGGATCAACAAATGAATGGATTAACCAATGGATCAACAAATGAATGAATGAACGAAGGATTAACGAATGAGTGAATGAACGAATGTACTAACTAACGGATTAACAAAAGGTTTAACGAACGAGTGAATGAACGAATGAATGAATGTATTAACCAATGAATGAATGAATTAATAAACATTTTATTGCACTTATGATAATATATACTTTGTTTTCAGAGGTATGTTTGCAAGAAACACCGTATTAAAAGTATTATATCTGGACAATAATAGACTAAAGAAACTGGATACAAACAGCTTCAAAGGAATGAGGTTTATGAGGTAAGTGAATATCAATTTCCCAGGTGGTTGAATGTTTAGCGTGCGCTGTAATCATGATCTGAATCATTGAGAAATCAGTCGACCGTCACCACTAAAAATAAAATGTGTCGTAAGTTTTTTTTTTTAATTTTAAATTTCTTATTTCAGACGCCTTTTCCTACAAGACAATCAGATATCGGACATAGGCCGGGGCACCTTCTCAGCGATCACCAGGATTGGCACGATCGACCTGGCCAGGAACCAGATCACCAAGGTGGACTTCCAGATGTTCAAAGAGGTCAAATATGCTGAGGTGAGAAAAACAATATATAAATATAAGAACTAACTACTACTTCGACGCTTAGTGTTTTGTAAGAACGTTTTTTTAGGGTTCCGTACAAAAATGTAAAAACGGAACCCTTATAGGATCACTCGTGCGTCTGTCTGTCCGTCCGTCAGTCACAGCCAATTTTCTCCGATACTACTGGACTAAAACAGATGAAATTTGGTAGGATGGCGTGATCCTGTGACCCAAACACAGATGTGCAAAGTATAGAATTTTGTTTTTATAAAATAAGTACCATTTTCGGAGGGAAAATTTTGGAATTTAAAAAATAAAGTTTAGCAAATCTTACCGTGTAACATATCAAGAGAAAAGGCTCGTTATGAGGTTTATACTTTTATTGTAACAAACAGTTTTGATTTTATTCATGAAAGAAGACATAACTGACCATCTCCGAAACTACTGAGCCTAAAATTTTGAAAAAAAAATACAAATTATATGTCATTGCCTGTAGATTACAGGAAAACCTACAAGAACTCTGTCAATTGACAATTAAGTGGTAAATTTAATATAAAACGTTTTAGTTCACTAAAACACCACTAGATGGCGATAGTAGTAGTGAGTTGAAATACCACAATTGAATTTAAACACTGACATTGGCATTGTACGGAACCCTCTCCACGCGAGTTCAACTCGCACTTGACCGGTTTTTTTGTGTATATATTTATTTATTTTTGAATATTAAGTGTGTATATAGATAGTAGTTAAGTTTCTATAATAACTAGCGACCCGCCCGCGAATTAAAATAATATTCTTACAAGGGCAAAATCTTATTGCGTTGATGACGTCAACAGCAAGATTATTATATTTAAAACTAGCTGTTGCCCGCGGCTCCACCCGCGTGCGTTTCCGTTATATAGCGCCCGAAAGTAAGCTATGTTTGACTCCTAGTGCATAACTATATCCATACCAAATTTCACAACAATCGGTCCAGCAGTTTAGTCGTGAAGAGGTGACAGACAGACAGACAGACTTTCGCATTTATAATATTAGAATGGAATATGGATTAGTATGGATATGGAATTATGGATGTATTCCTCACTGAATCTATTGTTTATTGTTTAAAAAAGAAATTAACTATTACTACATAGTATAAAACAAACTCGCTTTCTCTGTCCCTATGTCCCTATGTATGCTTAAATCTTTAAAACTACGCAACGGATTTTGATGCGGTTTTTTTTAATACATAGAGTGATTCAAGAGGAAGGTTTTTATGTCCATGCGAAGCTGGAGTGGGTCGCTAGGTTTGAATATAATAATAGATTCAGTGAGGAATACATTTAAAACATTATAATCTTGCTGATGACGTCATCAACGCAATAAGATATTGTCCTTGCAGGAATGGGGGTCATTTAATCTTCTTTTTAATATATTTTTTTGTTTCTCTTCCCTATTTCCTTGATCGACTGTTACATTCAGCTGATAAACCTAGCGGAAAACAACATAACCTCAATAGCGACGCAGGCTTTCACCGATCTTTATTTGGCCGTGGTGAACATATCTCATAATCAACTTGAGAAAATAGAAAATGGCGCCTTCCAGAACTGTAACAATATGACTATATTGGATTTGAGGTGAGTTTACTCATTAAATTAAACTATTTTATACGGTTTTCTATCGCGTTTATTGCTTACTTATTTATACCTAACGTTTCAAGCACTTTACAGAGCTCATGGTAATGTAAAGAAAAGATAAAAAAATTTAAGCGATAGAAAACCGTATAAAATAGTTTAATTTAATGTGTAACAATCGCGAAAACATAAGAAATCATTGTGAGTTTAATCTTTATTTGTGTACTAGCTTTCGCCCGCGGCTTTGCCCGCATGAATTTGTCTTAAGAACCAGAACTGTAACAATATGATTTTATTGGATTTGAGGTGAGTTTACTGTTATATTATACTAGTATTTGCCCGCGGCTTCGTCCGCATGAATTTCCTACTGGAACAGTTTTAACCGGGATGAAAGGTACCAAATGTCCTTAAAACTCCTAGCTATGTGTATGCGAAATTTTAGGAAGATTGGTTCAGTAGATAGGGCGTTAAAAGGTAACAAACAAATATACAAACTCACTTTCGCATTCAATTCAATTCAATTCATTTAATTCACAAACAACGTTTCATTGTATTCGAATATTATCTTAGTCTAAATTTTCATATTTAAAAGTCAACTTTTAACTACAAGCAATTGTCCAAATTTTAATTTATCTTTAGCATACCATTCGTTAGGAAGTTAGGATTAGGATAAGCGTTTAGCGTTAATAAAAAAATGTTTAGCGTTTTTATATTAGCATGGATGTATAATACATCTGTTATCTATACTTATCCAACTAATATTGTAAATGCGAAAGTGAGTTTGTATATTTGTTTGTTACCTCTTCACGCTCTATCTACTGAACCAATCTTTCTGAAATTTCGCAAACATAGCTAGGAATATTCAGAAGGACAGCGTACCTTTCATCCCGGGAAAAGCACTATTCCCGAGGGAAATTCATGCGGGCAAAGCCCCGGGCGAAAGCTAGTTATATAATAAAGCTGAGAATTTTGTTTTATACGCCTAAACTTTAGAACCCAGGTTGGATTTTAAAAAAATCCTACTGTATATGATAGCCTGATTCTTGGGGAAGGTTATAGGCAGTATATACATACACACCACGGATTTATAAAGCCCCAATAAAAATCCATATCCATACTTCCATACTTCCATACTTCCATACTTCCATACTTCCATACTTCCATACTTCCATATATCCATACTTCCATAATTCCATACTTCCATACTTCCATACTTCCATACTTCGATACTTCCATACTTTTCATATTCCATACTTTCCATATTCCATACTTTCGATACTAATATTATAAATGCGAAAGTCTGTCTGTCTGTCTGTCTGTCACCTCTTCACGGCTAAACCGCTGGACCGATTGTGATGAAATTTGGTAGGGATGTAGTTAACGACCTGAGGTAAAACATAGGCTACTTTTGGGCGCGATATAACCGAGTACCACGCGGGGCGGAGCCGCGGGGAACAGCTAGTTAGTAAATAAGGAAAAAATATTCGATTTTCTTTTCAGGTATAACAATTTGGAGAAAATACCTCGCGGAGCTTTCGACGAAAATAGTTACGCTTTCGAACTCAATGTGGCTTATAACAATTTTACCGACTTCTCGCAGGTAAATTATATCTATTATTATTTATTTATTACTAGCTGTAGCCCGCGACTTCGTGCGCGTGGGCTTCGTGTCGGCATCGTGGGAGTTTTGGGAATTGCTTCCGATATTCCCGCGGGATCCCCCATTTCTTGCATACAAAGTTTGTCTTGACAATAACCAACACAAAAAAAAAAGAATTATCCAATTTGGTGCATTCGTTTAAAATCAAACATGACTTGAGTTCATTCAAATGGAGATAACTTGTTTTTTAATGAACCGATTTTAATGAAACAAATTTTAGATGTTCCTCCAAGTAAAAACAAAACAATTGGTAATAGTTTAAAGCAAATCGGTTCAGTACTTTCGGAGATAAGCGTGATCATACATACAGACAGACAGACAAAAAATATTTTTGCTTTTTATTATTTATTTTTCAGACAATCAGGTGATTCAAGCCCGCAATGTCCTAAACAAACTGGAAACAACTAAACAAAGTATTCCCGTTGGAATCGAACTCACGACCTCCGGCTCTACAGGCAAACGCCTAAACCACTGACTACGAAGGCATTTACGTCTAAAAGTTAATATTTTTCAGATCCCAATCCACAACATGACCGGTATAAGAGTTCTCAACGCTTCATACAATCAAATTGGGAATATTCCCAAAATGGCGTTCCCTAAACTGTACGAGTTACATACGGTTGATGTATCGCATAACAAGCTGAACGATATATTTAATGGTGTATTTCAGAATTTATTTTCTTTGAGGTGAGTATAAAATATTAAGGAATAACATTAAATTAAAAATTAAAAAAAAACTCAACGACACTTTTATATTTTAGTGGTGACTGTCGACTGATTTCCCCCCCCCACATATTATTTGCAGACATTAGGTATTATACCCCCAGAGCTTTTTAACAGCTCAACCGATTTTCATTAAACATATTATTATGTAATGTGCACGTGATGCGCTTTCATTTGAGACATTCGGTTGTTCTTCCCCACTTTCACCCCCACAACTTCTAAACGGCTTAACCGATTTTCATCAAACATATCTAAAAACACTCGCACATAAGTCACCTTTAATACGAAAAAAACTATATTGAAAACGCTTAATCCGTGCGAGAGCTATGATGCCAGAGACAGACAAACAGACATGTCAAACTTAAAACACCCCTCTTTTTTGCGTCGGAGGTTAAAAAGTAGATCTTATATAACAGAAAATTTGCCTAGCTAATAATCTATACTAATATAATAATAGTGGAGAATTTGTTTGTTGGTTTGAGCGCTTATAACTTGGGAACTACGGGTCAGATTTGAAAAATTCTTTCTGCATATAAAAGCTTGATTCTTGGGGAAGGTTATAGGCTAGCACATACATATCAAGGGCGAGTGAAACCGCAGGGAACAGCTAGTAACATAATATATATACCAAAAAACCCTTACCCTAGGTACCTAAACCTAAGCCACAACGAATTGGAACAAATAAAGCCGGCCACATTCGGCGCGCTGCCCACCATATTCAGACTGGACCTCTCGCACAACAAGATGAGGGCCGGCTCTCGCGGCGGGCTGGCCAAGCTGGCTGGCTGCAGGGAGCTGGACCTCTCGCACAACTATCTGGAGGCTATACCTCAGATACCTATCAGCTTGGGGTGAGTGAAATTTAACAATTTGTGACTGTTTTTATAGGTTTTGTGACCCTTTTTCTAGGTATTGTGACCTTTTTTCTAGGTTTTGTGACACTTTTATTGGTTTTGTGACCCTTTTATTGGTTTTGTGATAGCTTTTATAGGTTTTTTGACCGTTTTTATAGATTTTGTGACCTTTTTTCTAGGTTTTGTGACCCTTTTTCCAGTTTTGTGGCCCTTTTTCCAGTTTCGACCCTCAGAACTGTCTTTTTTCTTGAAATTAAGTAACAAGTACAGTTTAAAAGGGCCGTTTTTGAGACTGCCCTTTCAACTTAGGAATAAGCTGCTAGGTCAATAGACCATTCACGCTTTGATTTCACAGTCTATGCCGCCCTGTTTATTCATTCATTCATGAGTGACATAATAGTTTTTTATTTTATTATTACATAAGTCCTTTTACGAATTAAATTTACTCACGCTACCGTATAGTCAAAAGTCAGAGGTCAAAAGACCAAAATTTACCTTTTTACACCCAGAGAACTACCGAAAAATAAAATTTACTTCTTTTAACTCCACAGAACTATCAAAAAATTAAATTTTACCCCTTTTTACCCCTAAGATCTAGCGAAAAATTTAAATTTACCGCTTTCTTACCCACAGAGAACTAAACTTCGCCCACAACAACAAGAATTAAATTTCACCCCTAAGATCCATCGAAAAATTTAAATTTTTCCCCTTTCTTACCCACAGAGAACTAAACTTCGCCCACAACAACCTATCAGAAATCAAAGTTAACACTTGGCCGACCATGAACTCGCTGCTCCGACTGAACTTGTCGGCCAACATGTTGGAGACGCTCGAAGGGCACAGTTTTTCTGGCCTTCTTACTGTTCAACACTTGGATTTGTCTTACAATGGAATTACGAAGCCGCCCTGGGAAGCTTTGAATACCCTGACGAGTCTGCAGTACTTGTATTTACAGGTGAATTTTGTGTTACGGGGTAGACAGTCTTACATACCAATCAATATAGCTTTAAAACCAGCAAAATTTTTAAAAACGTGTAACACATAATACTCTTAATGTTTTTTTCTGTTGTTTTGTTTTGAATTTTTATCTATCACTAGCTGTTCCCCGCGGTTTCACTCGCCATTAGTGTGTATGTACTACAGTCTATAACCTTCCCCAAGAATCAGGCTTTCATATACAAAAAGAATTTTGCAAATCCGACCAGTAGTTTTCAAGTTATAAGCGTTCAAACAAACTAACAAACTCTTCAGCTTTATTATATTAGTATAGATTTATAGGATGTCAGAATGAAAATGATTAGATGTAAGTTTATTTAGTTTCGTTCTGATTTTTGTGATTGTACTTTATTCAATAAAATACACATGAAATAAATATCATTAAACTGCCTCCGTGGTCCAGTGGTTAAGGCGTTTGTCTGTATACTAGTGGGTCGTCGGTTCGATTCCCACAGGAAGCATATTGTTTTTAGTTGTTTCCAGTTTGGTTAGGACATTGCAGGCGTGAATCACCTGATTGTCTGATAATAAAGATGATTCCGTGCTTCGGAAGGCACGTTGAGCCGTTGGTCCCGGCTGCCATCTGGTAGTCGTTAAAGGGCACTTGTAGGGAGATCAAGCAGGTGCCACTGGAAAGAGATGCGAAATGCAAGTACAGCGCACTCTCCCGAGATTCGGCTCGTGTCACCGAGAGGTTGGTAGAGCCGTGGGAGGTGGAGGGAAGTGTAGTCGTTAAAGGGAAACGCGTCAGAGGAATAGGAACATGGTTATGTGTTGATGCCAACACAGTAAAATTTTTCAGGCTGCCTAAAAAAAACCCAAAGCAATCAGAAGATCATTTTTCATTTTACCTGACCGGGGATCGAACCCAGAACCCCATGAATAGCGGTCAGGCATCTTAACCATCAAGCCAAGAAGGTCTTAAAAATATTGTTTTTTGCAGAATAATAACATAACATTCCTATCAAAATCGGCATTCGGCAACCTACCCACTATGTTCCACTTGGATCTTTCTAACAACAAAATCGCGAGTGTCGCGCAACGGTCGTTCAACGGCATGCAACAGTTGCTCGATCTGTCGCTCCGTGGAAACCTGTTGGAAAGTGTGCCTAATGAGGCGTTCAAAGGACTAGTCGCTTTGAGGTTAGAATACTTTTTTTTACCTATACATCACCTTATTTTACCTTGTTTCACCTCACTTTAATTAAAATCACCTCACTTCGCTTCAATTCACCAAAATCCACTACACTACACTTCACCTTACTTTGCCACACTTCACCTTACTTTGCCACACTTCACCTTACTTTGCCACACTTCACCTTACTTTACCTTGCTTCGTCTCACTTCACCTCACAGTCATATCATATTATACATAAGTATCGCAACTAACGTGCAATAGTCGTTCAACGGTATGCAACAATTACTCGATCAGTCGCTCCGTGGAAACCTGTTGAAAAGTGTGCCTAATGAGGCTTTTGGAGAAAGGACTGGTCGCTTTGAAATTAGTTATGATTACGTTACTTTCACCTCATTTTACCTTACTTCACCTTGCTTCACCTTCTTTTCCTCACCCCACTTCGCCTCAATTCACCTAAATCCACCTCAGTTCACCTTTCTTTGCCTCACTTCACATAAATTCACCTTACTTTGCCTCATTTCACCTTACTTACCTCACCTCACTTAACTTATCTCACAATTCGCAAAAATCGTTCAACGGGATGCAAAAGTTGCTCGACCTGTCGCTCCGTGGAAACCAGTCGGCGTGTGTGCCTAATGGGGAGTTTAAAGGTTGCTTTGAGGTTAGTTACGATAGTTGTCATGTTTTACATGTCTTTACTACATAGTATAAAATAAAGTCGCTTTCTCTGTCCCTTTATCCCTTTGTATACTTAAATCTTTAAAACTACGCAACGGATTTTGATGCGGTTTTTTTAATAGATAGAGCGATTCAAGAGGAAGGTTTTTATGCCCATGCGAAGCCGGGGCGGGTCGCTAGTCTAAACTATACTGTACCTAACCCCAATTCATCTTCGCCTCGCTTAACCTCATATTGCTTTACATCACCTAACTTCGCCTGAATTCACCTAAACCCACCTCACTTCACCTTAATTCACCTGACTTCAGAAAAATTCACCTTACTTTGCCTCACTTCACATCTCATCTAAAGAAAGATAACTATAATTATAGACTAGTTTACATGTATTTATTTAATTTTGTATATTTTTCCAGAAAGCTGGACTTGTCATACAATATGCTGGAGAAAATCGACAACAAAACGAACGGGTTGCTTGATGATTGCTTGTCTTTAGAGAAGGTAAATACATATACGTCACACAAATGACACACGACGACCTCCGTGGCGTTATGGTTAACATGCATGCTATTCAGGAGGTCCCGGGTTCGATCCCAATCAATCAATTACTTACATACTGTGTCCGCACAAAGAAAACTGGGATAAGGTAAAGGAAAAGAAGAATGTGTCTCAGACAATTGGCCATGCTCATCCTGGTGTCAGGGAAAACTTAAGCTACTCAAGAGGTCCTGGGTTCGATCCCCGATCAGGTCAAGATGAAAAATTATATTTTCTAATTGGCCTGGTTCTTGGATGTTTATCTATATACGTATTTGTTATAAAATATAGTATGGTTGAGTTAGTATCTCATAACACAAGTCTCGAACTTTCTTTGTGCTAACTCAATCTGTTGTTCCTATATATTTATTTATTTTAACCCACTTCTAAAAAAAGAGGCAATTCGACGTATTCTCTAATGTCAAAGGTTATTTATAACATTTTTTACGTGTTTTAGGTCAACTTAAGTCACAATAAATTCAGTTTTTTGACAAAAAAGATGTTTCCTTCGTCGCCTTGGATCCCGTACCGACTGATGGAAGTCGACCTGAGTTACAACGAGATACCAGTCCTTACTCCTGATTTGACACACGGTACAAGAACTGTAAAGAGATTGTACTTGAGAGGGAATATCATTAATGATGTCAGAAGCAGTAAGTACTTTATTTTCTGTGAAATAAGATTCAATTTCCATCAGCAATTTAACTGTTTGTACGGGTCGATAAAAGTTGATCTGAGTCACAATGTCGTTCCCTACTAATGATTTAGGTAATCCACGGTTTTAGAACTGCCAAGAGGTATTATTATCAATAATATCAGAAGCAGTAAGTATTTGAACCTTAATTTCTTTAAAATAAGATTCAATTTCTTTGGAAATATAGCGTCGTGATTCATGTACGGGCGGGCCGATGGTAGTCGACCTGAGTCACAACGAGATATTAGTCTTCATTTTAGATTAACATTTAATTTAACATTTAGTATTTAAAAGCGATTATAATCAATGACATCTTATTAAATCAGTTGTAGTATATTTGAACTTTATGTCTTGCGTTATAAGATCTAATTTCCTTAAAATTTAATTAAAATCATGTACGGGTCAATCAGAAACGACCTGAATAACTGAATTTTTTTTTCCAGATGTGATGGGCAACTTGACTTCTTTAGAGGTTTTGGACTTGTCCGATAACAATTTGAAGGATTTGGTGTCCAGGACGAGTGAGTATCATCATGTGGTCTAAATGCCTAAGATAAAAAAATAGCTTTTATTTTTTGATAATAGGTGGCGCTACAAGATTTGTGAAAATTCAATCTTGTTAAGATCCTATTTATTTTTGTCAAAAAAACGCCCGAATACTCAAACGCTACTCTATTCTATTCTATTTTTATTTTTATGGCTCCATCGTTTAGCCAAACGATGATTCTGCCAATGTCAAAGTTTGAGAAGCACAGGTGTATGACGTCAAAAAAAAACTAGCTGAGACAGATGACCGGTTGAGGAGCTCTGTGTGATCTAAAACAAAACAAACAAATACTTGTTAGTTTATTAAGGAGTTAGTAGAACGTTTACATAATATACAACACAGACAGTTAATGGAAGTGTTATACAGAAACGCTACTCAATTTTGAGAGCTGCTCAAGTATCATGCTGTCGCGCTGAACGTCAACGATATGACAGTGACAGCATGATACTTGGACAGCTCTCAAAATTGAGTAGCGTTTGAGTATTCGGGCATAAGAGTGTGAATTGAAACACGTTTTTTTAAAGTACCCTCATCCTACCACAACCTGATTTAGTGCTTTATTTATTTGTTATAAAATATAGTATCGTTGAGTTAGTATCTCATAACACAAGTCTCGAACTTGCTTTGGGGCTAACTCAATCTGTGTCATTTGTCCCTATATATTTATATTTATGTGCGGGCTTAGAAGGAATTATTAAAGAGTGTCAATCGTTGAAAATTACGACTCGCTCTTGACGATTTCAATCCATTTACAGCCGAAGGTAAATTTGAACTGCCAGAAAACCTAACGGAACTATATTTACGAAACAACGAACTAGAGCGACTACCAATGGAGAATATAGCCAAGTCCAAGATTCGAATCTTGGACGTCAGGGACAATAGGCTGACCAGCTTTGACCCTAGGCTGGTAAGGAAGATATCTGATGAAGGAATGCGGGTGTATTTTGAAGGTAATTATTTTAAATAACTAGCGGCGTGGTACAGTGATCTGCAGAGAAATATGACCCCCTTTCAATAGTGATAGGTAGTTAGATTTCTCTGCAGCCGACTGTACGTCCTTCGCTACGTATAAAGTGAAATGATAAAGAAATGAAGAGCCGCTCGACCGATTTTGTGCAAACTTCACATAAACAATCTACTAAATAGTCCGAACAAAGCCTGAACATTTGGTTTGGATAGGTCCGTTCTTGAGTTATAAAATTACAACGAAAAGTGGCATTGATTTTTATATATATTGATGACTAGCTGTTCCCCGCGGCTCCGCCCCGCGTGGAACTCTGTTATATCGCGTCCAAAAATAGTCTATGTTTGACCTCAAGTCGTTAACTACATCCCTACCAAATTACATCACAATCGGTCCAGCAGTTTAGCCGTGAAGAGGTGACAGACACACAGACAGATTTTCGCATTTATAATATTAGTATGGATATGGAAGTATGGATGGATGATGATTGATGACTAGCTTTTTTAACCACCGACGTAAAAACAGTGGGGTGTTATTATTTTGACGTGTCGGTGGGAGTGGGTGTCTGTGGATGGTAGCTCCCGAACGGATGAACCGATTTTGATTTTGTTTCTCTATTTGAAAGGTGAATTCGTCGGGAGTGTTTTTCATATAACTATTTTTATACATTTATTTAATTACCTACTATATGGATCTAAATTTGATTTAAATTTATATTTATTTAAAAACCTTTATTGTTCTTCTTTTTTCATTTAAAATAGCTATATATTTTTTTAAGGAAATCTTCTTTTGTGTGATTGCCTAACACGCCCTCTCAAACATTATCTAAACCGACTATCCTCAACCTCCCTAAACGAAGCGACAATATACACCAAGCTAACCTGTACGGAACCTAGCAATTTAGAGGGAGAAACTATATTAAAAGTAGACGAGGAGAGGTTATTGTGCGCTGGCAACATTGAATTGGACAACAAATTGGAGGAGTATGGCAACACTGCCGATTTTGTCACCGAGCCTGATTTGGCTTTTAGGGATATTCAATAGTAAGTTATTTATTTATTAACTAGCTGCAAACCGCGGATTTACCCGCGTTGTAATATACACAGCAGCGCCATCTACTTTATTAAGCGCCATTTTTTTACCAAATCTTTTCCCATAGATTTGGTCGCGTGCTTTTAGGGATAAAGTTATCCTATATGTTAATTTAAGGTACCAGCTACCGCCTTTCAGCCTCTGACGTGGTTCCTTTAACGACTACCAGATGGCAGCCGGGACCAACGGCTTAACGTGCCTTCCGAAGCACGGAATCATCTTTATTATCAGACAATCAGGTGATTCTAGCCTGCAATGTCCTAACCAAACTGGAAACAACCAAACACAGTATGTTTCCCGTGGGAATCGAACCCACGACCCACCGGTCTGGAATGGGTCAACAGGCAAACGCCTTAACCACTGGACCACGGAGGCAGATAATGGTACAAATGGCTTCTACCAAACCTTAGCCTGGGTCTTGGATGTTTATCTATATATGTATTTGTTATAAAATATAGTACCGTTGAGTTAGTATCTCATAACACAAGTCTCGAACTTACTTTGGGGCTAACTCAATCTGTGTGTTACTTTGGGGCTAACTCAATCTGTGTGATTTGTCCCTATATATTTATTTCATTAACATTTAGCAAAAACAAAAAATGCATTCGGGTTTATGGTTTTTTTTAAACTATTTTTTTATTTCAGTGCCCAATCATCAATATATGCCTACTGGTTCGTAAAAACTATACAAGATTTAGCCGATTTCAACCTCTACATACGCGACGGCAAAAACAACCTTTTATATAGCAACACTGTCGCCTACAACCTCCGCTCTATGACCATAACCATAGACAACGAATTAAAAAGTAAAATAAGCAATAGCGAAATATGCATACAGGGCAAAACGTCCGATAATAATGCCCGAAAGTGGTTCAGTTCTCAATGTCAAAAAGTGCCGCCAAATTTTGACAGTTGGCCGAAAAAGTTGAGCATAGACAAGAGGAGGTTGACGAAAAAAAAAGTTAGCTACAGCTGGTTCAGTAATAGCGTTTTGGGTTTAGTTAGCGATTCGATATTGATAACTTTGTGCATTTTTCTTGGCGTTTGTTTGAAATTGAGCGATATAGATTTTTGATATTTATCCGATTGGGAAGGGAGGGTTATGTATTTTGTTAAGGACTTATAGCCGCACTGAGATTCGTTTAATGATTAATTAGATTGGTGTTTTTGATTGGTTCGCGGACGAATGTCATATATAATTTTTAGATTTTGCAGGTTAAGCAACTCTTTAGTATAGATTTCATTTTAAGATTTATACTAAAGGAGTTTTTTAAATAATCAATTATCTATAATAATGATTTGCTTAAGTAATCATTAAACGATTGAGTGAGGCTATAAGACCTACTTGATATTGTTTACCATTACAGTAGTGTCATGAGATCCCTCTTATCGCGTTGGGGGTTAAAAAACAGTATACTTTAAAAAAACCACGGTAAAAATCGAGGCTACGATTTTTTTTCCTTAAAACCATTGATCTTAGTCAAAAAATGTATATTTCGATTGTAAAATCAGAATTTAAAAAGAACGTAGGAATTACGTTACTAAGTAATAAGTACGTGGGAACTACGTTACTTGTTAAACACCTGGTATTCACTACGTAACACTTTATTCAGTAAGTGATAACTAAATAAATAAAAGTTGTAATGAAATAAATAAAAAAAAAACTCCCATCTCATACAAATGAATAAAGTTTCAGACTAGTCTTTGTATGGTAGATCGATAAAATTTTAACTAATTTCACAAAGAAAATATCTAGAAAGTAATTTATGTATATTGAACACCCTGTGTTTGAATGGTGATAAAAATTTCCACCCTGTATATGCTCTAATTGGAGCATTCCACTTGACTGACTTTCCGTCCTTTAGTTTTAAGTTTTATAAAAAAATACGAAATTTTTCATGACTTTATACAACAATTTATTTTTATATATCCTTAAGTTGTGGTAAGACACGAATTTGTACTTAAAACGTTTCAAAATTAGGTTTGTTTTTATATCTTCTCATTTCCCGAAAGATTTTTGGGTTATAATATTTTAAGCCAAGAGTTCGTTAATCTGCTATTTTTATGTTTTTAGGGTTCCGTTCTTAAAAGGTAAAAAACGGGACCATATTTACTAAGACGCCGCTGTCCGTGCGTCCGTCCGTTTGTCACAAGGCTGTATCACATGAACCGTGCTAGCTAGACAGTTGAAATTTTCACAGACGATGTATTTCTGTTGCCGCTATTACAACAAGTACTAAAAACAGAATAAAATTAATATTTAACTCAAGCTTCCATACAACAAACGTGATTTTTTGCGATTTTGCATAGATACTGGTACGGAATCGTTAGTGCGTCGAACTCGCACTTGGCCGTTTTTTTTTATTATACTATGTAACAAGGTGCTAACAATCTTAGAATTTTCTAATAATGACGAACTCCGTGGCGTAATGGTTAACATGCCTGCCCGCTACTCAGGAGGTCCCGGGTTCGATCCCCCGGTCAGGTCAAGATGAAAAATGATCTTTTTCTAATTGTCTTGGGTCTTGGATGTTTATCTATATATGTATTTGTTATAAATATAGTATCGTTGAGTTAGTATCCCATAACACAAGTCTCGAACTTACTTTGGGGCTAACTCAATCTGTGTGATTTGTGCCTATATATTTATTTAATAAAATATTTATAGTTATTTACACACTAATTAGACATTTACGTATGTGTCTTTGGGAAAGCGGTTACCATAACCTTGCAATAATATTACAGTTGACGTACTTAATTATATATCTTTGATTGATATAGATTATATTATTTATATTTTGAGATCGGTATTATAAAGAATACTCCAAACAATATAATAAATATACACATATATAAAATATATTTTATAAATTTTCAAAACGTATTAAAATATATGTGTATATTTATATCGTTTTGAAAATTTATAAAATATTTTTTTTATAAGCAGTTATGGAATGCCTTATTGCTTTATACATTTTTTGCGATACATAGTGGATATATAATTCTATAAAAAATCCAATATAATCATGTTTTTTATATAAAATTTTTACATAGTTCCTTAAAATAATGTATATGTTTTAGGTCACATTGTAGTATTTAAGCCATATAGTTCACCAAGGTGTAAAAGGTCGACTGACCTTGCAATGCACTCGACCATGCAAGCTTAAATTGACAAGTTAAACCGTTTTTAGTTTAATTAAATTGGCATTAATTAATGTTTTCTACTCGCAAAAATTAAGTTAAAATAATTAAATTTTGTAATAGTATCAGATATCGCAAATTATAGCTTTAATTTTGTCTTTCAACGTGAGAATCTCGTATGAACTTTGTGATTCTAAGCTCAACTTAGGATAAGCGTCTCTATATTGGCACAATTTTTTTTAATTTTGTGTTTATTTTATTCGTGTTTTGATATAAGTGTGTTGTCTGCAATAAGCCACAATGCCTCTTATTAAAAAAATATATGGTAATGTTGTATTTGAGAACCGGTTTGTTCCCGTTGAGTCACACCAACACTGGGGGAAAAAAATCTCAATGAGTAACAGTGTTACACATTGCAACTGACATTTGTCAATGCGACACTGTTATTAATCAGCACTGTGTTCCAGTTGAGTCACAGTAATTAAATAAATAAATTTAATGAAAAATCATATAAAAACACACAAGTTTATTTTGTCAATCACTATGAAACAAATAGTAATTTAATGCTTTGGGAATTTTTTCCCAAAGAGTAGCAGTATTATTGGTGTGACGCAACGGGAAGAAAACAGACACAAACCGAAAAACCTATATGTCAACGTACTAAATGTGTCATTAAACTATTAGTAATATAATGATATGCAATTCCCGGGAATTTCGGAAACTTGCGTGCATTTTGGGTATATTCCCGGAAATATTTCCAAATTTTCCAAAGTCTTTTGGAACTTTGGGAAAAATTCCCGTATCTTTGTAAATTTTCAACCGCACATCATTAGGCATTACATTAAAAGATTTATTGTTCCATAAAAGAAAATACTTTAAAAAAAATAGTACTATAATCGCTGGACTAAGTGCTAAAAGCATTCTCTAAACCATTGGAAGAAACAGAAAAACTGTGCGCTGCAAAAAAGAAAATGTTTAAATTTAACTTCTTATGTTGACATAAAAAGCGAAAAGCATTCTATATGTGTTTTTTATAAAAAAATTGAAATATTTTATACAAAGTGGACATTCCATATATATTTCCTGTTGTCCAAATGTAATTTGAATGAATCTCTGGTGTTATTTTATATAAATTTATACAAAAATGTTGTGAGAAATAAAATAAATTTTATATTTTTTATATTTTATTGTATTTTTTATCTAGTAATTGCATTTTTTTTACATATCTCATTTCCTTATTGTTATAATTAATTATTTACGATTTATGTACGAATTACAGAATTACAACTTATGTTTAAAATTTCAAAGAAACGTTAGAGCAGTTTTCCAAAACACAAGTTTAAGTAAATTTATTGCTCGTTTAAAAATTTCGCATACACATTAATGAAGTATTGAGAAGGACATAGGGTACCTTTCATCCCGGGAAAAAAGCACTATTCCCGTGGGAATCTCACGCGGGTGAAGCCGCGGGCGAAAGCTAGTTTATAAATCGATAAAGAAAACTTCAATCAAGTGTGCTTTTAAACAAAAAATATGTTAAAATCGGTCCATTCATTTAGAGAAATTACAGAGAACGCACAACCTAAACAGTCCTACACACTTTTTTGCTTCGGCTTCAAATAAATATAAAAATGAAACTTAATTTGCACAGAATAAGGTAATTTCTTTGAGTTTGGACAGATTCGCCCTCGCTTCATGTGACACTATTAGACAATTACTAATTTCTTGTAAATGCTACTTTTATAGTTGTGTCATTTTTAAATATTTCATTTTAGCTATTAAACAGGCATCCTCTTCATTGACCTTTGTCCTGTAAATGAAGAAATATCAATGGAAACTATAATCACAGACTACAAAATACTATATTTAAGTAGTAAATACTAGAGACCCGCCCCGGCTTCGCATGGGCATAAAAACCTTTCTTGAATCACTCTATCTATTAAAAAACCGCATCAAAATCCGTTGCGTAGTTTTAAAGATTTAAGCATACAAAGGGACATAAGGACAGAAAAAGCGACTTTGTTTTATTGTATGTAGTGCTTATCCTCCCATTGCCTAAGAGAAAAAAAAACTCGTGCCACATTATATTCAAAACCAAATCACTTTTCCATATTTTTTTTTCGGAAATTGTACTAAATACGAAACATAGTTACCTATTTCTTGATTTTATATATAATAAATTATATTGATTTATAACCCTTCTTATCTTGGCGATAAAATACACACATATTACACGATTATTCTGTATGTATCTTAATTTTTTTTTTGGAAATTTGTAAACTAAAAAATAGTCAAATACAATAGATAAAAAATAAATACATTAATTGGCGCCTAATTTATTCTTCACTAGCTGTTCCCCGCGGCTTCGCCCGCGTGGTACTCGGTTATATCGCGCCCAAAAGTAAGCCTATGTTTGACCTCAGGTCGTTAACTACATCCCTACCAAATTTCATCCCAATCGGTCCATCCGTTTAGCCGTGAAGAGGTGACAGACAGACAGACAGACAGACAGACAGACTTTCGCATTTATAATATTAGTATGGATGTAGGTACCTAAGCATAGGAACTGCGTTCGCCCAGAGACGAACTACATGGTATTTTTAATATTTTTTACATCTATAATAAATTAATTATAATCTTAAATAAATACTTAAATTAAATTTGCACAGTTTTATTAAAGGGTCACACTTGTCAGTTAAATCTGTGTTCTAATTACGACTTCGGCAAAGTCAAAAGTGTGTTTGTAAGTTTTGAGTTTATTTGTTGGAGGTAATCTTCAAAACTTATTAATCGATTTAAAAAAATATTTCATCATATGATAGCCTTATTTACGATTATATGACAAATGTGTGAAACTGCGGGGCACAGCTTATATTAATTAACTTGACAAATGAGGAGTTTTGGCGGGAAGGTAAAAGTCACAACATGTCGGTGTTGTATTTATTTTCCAAAAGTATTTGTGCATAATAAAGGTGGATTATTATTCGCTAAGTGTTCGTGAAGAAGCGTGTGTGTTGGGAAGTGGTACAATGTCGTATAAGTGACTTTAATCCTTGTCATCAAAATCTCCCAAGATAATGCTAAGTGAAACTTCCACCGCTCCACTTAGCCCTCTGACTAACTTGACTAGACATGACTACTCTAAATGAAGAACATTCAAATAAAGCTGGCAAAAATAAGCTAGGTGGATTAAGGCAACAACATTGGACGACCTCCGTGGCGTAATGGTTAACATGCCTGCCCGCTACTCAGGAGGTCCCGGGTTCGATCCCCGGTCAGGTCAAGATGAAAAACGATGTTTTCTGATTGGCCTGGGTCTTGAATGTTTATCGATCTATGTTATAAAATATAGTATCGTTGAGTTAGTATCCCACAACACAAGTCTCGAACTTACTTTGGGGCTAACTCAATCTGTGTGATTTGTCCCTATATATTTATTTACAACAAAACACAAAAAAAAAACTTCAACTGACAAATGTGACCACATTTTCTCTCTGATTGTGACCTTGTTGATAGTTATTGACTAGAATTTCCCATACTTCTTATCATCAGCCTTGGTTTCCACTGGGTATTCGTACTCCCCATAATGCTGGCCGTGGTAAGGCGATGGTGGGTGCTCGTGTGACGAATGTTCTGGGGTGTGGTGCCAATCGTGGTGGGTTAGGTGGGTTTCTGGAAGAAAAGAAGTAAAAAATAATAATAATAAAAAAACTTTAAAAAGTCTTTAAAAGGTGTGGTCTGAAGTCTAAATAAAATATATTTAAAACTAGCTTTAGCGTGTGTATTTCCCACAGGAACAATGCTTTTTCCCGGGATGAAAGGTATCCTATGTTCACACTTATTTTTTTTAATTCGGGCAAACAACTCAGCATTGCCTGATTACTACTTTTGAGAGATATCGTCATTTCGGGCAAAAAGCTGAACTAGTTGGTTTATGTAGGAAAAGTAAGGCTTTAAGTCAACCATTCACATATTTTTTGTAATAAAGTTTAATAAATAAGTACTAAGTAGGTACTCAAAGATTTAAAAAAATAGCTTGATTTCCTATTTCCATGGTACCTACTAGTAAATAGACTAAACTGGGAACACAATAGTTTTAAATAAATATGTTGTTATAGTGTTTTTGAAAGCAAATTTTTAAGGAGTCCGAACCCCGTATGGGGATAATACAAGAAAAAAAAAGAAACAAAACAAAATAATATAAGATGAGTAAATGCATGCGATGACAACAAAATCTTACCGATACTTCTCATACTTCTTTTATATGCATGACCTGTAAGTCCTGGAACAAACAAACAGATCGCTTTTAAATTAAGTATAATAAGATTTTGTTAGCAAAGCATTCGAGACGTGTAACTACTTAGGTGAGTTGATCAATAAATTAATTGTAAAACTATATTTTTTATACTTTTAAGTAATATTTTTTCTATTAAACGCTTTTTACCCGACTACGGCGAAGCCAAATGGAAGGGTAATGATTTTGGCAGTCTATGTATGTATGTGAAGAATAATTTTATTATCTTACCATGATGTTCATGATGAGGGACGTACTCGTAGTGGTGATGGTCTTTTAATTTCCACGCGGTAAGGTATGATGCCAGCTGGGAAAAATTAAAAAAGTAAATTCATTATCTCATTCGTGTTAGTTACACAATTTATAACTCAAGAATGGCTGAACTGATTTCACTGAAAATTGATGGGGAGGTAGCTTAGAACCAGGAGGACATAAAATACCTTTTATTATTACTAGTAGTTCTGTGAACAGTAGACCTCGCGAATAACCTCCGTAAACCCCCTTTTCTTTTTTTTCAAACCTCTATAGATAGGTATTTCCCATTCTGTTAAATAAAAATGAAAATGGAAATAAACTTATCTATGAGCGAAAACAAAACCATAGCGCATATTTATTTGTAAAAGAACTATCTTGCAGCCAGTGATATAAACAATACAACAATATAGCAAACTTCCCCCATTTTCCCTCAATCAAAAAAAAGCTCGAGACATTTGACATATAAAATTTCAAAAATACCAAGGAACACGTGTGCCAAGTTTCATGAGAATCCGTTCGTAAACAACGACACAGAAAACTTTCCCCCTTTTTTCCCCATTTTCCCTCCAATCAAAAAAAGCTCTCGACAAAAAATTGCAAATAAATCAAGGAACACGTGTGCCAAGTTTCTTTAGAATCCGTTCAGAAATGCGACCTCTAGCCCGGAACAAACAGACATCCGGACAAAAGCAAAATTTGCCAGAAATGGAGACTCGCTCGCTTCGCTCGCTCGGTCAATTAATAGTCGAATTTTGCTCACTGCAGTAGGTGCCCCTTCTCCATCCGACATCATACGGTTGGAATTTCTTAGTAGCTTTATTTTTACTTACTTTAGAGTTTTTTCTATGTTCAAGTAAGTACTTGAAATAAAAATATCATTCATTCATTCATTTACTACTGCCTGTTTTGTCATACAAAATTGCTAACGCAGTCGCTAGCCTCTGCGTATTTGTTATAAAATATAGTATCGTTGAGTTAGTATCCCATAACACAAGTCTCGAACTTACTTTGGAGCTAACTCAATCTGTGTGGTTTGTCCCTAAGTACATTTTTATTTATTTAAGACTAGCTGTTCCCCGCGGCTTCGCCCCGCGTGGGACTCGGTTATATCGCGCCCAAAAGTAGCCTATGTTTGACCTCAGGTCGTTAACTACATCCCTACCAAATTTCATCACAATCGGTCCAGCAGTTTAGCCGTGAAGAGGTGACAGACAGACAGACAGACTTTCGCATTTATAATATTAGTATGGATGGAAGTATGGAAGTATGGATAATCTAGTCAGAAGGCTTGAGTGAAGCGGTGGAAGAATTTCACATAGCATATCTTGGAGATTTTGGTGACAAGGATTAAACGTTACTTATTCGCCACTGTGCCACTTGCCAACACTCACGCATGTTCACGAACACTTAGCGAATAATAATCCACCATTATTATGCACAAATACTCGAAAAAAAACATAAATTTAAGAAAATATAATAAATCGACGATATCTTGATGACTTTATCTCCCCGCCAAAACTTGAAAATATTTTATTTAAAAATAGTAGATAGTAGTCATTGTTTGTAATTTATAGTACAAAGTACTAAAAAAAGATCTTGTAGACCAAAATTTATAGTCTCTACCTGCCCCTGCGGGAAATAGGCGTGATTATACATTATTTTACTCTTGGAGTGGCCATTGATAATTAAATAGCATTCTCGTAACCGGTTATAACATTAATGAAAGAGAAATCGGTCAAGTGCGTGTTTAATGCCCGTTTTCACCAACAAGCCCCTATGTTTAGGGGACCACTTAGTGGTGTTTAGGGGGCTCTTAGTCAGAAATTCGTTTTCACCAAAGCTTAAGTGTTACCTATATGCTTAGGAAGTCTCTTATATTTAGGGGGTCGATTATTCGATACTTAACCGACCCCTAGCCGTTTTCTAGTATATTTTTGAAATAAAATGCATATGGAATTGTCAGTTTCGTTTAGTTATAATATTCTTCGAGGCTGTTTAAACTGTGAAATTAAGTATAACTTCACATCAAGGATTTTAAGACCGAAAACCGGCAACGAACAAGTCATCAAGTAGATGAAGCATTCTACGGCCATTCTCAGAAGGCTTAATTTAGAGCGTCCAGTGCAAAATCTTCATGTAAACATAATAATATTATGTGCTGTTTTTTTTTTGTAAAGTAGCTAACAACTATTTCTATGTGTTTCACTTTAAAAAATATCTCTATATTGCATAGTATAACAGAATTATTTTTTCAAAACATTGTTCTTAAATTACCACGACGCGTCCACGCGCTCTCCCAGTTTGGAAACTTGTCTAATACTAATTCAGAGAAAGAGTTTAAGTTATTTTAGATGGTTTTTTATATAAAGGAATATGTATTTAACAACATATCAAAAATACAACAAGTTACTAGTACTTTCTTTGTCAAAATTATCAAATGAAGACGTGTCCGACCTTGGACAATAATTGCCAAAACCACTTGCAATCGAGGGCGCACATCCCTAAATAAGAATCTCTGGCACATTACTATAGCACAGATCCCGAGCCGTCAGTGTTGTCGAGGTACTCGTCGAGTGTGATCGTGCGCTGTGTCGAGTAATCGCCAATTAGACACCTAAGTATCCAATTGCCATGACTTTGGTTTTCGATTTTTCTAATTCATGTAGCCTTGATTAAAAACTTATGAGTTATTGTTAACTTATTCTTGTTTATTGAAAATAAAGCAGATTTCTGGGCTCTATGGATTATGATGTGTCTTTATGAGAATTCTGTTTATTAAGTAGCTTTTTTTTTGGAAAATCATGTTTCTCTCTAAGAGCCACGACGCTAATTGCCACAACTTTTCTAATTGCCATCGCTGCTGTTGTTTAAAAATAAGTATATAA
Organism: Apomyelois bistriatella; assembly: GCA_947044815.1. Taxonomy (NCBI): domain Eukaryota; kingdom Metazoa; phylum Arthropoda; class Insecta; order Lepidoptera; family Pyralidae; genus Apomyelois; species Apomyelois bistriatella. The sequence continues at coordinate 981,736 of OX345715.1, read as the reverse complement.
CAGCTGTTATTTAAGGTGATACCTCGGTGAACACTAGCGCCACCGTCAATTAAAAACCAAAACAGCTGTTATTTCCGTTAGATTTAAGTAAACTCAAACAATAATAAACTAATTATAATGTTGAATTGTTGCGTTTTATATGATAGTTTCTCAACAAAAATAATATATAATATGTAAATGTCTTTTTTAAATACATAAGCGGTCATTATTCAATATACTTATATGGAAAAATTCAAGTTTCTAATTACCGGGACGAGGTAAAATTATAATTTCTAATTGTCACAACCATCAAATATTTTAGATACCGATAACTTGGATACTACATAAGCTAAATAAATGCCAATACGATTAAATTTACAATTGATTCATATTCATTCTCTCTACAGTCATATTTCATGAATAAGTTCAAAAAATTAAAAGGGTTGTGATAATTAGACTAAGAATGCCAAAATTGAGAATGGCCGTCTATTGTTCTTTTTTATTTGAAGTCATCCAGATGTTGCAGGGATGGTGTTCCGTTATCTGTATTTTGTTTTGGTACTATTTTTGTTTTTTTCCCTTACAAAATTTTAATAGGTAAAATACCTAACGAATAACGTAAATCATATTGTTACATACAAATATATTTTATAAAGACTAGTATATTCTTCTACATATATAACCTATTACTTAATATGTTAATTAATTGTCTTTAGAATTTCCAAATGTTTGATATACCACAAAACAGAACGTAGGCAAAAGTAACAAACCATAGAGCCACGGCTCATGTCGCTTGTGTTTTTTTTATTTTCATATTTTTATAAGTCGAAATAATGTCAAAATATGTAATTGTACACTAACAACATATTTTAAGTCTTTTACATAAAATTTGTTATGAATTTCAAAGATATTGCAATTTGTTTAACTATCGATATGTCGTCGATACGCTGAATGACATCCCCTAACATCACCATCTGTCACCTAACTAAGGGCCGGTTTCGTAGGTAACACTTAGCATGGTGAAAATGAATTTAGGTAGGAGTTGGATTTACGGGTACCCTTAGCTTAAGGGACTCTTAGTAAGGAATCACTTAGAAGTTTGTTGGTGAAAATGGCCATAAGTGTCAAGTGGAGAGTTCCGTATGTTAACTGTACTTATTATACATTTTAACATAAAAAATACAAGTTCTAATAAAAAATAATAATTAAGAAACTAAGAATTACATTTGTAATTTTTCGCATAATTGTAGTAAGTTTTATTTTAAGCTTGGTTCGTAATTTTATCATGTTAAAATACAAAATAAAATTACTTATATTTTATTTCTTTTGGGTCATTATTTAGTAGTACTAAAGTATATTAATATTTATTTTAACAAAATTAACTTTATAATAATTTTACTAGTACTAATCATACAATACTTTAAGTATCCTATAAATTCGAAGCCAACCGGATCGGAACTATGATGCTACAAGGCTATAAGGGTTTCATCTTGCCATTTTTACGGGACCCTAAAACCAACCAAAGACTGCTCCAAATTTGATTGACATTTACACACAGTAGGCGTATAATCTATGCACAAAAAAAAAACGCTTAACTGGACTACGTAGTGAGTACTGTGAAAAGTTGATATATTTTTTGTTTATATTCACAGGTAATGCGTTGATCTAGGCGACAATCAAATTAGGTATTACTTTTTATTTTATTTATTTTTGAAACACAACAGTTGCGTAGCCAAAGTCAAAATCGCAAACCGTTATCGAGGAACGACAAGAACAAAATGTATGTATGGGTTTGACAAACGATCGACCATGTGATTTAGCGCAGCTTATGTAAATCCCATACATTTCTTGTCGACATTCATTAACGTCTTGAATTTGTAACTTTGGCTGAGCCCCCAGATTACCACCAAAAGAATAAATAAATTACCTAAAAAAATAATTCCAAACTTAAAATAAATAGATACCCAAGCGTGACGTGACGGTATTCCTTTTTCAAACTGTTTTAAGTTTTGAAGTTGCCTGAATTTAAAGCAAAGAAAACACTACGCAAAGCCTATGTTTTAGCTTGATTACAGTTATCAGCGGCCGCACTCGCCGTCGTTTGACACCATAGATTAAAAAAAAATTTGCGGGCGCGATTCCTATTTCTATGTTTGACACACACGATCGTTTAAGTAGCCCCTAGCCCCGCTAGGCTTTCGAACTTCTTATACGTTATATATAACGTTTACTTACTCCTAAGCAAAAACGCACATACTTAACTAGTTTCACTTCAGTCAAAATCAAGTTCAAGTTCCTAATTACTTACAAATATAATATCATCTAAATAAAACCAGTCGGTCAACTGGTTTTAAGTACAGTTGGGAGTAGAAAAATCTGACAACCCGCTAATTACGGTGACTAAATAGGGGGTCAGTTTCATGTGCTTTCGACTGTACAATGTACATTCAATCATGTTTAGTAATCTTTTGATGTTTGTCGCCTCAATGTGAGTGAGGCCTATCAAGCGCATGAGTAGATATTTCTGTACACAGAGGTACCTAGGTAAAAAGCATGAAGTAAAAGCAGAAGAATAATAATACTAGTTGTTGCCCGATTCTAATTATATTTACGTAAGATGCAATTAAGTGTTCACTTAAAATTTTCAAACCTTACTCTCTGTTCCTTTATCTATGACACTTATCCAAGACCTAAGCCAATCTGAAAAAGATAATTTTTCAACTTGATCTCATCGGGGATCGAACCCGGGACCTCCTAAGTAGCGGCAGGCATATTGACCACTAGCTTTTACCAGCAACTTCGCTCGCGTGGAATTAGAAAATTTTTGCCAGGAAGAAAAATTTATTAGGTTATATGGCCGATATTTGGTGTACACATACAAATATTCCAGTAATCTCCCTTGGGAACTTGATGCTTTTTCAGGACCAAAAGTAGCCTATAGTACTCTCCATCCTTTCAACTAACTCTATGCCAAAAATCAGGTCGATTGGTTGCTTAGCTACGGCGTTAAGGAAGGACAAACAAACAAACACACTTTCACATTTATAATATTAGTATTATTATGGATTACGCCACGGAGGTCGTCAGTTAGTAATTGAGTTACCTTAGCAGATCCAACGGCAATCTTCAATACCAGAAGCAGGAGACCAATTTTCACAGCTTTAGCTGCTAAGAATGTCGTCAACAACATTCCAGCCGAAGACATCCCGAGGAAGAAGATGATTGGCAGGATAGCGCTTACCTTCTTCATGCTTCGGCCTTCTAAAGCTGAAAAAAAAACATAGCTTTTTATAATATTTTACGGCCCTGGAAACAAGTCCTTTAATCCACCATCAAAACCAAAGTTGCGTTATCAAATGTGTATTACTTTTTACTTTTTTTTTTGGCGCAAACGAAACTATATTTTCTTGAATTTAATAATCTTCAGTCCTACTTAAGACAAGTCAAGTCAAAAACGTCATGTCAGTCTAGTCCAGTAAAGTAAATCTAGTCAGAGTCAGCAGATGGCTAAGTGAAGCGGTGGAAGAATTTCACTTCACATAATCTTGGAGATTTTGGTGGCAAGGATTAAAGTCACTTAAATGACATTGTACCACTTCCCAACACTCACGCTTGTTCACGAACACTGAGCGAATAATAATTTCCCATTATTATGCACAAATACTAGAAAAAAACATACATTTTGGAATATAAATACACAGCGCCATGTTGTGACTTCTATCTTCCCGCCAAAACTCCTTTGATCGCGTTGGCATATAATTTTAATTATTTTACAGCCGAAAAAGACCGTAAACTTATTATTTATGAATTTCAACTTAATATGGTCATGGAGTTTTTGGAGGGAAAGTAAACTGTCGCTATGTCCGCGCTGTATTTAATTACCAAAACTTAGGTTTTATCGAGTATTTGTGCTTAATATTGGTGGATTATTATTCGCAAAGTGTTCGTGAACAAGCGTGAGTGTTGGGAAGTGGTACAGTGTCGATTATGTGACTTTTATCTTTGTCACCAAAATCTCCAAGTTATAGCTAAGTGAAATTTTTCCACCGCTTCACTTAGCCATCTGACTGACTAGAATAACTCACTTGACTAGATTAGACTACTGACTTGACTTTTTGACTTGACTTGACTAAAGTAGGACTGAAGAAGATTAATAAATTGAAGAAAGGCCTTAAAGGACTAGTTTCCATGGCCAAGTATTAAAAAAATTGATCTTATAAGGATTTCGATTTGCCTTATGTACGGAACCCTAAAAAGGAAATCACTTACCATTTCGCGCCTTTTTCACTTCAGTTTTTAATTCTTCATAATGCAGCATACGGCCTGCTTCACTTTTTACTAAAATCTTATCAGTAATAGATTCCAACCAATTTGTTAAATAATTAGCATAGTCCCCGAAATTAGGCTCTATTTTTTTGTCTAGAGATGAAATATAATTGCTAATGTCGTTTTCAATGATTCCTGAGCCTGATGAAACCGAAAAACAAAAGAAAAATAAGAATAAAATCCCGCGTGTCGCCATATTGCTTTTTCTATTTTCAAAATTTGATGGGACGCGTTCAACGCCGGTTCCAAAATGCGACTGTTCAAAATCAAAGTTGCGTTATCAAATGTGTATTACTTTTTACTTTTTTTTTTGGCGCAAACGACCTGATTAAATGGAGCTGTCCGTTTTCGCTTTCTATAAGCAAATGATACTTAGTTAATTTTGAAGAAAAGAGGGGAGACGGCGGTCTAGTTAGACTCGATTTGAAATTCAAAATTTTTTCTTCTTTATCCGGCCAGTACGTGTGATAGTTTGTTATTACGCATTTTTTTTCTTTATGTTTAAATAGTTTAAAATATAAGATTAATATGCTAAATTTGATTTTATTATAAACCAGCGACCCGCCCCGGCGTCGCATGGGCATAAAAACCTTCTTATTGAATCATTCTATCTATTAAAAAAAACCGCATCAAAATCCGTTGCGTAGTTTTAAAGATTAAAACATACATAGGGATATAGGGACAGAGAAAGCGACTTTGTTTTATACTATGTAGTGATAGTGAAGTAAAATAAAAATTTTAAATAAATGAAAAAACTTATTCACAAGTAAATCCACGAAAGTAAAATTTCAACGCGTTATTAGCGCGTTGATGTCTTATCTATGTCGAAAACATTATTCACTATAACTACATAGTATAAAACAAAGTCGCTTTCTCTGTCCCTATGTCCCTTTGTATGCTTAAATCTTTAAAACTACGCAACGGATTTTGATGCGGTTTTTTTAGTAGATAGAGTGATCCAAGAGGAAGGTTTTTATGCCCATGCGATGCCGGGGCTAGTTGGTAATAAAAAAAAAACATAAAAACATTGATAAACTAGCCTTGCTCCGCTGTTTCAACCACCCCTTATATATTAGATACCCTATGTGTTGTTCCAGGGTCTAAGCAATCGTCATTCCAAATTGCAGCCAAATCGGTTCAGCCGTTTTCCTTTGAAAGAGTAACAAACATACACACTCACAATTTTTCGCCTATATAATAACCTTTCTTATGAAGAGTCTACCAAATGAAAAATGATTACTCATAATTATAAATTGGAAATTATAAAAGATAGAGGAGCCTCGAAAGCCTAGCGGGGCGCGCGTCCGTAACGATAGCGCGCGTCAAGCGACGGTGAGTGCGCGGTTATATTTGGATTGGTCGTCATTACTGCCATTTCTATCTTGAGCTCCTCCGTGCTTCGGAAGGGACGTTAAGCCGTTGGTAAAAAGGGAAAAAGTAAAAAAGGATAAGCGGTCATCTTACCCTTGAGATGCAACCGGAAAAACGCTAAAGATGCTATTGACATAAGACAAAATGTCAATTGTTAGGACCAAATTTAGAATTATTTAGTTTATGTTTTTTCGTTATTTTTTATTTATTTTAGACTTAATTAGTGATATTTGTTGTTAAGTATTTAGTTATATAATTTAAATGTCAAAGAGAAATTAATGTGAAAGACTATAAGCTGTAATATATCGTAGAATTATGCTGAAATGCGCATGAGCATAGACCGTATAAACCAAGCGAATTTCGCATTCGAATTTGTTAACATCTAATTATTAATGTTGCCAGTATACTTAGTCCATGTGGCACCACTGTCTGACAAATATTGAAAAAAAAATAGTTAAGATCCCGCTTAATTTTGGCAAAAAAATGGCGAAAGTGTGAATGATTAAAACACGATTTTTAATGTATCTGGTAAAGGAATATTGGTTCAGTAGATATGGCGTGAAAGCGTAAAAAACAAACTCACTTTCGCATATATAGTTTTAGTTAAGTTAGGATGCACATATTGAATGCAATGCCTCCCAGTGAAGGCATTTTTTGCTTACAAGGAAATTTCCAAGTTAGACAAATGTAATATTAAGCCTAAAGAAATAAACTTGTTATTTAATAAATGTTAGATTATCAAATAAATAATTATCCCTAAATTTGGGGTAAATAAAAGTATGCAACACTTTAAAATGAGCCTATTCTGCTACTAGTAAATGTGATTTGCAAAAATTTCATAATTAATTGGCTCGGCATCTGAAGTGTTTTAGAAATTCGGCATTAATTAGTACATTATGTATTATTCATTAAAGTAATTTAATTTTGTATTATGATTACACAATTTAATCTATAGTAATATCTATATATATAAAAATGAAACCCGTTTTCCGTTGTCACGACATAGCATGAAAACGGCTTGACCGATTTGGCAGATTTTTTTTTGTAGTTTTCTAATACTCTGTACAAGGTTCTTACGGAAAAAAATATTAAGAAAGGCGGTACGAAGTTCGCCGGGTCAGCTAGTAGAAGAATAAAGCTGAAGAGTTTGTTAGTTTGTTTGAACGCTTATAACTTGAAAACTACTGTGCCCCTAGTATGAGTTTTTCTTAACGCAGACGCTAGCGACTGCGTTAGCGATTTAGTATGGCAAACCTGTATAGCGCCTCTGGCGGATAGTAAGGCAACTAAGAAATTCCATACAAAATCCTAACGCAGTCGCTAACGTCTGCGTTAACAAAAACTCATACTAGGGGCACTGGTCGGATTTCAAAATTCTTTTTTTATAGGAAAACCTAATTCTTGGGGAAGGTTATAGGCTATAGTACATACACACTAATGGCGAGTGAAACCGCAGGGAACAGTTAGTAATATAATAACGCTGAAGAGTTTGTTTGTTTGAACGCTTAAACGAGTAACTTGAAAACTACTGGTCGGATTTGCAAAATTATTTTTGTATAGGAGAACCTAATTCTTGGGGAAGGTTATAGGATAACCGCGGGGAATAGCTAGTTTTTTTATACAAAGAGGGGCTCAATAGCTAGCGAAGTCGAGCGACGACGAATGCGGTCTAGCTTGGATTGGTCGCCAATGTGGCATTTCTAGCAGCTTCTCCATGCTTTATTGCCCGGCTGTTATCGCTAGATGGCAGTTGTTAGGCTATGTCAGATGCCTTTAGGCAGCCTAAGAAATCTGACAGTGTTGGCCACTAACACACCCGGGTCATGTTCCTGTGGGTCTGGTTTCCCTGTAGAAGCGTTACGGAGGTCAGACGGCAGTCGCTCCATTGTAATAACTAGTACTCAGGACCGTGATTATTTAAAACTTTAATGAGCCAAGAGCTGCTATAGGTAAACCTAATGCTATAAGCATTCTCTGCCAGTCAACCTTTGGAAATCACAAATAGATAGAGACTACACTTTATCTATTTGTAATCAAATGTTAAATGTGAATTTGTCAAAATATGAGAAAAGTTGAAAAAACACCAAATATAAGCGAAGCGTAAGCTGAATGAAAGCCATAGCCGTTCAAACAGACAAAAACATATTTTTGGGTTATAGTTAGTTGGTGGCATATAGTTACAAATTGCTATATTGCTTAAAACGGCCACTTTTAGCAGTTTTGCAATTTGTAACTATATGGAACTATAATTTAATAATTGAATATGATTAAAATTAACTTCAGATCCAGAACCATAATTACAGCAGAGGGATTTTTGATAACTTGTGTTTTCAGTGAGTAATGATTTTTAAATGACGGTGCGCTAGTGTTCACCGAGGTATCACCTTAATTACATAAGACGGATGTTTGATAACTTGTGTTTTCAGTTAATAATGATTTTAACTGATGGTGGCGCTAGTGTTTACCGAGGTATCGTCTTAAAGCCAGAAGCATTAAAATATACCTAAGTACATCCGGATTGACAAAAACGCTTACGGCTATTAAATATATGTTGATGATTGACATAACTTTCGTTTTTGAGTAGAAAGTGTATGACTTTTTGAAAAGGCAAGGGCGTTTGTTTGTTAATTCATGGTTCTGTATACTAACAATATAATAAAACAGAGATTGTACTTACTTAAGGCCTAAAAATGAAGGTTTTAAACCAAATGAAAATGTTGTTCGATTTTATGGGACCAAATACCTGCCTTTCAATTCTGTAAGACCTCATACTGAACTTCGAATATTATAAGTATGGGATTTTTAATGAAGACGCTAGGTGATTGATTTAGGATTTTTTATGGAATTCCTTAGTTGCCTTACTATTCGCCAGGGGCGCTGTACGGGTTTGTCATACAAAATCGCTAATGCAATCGCTAGCGTCTGCGTTTTTAAAATCTCATACTAGGTGTACAGGAAAGACTTAATAAATAACTAAAATGTGTTTTGTTTGTGTCATTCTTTAATGTGAAATATCAATAAATCTCTAAAATATAAGATTTATGAATGAAATTTCAATTTTAATGAACGAGAAATGACCAAATATATTTAAATTAAAAGGGGCTCTATTATTATAATTTCAATGAATTCAAATGGTTACTTCGTAACGTAAGTAATAATATGCAAATTAAAGATCCCTTATTTGACAGCAGAACCCTAAAAATTTCGACACACAAAAAACCAATATCAACTAGGTCAGAGTAAGTGGATTTTGCGCCATAGAGAGTTGCTAATTTGTATGAATTTTTGCATGCTGTGGACAATGGCTAAATAGGTTAAGGTCTTCTAAATTGTTATTATCAACATCACATTGTACCCTATTTATTGCAAATAAATGATTATCTATCTATCTATCTAAAAGCACCACTAGAAATGTATGATACAAATTTTCGAAAATTTGTATTGTGTGTGGTTAGGTTAAGTGATTTGATATGATATGCTTGAAGATAATATGATTAGTTTCCTTATTTTTTTAGCAACAATTTATTGAGGCGCATTTTCAACTATTTATTCCCTACTAGCTGTTCCCCGCGGCTCCGCCCCGCGTGGGACTCGGTTATATCGCGCCCAAAAGTAGCCTATGTTTGACCTCAGGTTGTTAACTACATCCCTACCAAATTTCATCACAATCGGTCCAGCAGTTTAGCCGTGACGAGGTGACAGACAGACAGACTTTAGCATTTATAATATTAGTATGGAAGGACGGAATTATGGATATGGATGGAAGAGCATGTAGTGTTAGTCTGTAATCGATTAAACCAATGATAGTAGTTTCGATCGATTCAAGATTTTTTCATGACTGAAATGTTGTAGCAGTTGTTGAAAATAAAAACAAAAATGTGATATGGAGCATATCATATAGGGAATAAGTAGCACAGAACAGGGATGCATGGGAAAAAGAGGCTTTTGCCCAGCAGTGGGACATATACAGCTATGAAAAAAGAAAAAATGGAGGATACTTATAGGAATAATTATTGGGGCTCAGGCTCTAGAGCAAGTTTGACTATTTGTGTGTTAATTACTCTAAAGGGTTCCCTTTCTACAAGGACACCTATTGAATCATGATCTGGGTGTTAAAGCTGGGTACAACCAACGGCTTAACGTGCTTTCAGAGGCACGGAGAGGCTGGATAGAAATTTCTCAAATGGCGGTCAAACCTTCTTTGGCAACCCATAGCTAGGCTATGGATCGGCTACGATGGGGACAAGCCTAAAAGTGAGATGCTGAAGACCGGTCGAAGTGGAAGAGAAAAAGCAGGAAAGTGGACCTGGGTTCTGAAGCAATATATCAGTTGATAAAGCAACCGGGAAAGCGCAAAGTTGAGAGAAAGAGCTAGGCTATCAAGACTTCATAGCCTAACCATGAAGATGTGCGCACTCTATAGAGAGACTATATATATTCTCTGTGGCATGTCATGGGTTTTTTGATAGGTGGTTTAATGTACTTATAATTTTTTATCGTTTTAATATCACACTTCCGATCGAGTGAGCCTACGCGGCCTAGAAGTTGTTTCTGCATTACAAGGTCTCGAGTTAGATCTCCTTAATCTTTAGTGGTTAAAACGGTTGTCCGTTCTGGAGGTTCTGGGTTTGATATCCAGTCGGGGCAATTTGGGAATACCCGTTTTAAGTAATTTGGCGAGTGCGCGGCCTTGTTGGATTGGTCGCCATTAGTGTCATTTCTATCTTGAGCTCCTGCTATCGATAGATGACAGTCTTACAGACCATGTCAGATGCCTTTAGGCAGCCTGAAAAGACTGACAATGTTGGCCACGTTCCTATTGGTCTGGTTTCCCTGTAATAGTGTTACGGAGGTCAGACGGCAGTCGCTCCATTGTAATAACCAGTACTGCCAAATCGTCCATGATTAAAAAGCATACCCTATCTGAAGCGAAATATCTGAATCTAAATTCTGTGAAGCTGAAGATGCAAACAGGAAACACGCTTGGATGAAGAAGAAGGTAGGTATAGTAAGAATTTTTACTTAACTACCTACTCGTAATAATTCATTACACTTTTTATATTAGTTTTGAAAAGGATTACCATCTTTCTAAAGCTATGACTATTAATAATTCAAATCTAATTGATTTAAAAAAAACTGACTATTATCTAGTTACTTAGAAACTGTTTGATAGTTAGCCTACTTTTTTAATCTTATTAACATCGTAGTATAAAAAAAAATTGCGTCAAAGACCGATTTGAACTTCTTTGATTTGATTCGATTGAACATAGCTCGGATTTCACCTATTCCGAATCATAATTTACATAAATCATTGACATAGGCCTCCCCCAAGGATTTCCAACGACAGGTTGGAAATGGTTTTGATAGTTGGCCTGCATCCAGCGCCTGCCTGCGACCTTCTTCAGGTCATCTGACCATCTGGTCGGTGGGTGTCCGACCCTGACTATTCGAAATGAAGGAAAAAACTAAAGCGGATAGTATTTCAATGACTTTCGAGGGTCTAATGTAAGTTAAGGATACTAGAAAAAAAGTTGCGCGAGGATTTCTGATAAGATTACTTACATATTTATATATGATATATATTTTTTTTTAAGTGGCGCTAGTGAGTCCGAAGGAGGAGCCTTAAGTACGATATATATTTTATAGTTTAATTAAATAATTAATTGCAAATAAATTCAACGTGGAACAAATTGGAAAAGAAAGTTAAGTAATAATCTTAGAATTTTCCTAGAATCATTCCCAATTACTACAGTTATATTGTCATTGATTAAAAAAAAATTGCGAGACCGCGCGCGATTCGAACTTCTTTGTATTAAGTACTATATAAGTAGTTTCTTACCGAGTTTCTTTTGAATGATTTAAATACTGTCACAAACTGGTTCAATTGCGTTTGCCGAATAAAAAAGCTTAAAAGATAACGTTACGACTTGAAACATATTTTTTTGGAATTTTAATTGCTTTTTTATTCAAATTTTTAACTTATAATAGACCGTTTTTTTGTATGATCGCCGAAAAAGGAGTGTAATCTTGTTAGTAATTTATCACTATTTTAGAAAGAGGTTATAAAAGAAAATAATGGTTTTGATAGTCCCATAATTGTCTTTTACTTTACCATAAAATTAATAATAGCATTTAAGTACAACTTTAAAACTACGCAACGGATTTTGATGCGGTTTTTTTTTTGATAAATAGAGTGGTTCAGGAGGAGGGTTTATATGCCCATGCGAAGATGGGGCGAGTTGCTAGTAAATTTTAAAGCATTATGTTTTTCAAAGTTTTGAATGAATGAATGAAAAATTATATAAATTATATTCAAGAAACATAATCTCATAAGTAGTTTTAAAGATTTAAGCATACATAGGGACAGAGAAAGCGATTTTGTTTTATACTATGTACCTAGTGATAGTGATAATATTGACTTTACCCTTTCGTTGTAAATAACAAAGTGCTATTGTTCTAAAATTGTCAAATGATTATTTACTGTATTTTTTTTTGTCTGTAATCTGTTTGTGTAAAATAAATAAATAAAATAAAATAAAAATAAAATTGTCGTCTCCTTTGCGAAAGTAAAAATAGTTCAGCAAAAATCTACAATTTATGTTTTTAAATAAAACAACACAAAAATAAAACTAAACATTTAATACAACAGGTTTAAAATGACAGACAGTAACACTACAACAGCTGGTCCGGGGTTCGAATCCGAAGCTCCTCTTTGCGGGGCGAACAGAGCCACGTCGTGGTAGTTTGAGTTCCAGCCGATGAGATTCTCATCCCGGTTTTGAACACGAAGCCATAGTTCTAGAGGTCTAAAGTACCTGACGAACAGATGAAACGGTTTTGATGAACTATAGTCATAACTAGATGTTCTCCGTGGAGTCACTTGCGCTTGCTGTGTATGTACTTTCCCCTTGAATTAGGCAATCATGTAAAGAAAGAATTTTTCAAATCCGACTGGTGGTTCTTAAGTTATAAGCGTTTAAACAAATAAACAAATTCTTCAGCTTTATTATATTAAGTATAGATTTTATGATGAACTAGCTGTTGCCCGGGGCTCCGCTCCCGTGGGAGTTCCGGGATGAAATATAACCTATTGTTTCAGGGTCTAAGCAATCTCCATTCCAAATTTTAGCTCTGTTTGTGTGAAAGAGTAACAAACATTCATACATTCTTACAAACTTTCGCGTGTATAATATTAGTAGGAATCCTACATCCTTGAGTTAGTATCCCATAACACTGTGAAATTTGTCCCTATATATTTATTTATTTATTTTCATACGTGTCTATTGCCCGAATACTCAAACGCTACTCAATTTTGAGAGCTGTCCAAGTATCATGCTGTCACTGTCATATCGTTGACGTTCAGCGCGACAGCATGATACTTGGGCAGCTCTCAAAATTGAGTAGCGTTTGAGTATTCGGGCGTATTATTATAAAATTGTGGTATAATAAATAATTAATTAACTTACTTAACAATAGCTTCAGGGGATATCTTGTTGGTCTTGCCTTTTGTCATGGTCCTGATGATTTCCGACGCCGGCTTCGAAGCACCAGCTTGCATGATCTCACTGGAAATATACAAAATACATAGTGATTTTTAACCGACTTCCAAAAAAGGAAGAGGTCCCAATTCGATTGAATTTTTTTGTGTTAGTTTCCTGATATACATAAATATATTGGGACAAATCACACCGATTGAGTTAGCCCCAAAGTAAGTTCGAGACTTGTGTTATGAGATACTAACTCAACGACACTATATTTTATAACAAATACATAAATAGATAAACATTCAGGACCTAGGCCAAACAGAAAAATATAACTTTGATGTTTAAAATTAACTTCAGATCCAGAACCTTAATTACATAACACGGATTTTTGATAACTGTGTTTTCAGTGAATGATGATTTTTAAATGATGGTGGCGCTAGTGTTCACCGAGGTATCACCTTAACCACTGGACCATTAAGGCAGTTTGGTATACTTGAGGGTTTACCTTAGAAGTCTTCCAGCGTCCCTGCTCCTGTACACGTCACACTCGTGAAGAAGGCCGCCGTGTCCCGACAGGGAACACAGCTGGGAGAAGATTTGGAATTCCAGAATTGTGGCGAGGAAGTATTTCATGTATTCCTGCGAAAAAAACACGCAAGTTAATATGCCTGACCGCTACTCAGGAGGTCACGGGTTCGATCCCCGGTCTGGTGAAAAATAACATAATTATTTTGAATTTGTTCCCTGTCGACCCTCCACGTCTACTCTGAAAATTCATGCTTTATTATCAGAGAAGACGTGCTGGCGACTCGACGTAACGGCACTCGACAATAAGGGAACAAATCCATTTCGACTCGAAAAGAAGTTTGTCCTTCGAAGCAATGTCGGTTGCTTTAGAAAAAGCGCTAAGATGAGAGCAATACTCACTTGGTCAGCGATGACATGGTATTTGGAGCCAGGATCGAAATCCCCTTCGCTTCTGGGCATCGGGGGGATCACACCCTGAAATGATTAAAAAGAAATTGTATGTTCCTATTGGTCTGGTTTCCCTGTAACGGACGTCAGACGGCAGTCGCTCCATTGTAATAACCAATGCCCCTAATGATATTTCATAGACGCTGGTGACTGTGTTAGGATTTTGTATGGAATTTCTTAATCTTACTATCCGCCAGTAGAGCTGTACAGGGTGTCGATTCTGCTAACGTTAAATCACAATCGTGTCAAAATAGTGTTTCAATGGTAGTGCTTTTTTACACACTAGTAACAAGAAATGTATATTTTTTTTATATCACTTCTGATGATATTACCACACACTAAATTCACATAACATCATACTGTCATAACTCTTGTAAATAGTGTGTAAAAAGCACTACAATTGAAACACTATTTTGATACGATTTTATCTTAACGTTAGCAGAATCGACGCCCTGCACCCGTAGCCAAGTGACAATTTCAAAACGCCAACGAATGTCTACAAGAACAAAATCTATGGGAATGACATATGCTGCTAAATCACGTGGTCAATCTTATGTCAATCCCATACATTTTTGTCGTACCTCGTTAACGTTTTGCGATTATAACTTTGGCTAAGCCCCCAGGTTTGTCATAAAAAATCGCTAACGCAGTCGCTAGCGTCTGCGTTTATAAAATCTCATACTAGTGGTGCTAAACCCACCTGGTATCTCAACTTCATCTGCCACCATCGGGAGTTCATGTTCTCGACGCCATCTTCAAATACAGACCAGCGCCACTGGAACAAATATTTTTTTTTAGAAATTTGACATCTTCGTTACCCAGTCGGATCTCAAGTAGTTTAGGTTCAGACTTCGATTTAAATAAAATTGCCGAAGAGAGACCGCGCTCGATTCCTAAATTCTTTGGTTTCGTCTATATCTTATTTACTTCATTAGGTATACTTAAAACAAAGTCGCTTTTTCTGTCCCTATATCCCTATGTATACTTAATATTTAAAACTACGAAACGGATTTTGATGCGGTTTTTTTTTTAAATAGATAGAGTGATTCAAGAGGAAGGTTTTTATGCCCATCCGAGGCGGGTCCCTAGTATATTATAAAGAGGAAAGATTTGCATTTTTGTGTTTATGTTTTTAATGAATAAACTCAAAAATAGCTGTGCCGATTTTTTTTTTTTTCTACATTGGAAAACTCAAAGCATTCACCCGAGTAACATAGGCTCTGTTAGTACCACAGGCGAAGCCGGGGTGGACTGCTAGTCCACTACTAATATTATAAATGCGAAAGTCTGTCTGTCTGTCTGTCACCTCTTCACGGCTAAACTGCTGGACCGATTGTAATGAAATTTGGTAGGGATGTAGTTAACGACCTGAGGTCAAACATAGGCTACTTTTGGGCGCGATATAACCGAGTCTTACGCGGAGCGAAGCCGCGGGGAACAGCTAGTTGCAAATAAAAGGGATTTGATTTCAGAGCACAGAATACAAATATATATGGACAAATCACACAGATTGAGCTAGCCCAAAAGTAAGTCCAAGACTTGTGTTATGGGAGACTAACAACGATACTATATTTTATAACAAATACATATAAACATCCAAGACCCAAGCCAATCAGAAAAAGATCATTTTTCATCTTGAGTTAACGTGAAGCTTGAAGATGGCGTTTTTACATGTCTTTCATTTTGTACTGTATGCCCCACAGAACAGAGAAGTAGGTATGCCCATATTCATAAAGTTAATATTTCAGTGTTTTCAGAAAATGCTTACTTCGGCTAAGTCTTTTGAAGTTTGTTACGTTGGTGGGCAATAGTCAGAAGCTTGCCTTTTACTTAATTTAAATACTGTTATTTAATTTTCATTTTCATACAATCAAACTTCATCTCTTTTTGCATGTTGCCCAAAACCCCAATATTTTTTTGCCATTTTTGATGATTTAACGTCATTTCTGGATGGCTCAACGGCCCCATTTTCGTGATAGTGTGAGATTTGACAAGCTGCCTGGAAGTATCTGACTTAGCTGATCAGCCACCATCTATCGACATTACCTGATCAACCATAAACGCGAAGGGCAGGTACGCAATCTTTTCAAGAGCCATGGTCATCAAGAAATTCATGCTGACTTCGTAAGGGTCGTGGGTTCTAAAAAGATAAAATAAGGAATTGATTAAATAGTCATCATAATTATATCAGCCGCATGCATTCCACAGCTGGACATGCTCCCCCTAAGATTAAAAGAATTTGCAATCAATATAATAATGAATGAGACTTAATGGCATTCTAATTTGCCTCAATCAAGTCCGAAGGCGATAAAAGGACACTACAGCAAGTGTGCCATGGTTTGGGTACTCCCGCAGTGACACCTGGTGGCCTACTATCATCTTTTAAAACCATGCAAGATCCAGTGAGTAAGAGGGATGTCGCCTTACATCATGTATTGCGCTGTCTCGCTTACTCACTGGAACTTGCATGGTTTTAAGAGACTGTTGTAACCCCCCGTCATCAGAAAATCCCTACGTCTTCCGCAACTCCTGTGGGTCTAAAAACGCCACTTTGAGCAATTCATCGAATCGAATTCATATTACGAATTCCTTAGCAATTCATTAGCAATTTCTATTTCTTTCAATTTATTTGAAGAGGAATTGCAAAGTTTAATTGGCCATTTTACAAAAAATAGAGGAATTGCTACAGAATTGCTAAGGTATTCGTGATATGAATCGATTCGATTAATTGCTCAAAGTGGCGTTTTTAGACCCCCTGATATATGCCGATCCCTACCCGAAGCCTGTTCAGCGTTCTCCATATAGAGTAGACTGTGGCTCGTTGGAAGTTTTTCGTCTATGGGAAAGTTTACTTACTTATTCTGGTAAAGCCCAACTCTTTGCAAATGTGGTAAGTTGTACACAGACAGAGTGGCTGCGTTGGCTACTGCCTCGTGGAAAGCTGAAAATTTAGGTCAATTATTATTTTCATTTTAAATCGAAAAATCTTGTGTCGGAGTCTAAGATCCATTTAGGGTCGTCGAGCCATTGCAGAAAAAGAGTATATCTATACCTTCCCGGACAGTTAAAAATGATATTATTCTGATTGTCTATCTTCGATATTTATTTATAAATGTACTAGCGACCCGCCTCGGTTTCGCATAGACATAAAAACCTTCCTCTTGAATCACTCTATTTAAAAAAAAAAACACATCAAAATCCGATGTACGCATCGGATTTTGATGTGTTTTTTTTTTAAGATTTAAGCATACAAAAGTACATAGGGACAGAGAAAGCTACTTTGATTTATACTATGTATTGATTTGTTACAAAATATAATATCTTTGAGTACCTAAGTATCCCATAACACCAGTCTCGAACTTACTTTGGGGCTAGCTCAATCCGTGTGATTTATACCTATTATTATTATTATTATTATTTAATTATACACTAGCAGCATAGCTGATGCGTGTATATCAGTGCACTTGATTGTTAAATTTAAAGTGTTTATCAAGTCTGTTTTTAAAGCTGTTCACACTAGGAGCACTTATCACTGTTTCTGGTAATGAGTTCCACATTCGCACAACACGGTTAGGCAGAAAGTATTTTTAGGGTTGCTAGCACATGGAGGTTTGCACAGCTTCATGGAATGCCCTCGCAGATGAGTGTTTGGGTTTTGTGTGAATATATCCTCTATGCCTGCCACATCATAGTGCTGGTGAAGGATTTTATATGTTTCTATGAGGTCTCCTCTCCGTCGCCGCTGTTCTAGTGTTGTTAGATTGAGTTGGAGAAGGCGATCTTCATACGTCATATTTTTTAAAGAAATTACCATTTTGGTTGCTTTTCTTTGTACTCGTTCCAGCATTAGAATATCCTTTTTAAAGTATGGACTCCATATTTGGAAGGCATACTCAAGCAGAGGTCGTATATATGTTTTGTAAACGTTGAGAAATAGTTCTTTAGTCATTACATAAAAAGATTTCCTTATCATGTACAACATAGAGTTTTATATATTTATTTATACATTTATCTACCTGGGTTGGCTCCATCCCTGAACATCTGAGGCTGGTCGGAGTACTGTAAATAGTATTGGATGTGTGCCATCTCATGGTGAGTTGATATTAAGTCTTGCATCGTCACTTCTGTGCATTGTTTTATTCTGTAAACATAGGTAAGTAAAAACTATTTAAAATTAATTTATGGGTTTGTTTATAGTTATATGATTTTGTATTAAGTTAATCAGCCCTACTATAAGATTTTAAACGCAGTTGCGTGGTTAGAAGTTTGTATTTTTTGTATTACCTTACTATTCACCAGGGTTGCTTTACGTCTTTTACTCTATAGAGTGCGTTTCAAATATCTCATGGTATAGGTAGTGGGGACGTAAGTAAATTTTAGAAAAAAAATGAAATGCCAATGTTCAAAACCTATAATCAATCCTATTGCAGAAATCCCACGCGCTGGCAGTACACTGCACGCTTCTCTGCGGAGGCCTGACCAGCATGGAGCCGCGCCAGAACTCCGGGGGAACCGGCTTCAGGCCCATCGAAGTGTAGAACTCTTCGGCCATCTGGAACATTCTGGAAAGAATTTTTTGTTTCATCAACACCTTTACATCCTTCAAGAAAATGACAATACAAAGATTATTTGTTACACCAGTTAAATAATACAATGAAGGCCAAATTACAAATATGAATTATACATACATGCCACTACAAAACACAGGACGTCATAAAGTATAAACAGTTATGTATACATTTCGCATCGACCAGAATAATAATGTCATCTATGTAAACGAAACCTCTTTTAAAGTCATTCTAGTAAACAAAGCAAAGCAAGATTTTTGGTATAGTCTAAAAATTAATATAATTCCAAATCAATATTAATGACATAACATACCTCAAAGGAGTGAAGCCCTGACGTAGCATTTCAGCAGTAACATCCAAGTTTGGGGACTGAGGGAAGGGCATCACTAGATCCATGATAGATTTCCAATTCTGAGCCCACATGTTTCCTGCAAAAAGTAATGAAAATATCAAACAAATCCTTTTCCTATGCACTAATACCTTAATACGCATAAAAACCTTTCTCTTGAATCACTCTCTATTAAAAAACAGCATCAAAATCCGTTGCTTAATTTTAAAGGTTTAAGCATACAAAGGGATATAGGGACAGAGAAAGCGACTTTGTTTTATACTATGTAGTGATGATTTGTATATCATCATGCTAAACATGGCGTCTTATCCTTACTCTTTCTAACTTTACAGGATTAAGACGCGATAATATGTCTATGTTCAGTGTAATCTAACCTAATAAGTGTGCTGGTATAGGTCCATCAGACCTCACACTGGTTTCTCCATATCTTTGCACCAGTCGTCTCCTAACATACGTAAATAGTTGCTTGTACAGTGGTGCCACTTGGTTGTATATCTCTTCAACGGTTGATCGGAATGATGGGTCGTCATACGCTGCTCTCATTTGATCGCCTGCGTCATTATATCCTGGGAAATAAAGAAAGTTAAATGTGATTTTTTTTCGGCAAAATATATCTTACCCTTATTCATAAACATTAACAAACGTTTGTCAAGCCCATTTAAAAAATAAAATATATTAAGTCCCATTCTCTCTTATCGATATTTAACGTGAAAGAACTAGACAAAATAGATGTAAGTTAAAATGGGCTTAACAAGGTTAGAATGAATTATTATTAAGTTTGCCTAACTACTTGATTTATCAATTAACTTTTGTGATCTTGGATTAGAATAGCCTTGGATAATCATCATTTTGTGTAGGTGCCACACTAAATCGACCATGCACAATTGCATACCTTGGTGTCAGTTCTTCGAAGCCGCTTTTCAGCCTCTGACGTGGTTTCTTTAACGACTAACAGATGGCAGCTAGGACCAAAGGCTAAACGTGCCTTCCGAAGCACGGAATCATGTTTAATATCCAGTGCCCTAAGCAAACTGGAAATAACTAATACCCGTGGGAATCGAACCCATGACTCCCGGGTCTACAGGTAAACGCCTTAACCAACGGACCATGGAGGCATTTTAAAGATAATAAATATATTACCTGTAGCAACAGCAGCCTGATTCGCCAACTGTACATATCTCATGAACCTGTTCTTCAGCTTCGGTCCTGTCTGGTCTCTGAAACTCTTCCAGACATAGATCAATTCACTCTCGATCCTAGAATGAGCTAGGATTCTGGATATCTCCGGGTCTAGTTGCATGTCACAGTAGTTTGGGTAGTCTGACGGTTCCTGGCTCGGTTGGTAGTGTTGATACGGCTGGTTGGTGAGTTGGTAGCCCTGATTTTTAAACGAGATTATAATTTTGCTTTTGTTTTTTAAGAACCTTGTAAAGTGACAGTAAAAGAGTGGGTCCTTACCTGGTTTGTTTGGTAATCTGGGTGAGACACGCGTGGTATATGAGGGTCGTAAGGTTTCTGACCATAGGGACAGATTTTGGCAGAGTTGTAGATTTCTTTCATCTCTGATATTAGTTGTTGGATCTGAAAGAGAATTGAGTATGTCAAGTATAGTTTTGGACAACAACACACCCAGTTAACGATCCTTTTGGTCTGGTTACCCAGTAAAACCACGACGATCAAACGACAATCGCCTTGTAACAAGACCAGACAAAAATTCTTTATTGCACCAGTAAAAAAAAACAAGACGAAATTAAAAACATAATAATACAATTAGGCGGGCTTATCGCTAATGTAATGTGTTTTGTCTTGCAGACAACCTAAATATAAATTGATTGTTGACATATAATAGGTAGTGCTGATGTAGAACAGGTAGAATTTTTATAACCACTGTCGCTTTACTTATCTAAGGCGAAGGATGAAAGGATACCCTGGGGGCTTACTAAGGAACGATTGAGTAAACGAGATGTCGCCTTACATCATGTATTGCGCCATCTCGCTTACTCGCTCGTTTCGGGACTACTATAAGAGACTATAGTCCCCCCTGGGTTCTAAAGCGTAATCTGCTTACCTCAGTGAATTTATCATCAGGTAGCGCGGCTCGACTTGACTGAACTATCTTCATCAGTTGCCTTCTACTCTGGTGATCAGGTAATCTAAAAGTAAATTATTTCATCATCATATCGTTTTTCTTTGTCCCCATTGTTATAGTTAAAGTTGTTTATGTTTTTTTTCGTGGTGCAATAAAAAGTAGTCATGGGTTCGATTCCTACGAGAAGCAATTCAGTTGTTCCCAGTTTGGACATTGCTTGAATTGCATTGTCTATCAACAAAGACGATTCCGTGCTTCGAAAGTCACGTTAAGCCCTGCTGCCATCTGGTAGTCGTTAAAAAACCATGTCAAAAGCTGAGAGGCGATTCCTTACAACCTTAACATGAGTCTGCATGGTCGTTTGACCGTGACACCGACTCGAATTGAAGAGATCTATGACCACATAAAAAGCGTAATCTGGGCTCTGAAGCAAAAAATATAAGTATGGAACATGCTCGGATAAAGAAGAATTCAACTGATGATGATGAGGTTTACCTTGATGAGTCATACGCAGCTGCCTTCCTCCAGGAGAGCCTCTCGAATTTCGAGCTCAGAGCCAGTTCTTCCAGCATCCTACGACGGTTATACTCTGTGATGTTCGTCACGAATTTCCATTGGGACATTGTTACTCTGAAAACAGATAAAAATATGATGCAGTGCCCCTAGTATGAGTTTTTCTTAACGCAGACGCTAGCGACTGCGTTAGGATTTTGTATGGAATTTCTTAGTTGCCTTACTATCCGCCAGAGGCGCTGTACAGGTTTGCCATACTAAATCGCTAACGCAGTCGCTAGCATCTGCGTTAAGAAAAACTCATACTAGGGGCACAGGGCACTTACCAAATTACTTTACGTGATTCCGCCATTAGTTAGTTCATGCAAACTACTGTTGGTCGGTACTGTTATTATGACCACCTTCGTGGCGAATGGTCAACATGCCTGCCCGCTACTCAGGAGGTCCCGGGTTCGATCCCCGGTCAGGTCAAGATGAAAAATGCTCTTTTTCTAATTGGTCTGGGTCTTGGATGTTTATCTATAAATGTATTTGTTAAAAAGTAGTATCCCATAACACAAGTCTCAATCTTACTTTGGGGCTAACTCAATCTGTGTGATTTGTCCCTATATTTATTTACCGATAGTCCCAGCACCATCTGCAGTCGTTTGTATGAACTAACTGGTGGCGGAAGCACGTACAGTAATTTGGTAAGGACTTGTAACTTCGTAGAATAAAAAAAAAAAAAATTGCCGCGCGCGATTCCTAATTCTATGTGTAACTTAGACTTCACTACAACCATACTAATCCATACTAATATTATAAATTCGAAAGTCTCTCTGTCTGTCTGTCTGTCTGTCACCTCTTCACGGCTAAACTGCTGGACCGATTGTGATGAAATTTGGTAGGGATGTCGTTAACGACCTGAGGTCATCAAACATAGGCTACTATTGGGTGCGATATAACCGAGTCCTACGCGGGGCGAAGCCGCGGGGAACAGCTAGTAGAGTATAAAACAAAGTCGCTTTCTCTATCTCTATGTGCCTATGTAACTATGCTTAAATCTTTAAAACTACGCAACGGATTTTGATGCGGTTTTTTTAATAGATAGAGTGATTCAAGAGGAAGGTTTTTATGCCCATGCGAAGCCGGGGCGGGTCGCTAGTCCGCAATATAGTAAAGTAGTTTCTATGAACTTGAATTTTAGGGTTTACCTGTAAAAATTACATATGAGTAAGTACCTATAGCACATCCCTGAAGCCTCCCGGTCATACTCCCGAAGAAACTGTGAGGCCTCTGCTGCATTTGTGTTCACGCCCTGAAAAAAGAAGAACGTGAAGCATATTTAAAAAAAATCGGTTAAGTGCGATTCGAACTCGCAATTTGAGTGTTCTGTATCACCATACATTACTTGAATTATTATTAAACTAGCGACCCGCCCCGGCTTCGCATGGGCATAAAAATCACTTCACTACATAGTATAAAATAAAGCCGCTTTTTCTGTCCCTATATCCTTATGTATTGCTTAATCTTTAAAACTACGGATTTTGATGCGGTTTTTTTTAGTAGATAGTGATTCAAGAGGAAGGTTTTATGTCCATGCGAAGCTGGGGCGGGTCGCTAGTAAAATATATTTTGATCTTGCTTCGGAAGGCACGTTAAACCGTTGGTCCCGGCTGCCTTCTAAGGAACCCACGTCATAGACCGAGAGGCGGTTCCGAAGAACTCTTAAACCAAGGTGTGTATAGTCGATTGACCGTGACACCTACACGAAATGATGATGACGAGTTTTTAAGGGCAATATCGCATCTAAAAAGAACCGTAGGGTGCCCTACATAGTCACACACTTTTAACTGTGTCACTTGTTCTCAATTGTCACAAATAATTACCTCGAATAAACGCTGAAGGGCTATTCTATTACCTTACCATAGAATATTATAGTAAAGTACCCCTAGTATGAGATTTAATAAACGCGGTCGCTATAGCGTCTGCGTTTAGAAAAACTCATATAGTTCGCGGCATATAAGTTGGCAATAAACTGACAAGGCGTTGAATGCGCAGGAGCCGATTTTCATACAAATTTTAACGTGCGCAGCCCCCTGGCACGTTCCGTTTGTGGCCAACTTATGTGCCGGGTATTAACACTAGGGGAACTGTGGTAAGTACCAATCCTAGCTTTTTACGACATCGGTGAAACGATTTCGAGAAATAAGAAGTGGTCTATTTATCCATATGGTCACAGATTTTTTAAACTTAAGAATAATGACAGGAAATCCTTTAAACTAAAATTATATGGATTGCAATTATTCATTGTTGTTACAACCTTCAAGATGCGCATGCGTGACAAACGGGCAAATATAATAACATAATTATATTATAGTAAGAGTGACATAGGTAAATGTGTCAAGTGTACAAGACCTAGTTAAGGTCGCAGGAAGGCGGACTGGTAACAGAGGATGATCCGAGTGTGTTAGTGGCCAGCATTGTCAGTTCTGTGCCCCTAGTATGAGATTTTATAAACGCAGACACTAGCGACTGCATTAGCGATTTTGTATGACAAACCTGTACAGCGGCGCATAGTAAGGCGACTAAGAAATTCCATACAAAATCCTAACGCAGTCGCTAGCGTCTGCGTTAAGAAAAACTCATACTAGGGGCACTGGTATCGTCAAATAAACCATGTCAAACTCTGACACTAAAGTGTGCATGGTCAATTGACGAACTCAATGTGATGATGGTGAACAAACCACAAAGACACTCCATTGATATATTTTCTGTGTTGCATTTGGCGAAAGTTCTGACATAATAGCTATTGTTTAAATGTCCGTTAGTCTGTCGTAAGACTTAACAATGAATGCTAAATTTTCCTCGCCAATCAATATACCTATCAGATTGCGTTTCCTAGTTGCATCTCTAGATTAGGCTTTAGAGTAGATTTGGAGTCTGACCTTCGTAACTGAAACCAGTATCCCTAGTATGAGATTTTATAAACGCAGACGCTAGCGACGGCGTTAGCGATTTTGTATGACAAACCTGTACAATCCCCCTTGCAGATAGTAAGGTAACTAAGAAATTCCATACAAAATACTAACGCAGTCGCTAGCGTCTGTGTTTATAAAATCTCATAGGGGTACAGACCATTAAAAATTGTTCTTAAATTCAAAATTAAGGTATAGGTTCGATTAGAGTACGAAGGGAGCAATAAGAAAAGATTTTTCAAAATTTACTCCCTAACGGGCTAAAACGGGGTCCAAAGTTTATTTATAGAAACAAAATTGACTATTCACTACATAGTATATAACAAAGTCGGTTTCTCTATCCCTATATCCCTTTGTATGCTAATTCTTTAAAACTACGCAACGGATTTTAATGCGGTTTTTTTAATAGATAGAGTGATTCAAGAGGAAGGTTTTTATGCCCATACGAAGCCGGGGCGGGTCGCTAGTTTATTTTAAACATAAAAGTGTTGGCAATTAACCTTGAAAGTCAGAAAAGACAAACAATTCGACCTGGTTTCTATTGTCCTCAGTTCTTCGGTCACGCTGGTACCTCACTTAAACATGTTCTGGAGGTTTGATACGTTTTTGCGTATGCAAACGCATAAGCCATGACGAGTTGACAAAATTTGTTTTTGAGATGGTACTGTAATGACACAGATAAACCCAACTTACTAATCATAACTTTAAATCCTATCCTAATAATATTTAAACGCGAAAGTTTGTATGGATGTTTGTTAATCTTTCACAGGATAACGGCTGAACCGATTTGGCTGAAATTTGGAATGGAGATTGCTTAGACCCTGGAACAACACATAGGCTTTATTTTATACCGGAATTCACACGGAAGCGGTCCACAGCTAGTATGATATAGATATCCATTTTTAAGACAAACAGACTTTAGCCTAACCAGTACCCCTAGTATGAGTTTTTCTTAACGCAGACGCTAGCGACTGCGTTAGGATTTTGTATGGAATTTCTTAGTTGCCTTACAATCCGCCAGAGGCGCTGTACAGGTTTACCATACTAAATCGCTAACGCACTCGCTAGCGTCTGCGTTAAGAAAAACTCATACTAGGGGTACAGTACGCATAGGTGAAGACTCAGACGAGTGTAGGTACTGATCAGTCAAATACTTGAGAACTGTACTGCTAGCTTGATGTCGTGGCGCAGAATATGCGTGTAAATATAGTCATCACCAGGGATGCCGAAAATCGGGAGTAAAAATAGTAGGAAAGCGGACTCCTGTGCTCCAAGGCAACCGGCTAAGGATGTAACCGGGGAAACGCTAGGATAAAGAAAAAGAGTCGGCAAAGGCACACGACCCAAATGAGAAGTGGAGTGGTCATCGCTACAACAAGGTGGGTGTCACATGAGCATTGCCGACCTTAAAGAAATTTTGGAAACCCATTTTCACATCCTTTTTGAAAAACCCAATGTTGTTTGCATGATTTGACAGAATGTAAAGAATAACGATAGCTAAAAGTAATGATTTCTACGTAAAAATCATTAAAGAATGAACATCAATCAGTATAAATGTCTACTGAATCTATTTTAATGATGAGTTGTTGCATTTTTTATTGACATCTATTTCATTGAAGCAGTGCATTGCATATTCTCTTCATTTTCTTTGCGTATTTAATGCACAAGTACAAAAGAACAGATAAAATTTACTAAAAAAAGCATTAAATCTTATTTCTGTTTTCGCGGGAAACAGCTCAGTCTAGTCCTAGGTACAAAAAATATAAAAAAAAAACTTTTTACGGCCCTGGAAACTAGTCATTCTTGTTCTTGTTTTCAGTCAGCCTTTCTTGAATTTATTAATCTTCTTCAGTCCTACTTTAGTGAAGTCAAAAACGTCTAGTCTAGTCTAGTTAAGTTAGTCAGATGGCTAAGTGAAGCGGTGTAAAAATTTGGAGATTTTGGTGACAAAGATTAAAGTCGCATAATCGAGACTGTACCACTTCCCAACATTCACACTTGTTTACGAGCACTTAGTATAAGGGATATTATTAATTGCACATCAAATAAATAATCACCCATCAATTTCTGTATATCAAATAAATTATTTTACTTTAAATTCAATTAAAAACTTGGTGACAGAAGCAACTAACGGTCAAAAGACGACTTTGCGACAGATGGTAGGTTAGGTTATGGTTATACAGTGACCTTAACAGTGAGCGAGCGAGCGAAGCGAGCGAGTGTCAGACTTGGTAACAGAAGCAAAACAAATTTTGCTGTGCAATCAGTAATTTTGATATGTATTTAGGTTATTTTTGCATACAAAAATTGTTTTTATTGATTTGCGTTTAAATACTACCCTTAGTATAATGCATGTACAAATACTTGAGAAAACATTAATTTTGGAAATTATATACAGCGCGGACAAAGTAGGTAATATTAACTTTACCTCTGAAAAACCAAACAATTTAGAATTCTAGTCTAGATCTATTTATTTTTGTTAGTTGTGTGTGTTTACAGCCCTGGGTAAAATGTCTATAGACCTTTATTTTATCCTTCCTAACTACAAGAGTCCATGGATCTACTATCACCTATCTTAAAACTACTTAAAAGTATCAGGTACCAGGTTAAAAGTTATAAAAATTTAAGGTTCCTATCAAATAGCTAGAAATGTCAGTTTTTATCAATATCAATACATATAATAAGACACTAAAATGCGAGTTTCTGTACATTTAATATTTTTCAAAAAAACTGATTGAGTGCGATTAAAAAGGAGTAACAGAAACCAAAAAAACAGTTTTTGGAATTTTTGTCTGTCTGTATGTATGTATGTATGTATGTCTGTCTGGTACGTTATAACTTCGAAAATACTCAACGGATTTAAACGCGGTTTTCACAGTTGGATTACATATGATTAGGAGCGTTGTCAAAACTTTGTTTTGTCAAAATCGGTTAAGGGAAAAAGAAGTTATGGTCGATTGAAAATTTACTTCAAACACTGCTTCTAAACTTTTAATGCGTTTACTTACGTTTAATTTAATTTAG
The DNA here is from genome assembly GCA_947044815.1 of Apomyelois bistriatella. Taxonomy (NCBI): domain Eukaryota; kingdom Metazoa; phylum Arthropoda; class Insecta; order Lepidoptera; family Pyralidae; genus Apomyelois; species Apomyelois bistriatella. The sequence continues at coordinate 954,101 of OX345715.1, read as the reverse complement.
ATAAGGCTAGGATTTCTACTTTTTATTATCCATATCAATAAAGACGAAAACACGCACTGCACCTATTAATTTTAATAAAATAACACATTGAATTTGATCGTAAATTTAGTAACATAAAATTTCAATAGATGGCGCGAATTTGCGTACCTATAGACAAATCCCATTTGAAATTTTGCCAATCTCTAGCAACGTATGTTGGCCTATCGGTAGAGGTCGTAGATCATATTTTTAAGTCGAGGGTTCGAATCCTGCTATAGATGACTTTTTTTTACTTACTTTTTTTTTACTTACTTTCTTTTACTTGCTTTTTTTTACTTACTTTTTTTTATTTACTTTTTTTTTTCGTTTTGTATTAATTTTTAAGAATTTTTTAATACTTTAGTAAAGAAATGTTTCAAGAAAGTACCTGGATCGAATCCTGTCACAAACAATAATTTTATGATTTCGTGTTTTATTTGTTTTCTAGAATTATTTTCTTACTTTTTTTTATAATTTTGAAAAGAAACAAATAAATTCATTTGCAAATTTATTTCAGGATAAACGATAACGCAACCCCTTACAAATCATAACTAATAGTTTGTCATTGACGACATTGAAAAAGAAGATTAATCAAATGGTTGACTGGTAGAGAACGCTCTTAGCGTTAAGTCCGTTAATATATAAGTACTAGCTGTTCCCCGCGGCTCCGCCCCGCGTGGGAATCGGTTATATCGCGCCCAAAAGTTTATGTTTGACCTCAGGTCGTTAACTACATCCCTACCAAATTTCATCACAATCGGTCCAGCAGTTTAGCCGTAAAGAGGTTACAGACAGACAGACTTTCGCATTTATAGTATTAGTATGGATATGGATTTTGTACTTATCTATCTATCTTTACATATAATCGGACAGTAAAAATTGAATGTCTGTACATTAAATATTTTTCTAAAAAACTGATACGGGGCGATTAAAGAAAGACGTGTAACAGAAACCAAAAAAAACAATTTTTGGAATTTATGTCTGTCTGTCTTTCTGTATGTCTGGTACGTTATAACTTCAAAACTACTCAACAGATTCGAACGCGGTTTTCACAGGTGGATTACATATACGTTCAACAGTTTTGTCAAAACTTTGTTTCGTCAAAATCGGTTAAGGGAAAAAGAAGTTATGGTCAATTGAAGTTTACTTCTGTTTCAAAACTTTTACAGAGTTGAATCCGGTTTACATAAACGTATTTAATATAGATAAAGCTACAATTTCTACTTTGTTTTATCGATATCAATGAAGACAAAAACACACTGCAGTCTCTATTAAATTTTAAAAAATTAACACATTGAATGTGTGTGGGCGTATAATTTAGTTACATAAAATATCAATAGATGGCGCTGAAGTTAATTTAATTATTTTTTTCTCATATGGTATTATAGCAGATTGAAATTTTTCCAGCAATTAATTCTAATTATTTCAAAAAAATTTTGGTTGTTTATTTAGTTCTATTGGTTGGTTTGTTTATCGGTCGTTTGTTGTATTGTATTGTAAGCTATTTGAATTGATTAGTTGGTTGGTTTGGCTTTGGTTTAAAAAATAATCAAACCAGCAAGTCAGTTCAGTTGTTGTTCGACGGAACATACGGTCGTGTCGTAAGGTCTAATTTAACTAACATAACACTATTTATTGAGTTAGGTTCTAATGACCCTGTAATAGGCTGCGTCTACTCTTTTAGAGAAAAAGATGTGATAGTATGAATGTTAATATTTTTAGTTTGATATCGTAGCAATGGCTAATGGCTTTATAAAATTGGCACGGGAATAGGATACTACTTATAGATTTAACTATAGGTCTGGATAGTTGTAGTTTCCACAGGTTAAGCGAAAAGCGAACTACACGCGGGCGGAGCCGCGGGCAACAGCTAGTTAATAAATATGACCATACACTTTCGAAAATAGCAATTCAAAGTAAAAAGTTTGATTGAATGCTCAGATCGAGATGAATTATAGGGGCCATTAACACACTTAGATAAAAACAATTAAGTATAAAACATGTACAACTTACCATTCGGAAGTAATCTTGACAACACGCAAGCCTTGTGCAGAAAGCAAGTAAAATTAGCACACTTCCTTTGCTCCGTCCCATTTTAAAAAAACAAACCTTCAAATCATTGATTTTAATTTTATTCTTATTTAATTAATTTTAGTGCACTATATTTAAAAACAATTTCAATAACTTTCGTGCAACGTTAGCATAATGCAACAATAATAATTAAAGATTACATTTGAATTACAAATTATGTTACGTAAAAAGTTTCGCAGTTGACTTTTGGCGGTAATTTTTGACAGTTCGAATTTATGGTCGCGAAAAAAGTAGGGTTAACTTTTTAATTTAAAGATTGTGGCGATATAGTTTTGTTTTACACTGAAAATAGGTCGTATGATTTTAGAAAACTGTCTCGCGGTCTTTCTTGTCGTCGACTGAAGGTATATTTCCGTTGCTTTTGTTTTCTGCATGGTTTGATGAACACGACTATGATATAGAAGGGGTCGGCACGAGCCAAGATATTCCTTGTCTTCGGACTTATCTCCATCTTTTATCTTAACATTAACCTATCATATGTATTTGTTAAATTCTTATCTCTACAATGTTAAGCATTAAACCTTAGATCTAAACATTGACTGGGGCTACGACCGCGTGAAATATTACTACATAGTATAAAACAAAGTCGCTTTCCCTGTCCCTATATATGCCTTAATCTTTAAAACTACGCATCGGATTTTGAAGCGGTTTATTTTAATAGATAGAGCGATTCAAGAGGACGGTTTTTATGCCCATGCGAAGCCGGGGCGGGATGCTAGTATACTTATAAATTATTTTTAATTTAATTGGTTTTATTTTTAATGCGGTGAACTCTAACTTTTCTAAAATTAAATTATTCTAAAGTTACGTCTAATGTTAGCCATCTGAGAGACGATCGAGATGTTAGATATCAGAGGAGACCTGCAGGTGTGGTGTCTCTCCTCAGACCATGACCCATCTGTTGTCTTCACATTTAAGGAACTGTACGAACCCACTGATATTGCTTTATAAGCGGAGTTTTGGTTATCAGTCAGTCAATTCGCCAGAATCGACTCGCTTTGAAGAAGCTATCTGGAAGCTTTATTAGGCGAATGTGGTACATGCACTATAAGTGTAATTTCTTTCAGAGCCGTAAAATGTATTATATTTCCTCCTCTCTCTATAATCTCGTGTATATCCTCAGTCTAAATGGCCATCGCGTGCGTTACTGCGACACAGTCTCCAAAGATGAAAGATACAGACAGAATAGCTTACCAACATCTCTTAAAACCATGCAAGATCCAGTGAAAAAGGGAAATGTCGCCGTACATCATGTATCGCGCTGTCTCGCTTACTCACTGGATCTTGCATGGTTTTAAGAGACGGTAGTAACCCCCCAGTACCCTAGTCACAGAATTAGTAATAGTACTACGTGCCTTAATATGAGATTTTATAAACGTGGGCTGTTCAGGTTTGTCATACAAAATTGCTAACGCAGTCGCTAGCGTCTGCTTTCGTAAAATCTGATACAAGGGGTATTGAAATAGAGTTGCTTAACGTTAGACTCTTTGATTATTTTCTCTCAATCAAAGGTTAGACTATCGATATTAACGCAAAACCAACAGGATCATCTATTAATATTTTTTAGGGTTCCATACCTCAAAAGGCAAAAAGGAACATAAGTTCACTTTGTTGTCAGTCTGTCTGTCAAACTTATTCCTAAAGAACGCATGAACATTTCTAGTTGTAATTCATAACATATAATAAAGTCTTTGATCTTTTTCGGTTGTAAAATAATCAAAATTGTATGTCAACGCGATAAAAAGATATGACCGTAAATTTTGCGATTTCAGATGGAAATTGTAACCTATGAGGTATTTCCCGTAAAACTAGAATCATGAAATTTGGTAAGAACTGTGCCCCTAGTATGAGTTTTTTTTAAACGCAAACGCTAGTGACTGCGTTAGCGATTTTATATGACAAACCTGTACAGCGCCTCTGGCGGATAGTAAGGCAACTAAGAAATTCCATACAAAATCCTAACGCAGTCACTATAGCGTCTGCGTTTAGAAAAACTCATACTAGGGGTACTAATATCACTCTTTCTGGGATATGTCCGCCATTGTAGGTACTTTGTTTTAATTGTATGTTTTTTTATATATAAAGACTATTACCTATATATATATTGTTTGTTATATAGACGATATAACAAACAGCACTTATCCATACTAATATTATAAATGCGAAAGTCTGTCTGTCTGTCTGTCACCTCTTCACGGCTAAACTGCTGGACCGATTGTGATTAAATTTGGTAGGGATGTAGTTAACGACCTGAGGTCAAACATAGGCTATTTTTAGGTGCGATATAACCGAGTCCCACGCGGGGCGAAGCCGCGGGGAACAGCTAGTTTAGGAATAAATTTAAAAACTGTAAATATGTTATCGTATAATCATAAATATTAAGAAAACAAATAAATAAATGCAAATATTTTTTTTTACAAACGTCCATTCTGTTTCTTAATATTATTCTATGCTCCGTCGATCTTAAGATACGCATACATTTTCTACGGCGTACGAACTAGAAAACCAATAAATAAACGCTTGATGAACATTTTTGACAACGCCACCAGTCTGTCTGTTTTCCCGGAGCTTCGTTCTGGTGAGATTTTCGGGAATGAATAATTTTCTATCTATAACTAGCTTTTGCCCGCGGCCTCGCCTGCGTTAAATTCCCTCGGAAACAGTGCTTTATACCGGAATGAAAGGTACCCTATCTCCTTCTCCTGGTGCTAAGCTACCTCCCCACCAATTTTAAGCCAAATTAGTTCAGCCGTTCTGAGTTATAAATAGTGTAACTAACACGTTTACTTTTATATATAAAAAGAAGATTATTCTTTAGATTTAAGGACATTATTGTTCTTGTCGGTGGAGTAATTTGCATTTCTCCTTTTTTATCCGTTTTACAAAGGATGGCTGAAGACAGAGAGACATGGAAATCACTCACTCCACCGATAAGAATAATAATGAAATGTATACCGTATAAAATAGTTTAATTTAATGAATAATGAAATGTTTTAAAATAATAGAGAGCTGGAATAATAGAAGGGGAAGATGGATATAAGAATAGAATATAAGGGCGAAGAGAGGAAAAGGGAGACCAAGGACATGCATAGATCCTAAGGACATGCATAGACCCTAAGGTTGACTGACAGATTGCTTTAGCGATAAGTCCGCAAATTTTTCATTGTTGTACCCCTAGTATGAGATTTTATAAACGCAGACACTGCAACTGCGTTAGCGAATTTGTATGACATACCTGTACAGCGCCACTGGCGGATAGAAAACTACTAAGAAATTCCATACAAAATCCTAAAGCAACCGCTAGCGTCTGAGCTAAAAAAAATCTCATACTAGGGGTAGGCACTGTGTTTGATGGATGAGGTCAGAAAAAAAATCAAGTTTTTTTTTCTAAACCGGCAATGCAGATTTACTTTTACAAATGGCGCCCACTAGCAAATACAATAAGAAATATGATATGTTATTCACGCTCCGAATAACCATTGTACGTTTTACGGTTCGAAGCCTTCAGGACTAGAATCAGAACCATTATTAGGGTTCTGTAACTGGTTCTGTGGTCCGGGTCGGTCCCTGAAGAGCGTGTGGGACTGGGTTCGATTCCCACGGAAAGCATACTTTGTTGTTTCCAATTTGGTTAGGACATTGCAGGTTTGAATCACCTGTGCCCCTAGTATGAGTTTTTCTTAACGCAGACGCTAGCGACTGCGTTAGCGATTTAGTATGGCAAACCTGTACAGCGCCTCTGGCGGATAGTAAGGCAACTAAGAAATTCCATACAAAATCCTAACGCAGTCGCTAGCGTCCGCGTTAAGAAAAACTCATACTAGGGGCACTGGTTGTCTGATAATAAAGATGATTCTGATCGCGTTAAGAAACCGTTGGTGGCTGCTGCCATCTGGTGGTAGCTAACGACTACACGATGACATAGTCGCTAGTTAGTCTGTGATAAGTAATACCACAGATTACAGAATGCTATGTAAATTTATGTAATACTAGCTTTCGCCCGCGCTAGATTCCCTCGGGAACAGTGCTTTTTCCCGGGAAGAAAGGTACCCTATGTCCTATTCAATACTCTTAGCTATGTGTATGCGAAATTTCAGGAAGATTAATTCAGTAGAAAGGGCGTGAATAAGTAACAAACAAACTCACTTTCGCATTTATAATATTAGTTGTTAGCCGTTCGTAAAACACTAGTGAAAGATATTAATTAAAGAAATACAAAGACTGTATATCCAAAAATATATTTTTAGGCTAATAATAGTTAACTTAATGTAACTATAACTACAATATGTAGGTACATAAATTAGTAAAATTATTTACATGGAAAAAAAATAGGTATTCATAGCCAACAACTGATTATTTTTCCCGGGATGAAAGGTATCCTATGTCCTTCTCAAAACTCCTAGCTATGTGTATGCGAAATTTCAGGAAAATTGGTTCAGTGGATAGGGCGTGAAGAGGTAACAAACAAACAAATATACAAACTCACTTTCGCATTTAGAATATTAGTTGGGATTCATTTATTCTTGTTATCTTGCAGCGCCATCTAGTAGCAAAAAAAAACAACTTCTTTTACTAAGGCAATGTTACAGTTAAGGTGATACCTCGGTGAACACTAGCGCCACCGTCATTTAAAAATCATCACTCACTGAAAACACAAGTTATCGAAAATCCTTCTGCTGTAATTATGGTTCTGGATCTGAAGTAAATTTTAAACAAAATAAATTATTAAATTATAATTCCCCATAGTTACAAATTGCATTATTGCTTAAGGTGGATACCTCGGTGAACACTAGCGCCACCGTCATTTAAAAATCATTACTTACTGAAAACACAAGTTATCAAAAATCCCTCTGCTGTAATTAAGGTTCTGGATCTGAAGTTAATTTTAAACTTACTAAATTATTAAATTATAATCCCCTATAGTTACAAATTGCATTATTGCTTAAAACGGCCACTTTTAGCAGTTTTGCAATTTGTAACTATATGGAACTATAATTTAATAATTGAATATGATTAAAATTAACTTCAGATCCAGAACCATAATTACAGCAGAGGGATTTTTGATAACTCGTGTTTTCAGTGAGTAATGATTTTAAAATGACGGTGGCGCTAGTGTTCACCGAGGTATCACCTTAAAACGGCCACTTTTAGCAGTTTTGCAATTTGTAACTATATGGAACTATAATTTAATAATTGAATATGATTAAAATTAACTTCAGATCCAGAACCATAATTACAGCAGAGGGATTTTTGATAACTTGTGTTATCAGTGAGTAATGATTTTTTAATGACGGTGGCGCTAGTGTTCACCGAGGTATCACCTTAACTTTACATTATCAAATTCATTCTGTATGTATGTAAAATAGGTGTGGTTCGATTCCCGACCCCTATCGTTACGCTTCGCCGATCACAGAACACGCGCTGTCAACATAACAATAGATATTATAAACTTTCTCCAGCTCGATTAGATAAGTTCCGTTTTGACCATAGATCACTACAAAGTATAAAACAAAGTCGCTTTCTCTGTCCGTATGTATGCTTAAATCTTTAAAACTACGCAACGGATTTTAATGCTGTTTTTTTAATAGATAGAGTGATTCAAGAGAAAGGTTTTTATGCCCACGCGAAGCCAGGGCGGGTCGCTAGTATTTTTAATAATAATAATCTATGGTATTTTTTACCATTGCCTATAATTGGGTCTGTAGAACTTATTAAGTACTTTTATCATGTGTATTTTTTTTTATTGGAATGCAATATGGATTCATAACTTATTCTTAGTTCCTTATAAAATCTAATTAATTTGTGTTAGCTTCAATTACAAATAAAAAAAGTATAGTAGTTTATTTGAATGAGAAACAACTGACACCCAACTTCAAATAAAATAATAATATTTATTTAATTATAGTTTTCAAATTAATATAATCTTTTTGGTCTATGCATCTACTTTTAAAACAAGTATAAAAGCTGAAACTTGATTTCAAATTAAAAAAAAAATAGTATGTATGTATAAATTTTTTATAAGATCCTAGTAACAACTTGAATCATCAAAAAATGTAAACAAAACCTTGTTTTTATTAGAATTGTGTTTAAAAATAAGCTTTTATGTAACTAAATAAGTCATTTTTAATTTAGGCAGTATTGTCAACGAAATTTTATATGATTTCTCATAATAAAAATAACATGTATGGCTGTACAAATTAAAAATAATATGTACATGATATACAAAATTACATATACATTTACAACCTAGTTTAACTTTAAAGTACAGTCGGCTGCAGAGACGATCTGACCCCCATGACACAAGTATCACTATTGAAAGGGGGTCATATTTCTCTGCAGCTCACTGTACATCATCAGAATTTTGGTCTGCCATTGAATTAGGTTCCACAACATTATTGTATCTCTTTTTAGACGTATCAATATTATGTCTCCGTTTCATATGTTTTTTGAAATTTGATCCATTCGTAAAATCCCTTTGACAGAACAAGCAGGTGTACGGTTTCGCACCAGTATGTTGGCGTAGATGAAGATTCAGTCTAGTTTTAAATCGAAATGCTTTGTTACAATACTCGCAAACGTACGGCATTAAGTCTGTGTGTACAATTGAATGGGATTTCAAATGCCGTTTGACTCTAAAGCTCTTACCGCATTGCTCGCAAACAAACGGCTTAGCACCGGAGTGCAAACTTATATGAGACTGTAGGTTACCCCTCGCTCGGAATGCCATCGGACAAAACTCGCATTTAAACGGCTTTGTATCTTCGTGAGTCATCATATGAGTACTCAACGTACCTTTCGTGAAAAACATCTTACCGCAAACGTGGCACGAGAACTCTCTAGTTCGTTCCGTGTGCACTAGTTTATGTTGTAGCAAATTACTTCGTGATTTGAACTCTTTGCTGCAATGTTCGCATTTTAATTCCGATTCTACGTTCTCTTGTTTTACTGAGCGTTTCCTTATCCCTTTAGAATACATTAGCATGTGGTCTTTAAGCTCTTCTAACGTTCCGAACACAGCACCGCAGTTACCGCACATTGTCAAATACAATTCGTAATGTTCTTTATTTATATGCTTCTTTATATATGCAGAACGTATAAATCTCTTGTTGCAAAATTCACAGCAGTATCTTAAACTCTTTTTATGTGTCCGTACGTGGTTCACGAATGTTCTGAAGTTGGTTATGACTTTATCACAGTCTAAACATTTGAAACTACAGCAGGAAGAGTGTATTTGGAGAGAATGGAGTCGTAAAGACGATATATTCTTACATTGAGCATCGCAGCTCGCACAACGGCATATATAGTCTTCCCAAGTCATTGGAGCGTCCCACGTATCGACATTTAATGGAGCATCCCATATTAAAGGTGTTGTATCAACACACGTTGATTCTTGTTTTGAAATTTTCTTTTTTGATTTTTTCTTAATTTTCTTTTTCTTAACTGCCAGTTGTAAAGGCAAATCGCTGTCAGCGGAGTCGAAATCGACTAAATCATCGTTACAAGTGTCTACATCACTAACATTTTCGTTTTTAATTATGTTTACATCAACATCTAAAATAGTGTTAGGATCTACTGTGATTATTTGGACATTTTCGACAGGATTTTCGTTTTTGACCTCAACTTTCGGCTTCTCGAAGTCTTCCCAGTCCTTGTCCACTGGTTTCATAAGGTTTTCTGCCTCATCAGTCTTAATTTCAATTGGAGATTCGCTACTTGAAAATATGGTAAGTAATTTATCTTGCGCTGTCCTGACATCGCGTAGGAACTTCCACGTTCGCTCCAATAAGTCGAAACACGCAAAACATATTGTTGTTGGTAAATTATTGTTGATATTTATGTTAATCCAAAGCATTTTTGTAGATATTTTCGCGTTCTTTCCAACTGGACTGTCGGTGGTGATGAGCTGTTCTAAGGGCGTAGGTTCGGCACACAGCCGGCAAAATGTTTCTTCTTTTGACGACATATCTTTGTTTCATTTGTATTTTGATATAAATAGTATATAAACTGCGTTATATTTAATGATAAAATTATCTTGATGCACTGCACTGATTGATAAACAACACATAGTTTGACGTTTTGATTGAGTGTTGCCAGGATAAGAATGAAAAAATAACTACCTATACAAAGTGGAAACTAAAATTACTACCCCGATAAAAAATCTTAGGAAATAAGAATGAACCGCCTCAGCTTCGCATGGGCATAAAAACATAAAAACCTTCCTCTTGAATCACTATCTATTTAAAAAACCGCATCAAAATCCTATACGTAGTTTTAAAGATTTAAGCATACACAGGGACATAGGGGCAGGGGGGATGATAGTGGGCCACCAGAGAAAGCGACATTGTTTTATACTATGTAGTGGTGATGGCAAAAACTATCTTTATTTCTACATTTTAGTAACGTAAGTAAGTCAATGCACTCAATGTATAGCAAATGATGAAACGGTTGTTTCTGCTATCAATTTATTGATATAGTAGGTATTTACAATGAATATTTACAAGATTTCCAGATTAAATGACTCCATATAATGTAATGTGCTGACAGATATTTTTGTTAGTCAAACGTCGATGATGAATTTATTCTTCTAATGAAATGTCAATGGTTTGTGATATGAAGTAAAGAGGATGGATATGATTGAAGGCGAGTCGTAGCGTGCGATCGGTCGCCACAAATGTTTCAATATCTTTCATTACAAAAGTAAAGAACCTACTCCCATTCTTTGTTTTCTACGAAAGTGCAGGGTAAATGTCCCAATATAATATTAAATACAATTTCCATGGAGGGCTTACGTCAGGCAGACATGCAGACGGACAAAAAATGTTATTTCGTGGTTATAACTTGTCTCCTCCTGTAAACTTTGCTCTATTATTTTATGTAGGCGCTTTAATATGAATTAGTTTTCGCTTTTTAATTCGATTGATGAGGCTTTTTAACTGCCTATATCGACACTGAAGCCATTTTATAAATTTCCCCATTATGTTTTGTGACATTCCTGTAATTCCATCTGCCATCTTGTGGTCGTTGGGTATATAAATACATCAGAGACCGAGAGGCGGTTTTGAAAAACTCTGACACCAGGGTGTACAGGGTCAATTGATGAGAGTTCCGTACACCAAATCAGGACTGCATCATGTTTAATTACGGATGTGTGTATGTCTATCTGCACAGTTTGTATGTAAAACACATATTTTAGTTTAGACTGTACGTTCGCACATATTTCTTCAAACAATGTTATAAATTTCCCAGTATCTATGTAATTTTAGAATCTACGTCGAGATGGGAAGCGTGACTTGTATCGGAATGAGAGTTTCCATTGTATTGTCGATATTTTCGAAAGGTTTTTCGAATTTTTAGGGTTCCGTACACGAAGGATACAAGAGGCAAAACGGAGCCGTCACAGAACCACTAACGACTTGACGTTTTTTATTTAAGTTGACAAAGTACTTATTTCTAGTAGAATTAATTGAATGAAGAAAGTCATTAAAGAATTCGTATTCAGGACCGTAAAACATAATGAAAAATATTTAAAAATAAAAACTATTTTATATAATTTATTTAATTCGTTTATTCTACAAATCAATAGAATTAAGAAATCGTCTATATAAAAATTTGATAGGTAAGTAGGTATGTGTAATGTTTTCTGTTTTTTCCTATATTTGTAGTTTCTGTTAAACATTGTCTTTCGTTTAAACTTTTAAATAGAGTTTTAACCAACTTCAAAACAAAATAAGAGGTTCTCTATTCGTCGGAATATTTTTTTTTTTCATCATCATCATCATGATCAGCTGTTCACAACCCACTGCTGGGCATAAGCCTCCCTCTGTCTACGCCATGTATCCCTACTGTGAGCCACCGCAATCCAGTTGTTGCCAGCAACCTTCCTAATATCATCGACAAAGATATATATTTTTTTTTATCGTATAACTATCGACAAAGTGCCCAAACATCAAAAGTTCGATGTTATGTAAAATGTTATTTTCACAAAGGTCATTGGCACTCTATTTCCTCAATCAAGTCACATAGTCTAGCCGTTCCTAGAATTACAAGTACTACAATGTTGTGATAGTATAAGTACGATGAAATAAAATCTGCTTTGAGCATAGATAAAAAAAAAAATTGCGTCATTAAAAAAAATTTTTGCGTCATTTAAAAGAGCTTGATTGGCTTTGAGACAATTTCGCCCTTTTTTAACCGACTTCAAAAAAAGGTGGAGGTTCTCAATTAGTCGGAATGTTATAAGTATTTTTATTGTAAAAAAATTTGTTAAGTAGGTAATTTATTCCTGGACTAGCGACCCGCCCTGGCTTCGCATGGGCATAAAAACCTTCCTCTTGAATCACTCTATCTATTAAAAAAAAACCGCAACTAAATCCGTTGCGTAGTTTTTAAAAAAATAAGCATAACATAGGGACAGAGAAAGCGACTTTGTTCACTATGTAGTGATATGTGGTAAATAACTTTGCTAGTTTTATTTAAAAGACTAAATATATATAGGGAAAGGCAAAGAAAATATCCCGAGGTACAATACAATACAAAACACTTTATTGCACATAGAATACAGAAAATAGGTTAACAAGAACTTAAATGTAAAACGCAAAAGGCCTTATCGCTAAAAGCATTTTTTTCCAGCCAACCTTTAAAAATCGTGGTAAATATTGAAATTGAATATTGTTATGAGGTCGCCCTATATTGAAGGACTTGACAGAAGGGCGCTGTGCCCGATGTTATAAACACATACGCAGTCGCTAGCGTCTGCGTTTATAAAAATCTCATACTAGGGCTACAGGGTGGCTACTACCATCTCTTAAAACCACGCAAGATCCAGTGAGTAAGGGGGATGTCGCCTTACATCACGTAGCGCGCTATCCCGCTTACTCATTGAAACTTGCATGGTTTTTAGAGATGATAGTAGGCCAGTGGGTCTAAAAACGCCACTTTAGCAATTCATTGAATCGACTTCATATTACGAATTCCTTAGCAATTCTTTAGAAATTCCTATTTCTTTAAATTTTTTTTTTATACGAATTGTAAAGTTTACTTGGCTATTTTACAAAAAATAGAGGAATTGCTACAGAATTGCTAAGGAATTCGTAATATGAATCGATTCAATGAACTACTCAAAGTGGCGATTTTAGACCCCCAGGTATTGAGGACGCTAAAGTCGACCTCTTTACATATTTATTCACCAGTTTAAAGACCATTATTTTCGGGTATTAAAAATAGCGTATTCAATCTGACTGTGGTATTGACTGTGATATAACAACATAATAAACTGTACCTACTAAGAGGAGGGTGTTTTTTTATATGTCGGCCCTGGATACGAGTTCATGAAGGCCTTTATTCAATTAATCTTTAGTCCTATTTAGTCAAGTCAATTGTCAAGTCAGTTATCACGTTCCTATTGGTCTGGTTTCCATGTAAAAAGGGTTACGGAGGTCAGACGGTAGTCGCTCCATTGTAATAACGCACTCGCACTAAAAAGCGCACTCTGAGCTCTGGGAGGTTACTACCGTCTCTTAATACCATGCAAGATCCAGTGAGTAAGCAAGACAGCGCAATATATGATGTAAGGCGACGTCTCCCTTACTCAATCATTCTTGCATGATTTTAAGAGATAGGCTACCTGAAGTGTAAGCTGACGATGTAACTAGGAAACACGCTCGAATGATGATGAAGGTCATAGATGCCGTCTTTCTAACACTAGTGGTTCTGTGAACAGTAGACCTCGCGAACCACCTCCGTTAACCCCTTTTTCCTTTTTTTCATAACTCTATAGATAGGTATTCCCCATTCTGTTAATTTTCTTCCCTCGTCTATTCTTAAAAGGATTTTTTTCCATAGTTTTTCCATATTATCCTATTCTGGTCAGAATTTCATAAATATAATAAAAAAACAAGAACAAAAATAAATCAAAAAAAAACCCTCGACAAAAAATTGCAAATAAATCAAGGAACACGTGTGCCAAGTTTCATTAGGATCCGTTCATAAACAACGTCACAGAAAACTTTCCCCCTTTTATCCCCATTTTCTCTCCAATCAAAAAAAAACGCTCGACAAAAAATTGCAAATTAATCAAGGAACACGTGTGCCAAGTTTCATTATGATCCATTCAGAAATGCGACTTCTAGCCCGGAACAAACAGACAGACAGACAGACAGACATCCGGACAAAAGCAAAATTTGCCAGTCTCGAAATGGAGACTCTCGCTCGCTTCGCTCGCTCGGTCAATTAACCACACAAAATATTCCTAAATTCCCACGAAATAAGTTAGTTAACGGCTAAATGGCTATGAAATATGTCCTGGGAATATAAAATTTGTCCATGTAATGTCCTAATAAAGAAAAATCGGCCAAGAGTGAGTCGAAATTCAACGTCAAAAATTCTGTATTGGTTTTAGTCTTAGAGCATCACGGCTTCCGTCCGGTACGGAGGCCGTGTTGCTCGAAAGTTTTAATACATAACTGGTGAGGTGGGGAGCTCGATAGCCTAGCAAGGCGTGCGTAAAGCGCGTGTTAAGCGACGCCGTGTGAGCAGCTATATTTGGATTGGTCGCCGTTAGTGGCATTTTTAGGCATCTAGCATAGGTCATTAAGGGCAGCCTGAAAAATTTGTAGTGTTTGCTATTGGCTATTAACACACCCGGATCATGTTCCTTCACTGAAAAAAATACTTACTTATACACAACCAAACTTTAGTCAATCTATAGCACAAAAAAGTGATAACATAACTCTGCAATATATAACCTAACCTTTTGTCTTTTTTTGTAAATCACTTTTGTTAAATCAAGTTAACTTCATTAGTGTCTTCATTTCATTCATTAGTCCAAACTTTGGTTATTTCTCAAATAGCCGAAGTAGTTAGGTAAATCATTTTTTTCAGTGATTCTTGTTGTAAGGCATCTGACACAGCCTAACGACTGCTATCTACCAATAACAGCCGGGACCAATGTCTTAACGTGCCTTCCGAAGCACGGAGGAGCTCAAGATAGAAATGCCACGAATGGCGACCGATCCAAACATGGCCGCGCACTCGCCGTCGCATGATGTTAGCTATTCTGCCGTCGAATGAGAGAAGGGCACATGTATCATTTTGGTCAAACCGAAATATTTAGGATTAAAGTTTTCACCATATTCTGCTCTATAGAGTGAGAACCTATTGATTTATAGAAAAAAAATCACTGATTATATTTGCTTAATGGTTAGTTCTATTATATTTTGAGCTTTTTAGTTTCAAAATATAATTAATTATTCAATAATTTCAAAAAATAACTTTCAACTAACGAGAAAAATATTTAAAAAATACCGTTTACTACAAAGAAAAGGCATAGTTAACCAAATGTGACCTTTCTTTTTAATATTTCTAACAAATTTGTCATCGAGTCATAAAGAAAGGGCATATTTGTGCCCTTTTTATCTAAAATAAAACTAATGTGTGTATGTAAATAAAAAATAAAAACAAAAGTTGAATTAAATGTAAAACAATATGTTTTACACTTTTAACTAGGAGATAGGCGTGATCATACATACAGACAGGCAGACAAAAAATTTAAATACAAATTTTGCTTTCTATTATTCTTTTTAAATGTCCCTCTAGAGGTATACATTTTAATCAAAAGTACATGTGCAGACAAAATATTTTTACTGTTTTATTATATGTATAGATTTACTAAATAGCTCACAGACATTATTATTACAGGCACTCGTAGTTAAATATTCTTAATGGTACATACATACATACTTATAGTCACGTCTTTATCCCATACGGAGTAGACAGAGCCTAGAGCCTTAAGACCTTTGACCACGTTTAGCATGATGATAGTTTAAACAGGAAATCAATAGTGATGGGTTGCTAGCCGCATTGCCTACCTATGTCATGATTCCCCCATTCGCCGATTCCCTCAGTCGACTTTTACGGCTTGTGCGGGAAGAGAAGCAGCTGGTACATTCTATGTTTTTTACGCGAAGATTCTCCACGTGTTATTCTTTCTCCAGTGGAGAAAGCTTCTGTTTAGGCGGTGAAATGCCAATTTTGTGGAGTAGCTTCGACATCTCGGGCACAACAGGCGCATTTTGCACTGAAACCCTGCCCTCCTTTCCTCACCTCTCATCGTAAATAGTTTAAAGAAAAGGCACAACTGGTTATTTGTGCCTTTTATACGTAAATAATTACAATATGCATGGGTGAACAATTAAGTAAACAGGGCCCATCTGGCATTTGAGCCTTATCAACGTCACAACAATGTATTTGTGCCTTTTCAATACAATATCAAATAAATATGCCTTTTCATTCAATAACACATGAAAATAAGTGTCATTTGTGCCTTTTGCGCCTACTGTAACTCCAAATTCCTTAGAGTTAAAATTCTACAAAAAATTGAGCAGATGCACCTTTTTTTCCTGATTCTAAATATGTATATAACTCATTTTTTGAAAAAATGTTAGTTGTGCCCTTTACTTGTACGACGACGGCAGTATTGAGCTTCTCATATCCAACTAAAAGCTTGATTACAACCCTATGGGTTCCGTCCATTGGCACCCTACGGATCCCTAAAAATGACGCAAAATCTAAACAATTCGAATAATAGATTCGGGCGGGGCAGATCGAATTTTTGGAATAATTTCATAAATTATTCCAAATGCGTTTGACTTAGACACGTGATTTGATTACTAAGTATATTTAATACTATCACAGTTTATAAAATACTCGTAGAACTATTGAGTAGGCGAACAAGCATGCAGCCCCCCTGATGGAAAGCGGTTACCGCGGCTGCAGTACCAGAAATATCACCTGAGCTCCCAAGACCCTGAAGATGCCTCTTCAGGTCCTGTTATTCCCTTAATCGCCGCTTACGCCATCTATGTAAAAGCATACAGCAGCTGAAGTTAAAAATACCTTATCCAGTCTTCTTTATCATCTCGCCTCTCGGCCTCTGACGTGGTTTCTTTACCGTCTACCGAATGGCAGCCGGGACTAACGGCTTAACGTGCCTTCCGAAGCACGGAATCATGTTTATTATCAGACACTCAGGTGATTCACGAGCAATGTCCTAACCCAAACTGGGAATAATGAACAAAGTATGCTTCCTATGGGAATCGAACCCACGAGCCCCGGGATTATAGGCAAACGACTTAACCACTGGACCACGGAGGAGTACCCATAAACTCATGGGGGCGACAAGGGCGTACTACGCTATTTAAATCACAAATTGAGTAAGCCCCAAAGTTAGTTCGAGACTTTTGTTATAGGATACACTCTACTATACTATATTTTACAACAAATACATTTATAGATAAACATCCAAGACCCAAGTCAATCAGAAAAATATTATTTTTCATCTTGACCTGTATTTTAATAGATCTACACGACGAAGAAATTTTAATCTGCCAACGAAATTTAACGAAAAACCTAATTCATACAATTTACCATTTACTTATGCTAGTCGCGTACAGTCACCGCCAAATTTTGGGTCGCGTCTGCGTACAGTTATCGGCCTTAGTACAGTTATCTTGATTTACGGTGAGATACTGGATTAGGTAATTTTGAAAAGAAATCAACGTATTCGTGAATTAACCTTCCTAGCATAGAATTAGGAAATCGCGCGCAGGTAATTTTTTTAATCTATGCTTCCTATGCTGAATGAATGTTTGTGACATAGCGAAGAAGCTTCAGTGACCCTAGCATAGATTTAAAAAAAAAATTGCGTGTAGAGAGACCGCGCGCGATTCGACATTCTTTGGCCTATTATGAGATTTTTTTTTTTGTATAGTTTATACGGCCATGGAATCTAGTCCTTTAAGGCCTTTCTTGAATTTATTAATATTCTTCAGTCCTACTTAAGTCAGTCGAGTCAAAAATTCAAGTCAATAGTCAAGTCCAGTCAAGTAAGTAAGTCTAGTCTGAGTCAGATGGCTAAGTGAAGCGGTGGAAAAATTTCACTTAGCTATATCATGGAGATTTTGGTGACAAAGATAAAAAGTCACGTAATCGACACTGTATCACTTCCCAACACTCACGCTTGTTCACGAACACTTTGCGAATAATAATCCACCAATATTATGCACAAACACTCGAAAAAACCTAAGTTTTGGAAATTAAATACAGCGCGGACATATCGACAGTTTACTTTCCCTCCAAAAACTCCCATGAGATTTTATAAACGCAGACGATAGATATAAAAAAAAAATTGCGTCCCGTCAAAGACCGCGTGCGATTCGAAATTCTTTGACGCAGACGTTAGCGACGGCGTTAGTATTTTGTAAGGAATTTCTGAATGAATGTTTGTGACATAGCGAACAAGCTTCAGTACCCTAGTATGAGATTTTATAAACGCGACGCTAGCGACTGCGTATTTTGTAAGAAATTTCTTAGTTCCAGGGGTGCTGTACAGCTTTACGAGTATCATACAAAATCGCTAACGCAGTCGCTAGCGTCTGCGTTTATAAAATCTCATACTAGGGGTACATGGCAACCTCACCGGCATCCTTCGTGTTCGTGATATAGCGGAGCAGCTTCAGGCGCTTTCGATGGTAGAGTCACGTCTTATGAAAACCGGCAAGTTACGTTGGGAACAAGTTTAGTGTCTGGCTATACCGACTTCTCCGAGGTCTGGTAGAAGGGGAAACCCAAAAAGTGCTGGTTTGGCTATTGCATGACATGAAAACCTGCGAGCGTATGTTTATAAATAAATAAATATACAGGGACAAATCACACAGATTGAGTTAGCCCCAAAGTAAGTTCGAGACTTGTGTTATGGGATACTAACTCAACGATTCTATATTTTATAACAAATACATTATAAGATAAATATCCAGGCCCACAGACCCAGACCAGGGATAGAACCCCAGACCTCTGATAATAGCTAGTTAACCATTACGCCACGGAGGTCATCGATAATTAGCCAGAGTCGACTCGCTAAAAAGAAGGATGCGTGAAAAAGAAAACTTTTGCCCAGCAGTGGGAAATGAACAACTTTACAAGTTTTGGCACAACGACTGCCATCTCGTCTAGTGTAATATATGGCCGGGTTAGATGTTATCGAATGATAGAATATGTTTAGTTTAGTTTTCGTGTCATGTTCGGCCACGGTAGCCAAAGCGCCAAAGCTGTGATCAAGTACCGTCAGCAAATAAAATATACAAAACTTAAACATTCCGACGAATTGAGAACTTCCTTTTTTTTAAGTCGGCACAGAATACTTAATAGTACCAACGTACAGAAGTCTCACTCCTCAACGACATTCAAATAAAAAAATCGGTTGTCTGTAAAGTCGGTTTACTGACGATAGTTGAACGTGACAACGTCATAAGAAATTCGCTTGCACTTCAAGCCTTAAATGGAACGCCTCAGAGCGAGGTAACGCCGTATTGCGTCATGTTTTTGTGCGTGCAGCCGGCTCCATCGAATTATAGGACGTTGTCACGTCAAAAACAACTCTTCAAACCACGAATCACGGCCTAATTCAGTTCACACAGTGCTAAGCACAAGGATTTATAATTGCATCTCTTTCTATCTTGCGCCGTCACTTTCTATCACTACTATAGGGTTGTCTACTTCTTGTTATGCAACCTGAAATAGACCACTCCTTCTTTCCGTGGATATCGTAAAAAGCGATAAAGGGATAAACCAGTAAGAGTTAACGTTAGATTGGCGGCCGCCCGATTCTTTTTTGCAACATCTACATCTTGGAGTAAGACTCTGGGCGTGGTCCATCTCAGAGTCAGACACTGGGTGCGGTCCACACCTCGATGTCAGACAATGGGTGTGCTCAACATCTCGGTGTCAGACACTGGGTGTGGTCAACATCTCGGAGCCAGACACTGGGTGTGGTCAACATCTCGATGTCAGACAATGGGTGTGGTCAACATCTCGATATCAGACAATGGGTGTGGTCAACATCTCGATGTCAGACAATGGGTGTGGTTTACGTCTCCATGTCAGAACCTGGGTGTGGTCAACATCTCGGAGTCAGACAATGGGTGTGGTCCACATCTCAGACTCAGACACTGGGTGTGGTCAACATCTCGGTTTCAGACACTGGGTGTGGTTTACATCTCGATGTCAGACACTGGATGTGGTCAACATCTCGATGTCAGACACTGGGCGTGGTCAACATCTCGGAGTCAGACACTGGGTGTGGTCCACATCTCGGACTCAGACACTGGGTGTGGTCAACGTCTCGGTTTCAGACACTGGGTGTGATTTACATCTCGATGTCAGACACCGGGTTCGGTCCACATCTCGGACTCAGACACTGGGTGTGGTCAACATTTCGGAGTCAAACAATGGGTGTGGTCAACATCTCGGTTTCAGACAATGGGTGTGGTCTACATCTCGATGTCAGATACTGGATGTGGTCTACATCTCGATGTCAGACACTAGGTGTAGTCAACATCTCGATGTCAGACACTGGGCGTGGTCAAAACCTCGGAGTCAGACACTAGGTGTGGTCCACATCTCGGACTCAAACACTGGGTGTGGTCAACATATCGGAGTCAGACAATGGGTGTGGTCTACATCTCGATGTCAGACACTGGGTGTGGTCTACATCTCGGAGTCAGACAATGGGTGTGGTTTACATCTCGATGTCAGACACTGGGTGTGGTCTACATCTCGATGTCAGACACTGGGTGTGGTCCACATCTCGGACTCAAACATGTGTAGTTGGTGGTCTACATGTACAATTTATGTTTGTAATAATTTGTCCTGCGTTTCATCTTTGCAATTTTTTTTATTGCATTGTAAAATAAAGCTCATTTTCTGTTCATTTCAACAGCGAATTTTATCCTTACGGCTCCGCTAAACCGGTATTTACCAAAAAATAACGGTTTTTACCAATAAACTGTCTGCTTCTATTTCCATTTAACGTTAATTTGACTCAGACCTTTATTTTTGGGTCTATAAAATCAATATTAAATGGGTATGAGTTAAGTCTTTCTTTATCATTTTCTGTGCAATTCAGATAATAATACTATATAATAAATAAATACTTTATAGCACAATTACAAATTAGATTGTACAGGATCGAAAATAAAATTAGAAAATAATATTAAAATGTTTGCATTTTTTTTGCCGACGCTACATAATCTTATTGCGAATTCCATCAGACAGTACTTGTCGTTTATAAAAGAGCTTATATGAAAATTTTGCGCATTCGGGTGTTTTTGCTGACCCTGCGCGGTGTGTGAGTGATTTTGCCGACAGTACCGCATTCTGGATCTCTATGGTGTTAGTTTAAAGTAAGTTTGTTTGTAATTACTTTATTGTACGAAAAAGTTAAAAGTGAATACAAAAGCGGCGGACTTATCCCAGAAAGGGATCTCTTACAGTTTGTTGTAATTATATTTATTACTAGCGACCCACCCCGGCTTCGCATACGCATAAAAACCTTTTTCTTGAATTACTCTATCTATTAAAAAAATACCGCATCAAAATCCGTTTCGTAGTTTTAAAGATTTAAGCATACAAAGGGACATAGGGACAGAGAAAGCGACTTTGTTTTATACAATGTAGTGATAGTGAAGTGAAGTTAATAAAGTTTATTGTGTCCTAAAGTTTTATAATTAAAATTTAAAGGTATAAAGTTTTAAAATTCAATAACAACAAATAAAATTTTAAATGAGACTTTTTATTAAATATACTGTACATACTTACAAACTCGCTGATGCCCGTGATGAGCCCGATAGCCTAGAGAGGCCCGCGTGTTCGTAACGATAGCGCGCGTTAAGCGACGCCGAGTGCGCGGTCATGCTTGGATTGGTCGCCCTTAGTTATATTTCTATATTGAGCTCCTCAATGCTTCAGAGGGTACGTTAAGCCGTTGGTCTCGGTTCGTATCAATAGATGGCAGTTGTTAGGCTATGTCAGATGCCTTTAGGCAGCCTGAAAAATCTGACAGTATTGGCCATTAGCACAACCCGGACCGAGTTCCTGTGGGTCTGGTTTCCCTGTAAAAGTGTTACGGAGGTCAGACGGCAGTCGCTCCATTGTAATAACCTGTACCGCCAATTTAGGACCATGAATAAAAAGCGTACCCTGGGCTCTGAAGCGTAAACTGAGATGCAACTAGCATTTTGTCTACTAGGCTGAACCGATTTTATTATTAAATTTGGAATGGAGATTGCTAAGACCCTGAAACAACACATAGGCTATATTTGATCCCGGAGTTCCCACAGGAGTGAAGCCCCGGGCAACAGCTAGTACAAAATAAATTTATTATAGAACACAGATTATTACAAACAGATAACATCAGATTTTTTGTCATTTTTAGGTAATTTGTCCACAATTTAAGAAACAAATATGGCGTCTTCATTAGCAAGATGTCTCCTAGCTGTCTGCCTTTTGGCGTATGTCAGAGCAGATGATATCGACGTGGAACTAAGCACAGGGACCATGCTTAAAGTGCTGAGGGTATGTTTTTATTTTTTTAATATCTTACTAACTGTTCCTCGCGGTTCCACTCGAAGTGGTGTGTATGTACTATAGCCTATAACCTTCCCAAATAATTGGCAGATGCAGATGGAATTTCTCAAATCCGACCAGTAAGTAGTTCTAAAGTTATAAACGCTCAAACAAAAAAACTATTCAGCTTTATTATTGAGTACTAGCGACCCGCCCCGGCTTCGCATGGGCATAAAAACCTTCCTCTTGAATCACTCTATCTATTAAAAAACCGCATCAAATACCGTTACGTAGTTTTAAATAATTAAGCATACATAGGGATATAGGGACAGAGAATGCGACTATGTTTTATACTATGTAGTGATGATATTTCATTTTCCAGGAAATGGCGAACCAGTCAAAAAGCGACACGTTGAATCTGCCAGCGAATGCCACATCTATAAGAGAAAATATTACAGACACATTCAGGTATTATATGTCCTCTATTTCCTATTAATAGTTTGCCGTTTAACGACTACCAGTACCCCTAGTATGAGTTTTTCTTAACGCAGACGCTAACGACTGCGTTAGGATTTTGTATGGAATTTCTTAGTTGCCTTACTATCCGCCAGAGGCGCTGTACAGGTTTGCCATACTAAATCGCTAACGCTGTCGCTAACGTCTGCGTTAAGAAAAACTCATACTAGAGGCTCTGAAAGTAGTTAAATGTCATAGAACTAACGTCTTTAAACGTGCCCTCCAAAGCACAGAATCATCTTTTTATCAGACAATCACGCCTGCGATGTCCTAATCAAACTGGAAACATCTAAACAAAGTATTTATCATCCCGCGGGTATCGACCCACGATCCCCAGGTGTACAAGCAAACGTCTTAACCACTAGATCACGGAGACAGTCAAACAGAGAAGGGCGAAAGAGAGAGCAAATCAAGGAAGATATGCGAAGAAAGAGGGGGATGGTTTCGCCCAGCAGTGGGAGACAATACCGGAAGTCCAAATTAATTTGAGAGAGACCTGTAGGTATATACCTTAGTCTATACTAATATTGCAAATGCGAAAGTCTGTCTGTCTTTTTTGCTTTCACGGCTAAACCGTCTCAACGGATTTGGGGTCAAATAAAGGCTAATTTTTGTCCCAATTTTTTATACCCCCCTTTTTAAGAACCCCCTAACGGATACAACGCTGCCCATACCTATAGCAGGGGATGAAATTTATTAAATGAATCCCAACTAATATTATAAATGCGAAAGTGAGTTTGTATATTTGTTTGTTACCTCTTCACGCAATTTCTACTGTAATATCTTCCTGAAATTTCGCATACACGTAGCTAGGAGTATATTGAGAAGGATATAGGGCACCTTACATTCCGGACAAAGCAAAGATATTCACGCGGGTGGAGCCGCGAGTGAAAACTGGTTAATAAATGAATTTTATTTCGCAGCTGTGAAAATCGGACTTACGGGTACTATGCTGACGTGGACAACGAGTGCCAGCTCTTCCACGTCTGCCTACCCTCGCAGACCCCATCAGGTCGGAACGTCACATACAAATGGAGTTTCATCTGTCCTAGCGAGACCATCTTCAATCAGGCAAGTAATCATCATTTCGTTTAGGTGACGACCATGCACACCCTGGTGTCAGAGTTGATGTAACCTATTTCCTATACCACCTTCAGTCATAAGAAGCCATTAACAAGGATTCCAATCCTAATCACTTCACATCACTACCACTACATAGAAAAAAAAAGTCGCTTTTTCTGTCCCTATATCCCTATGTATGCTTAGATCTTTAAAACAACGCAACGAATTTTGATGCGGTTTTTTTCAATAGATAGAGTGATTCCCATGCCTATGCGAAGCCGGGGCGGGTCGCTAGTAATATGATAAACGCGAAAGTGCGAAATTTGAAATGGAGATTGCTTAGACCCTGGAACAACACATCCATACTAATATTATAAATGCGAAAGTCTGTCTGTCTGTCTGTCACCTCTTCACGGCTAAACTGCTGGACCGATTGTAATGAAATTTGGTAGGGATGTAGTTAACGACCTGAGGTCAAACATAGGCTACTGTTGGGCGCGATATAACCGAGTCCCACGCGGGGCGAAGCCGCGGGGAACAGCTAGTAGGCTATATTTTATCCCGGAATTCCCACGGGAGCGGAGCCCCGGGCAACAGCTAGTATTAATTAATATAACATATGAATCCCGTTGGCTCTCAGAATCCAGACAACAGAAAACCCATTATTATGTGACATTTTTGTGCGCGAACTGATCGAAAACATTAAAATACTTTTTGTTAATAAAACATTTTTTAAATTATAGGAAGTTCTAGTTTGCACTAGGCCTATCGACGCAATCCCTTGTGAAGAATCAGAAATGTACTATGACGTAAACGATGAATTCGGAAAAGTAATCGACGACACTAAAAAGGAAGAGACTAGTACTGAAAAAGACAAAAGTATAAGAGTCACAGAAAGAGTTAGAAATAAACCAAAAAGAAAAGAGAATATTATTGATGTTCGTCAACCGAATATAGTACCTGAAGAAGTGTTATTAGATGTTGTTAATAAAGAATTCAATAAAGATTATACTGATATGGAAATCGAAGAAAAAGATGCTGAAATGAACCCTGATATTCCAGTTGTAGTTGAAAATGAACCTCAAATGATAGGCTTTGAAGAAGAAATTGCAGTGGATGACGTTGATTCTAGGTTAGCTGCAGAAAGGAGTATGAGAATGAGGGGTAGGAGGGTTGGAAGAGGAAATTACAGGTTTAAACCCTAATGGTTAAATTTTAAGTGTTTTGTAAGTTTTTATAGTTTATGGATAATTGTAAATAAAATAAATAAATGCATTCAGATTAAATTGTTTTCATTTTTATCCAACTTTAATCTATACTCTAATAAATTTGAAGTTGGTGCCAATTTTACGAATTCGTTGACTATAGGTGCTGGCTCGTTAATTAGCATATTTTATTACAAAAATCGACACCAACTTTAAATTGAACATATTAAAATTTACTAAAATGTTTGAAATGAAGCATATTTAAACAACAATGTTATAATTATTTTATCCTTTTTAGTTGAAGAATTGGAGTTGGTTTCGTTTTTTTTGGCAAAAACAATTATGTCTTGTCAATAACGCACTTAACAAGAATAAAAGTTCCATTGGAATGATGCGACACATATATCGACTTTAGCAATGGTACGTAATGTACTAGTAAATAGAATTAGAACACGTTTCAATTTCTGTTATCAAAGCCAATTTCATGGTGTTGTGTCTCAGGCTGAGAATTTTAATTAAATTTCGAAAAATTTTCAATCATTCCGTCCATTTGAAACATGTAGTAGTAAACATTAAAAATGATTCCATTTTTCTTTATACTTTTCATAACTCAAATTATATGTATTAACGGCCAGTCTTCAGAGAATAAATTCATTGATCAATTACAAGAAACAGATAAGAAAGAATTTTTTGAAAGAATAATTAGGCGGATTGCGAAGGAAATAAACGTGAAAAATATTCCTTTAGAACAAAGTAAGAACATTTCTGATGCTGAGCTCGACAGACATAGTGATTATGTTAAAAAAATTATTAACGAAGAGAAAGAAAAATTTGAAAACAATGAAACTGTGAAAGAACGAAGGTTGTTGGATCGAAGTCATATTGATCTTACTCTTATAGATAAGAGTCGAAACAAGAGGAATGAAAACAGTGAGCCAAATGATTTCACACTGACTACTGTGGACGTAAATGATGTTACAATTCCAGTTCAGGCGGTTTATGATGTAGATTCAAATAAAGAGTCTATCAAGAATACCCCTTCTGCAGGAAAAGATGACATCCAAGTAAAGAATTTAAGGATTAAGGCACGAAGATCTACCTCTAACTCTGACGATTCAAAAACCAAATCAGACAAGTTAGTGCTTTCAGATAAATCTAAAGAAAATAATGAAGTTACAAATTTTACTACTGAAGGTAGTAACGATGTAAAGCCAACTGTGCATAGTATTACAGAAAATTCTTCCGTCATTTCTACTGTTACTACTACTGAAGCTGGTAAAAGTGATGTAAGATTAGCTGACTCGCAATCTGATATTACTACAATTGATGACGCGGAACCATCCGATGATAACAAAATTTCGAATCGTGATGATAAAAGAAGAATTGAAGATAATTCAACGGGTAATACAACATCTGCTTCAGATTTGAAAGTTACTGAAAATGAGAACGCTAATAAAAATTTAACTCGAGATATAAAATCCGAAAGCACAACGAAATCAAACAATGTTATAGAGCACCAAGCATCACTAGAACCAATTGATTCCGAGAATAAAAATGCTTCAAATGTTGAGATTGAGTCACCAAAAATTACAAAATTAAACGAGGATATCAAAAGTAACGCAGAAAAAGAAGCAATAAAAATTATTGAGGAATTCCCTGATAATATTCTTAATTTAAATAATACTACTAATAATGTTCATTCAAAAATAGATTTGACTCAATCAAATATACTTAACGAAACTAGTCAAGACAAAGATGTTCAGTCTAAAGAAAAATCTTCTGATTTAAAAATATTAAAAGAAATTTTGCCAAAAGACAAACCAGCTGAATTTGGAATAAAAAATAATAATATAGGTAACATATCAGTAACCACCAGCAAGCCAATTGTAAAACTTGATAATATATTGGATAAAAAAAAACTTACAGGTGCAAGTGATGAAATAAAAACGTTACAAATAGCGCACGATGTAGTGAAGGCTTTGAGAATTGGAATAGATAGAGATACAAATCATAACAGAGTTAAAAATAAAAAATATCAAAATGACGAAAAGAATGTCAAAATTTATGGTATAAATGACAATTGTAAGTATTTGATTAACTTTGATATACTTACTTATATTAAGTAGTAAAGGATTGACACTTAAAAATGTGTTGGTAAGGTTATTAGTTAATATTCAATCATTAATGATAGATTGATTTAAAAATAGGTTGAACTACTTTTGATAAGAAAATGGGTCTAAACAGAGGGTTTCAAGTGTAACCTATTTTAGATACAAATCTTTTTCCTTTCAAGCATTAGAGCTGGAGAAAAATATCATCATTATTGATACACTTATTACATTCTTGGGTTTTGTGATTTAAATTTACTGTAGGTACAGACTATTATTAAAACTAATACTAAAATTAAAAAAGTAAAACGTACCTATACGTGCTTAGAACACATAAATATATTCTACAAAAACGTTTTTACATTCTACTGCTGGGTATATATAGGACTCTGGTAAAGTCATGTCATGCACTTCGATTTTGTGCCACACATAAAAAGGAATATGGTAGTGTCTGTGGTTCGCTGATTCTCTATCGTTTATTGCATGATGTTTGTAATTGTGTTGTGCATCTACAAGCTCAAAATATACAGAAGGCGGCTTTTATGTCTAAATTGAGGCTTTGAATGATGACGAATGTATGAATACATTTTTTTTATTCTTTTATACTTCTGTTTTTTAGCCTATGAAAATTTATACCAATCTCGAGAAATTAATAAAGAACAGCCGCATTATGTGCCTATTTACAATTATTTTGCAAATAATGCCTATTATAACGCATATAATAAATTCGGTCCAAATCAAGAAGATTCTAGACATTCAGAAGAAAAGCAAATCGAGCCATTGGATTATGTTGAAGTATATCCTGATGCAGACCTATCGTCAGAAAATAACAAAAGAGCATTTTACAAAAAACCCCGTTTAGAACACAAGAAAAATAAAAGTATTGCTAACAATTATCGAAATAATGTATATTTAGTCCTTCCAACTGTTGCTAATAAACAATATAGATTACCTTTACATGATTATGATTATTCATATGGAAATAATTTCCTTAGAGAAACAGTTTTAAGAACTAGAGAAGTTAAAAGTTCCCAGGAAAATTTGAAAACGCAATTGAAACATGTAAGAGAGTCAATATATACTCACAAAGATGATGAAGAAAATGAAGAAAATAATACTGATAGGGATAATATTGCCTGGTTAGACAAAAATGTGAAGTTTTATACGACAAAGGCGCCGAGTTTAGCCAAAAATATGCAAAAATTTCCATACGCCATAGATTACGACTACATGGGTGACGCGTATTGGGATTTCAGCAAAAAAAGGTCAGATAATCTCGATATATATGATATTTTAAAATCAGGTATTAAATTGCAAATTCCAACTCCTACACAAAAATCAAAGACAAGGTATAGAGAAATTAAAACTCGTGTGAAAAAAGCAAAGAGTTATGAAGTTGCTCTAAAACTCCAAGAAGTATATCCTTTATTGAGAAAATTAGTAAATATTGTTGAGTTTGAAGAAGACAAAGAAGTTGAAGCTTGTGTAAGAGTTATGGGTGATCTGATACACACAAACAATGAAGGATTAGATCAGTATGATTGGCTTGAAAGTACCGTTAACATTCAGTCTGCAATCGAAAAATTATCAGAATTAACGTAAGCATAACTAGTCCATACTAATATTATAAATGCGAAAGTCTGTCTGTCTGTCTTTCTGTCTGTCTGTCTGTCTGTCTGTCACCTCTTCACGGCTAAACTGCTGGACCGATTGTGATGAAATTTGGTAGGGATGTAGTTAACGACCTGAGGTCAAACATAGGCTACTTTTGGGCGCGATATAACCGAGTCCCACGCGGGCGGAGCCGCGGGCAACAGCTAGTTTTTTATAAGTTTGTTATTTACTTATTAAATACGTCAGAAAGTTTCGATTGGATTCTTAGAACAGCTAAGGGAAACTGGGCACAGCCATAATTTCAAGTTAATAAATAATAGAAATGTTACTAATGTTAACTTGACTAGCTTAATGGCAATATGCTTAGACACTAATTGAATAATTATTAATGAGGACGTTGCACTTAACAGAGCCGTCAAAGTGGCTGAAATTAGGTTGACTGTGAAGAAGAACTGTGTAAATTTATTTAATGAACAATCTTTATTTTAGAGCAGCAATGGCGTCTCGCCAAACTATACACCCATCCGATCTGGAGCTATTAAAATATACAACACAGTTATACTCCCTAGCAGAATCACACAAAGATGAACTATTCAAAAGAAGTTCTTTGCCTAAATCAAATAAGAAGAAAAAGGGGGGGATGAAGAATAAAGCACTAGGAAACAGAGTGTGGTTGTATCGGATACCTGATCCTGTTAATGGTGATGAGTATGATTATCAAGGTCTCCAGAAGTTTTTGGATGATTTGGCTGATAATCTTTATGATGTAAGTGACATATTTAACACTTTCGCTGATAGTAACACCTCTCGACGTAGATAACAATTAACTGTTATTGTTATGTCGTTTACTGTCCGCGAAAGTGTTAATCTTTTTGCTACAAATGCAGTAGTAGACAGTTTTGGCATAGTTTTAGAGGAACAGGAAATTAAATTTGAATGGCAAAAACAATTAAATTCGGTTATTGTCCCTTGTTGCGACACTAACGCCACTTCCCGTAACCCTTCCAAATGAGCTAGAGAAAGGGGTAGACAAAAATGAAGTAGCATTAGAAAGTCTCAGTTCATTAAAAACAATGGTGGATCAGTATGTGTGACAAGAAGTTGGTTTACTTTGAGAGCTTACTTGCTACCGCGACGGGTCGCCTAATCTTTAAGTTATGTTTAACTAGCGACCCGCCCCGTCTTAGCTTGGGCATAAAAAACCTTCCTCTTGAATCACTATCTATTAAAAAAAACCGCATCAAAATCTGTTGCGAAGTTTTAAAGATTTAAGCATACAAAGGGACATAGGGACAGAGAAAGCGACTTTATTTATACTATGTAGTGAAGTAAAATGGCGATTGTGTTCTTTCTGAATGAATAAGACCTAAATAACTCAGATTTAATAAAATTAATGAAATTTCAGCTCCACAACGCGTTCAAATACATATCAATGGTGACGACACTGAAACATCAACACTGGTTTAAGAACTTAAAAGAACTATATTTACATACACCAAACAGAAAGAAATTGCTAGAACTAGTACTACACCTTGCTACCACAAGACTCTTCAATTTAATAGAAGATAGTAGTAAAAAGGGAATAGATGGTAACCTAATGGATTTGATTAACGAGAATCAGACAGAAGTCTATGGAATCAAAGAAGCGTTTGTCTTTGTTTTGAAAGTGTTAGATGCAGCGAAAGATAATAAGTTGTTAGAAAATTATAAGTAGATTTTATACTTATAATCATCACGCCTGTCTCCCGCAGGGGTAGGCAGATTCTAGAGATTTCCATTGGCTACGATACTAGACCTCTCCTGCTTTCTCCACACTTATCATTCTCGTAATACACGCTCGCCTATTTCGGGCACTCCTAATGTCTCCCATTTTCAAAAGGTCTGCGATTTTAAATAATTAAATAAGAAGTTAATAAATAATTAAACAAATCAATAGCATTATTAGCAGTAGCAACTTTATACTGATGCTGGAGTATAAGGAAGTCTGCGGGAAATGCAACTCCTTAGCAATTTACAGCACATGTTTCGTGTTTGGTCTCATAAGAAGGTCTCAATGAATCTGTTTTAGGTAGATTCAGGGGATTTTTTGTAAATTTTCAATTTTTATAGGTACTTACATACATACATATAATCATGTCTTTATCCCATGCGGGGTAGACAGAGCCTAGGGCCATAAGACCTTAGGCCACGTTTAGCATAATTGTAGTTGAAACAGGAAATCAATAGTGATGGGTTGCTAGCCGCATCGCCTATTTCATGATTTCCCCATTCGGCGATTCCCTCAGACGACTTTTACGGCTTGCGCGGGAAGAGAAGCACCTGGTAGGTACATTCTATGTTTTTCTTTTTCTCCCAGACCAGCGTGGAAGATTTTATAGGTACTTGTTTGCAATAAACTTCTAATTTTTTTTAGATTCCCGTCTTCTTTGTTTCTTATATGTTTAGTTATCGTTTCGAATTTACCGCAACTGCTATGCGCATGTGTTTTAAATAATTGTGAATTAGATAATAATGCTAATTATTTTTTTAAGATATTTACCACGTAAAAAATAAATTAAAACAATCCGAGTATTTTTTTATCCTTTGTTGTTGGGGCTAGATCAATCAGTGTTCCAGGGTGGTTACTACCGTCTCTTAAAACCATCCAAGATCCAGTGAGTAAGCGAGATAGCGCAATACATGATGTAAGGTGACATCTTCCTTACTCACTGGATATAAGTACATATTTCCTTTTTTTCATTACGAGTCATAATAATATCTCTGGGTATGAACCCTATATTAACTTGACCAGTTACTTCCATCGCCATTTTTCTTTTGATACAATATTAGCTAACGCTATAGTCCATACCCATCTTTTAAGACGTGAAAAAATTGTATTCGCCATTTTGCGGTGGCGGCCATCTTGATTTTGTAATTTGTCATAGTGTAAGGTACTATATTGAGAGAGTTGTGGTAAAAAAATATTCTTACGAGTCATTTTTGGCTGCGGCTATCATAAACCGATTTACATCAAACATACATACTCCGTCATTTTGAGTCAGGAGTCAAAATCGGGAAACGGCGAAAAAGGATTCCTTGTGTTTCTGGCGTCAATAGGCTACGTTAACCACTTTCCATCAGGTGGGCCGTAGGCCTGATTGCCTTCTCAGTAGATTAAAAAAATGCTACGATGATAGATTTATGTAAAAACTAGCTTTCGCCCGCAGCTTCGCCCGCATGAATTTTCCTCGGGAACAGTACTTTTTCCCGGGATGAAAGGTACCCTCTGTCCTTCTCAATACTCCTAGATACGTGTATGCGAAATTTCAGGAATCTTGGTTCAGTAAGTAGGGTGTGAAGAGGTAACAAACAAACAAACAAATTACAAACAAACTCACTTTCGCATTTATAATATTAGTTGGGATAAAAAAAACAGTTCACAACAAACTTTTAATAAAATAATTATTTATGAAACAATTCTATAATACAAATTGGAATGATATTTAAAAATTATTAGGTATTTAACACTATTTCTAAATGTATTGTATTCTAAATCACAAAAATAGATTTTGGTGTTATTAATACTTATAGTTATTATGTATTGTTTAAATAAATAAAGAACTTAATAACTTTTAACATTAAAGTTATATTTTTTGTTATATTCCATAACACATGTTAGAGTTATCTCAATCTGTGTGATTTGTCCCTTTTATATTTATTTTTATAAATAGCCTCGTTTATGTATGTCAGTTTTTTTTATAATGCATTTGTTGGTATTTGTAAATTTATTATTTTATAGTAAAAATATTTATTGTACTTATTAAATTTATTATCATTAAATTTATTTCACAGGATCTGAGGCGTCATAGAGTTGACAAATCAAGTCGTGTCTACCATGACATTTTTTAAACGCAGACGCTAGCTACCGAAATTGATTTGCTATTAAAAAAAATTTGCGCGCGGATTCGAACTTCTTTGGCTATTTATATACCCGGCTTCGCATGGGCTTAAAAACCTTCCTCTTGAATCAAATTTAAATTGTTTATTTTCAATATAGGATATTCTTATCACTTATTGACGTCAATTGTTACTTATTTTAAGTTTACCACCACTTCCAAAGCGCAAGTGGAGAAGAAGTGGTGCCACAAACTCCACAGCAGCATTTTCTTCAAAAACGTCAATTCACAAAAGACGAGTTTACATTTGAATATTTTTATAATCACAATAAGTTTATTATTTAATTATTAAATATTCAAGATTATTGAAATCACTATCTATTAAAAAAAACCGCATCAAGATCCGTTGCGTAGTTTTGAAGTTTTAAGCATACAAAGGGATAAAGGGACAGAGAAAGCAACTTTGTTTTATACTATGTAGTGATGTTTCGACCAGTACCATATTTACTATCTTTGCTAACATTCAACACGAAACATCTCACTAGAACTAAACAACACTTCTTTCTATAATCCAATTGCTCGCATGTGTCGTTATTATAATGAACTGTTTACGAATGGAAAGGCAATTGACATTTTTGCAGTAATCAAAACCATTACTTTTAAAAATCAAATTAAACATATCCTCCACTGATCTTTGATATAGTAAGGTTAATATATTATCATTTTACCATTTAATTTTAGCATTAACTTAAATATAACATTAAAAAAAAAGAATATGTGTTTTCAAATGCATGTCATGTTGTGTGTACACGTTTTAGGGTTACAATCTGGCCCAGAACTATATTTTTTTAAATTCTGTATTGTGTTATTTTTGATTGTAATCTGTTGTGTATACCTAAATAAATAAAAAACATAGCCAAGTCCACCGCTTCTGTAACTATAAATTCCATACAATATCCTAAAGCAAGCAAGACTGCGTTTATAAAATGTCATGGTAGCGACACAAGTTACTGGGTGGTGGTAGAAGGATGACTAAGCCTCCGTCTCTAAGTCCGCTTCAATTTCCTCAGGAGTTCGAAGGTCTATTGCGAATCTCTTCTTAAAGCTTGGCCGGTCATCTAGCTCTGAAATCACCGAAGTAATTAATGTAATAGATAAAGTTATTAAACGCCGACAATGGCAACATCGGGCACCAACCGACCTGGGCGTCGATTCTGCTAACATTAAGTCACAATCGTAACTATTTTGTTACGAATGTGTTTCAATTGTAGTGCTTTTTTACACACTAGTTACAAGAAATATATATTTTTTTATATCACTGCTGATGGTCACACCACACACTACATGCACATCACATCATACTGTCATAATTCTTGTTACTGTGTGTAAAAAGCACTTTTGAAACACTATTTTGACACGATTGTGACTTAACGTTAGCAGAATCGACACCCAGGTTGCTTACCACCAACTCTTAAAACCATGCAAGAACGATTGAGTAAGGGAGATGTCGCCTTACATCACGTAGCGTGCTGTCCCGCTTACTCATTCGTTCTTGCATGGTTTTAAGAGATGGTAGCCACTAGATGGTCGGAGAACTGAAGAAGGTCGTAGACAGGCGCTGGATGCAGGCCGCGACAACCAGTCATTTTGGAGATCATTGGGAGAGGCCTTTGTCATGCCGTGGTACATACATAGCCTATGTCACTCAGGGCGAATGTAGCTTACCAATGGTGAAAGAATTTTTGAAATCGGCTCAGTTTTTGAGATTATTCATTACAAAAATACAAATTTTTCCTCTTTATTATATTATTTATTAGTACGAGCTTTCGCCCGCGTCTTCGCACGCGTGAATTTCCCTCGGGAACAGTGCTTTTCCCGGGATGTGTCAAAATTTCAAGAAGATTGGTTCAGTTGATAGGGCGTGAAAGCGTAAAAAACATACAAACTCACTTTCGCATTTATAATATTACAAGCGACCCGCCGCTTCGCATGGGCATAAAAACATTCCTCTTGAATCAATCTATCTATTCAAAAAAATCGCATCAAAATCAGTTGCGTAGTCTTAAAGGTTTAAACATACAAAGGGACATAGGGACAGGAACGCGACTTTGTTTTATACTATGTAGTGATAGTGAAGTATGATAGATGAAGATTACGGGATCTAGGAGTAGAGGAAGACCAAAAAAGAAATGGATGGATTGTGTGAGGGAGGATATGAGCAGGAGGTGTGTGACACGGGAAATGACTGGAAATAGATATAAATGGAAGTAACTTACACACTGTGCTGACCGTACATTGGAATGTGGGATAAGGTAAAGGAAAAGAAGTATAATACCAACCTCCAGGTCCAGCTTGCATCTCTTTCACTCTCCTGGAATAATCCTGGAAAGCAGCTGATAGCGAGTATATAAGACGCCTTGCCGCGTTTCTGAAAAATAGTATTTAATTAATTAGATATTTTATTTTATTGATTTATTTACTTTTATATTTATGGAAAATTTACAGCTGATTTTACAATTATAGAACTTACAGTAATAGAATTAAATATGGCGGTATAAACCTATACGATTTTCTGTTTGGTCTCTCTTGTCCAGTGCCCCTAGTATGAGTTTTTCTTAACGCAGACGCTAGCGACTGCGTTAGCGATTTAGTATGGCAAACCTTTACAGCGCCTCTGGCGGATAGTAAGGCAACTTAGAAATTCCATACAAAACGCTAACGCAGTCGCTAGCGTCTGCGTTAAGAAAAACTCATACTAGGGGCACAGTAGTAGTATGAGTTTTATAAACACAAACGCTAGTGACTGCGTTAGCGATTTTGTATGACAAACCTGTACAGCGCCTCTGGCGGATAATAAGGCAACTTTTTTTATATTCCCAATGTCCAGCGATCGACCACGATCCCACCTGATGTTAAATGCAGATGCGGTTAAAGATGGAGCTCGCTGGCACATTAATAGCCTATTCACTCTAGCCTTGAAAAGACCCAAATTGTGTGTGTATACAAACTAACAACTAGGGATACACTTCCCTCCACCTCCCATGGCTCTACCAACCTCTCGGTGATACGAGCCGAATCTCGGGAGAGTGCGCTGTACTAGCATTTCGCATCTCTTTCCAGTCGCACCTGCTCGATCTCCCTACAAGTTCTCTATAGTGTCGCCTATCTATGCAGTCACAACTAGGGATACAGTACCCCTAGTATGAGATTTTATAAACACAGACACTAGCGACTGCGTTAGGACTTTGTATGTAATTTCTTAGTTGCCTTACTATTCGCTGTACAGGTTTGTCATACAAAATCGTAAACGCAGTCGCTAGCGTCTGCGTTTATAAATTCTCATACTAGGGGTACAGTTATATTTTCTCTAAACAAACAAATTGACCTTGCAATTTAAACTAGTTTATGAGAAACAATTCGTTTGTGTGAGCGACCGTTATCTGATACAAATTTGTGACATTATCATAGTATAAAACAAAGTCGCTTTCTCTGTCCCTATATCCCTTTGTATGGTTAAATCTTTAGATTCTGCGTAGTTTTAAAGATTTAAGCATACATAGGGACAGAGAAAGCGACTTTGTTTTACACTATGTAGTGATAGTGATAGTGATATTGATGATGATATGTACTGTAGATCTTCTGTACATATATCTAAGTATGATGCATAGTATTCTGTAATCTGTGGTATGATAGACATCATCTTATCGTAGACAAACAAACATACATAGGTATATAGGAGTGGCGAAATTTTATCATTTAACCTGATTGTATCGTGAGAGTTTTGTTGATAAAATACTGAAGATAATTTAAGTCTATTGCCAAACAATTTCTGGGAACTAGGTAAATATTACCATCCGAGCGTGTTTCCTTTGCCTGTTTAGCATTACATCCAGCTACCGTAGCCAAGTGACAATAACAAAACGCTAACGAATGTCGACAAGAACAAAATGTATGGGATTGACATAAGCTGCGGTGAATCACGTGGTCAATCTTATGCCAATTCCATACATTTTGTTCTTGTCGTTCCTAGTTAACGTTTTGCGATTGTGACTTTGGCTAAGCCCCCTGTACAGCGCCCCTGGGGGATAGTAAGATAGCTAAGAAGTTCAATACAAAATCCTAATGCAATCGCTAGCGTCTGCATTGATAAAATCTCATACTAGGGGTACAGAACCCAGGGTATTTGTTAAGTAGTAATAGATCTGGCGTTACGGGTTATCAGATTCAGAAAGGTTGGTAGATAGGCGTGAATTTCATCCTGGAAAAAGCACTCTTGCCGAGAGAAATTTACGCGGGCGGAGCCGTGTGCGAAAGCGAGTTATTCAATAATCTGTGGAAGAGAGGGAGGTGAAGGATCGGCCTACACTATTGTTGCGGCCTCCAGCCTTTTTAATGACTTAAGACTCTTTGACAAATAAAAAAAACTTTCCGACAAATTGAGAACCTCCCCCTTTTTTGAAGTCGGTTAAAAAACGAGACATATGACAGACAGAGAGAAAAAAACAATTGTGACGGGACTTGATTTCGGACGACCAACAACGACGGACAATAATATTAAAAACTAGGTGTTCCCCGCGGATAACTAACTCTTCAGCTTTATTATAATAGCACTAGATGTTCCCCGCGGCTTCGCCCCGCGTGGGACTCGGTTATATCGCGCCAAAAGTAGCCTATGTTTGACCTTAGGTCGTTAACTACATCCCTACCAAATTTCATCACAATCGTTCCAGCAGTTTAGCCGTGAAGAGGTGACAGACAGACAGACAGACAGACTTTCGCATTTATAATATTAGTATGGATATATTAGCTAAATATTTTATTTTTAACCTACTTAAAAAAAGGAGGTTCTCAATTCGTCGGAATGTTTTTTCTGACAAATCTTGAACCGAGACCGTTCAACTAAATTGAAATTTTTCTCACCTGGACTCGCAAACAAATCCATGACATTCAAAAGGGTTTAGCCCTTTTACATTAGCAGTGTCCTTCACTGTTATCATGGAGAATACCCTCGTGTACACCAGGTCCTGGACTCCGTATGATATGGACTCTATCTTGAAGAACACGGACATTGGTTCGAATTCGTTCTTTTTCAGTCCATGGTTGATTGTTTCTATTACAACGCCGTCGGTTGATATAACTAGTTTCACTATTGGCAGGATTTGATCTGTAATTGCAGAATTTAAGGGATTATTATAATTATAAAACTCTAGCTGTTGACCGGGGCTTCGCTCCCGTGGGAATTCTGGGGTAAAATATAGCCATTGTGTTGTTCCAGGGTCTAAGCAATCTCCATTAAATTTCAGCCAAATCCATTCAGCCGTTCTTGAGTTATAAATTGTTGTATGTATGTATAAACTTTATTGTACAGAAAGAACATTGATGATGCAACATAGAACACAACAAAAGGTGGACTTATCTCTAACAGTCAATAGGGGGAATGCTGCCAGTATCTTCGGAACCTTGCCTACAGGGACTCCTTTTAATAATATATTTTAGTCATTTATATATAAATATATATATATATATATTTTTAGCATAAAATTTCTTCTTAGCATTGTCAGCAAACTGTATGCAAAGATTCTGAGTGAAAGGATTGTGAAAGAGACGGAAGATAAGATATGGGATGTACAAGCAGGATTTAGAAAGGGGATGGGATGTACGGACCAAGTATTTTCCTTACGATGCATCACTGAAAAAATTTTGGCTAAAGGCCAAAGAGTTTATTGCGCTTTCGTGGACTTGGAGAAGGCCTATGATAGAGTGGAAAGAAATGAGTTGTGGTCTACTTTGTCGATGTACGGGTTGAATAGTCAACTGATAAGAGCAATGAAATCCCTTTATAAGGATTCCAGCGCTTGTGTCAGAATAAATGGGAGCTACACAGACTGGTTTGAGATCGAAAAAGGTGTCAGGCAAGGATGTGTAGCGTCACCTTGGCTGTTTAACCTGTTTATGGACAACTGTCTGAAAGATTTGAAAGATGCTGAATGTGGTATAAGAATGAATGAGTTATGCATCAAATGCCTTCTTTATGCCGATGACCAAGTGCTACTTGCTCAATCGGAGGAAGACATACAGAAGATGATAACAATAATGAATGTAGCGCTAGTAAGTAAGGGTATGAAATGTAAGTAAGACGAAAATAATGGTGTTTGAAAAGGATGAAAGTAGAACAGTATGTAATGTAAGTATAAATGGAGAGAGTGTTGAACAAGTGAATGAATTTGTATATCTGGGTTGTAAGTTTACTAGAAATGGCAAGCATGAGAGTGATATTGAAAAAAGAGTGGCTGCTGGTAATCAGGTAAATGGGGCATTACATTCCTTTATGAGCAGTAGAGTAGTGTCCAAAAAAGCACGTCTCGCTGTTCATAGGGCAGTGTTAATACCGACCCTTATGTATGGTAGTGAAAGTTGGGTATGGCAAAAAAATAATGAAAGTAGAGTGAATGCGAAAGTATATACAAAGCAGAGTTGGCTGGGAGCGGCGGTCAGGGTCGGCCTCGTAAAACATACTGCGACCAAATCGCAGGTCTTTTGAAAAAGGGAGACATTAGGAGTACCCGAAATCGGCGAGCGTGTATGAAGAGAGTGATGAGTGTGGAGGAGGCGAGAGAGGTATGTAAGGATCGTAGCCAATGGAAATCTCTAGTCTCTGCCTACCCCTACGGGAGACAGGCGTGATGATATGTATGTATGTATGTAAATTTAATTTAGGTTAGTTTTTAATTATTATTTTTTTAGAATAAAGTTGTAGCTTATAATTCAGTAAATAATTGAAGCATAAATAGATTCACACCATTGAGATTGATAAATCAACTCAAGTCCGAAAAATATTTTTGACCTCCCATACAAATTGAGAATCGGCTGATCTGTTTAAGTATGGAGAGTGAAAAAAATTATTTCAATAAGTTTGTTTGGAAAAGTTGTTCAGTATAGTGGTCTGAATCTATCCTTAAATAATATATTTGCCGTTGATTTGAGCCCACCTTATTATATAAGGTCGAATTGAGAAACCTCCTTCATTTTTTAAAGTCGGTTAATAAAAGATTACCTGGAGGTAAGGCTTTGGCGGCTGCTACCATCAAATCGACTGGTTTTCTGGTGTGCTTGATGCCCCATAGTCCTTTTGCGTCTCTTTGGCCTAAGTACTTAACCTGAAAATAAAGGATAGCTTATAGATATATCTAGATAGATCTTTTAATTGTGTATAATATATTTTAAAAACTTGCTGTTCGCTATTGTTATTTGATATCGCTACATAGTATAAAACAAAGTCGCTTTCTCTGTCCCTATATCCCTATGTATGCTTTAATCTTTAAAACTAATAGCAACGGATTTTGATGCGGTTTTTTTAATAGATAGAGCAAGGTGATTCAAGAGGAAGGTTTTTATGCCCATGCTAACCCGGTGCGGGTCGCTAGTCTATATCTACTCTATAAAAATCAATTGCTGTTCGTTAGTCTCGCTAAAACTTGACAATGGCTGGACCGATTTGGCTAATTTTGGCCTTGAAATATTTGTGGAAGTTCAGGGAAGGTTTAAACGGTGAGTAAAGTGCAGGTTCGGGCGGTACGGAGTTCGCCGGGACAGCTAGTATATTATAAAAAGAGGCCCAACATCCAGTAGTGGGCAAAAACTCTATGGTTTAATGATTTACGAATTGACCGCTCTAAGCTTGTATAAGTTATGTTCCTGATCTGGTGCTTCCGTGAAAAGAATTCTTAATACGGGTGAAAGTTAGTTTTACTTATTAGTGTTTGACGTTTTGGTCGTTCTTTTAATTCATAACGTTGGTCATCATTATTTTATGTATTTTTTATTTCAACTGACCATGCACCTCTGATGTGGGGTTCTTCGTAACCGCCTCTTGGCCTCTGACATGGTTTCAAAAATTGTGGATGAGTTAACAATTTTTAGTTGTGTCAGATTGGGGTTAAGGATGAGGCTCTCAATTCGGCTGAGTATTTTATTTCAAAGTCGGTTTCCGTTTTTGGGAAAAAGTTATTATTTTAGAAGTGTTATTATCAGTGGGCCAAAAGGTTTTCGAATGGCGACCACGCACCGGCAAGCGTGTCGTTGGACATCTTCCGACCAGAAGGTCAACTGACCAGGGGGCTTAACCAAAGTCACAATCGCAAAATGTTAAGGAGGTACGACAAGAACAAAATGTATGGAATTGACATAAGATTGACCACGTGATTTACCGCAGCTTATGTCAATCCCGTACATTTTGTTCTTGTCGACATTCGTTAGCGTTTTGAAATTGTCACTTGGCTACGGGTGCTGTACTCCTATTATGAGATTTTATAAACTGCGTTAGGAATTTTGTATGACAAATCTGTACAGCGCCCCTGGCAGATAGATAAGATATAAACGTACTTCTGTACTGCACTATTAAGTATTCTGTGATGAAATAGTAAGGTAACTAAGAAATTCCATACAAAATCCTAACGCAACTACTGAGTGAGTTAGGATTTTGTATGGAATTTCTTTTGCTTCTAAAACCTCATACAAGGGGTACTGAAGGGCGCAGGTAAGCAGTGGATGCAGGTCGCTTCCAATAGTAAGCTGACCGCCTATCTCGATTATCTCCTCTCGTAATGGCTACTTGTATCGCTGAGCCACATTTCGCTCCGCCTAAAACACAAAAACCTTTAAATTTTTTTTTGTTTACGTTGTCGAATGCGTTGTCATTGAAAAATTCGACATTCGACAATGCAAATAATAAAAAACAATTTTTTTTAAGCTTTTTGTGAATTAGGCGTAGCGAAATGTGCCATTACGAGAGGAGAAATTCGAGATAGGCGGTCGACTTACCGGTAATTCTGGAAATCTGGGGGAGCTCTATGTCCAGCAGTGGACATTCTGCGACTGAAATGATTAAGTATAAAAAATACCTACTGCATGGTTAGAACTAAAATATATTGAAATTCCACGGGGCCTCGAGTAATGTGTGACGTCACGTCCGGTGTCATGGCGGCGGGATGCCCCAGTTAACATGATAATTGCTACTATTCAAATGTGAACCGTGTCTGATATCTGTATTAAATCTCGATACAGGTAAAATACGTTTAAACGTGGTACTTCCATTGCCCAAGAAAAATAGTATTTTTTATTACTAACTACAAGTCCACCCCGGCTTTGCCCGTGGTACATACATAGCCTATGTCACCCAGGGTGAATGTAGCTTTCCAATGGTCAACAATTTTTGAATTCGGAACAGTAGTTTTTGAGTTTATTCATTACAAACATTCACACAAAAACACAAATCTTTCCTCTTAATTAATATGATATAGATAAAGGTGGCGCTTCATGTACTTTAATTTAATAATAATCCGGCTTATTTGTGAAATAAAAATAACAGTGTATTAAGCCCGCGATTCCGTCCGCGTGGTACTTGGTTATAACGCGTCAAAAAGTAGTCTAGGTGGCCTTTCAAACATCATCAATCGGTACAGCGGTTTAGCCGTTAAAGCGTATCAGACAGACAGACAGATAGACTTTTGCACTTCACTATCACTACATAACATAGTATAAAACAAAGTAGCCTTCTCTATGTCCCTTTGTATGCTTAAATCTTTAAAACAACGCAACGGATTTTGATGCGGTTCTTTTAATAGATAGTGATTCAAGAGGAAGGTTTTTATGTCCATGCGAAGCCGGGGCGGGTCGCTAGTTTGTTATAAAATTACAATGTACTTTCGTAACGTTCCGCTCTGCATATATAAGTGAATTGTTAACACGTAGGCCGGCTGCATACGTTGAATAAGTCTTCAGGCGTTTCGTCCTATGAATTTTTCGTTCTATAGGGACGAAAGAACACTTCCGAAAAATCGTATTATGCCTTTTGCGATTTACTCGAATAATTTTTGTATGTACAACACAATAATTAGTTTAGGTATTTTTTAACGATGTAAATATTTTTCTTAATAAATAAATACATAAATAAATAAAGTTATACAACACAATGTTGAATCATTTCATCATCATTTTAAGAGCTAGGCTCTTGTCGGTAGAGTTCGTCCCATCTCTATCATTAGCAAGTTCCTTTATTTCTTGATACGACACGACGTTTATTTTCTCTTTTATCTGCTTCATATAGCTATGCCTTGGTCTACCTGAACCCCTCCTTTCTTTTATCTTTCCTTCAATGATATTTTTCATCAAATCATAGTGTCGTATGAAGAGTCCTAACATGTTTCCTCGTCTGTTATCTTTTAATTTTAGTTTATAAGTATTTTCTTAGATTTAGTTATCTATATAAATAAGAGAAAGTCGTGTTAGTTACACAATTTATAACTTAAGAAAGGCTGAACTGATTTAGCTGAAAATTTCTGGAGAGGTAGCTTAGAACCAGGAGAAAGACA
Source organism: Apomyelois bistriatella (assembly GCA_947044815.1). Classification (NCBI taxonomy): domain Eukaryota; kingdom Metazoa; phylum Arthropoda; class Insecta; order Lepidoptera; family Pyralidae; genus Apomyelois; species Apomyelois bistriatella. The sequence continues at coordinate 910,845 of OX345715.1, read as the reverse complement.
TACCTTTCATCCCGGAAAAAGTTCCCAAGGGAAGTTCATGCGGCGAAGCCGTGGGCAAAAGCTAGTTGTAAGTTAAATGTGTTTAACAAAAGCTTGTTAATTTTTATGAATAAGTGGGTCAGTGTTCGAGTTTTCGGCCACCCTGATTCCACCGGACGCACGGTATAATCTCCCTAAATATATGTTTTGCAACATCACACATTAACCGTATATACAGAGTGGCAGAGTAAACACTGTTATCATTTAAATCATTTAAATAGTATATGCCGTAAAAGTCGTCTGAGGGAATCGCCGATTGGGGAAATCATGACATAGGCGATGCGGCTAGCAACCCATCACTATTGATTTCCTATTTCAACTACCATTATGCTAAACGTGGCCTAAGATCTTATGACCCTAGGCTCTGTCTACCCCGCATGGGATAAAGACGTGATTATATGTATGTATGTATGTATGTAGTATATTTATATTGTGTAGTTATCAAATAAAAAAACAAAATTGGTTTTATTTATTTAATTCATGTTCACTACAAATATAAACAAAGGCCACTTAAAATTAGGAAATTAAGTACAAGGGTGCTACTTATTTCTATAGAAAATTCTTCCAGTAGACCCGCGATATAATAACAAAATTAAGAGGTTTTTTTCCCCATAAAGATCGTTTAACGGCCATTCTCAGAAGGCTTAATTTAGAGCGTCCAGTGCAAAATTTTCATGTAAACAAAATAATATTATGTTCTGTTTTTTTTTGTAAAGTAGCTTACAACTATTTCTATGTGTTGCACTTTAAAAATATCTCTATATTACATAGTATAACAGAATTATTTTTTTAAAACATTGTTCTTAAATTACCACGACGCGTCCACGCGCTCTCCTAGTTTGGAAACTTGTCTAATACTAATTCATAGAAATTTTTTTAGTTATTTTAGATGGTTTTTTATATTAAGGAATATATAATCAACCACATATCAAAAATACAACAAGTTACTAGTACTTTCTTTGTCAAAATTATCAAATGAAGACGTGTCCGACCTTAGAGAATAATTGCCAAAACCACTTGCAATCGAGGGCGCACATCCTAGCACAGGTCACGAGCCGTCAGTGTTGTCAAAGTACTCGTCAAGTGTGGTTGTGCGCTGTGTCTAGTAATCGCCAATTATACACCTAAGTATCTAATGGCCATGACTTTGGTTTTCGATTTTTCTAATTAATGTATCCTTGATTATAAACTTATGAGTTATTGTTAACTTATTCTTGTTTATTGAAAATAAAGCAGATTTCTGGGCTCTATGGATTATGATGTGTCTTTATGAGAATTCGTTTATTAAGTAGCTATTTTTTGGAAAATTATGTTTCTCTCTAAGATCCACGACGCTAATTGCCACAACTTTTCTAATTGTCATCGCTGCTGTTGTTAAAAAATAAGTATATAACAGCTGCTATTTAAGGTGATACCTCGGTGAAGACTAGCGCCGCCACCGTCAATTAAAATACAAAACAGCTGTTATTTTCGTTAGATTTAAGCAAACTCAAACAATAATAAACTGATTATAATGTTGAGTTGTTGCGTTTTATATGATAGTTTCTTAACAAAATTAATATATAATATGTAAATATCTTCTTTGAATACATAAGCGGTCATTATTCAATATACTTATATGTAAAAATTCAAGTCTCTAATTACCGGGACGAGGTAAAATTATAATTTCTAATTGTCACAACCATTACATATTTTAGATACCGATAACTTGGATACTACATAAGCTAAATAAATGCCAATACGATTAAATTCACAATTGATTCATATTCATTCTACAGTCATATTTCATGAATAAGTTCAAGAAATTAAAAGGGTTGTGGTAATTAGACTAAGAATGCCAAAATTGAGAATGGCCGTTAAATGTGATTCACCCTACCGTGAACGTGGATTTTTTAAAATTAGATTACTAACAAAATAATGTTATTATTTTATATTTATTACTAGCGACCAGCCCAGGCTTCGCATGGGTGGTATATTATAGGTTTTGCTTGCATAAAAACACAACTCTATCTATTAAAAAAACCGCATCAAAATCCGTTGCGTAGCATAGATTAAAATAATTGGATCGCAATTCCAAAATCTATGTTTTTCACATAGACAGACGGACTACAAAGTGATCTAATAAGGGTTCCGTTTATGATTTTTGTGATAAATCCTTAAATTAAAATTAAATTACATTTCATCATCATTATCATATCTTGCACACCTTAGTGACGACCTCCGTGGCGTAATAGTTAACATGCCTGACCGCTTTTCAGGAGGTCCCAGGTTCGATCCCCGGTCAGGTCAAGATGAAAAATGATCTTTTTCTGATGGACCTGGGTCTTGGATGTTTATCTATGTATGTATTTGTTATAAAATATAGTATCGTTGAGTAAGTATCCCATAACACAAATCTCGAACTTACTTTGGGGCTAACTCAATCTGTGTGATTTGTCCCTATATATATATATTTATTTATTTATTTATAGTGTCAGAGTTCTTCGAACCCTTTGCCTTTAATTATACAATACGCAAGCGAAGTAACATGCAGCTATTATCAAATCTCGTCATGAGATCAACTCTGTGTCAGATGTCAAACTATTTGACCCTAGCAAATACGAGTACTACTACCAAAGAAAATAACTCCTACTATTAAAATGGCTCAGCCAAAGTAAGTCTTGGCTTTCGTTAATAAGTATCGCCATTTCAATCTATCCTGCGCCATCTCTTGCCGCTTTTAGGCGTGCAGCTCGCGAGAAAGGGAGACTAAGCTCTTGGTGGTCGAAAGGAAAATCTGGAGGAAGATTCTGAAGCCAGTGCAGTCAAGGGCTCACCTTCTGTCGTGCCCACAGAATTTAGAGAGCAGTGGCATAGCGCACGAAAAGCGTGTCATTGGTTTCAAAGCCAACGTTTCATTCAGAAAAACTTGGCGGGGAATTTGTTTGCCTCAATTACTGCCACTGTTATTGGTCAATAATATTAGGTGGCTTTGTTGTAAACTACGTAATACATTTCTAATAAGGTGTGGTGTGGTTTACATGTATGAATTGAAGGTGAGAAGAGAGGATACGCTGCCACACTGATCCTGGAACTAAATCCGCGTCAAAACATTTCTATTCGGATAATTTCGGGCGGTGGAGGTGGCCAAGCACTGGGCAAAGTCAATATAGAGTTCTTCTTCGTCCGAGCATGTTTCCCGGTTGCATCTTCAGCTTACGCTTCAGAGCCCAGGGTACAGGAAATGGCGACCAATCATAACAAGGCCGCGCACTCGCTGTCACTTGATGCGCGCTATTGTTACGAACACGCTCCTTGATACACCAACTAATAATTATAAATGCCGAAAGTCTGTCTGTCTATCTGTTACGATTTCACGGCTAAACCGCTTAACCAATTTTGATGAAATTTAGTATGGATATAGGTAATCACCAGAGGTCAAACATATGTTACTTTTGGATACAATAAAGAGACCCACGTGGCAACAGCTAGTTATTATACAATCAGTCGTGTGGTGTGGTCGAAAATTGTAACAAGTTCCATGTACATTTAATTAAAGGATTGGGAGTCTATCAAATACCTGAAAACTCATAGGAAGATCATCGACCGTGATTGGAGTCTCGCCTTCCGCCATCTTGGATTTTCATTCCTCTATGTTGGCAGTATTGTCACTCAGCTAGAAAGATGTTCTCTCATTTTCTTTGACGGTCTGTAAAAAAAGAGTAAGAGATGAAGAAGAGCTATAGAAATACTTCACAGCGCCCCTAGTAGCCGGATAGTAAGGTAACTAAGAAATTCCATACAAAATCCTAAATCTCATACTAGGGGTACAGTTTGGTTAGGACATTGCAGGCTTGAATCACCTGATTGTCTGATAATAAAGATGATTCCGTGCTTCAGAAGGCACGTTAAGCCGTTGGTCCCATTTTCATTTCATTATCAATTTTATAAAAAGACAAGTTTTGTATACTAAATAGGTAAGGTACTAATATAACCATAGTTTTGAAAAAATGAGACCGCGCGTGATTTCGTACTCCTATTACAACAGTGTATTTAAAAAAAAAAGCATTAAAAACAAACAATATGTCCAGATTAATTGTCTTTAGAAATATTATTAATATAAAGAAATAGCAAATTGTGTTACTAATTCCCACGAAACACCTTGAATTTAATCTTATCGCTCGAAATGATAAAATTGCAAAACTACGTAAGGTATGCGTTGTGAATTACATCAAAACATATATTATTAATGTTTTTCATGAATATCCATCCATCCACCATCCAAGCGTGTTTCCTAGTTACACTCACATTACGCTCAAGAGCCCAGGGTACGTTTTTATCATGGTCCTGGATTTTGTGGAACTGGTTATTACAATGGAGCAACTGCTGTCGACCTTATGGACGAAGACAAACTCTTAGATAATATAGATTCAATCGTAGACACGTCAAACTTATAATATCCCTCTTTTTCGTTCGAAGTTAAAAATCTTACGCCAACGCTGGCCACTAACAAAAAAAAAGTATCAATACGTTACTCTTGCACCTGTTTTAATAAGAGGGGTTCCAATTTCGAACAGACGGACTGGCCGTTATTTTTACGCACAGGTGCGTAAATTAAAAATAAAACTGTGTTTTGGGTTTTGGCTATAGTTTTTTTTAATTCTTGGAGTTTTGGCGGGAAGGTAAAAGCCAGAACATGTCGGTGTTGTACTTATTTTCCAAATTTTATGTTTTTTCGAGTATTTGTGCATAATAATGGTGGATTATTTTTTGCTCAGTATTCGTGAACAAGCGTGAGTGTTGGGAAGTGGTACAATGTCGTATAAGTGACTTGAATCCTTGTCACCAAAATCTCCAAGTTATTGCTAAGTGAAAATTTTCCACCATCTTAGCCATCTGACTCTGACTAGACTTACTTGACTGGAATAGACTAATGACTTGACTAAAGTAGGACTGAAGAAGACCAAAAAATTCAAGAAAGGCGTTAAAGGACTTGTTTTCAGGGCCGTAAAAATATTATATTATATCACTATATAGTATAAATCAAAGTCAAAAAATCTTAACATCAATTATAGGTAAATAATTAAAATAATAAATATTATTTAGGAATAATAGCTATGATATGTAATGGTGGTGGGTAAGTAGTTATGTAAGTACATAAATAAGAATGCGTGTTCACGAGAACGCTGCCGACAAACTGTCTCGCAGTTTGGCAGACAAGATATAATGCAATGTACTGTTTTTATGAAATAAAGAATTAAAAAAAAAAAAAAAAAAGTCGCTTTCTCTGTCCCGAAGTCCCTTCGTTTGCTTAAATCTTTAAAACTACACAACGGATTTTGATGCGGTTTTTTTAATAGATAGAGTGATTCAAGAGGAAGGTTTTTATGTTCATGCGAAGCCGGGGCGGGTCGCTAGTATATATATATTTTGATATTCTTATACAGTCTTGTCACGAAATAGATAATGGAAGGTTTTTGGTAGCAGATATTTACTCTATGAATTAATAATCCTATATTTTCGCTATACTGCAGTAGGTAATTCGCATGGAGGGCATCCCTCGGACCGTGAAAGGGTCAGAATACAACAAAATGTCAACGAAAAGGGCGAGAATAAAAAAAATGTTCCCACGCTTTTTATAGTATTGTACCTTCTTCATTATACTTTCTCATGATAAAACTACCTCCGTGGTCCAGTGGTTAAGGCGTTTGCCTGTAGACCCGGGGGTCGTGGGTTTGATTCCCACGGGAATAATACTCTGTTTTGTTGATTCCAGTTTGTTTAGGACATTGCAGGTTTGAATCACCTGATTATCAGACAAGTGTCACGGTCAATCGGCCATGCACACCCTGGTGTCAGAGTTCTTCGGGACCGCCTCTCGGCCACTGACGTGGTTCCTTTAACGACTACCAGATGGCAGCAGGGACGGCTTAACGTGCCTTTCGAAACACGGATCATCTTTATTATCAGATAATCAGGTGATTCAAACCTGCAATGTCCTAACCAAACTGGAAACAACTAAACAGATTATTATTCCCGTGGGAGTCGAACCCAGGACCCCGGGTCTACAGGCAAATGCCTTTAACACTTGACGGGGGCAGTTTTATGATGTGAAAATCTAAGAAAAGCAACTTTCATTTAATTTAGCGGTTAAAAAGTTGAGTAACACTCTAACTACCGATAATAACGTATACACGATATTATACTGTATCGTAACGATATGGTTACTTTCATTTTCAATCATATGTGAATTGAAACTTTAAGAAATGTATATTATCAAGCTAAAAGACTATCAGTCTAAACCACTCTATTTCGACTATGACGAAAAAAAACGAGTAAAGGGATAATCTTAGTCGATCACTCTAGTATGAGTTTTTCTTAAGACGACCATAATTACAGCAGAGGGATTTTTGATAACTTGTGTTTTCAGTGAGTAATGATTTTTAAATGACGGTGGCGCTAGTGTTTACCGAGGTATCAGACGCTAGCGACTGAGTTAGCGATTTAGTATGGCAAACCTGTACAGCGCCTCTGGCGGATAGTAAGGCAACTAAGAAATTCCATACAGAATCTCATACTAGGGGCACAGAGTGGTCGTGGTTGTGCAGGCAGTGTAGGCGTGGGATCTTCTGTACTGCCCATCTCCTGAGCGAGTGTAGCTGCTTTTGCTATGGCTCTCCACTTCTGCCTGTTGGTAGCATTGCGCGTAGACTAGACCTCGTAGAATGGGTCGCGGTCTTATAGAGTCTATCCAGCGAGTCGGAGATTTACCTCGAGATCGCTTGCCTTCCACCCGACCCTGGACCACAAGTCTCTTCATCGACAGGATGGGACTATCCAAGTGATAATAGAGACATAAATTTATCTATAACCTCGGTATCTCCTCACTATTCTGTGTCCTTGGCCTCGAGAGAGGCATAACCTAATATTTAATATATCAGACAAAGACGGGTGAAAAAACATAAAAACCTTACTCTTGAATCACTCTATCTATTAAAAAAAACCGCATCATAATCCGTAGCGTAGTTTTGAAGATTTAATTAAGCATACAAAGGGACATAGAGATAGAGAAAGCGACTTTGTTTTATACTATAACACTTTTTATCATAGATAAAAAGAAAATCCTATAGAGACCGTGCGCCATTTTTAACCGACTTCAAAAAAGGAGGAGGTTCTCAATTCATCGGTATGTTTTATTTTCTAATTCTATGTTTTTTATGCATCCCGAAGTTTGATAGTAGTAATGACTTAGGATGCAACCGGAAACACGCTACGATGTATTTCGTAATCGTAACGGGCGGTCGGGTAAAAAATAATGAATTTGTCAAAGATAGTTCAAATCGTGAGGTCGACTTTTTTCGTTTAACTATAGTCGTGACATTTGTATAAATTGTTTGAGATTATTGTTCAAAAGAATATTCATTGTTAATGGATAGAAAGGCGCGAATTTCACTCTAGATACTTTTAAATTACACTTTAAAAGATAATAAGTACTTAGGGACTTCCCATGAGAGAAAAAGAAAAGCATAGAATGTACCAGCTGCTTCTCTTTCCAGCCGTAAACGTCGACTGAGGAAATCGGCGAATGGGGCAATCATGACGGGTTATCGTAAACTTGCCACATAGTTAATTCGTCACGTTTTTAAAACTCCATACATTCAAAGTTAATTCGTCACATGCATAAAAAAGTATTAGTTAACTCGTCACAGGTAGGTATGCGTTATAGTTAATTTGCCACAATTAGCAAAGTACCGACAGCAAGCAAAGTGATTTATTTATTTAGTGGTTTAAATCTACGCTAATATGAAAAATGCCGAAGAGTTTGTTTATTTGGTTTTATGACATGACGACAGGTTAGATTTACAAAAAAAAACCACTCTTGTAAAGATGAAGGTATGTACCATGGGCGGAACTGAAGCGGACAACAAGTTAAATACATTTATTTACTACAAATGTCTAAAGTATTCAACTACATACAGGGGTTTATTTATTTGAATTTAATGATGGCCAAATTATATAATTTAATTTTCTATATTACTCAATTTTATTTTTCTATTGTCATGTGATCTATGTATTGGAATGCAATGTATGAATTATTATTGAATAAATTAATGATCACTTGATCAATTCAAATAGGACATCATTTTTTTTTTAGCTGCAAAATGTTGATAGTTATCTTGAGTTCATTCATACCCTAGGAGGCTGTTGGTGCTTTTTAAATAATCCTTTATATGAGGATGAGAAAATTTACAATCAGACAGCTAGGTAGCACTCCTGCACATGCTTTTATCTCTCTCGCTCGCTGCAACTATCTCTTTCTAAATGTAACAACTAACCCTTTCGGTCAATGCATTCTTGTTATCAGTCCAGTGACTCACATGACCTTGCGAGAGGGTGGTGACGTGTTTTGCAAAATTACTGTGCAATTTTAAATGTTGTAATTTGTGCATCTTTGAAAAAATGGATAATCAGCCGGGAACAAGTACGGGAGGACATGGTGTAAGTATTTTTAAATTTAATTCTATACAAAAAAAAATATGTGCTATTTGTTTATTATTTTATCTCTCAAATGCTCTTATATAAAAGGAGTTCGATTTTAATAACAGTTATTAAACAATGATTTTATTTAATTTAACTTTAGATAGCCTATGGTTTTAAAACAAAATTAATACTTAACTGACCCCTCATTATTTTCACAGCAATGTCAATTTAATCAAGTGTTTATTTAATTGATTCTAGTAATTATAATCTGCAAGTTAAACTGCACTAGATCTAATACGAACTATTAATTATAATTAAATAAATATTTGAATAAAAGAGTCACATTTCTTATTTTATTTATTAGCAAAGGTACAGTTTAAAACTTTAGATATAATTTTAAATCATACCGTTTTATGCTGCTTGTCTTAACTAGACATGACGCATGACAAACTTTAAACAAAATGGCCGACGGCTCAGACGCCAGCGGTGGTGTGATTAATCATACATTGTTAAATTTGACATGTATTATGCTTATTGTTTTCTGTAGACAAACACAGTTACAAATTTCTATACTATACCCGTTTAGTTTTAAAGCATGTAGTAATTTTTATGGTGATTTTATAAAATGCTGACTATTTCCCGTGACTTCAATTGCGGCATTTATTTCCGTTGTTGTTAAGAGTAAAGAGTATTCTTATATTGAAAGAGTTATCAAATTCCGTCCAGTAGCTTTTTTTCCTCTTTATAGTATTAAGTATAGATAAATTTATGATACTATTTCAACACCTTTTCAGGTCACATTTACGAAAACTGAAAGGGGACGGAGAATGCTTGTGAGAGGTGGTTATATGTACACCTTTCATCGGGAAACTAAGCTTGGAACTGTTTGGAGATGTACGAATCGTGCATGCAGTGCAAGTATAAAAATTTCGGAGAATCATAGCGTTCGAGTTTTGCATGAAGCGGCTCATAAGTGTAAACCAAATGTAGTGAAAACAGAGATTATCAAGACAAAGAATCTTTGTAAAGAAGCAGCAGCAAACACCAGCACACCTATGCCTCAACTATTTGAAGAAGTTTTTCAACCAAAAAAAGACGCGGGTTACGATTTATTAAGTGCCTTACCGAAATTTAAACACTTTTCAAGATCACTTTATATCGTAAGGAATCGTGAATTAAACGTACCCAAAACACATTTTGCTAAATGTGAAGATGTAATAATCCCGTTCAAATATACAGATTGTTTTTTATTATTTGACGACGACAGTGATCCTGAGAACAGAATAATAGCTTTCTGTACTGAGACAGCTCGTGAAGCTGTAAGAAATATTCGAACATATTTTTCGGATGGAACTTTTTCAAGCTGCTGTAAACCATTTTATCAGCTTTACTGCATGCATGGTGATGTGAGAAGTGACGAAAACTTTACAAACGTAGTTCCTCTCATATACGTTCTAATGCCTAATAAGCAAGAACGGTCTTATGAGCGACTTTTTATTGCTCTCAAGAAAAATTTGCCATATTGGAACCCGGTGACAATGATTGTCGATTTTGAAATTGCAGTTATCAACGTCATAAAAAAAATGTTTCCACATATTAAACTACAAGGATGTAACTTCCACTTCAAACAAGCATTGGCTAAAAAAGCTCACGCCTTAAATATGAACAGCATCAACGAAAAGAGACACTTGGCTTTGTGTGCTGCATTGGCGCATGTAAAGCTAGAAGACATTGAAGACGGTTGGTTGTGGATTATGGAAGATGCGCCACAGAGTGAAACAGTAACAACATTTAATGATTATTTCGTATCCCAGTGGTTAGAAAATAAAAATATACAATTTATTTGGAATATACATGGTTCTCGTCATAGGACAATAAATCTCGCAGAAGCATGGCATAAGCGTTTGAACAATATGATGCCTCAAAAAAAACCTAGAATGCTTCAGTTTCTGGAAACACTCAAAAAGGAAGCTGATTATGTAGATACTAAAATAAAAAAATTTAATCTAGCCATACCATCAAACTTAAGAACGCGCAGGTCAATTGCATATGACAGGGAGTTAAAAACTCTTTTAGAAAATTATAATAACATGCCCCTGTCTGAATTTATATTGAAAATTTCTTATATGCAGCATTTTAAAGAAATGTAACATGGATGTAGTTAATTCTACATTTAAGATTTAAATTAATAATTTTAATGTATGATTTCAAAGGAAAACTAATGTTATAAACAAAAAGCAATATCTTTACTTTATATAATAAAAGTTCTTTTTACTATTGTTTTATTGTAGGTTGTTCTAATTTGTTACATAGATGTAGTTAATCCTATACTTAAGTTTTAAATTACGACTTTAATCTTTGATTTTAGGGGAAGGCAAGTGATGAATTATGACAAAAAATACTGTGATTTTATCTGTGATTCATTAAGTAGATATATTTTGTTTTTTTTTTATGTTATACACGTAAGGTATATCAATAAGGTAGGTAGGTAGTAGGTAGGTTGTGCATGTTACCTAGGCAAATCAGCCGCTTTCTATTTATAAAGAGAACTGTGATTTTTACAAATTGTTACATAATATTTTAAATAAAACAGCTGTAAATTTTGAGAACCTTCCTAGAAATTAACAGCAAATTTATTTTGGTTTGCTTCTTCTTTGGTTATATTTGTACGTAATATTTAAGTAAATCATTCAGATAGAACTGTGATTTTTGTAATAGATGTAGGTAAGGTTAATATCCCAAAACTGTGATGAAAGAAATAAATGTTGTTATTTAAATTTTTGTTTAATTTTCTTGCTGTCTGTACAAAAATAATCAGTGTGACGAATTTACTATACTAAATATTAGACTGTGACGAATTAACTATAAAAAAATAAAAGTGTGGCAAGTTTACGCATACTTTTTTTCGTGACGAATTAACTTTGTGGCAAGTTTACGATAACCCATCATGACATAGGCGATGCGGCTAGCAACCCATCACTATTGATTTCCTGTTTCAACTACCATCATGCTAAACGTGGTCTAAGGTCTTATAACCCTAGGCTCTGTCTACCCCGTATGGGTTAAAGACGTGATTATATTAAAGTTTTTGAAAAATTGGAATTCCTGAGTTTGTCTCTCTTACTTTCTTGCCTCTTGTGGGTTACATTGCAAGACCAAACCGACTCTGCTTGCATACCCTAGTGTCAGAGTTTTTAGAAACCGCAACTTGGCTTTTGACTTAGTTCATACGTTCCGCAAAATAATAAGTTTGAGACAGACAGACAGATAAACGGACAAACAGACAGACAACAAAGTGATGTTTAAAGGGTTTATACTTATAGTAACACTAGCTGTTCCCCGCGGCTTCGCCCCGCGTGGTACTTGGTTATATCGCACCCAAAAGTAGCCTATGTTTGACCTCAGGTCTTTAACTACATCCCTACCAAATTTCATCACAATCGGTCCAGCAGTTTAGCCGTGAAGAGGTGACAGACAGACAGACAGACTTTCGCATTTATAATATTAGTATGGAAGTATGGATAAAAAAGTTTCCCAATTTTCTCCGGCAGTTTGTTATAAATAATTAAACACATATTATAACATCAAAGACCATATCCCAACTAATATTATAAATGCGAAAGTGAGTTTGTATATTTGTTTGTTTGTTAACTCTTCACGCCGTATCTACTGAAACTATCTTCCTGAAATTTCGCATACACATAGTTAGGAGTATTGAAAAGGACATAGGGTACCTTTCATCCCAAGTAAAAGCACTGTTCCCGCGGGAAATTCAAGCGGGCAAAGCCGCAGGCGAAAGACAGTTATAGAATAATTTACACAACAATGACTACGGATATTTATTTTTCCATAGATTATATTTCTACGTATTCACAAGCATTATTACAATTGAGTAAATAAATTAATCACTTGTACATTACAATGAGTAACTACATTATTGTTGCAAAAATGCACCTTACGTTTTAGAGCCCAGGGTACGCTTAATCATGGTCTTAGATTTGGGTGTACTGGGGGCTTAGCCAAAGTCACAGTCGCAAAACATTAACTAGGAACGACAAGAGATAACCAGCTCCCGTAGCCAAGTGACAATTTCAAAACGCTAACGAATGTCGACAAGAACAAAATGTATGGGATTGACATAAGATTGACCACGTGATTTACCGCAGTTTATGTCAATCCCATACATTTTGTTCTTGTCGACATTCGTTAGCGTTTTGAAATTGTCACTTGGCTACGGGAGCTGGTTATCACAATGGAGCGACTGCCGTCTGATCTCCGTAACCCTTTTTACAGGGAAACCAGACTAACAGGAACATGATCCGTGTAGTGGCCAACACTGTCAGATTTTTCAGGCTGCCTAAAAAGGCATCTGACATAGTCTAACGACTGCCATCACACCATTATAAAAGAGAAAGTTTGTAAGAATGTATGAATGTTTGTTACTCTTTCACAGAACAACGGCTGAACCGATTTCGCTGAAATTTGGTATGGAGATTGCTTAGACCATGGAACAACACATAGGCTATAATTTATCAAGGAATTCCCACGGGAGTAGAGCCCCGGGCGACAGCTAGTAAACTTATAAGAAAATTAACCTTGCAGTTTTTTTCACCTTGTAATTATATCTTAAAGATAACATTTAGATAGCTATAATGACTGATAGCATGTGATACTATATAAATATTCATATCAGTAGCCATTAGTAGAGATCTGATAAGCTAATCTAATAAATGGACTACATACACACACATACATACAAATATTCATAAATACATACATATCACGTTATCCCAAACGGGGTAGACAGAGACAGTGTCATAAGACCTTTGGCTACGTTTAGCATGATGATAGTTGAAACAGGAAATTTAAACAGGGTTGCTAGCCGCATAGCCTATATGCTTACTTCATACGTATTTACTTATAATTAAATAATTATACATACATATAGGAACAAACCACACAGATAGAGTTAGACACAAAGTAAGTTCGAGACTTGTGTTATGGGATACTAAATCAACGATACTAGATATATTTTATAACAAATACATTAAAAATAAACATCCAAGAATCAGGCCAATCAGAAAAAGATCATTTTTCATCATGACCTGACCGGGGATTGAACCCGGGACCTCAGGAGGTCCTGGGTTCGGTAGCGGGCAGGCATCTTAGCCATTACGCCACTCAGGCCGTCAAGTAGTTATAAATTGTGAACTAACCTTCTCCAAAGAACCACTATCATATGCAGAGTTCACGTAAGCTTAAGCTTAACTTAAGCTCCTTCGTGCTTCGAAAAGCGCTTAAGACGTTGGTCCCGACTGTTATCGATAGATGGCAGTCGTGAGGCTGTTTCAAATGGCTTAAAGCTTTAATATGACAGTTTTGGCCACTAACCTGATCATGTTCCTATTAGTATGGTTTCCCTGTAAAAAAGGTTATGGAGGTCAGTGTGCCCTTAGTGCTAACGCAGACGCTAGCGACTGCGTTGGCGATTTTGTACGGCAGGGCTGTAAAGCGCCTCTGGCGGATAGTAAGGCAACTAAAAAAATCCATACAAAATCCTCACGCAGTCGCTAGCGTCAATATTTTATACCTACTTCGAGCACACAATGTCTGTCTTTTATCTTAGCGATTTCCCGGTCGCATTCTTACTCAGGTTGCTTAAGACCCTGTTTTTGGCTTTCATACTAAATATAAGATATCTATGATTTAGTTCAATTACGACCTGTCTTATCTTAATTAGTTTATTTTCAAGATGTTATGTAATTAATCCAATGTATGAGGTAATCCTAACAATATAGTTACGCAGTTAACCTTACTAAATAATACAGTTATGCATATATAATATACTTGCATGTATAACTAACTTACGTAGTATTAAAATTAGCTAGGTATATAATAAATTAGTATGGATTAATCCATGAAATTTCATAAAACTTATGCACAGATAATAACTAAAATGTTTTCAAATTAGATATACAAACAAAAAACTTACTGTTTAAAAAAAAATCCGTGATTTGGATGTACACAGATAGAAACACAAAACACCACAGTGCCACACGCGAAAATTAAAAAGTTAAAATTTAAAAGTAAACAAACTAAAATGGCGGACGTCTGGCGCGGGCCGGCGCGCAAATGTGAATACGAAATTGAGTTTTCAAAAATCGAATGCATCTAGACCAGAAATGCTTTAACTATGAGCGACAGTACATTCGCCCTTCTTCATCCAGTATATTGATTGTTTCAAAGCGGCGAGGGAGCTCAAATTATATTGGACTCTTTCCATAGAGACAGTGTTAGTAAAGCAGTTGATGTACGGTATTGTAGACTTTATGCCAACCATGTAGAGTTTAGCTTGTAGGATTTAGTGGAATATTAAGTTTGTAGATTTTAACACGTAGAGGTGAGGCAGTGATAAGAAATACATAGTGTTCAAAGTTTACGATTTTTGTTTTTTTAAGGTTGAATTCACATCGTACTTAACTTTAATTTTTAAACGCATGCTATGTGGTAACTTTCAATTTGTTTCTCATTATAAATTAAAATCACAGAGTACTTTTGTATAATAGGATTAAAATGATTAAGCACTTATTTTTTCTTAGCACAGGTTCTTTGTTAAATATATTTATTCTAAAAAATCATTACCCTTCCTTTTGGCTTCGCCGTAGTCGGGTAAAAATAACTAGATGTAAATAAATGCGAGTTTGTAAGTTGTCCTTTCATATTACTATGATAATAACGAACTAGCCTTTGTTCTAACTTGCTAAGTTCAGTGCGATACACCGAACCCTATGATTGTGAAGCCACGGGAAAAAGCTAGTATAATAAATCCTATTAATATTATAAACGCGAAAGTTTCTAAAGATGTTTGTTACTCTTTCACAGGAAAACGGGCAAAACAGATTTGACTGAAATTTGGAATGGAGATTGCTTAGACCCAACACATGGAACAACACAAAGATTTTATCCCGGAATTCCCACGGGAGCTGAGCCCCGGGCAACAGCTAGTAACTAACCTCTCTATTACGCCGGGGGTGAAAAAATGTTTCAAATAAAAAAAACACGCTGTAGATTCCACACACGTATGGCACCTGTTAGAGTTTGTATGTGTGCTGTGTTATATTGAATGAGGTAGTTGGAGCGTGACACTCATTGAAAGATGTTCTACCTCCAGGTTGGCTGAAAGCATAGATAAAAAATGCATGGTGCCAAACCACGCCAAACCGCGCGCGATTTCCTAATTCTATGGCTGGATGAAATTGCTTTTGCAATAAACCCATCATCATCTAGACATGCTGGACATAGGCCTCCCCCAAGGATTTCCAAAACGACAATTGTAATAAACAAGTAATAATTTTTTTTTAGTTTAAGTAATTAGTTTAGGTTTTTGTTTTTAATTATGTAAATGTAAATTGATGAATAAATTTTACTACGAATATTGTAAACAATATCACCAAATTAGGACCATGATTAGCGTGACCGGGCTCTGAAGCGTATACTAAAGATGGAACTGGGAAACACGCTTGGACTAAGAAGTAGAGCAACATTCAACTGCATTGCACCGGTAGTCCACACCACACTATAAGGATGTACACACACATACATACACATTTTAAACCGACATGGCACGGTTCACGGAGCGCCCTATGCTCCGCCGGGCAGTGGGTTCGATGGCCGGGTCACCTGTTAATTAGTGATTTACCTGTGGCCAACCGCCTGTGACCAAGGGGGTTACCACCATCTCTTAAAACCATGCAAGATCCAGTGAGTAAGGGAGATGTCGCCTTACATCATGTATTGCGCTGTCTCGCTTACTCACTGGATTATGCATGGTTTTTTAGAGATGGTAGTAAGGGACCAGGTCCTGGGTTCGAATCCTAGGGCATACTGCCTTATTCTTAAAAAATATCGTCATCTTTCTGCCTCAAGACGTTTCTTTTTTTATTTTGCAAAAAGACCTGATGGTAAGTAGTCACCGTAGCCTATAGATGCCTGCAACACTTTTTTTTAAATTTTTTGTCTGTCTGTAATTCTGTATATAAGGTGAATATAAATCAACTGCAAATATTTTAAGGGCTGATTCAGACCACTAAATAGTGCCCCTAGTATGAGTTTTTCTTAACGCAGACGCTAGCGACTGCGTTAGGATTTTGTATGGAATTTCTTAGTTGCCTTACTATCCGCCAGAGGCGCTGTACAGGTTTGCCATACTAAATGGCTAACGCAGTCGCTAGCGTCTGCGTTAAGAAAAACTCATACTAGGGGCACTGAACAACTTTCCCAAATAAACATATCGAAATATTAAAAAAAATGGTCCTCCCATACAAATTGAGAATCAGCTGATCTAGTTTAGTATGGAAAGTGAAAAATAAAATTTCGTATTTCGATATAAGTTTACTTGGAAAAGTTGTTTAGTATAGTGGTCTGAATCTGCCCTTAAAATATTTGCAGTTGATTTGTGTCCACCTTGTATGTGATCACGCTATTATCTCCGAAAGTAAAGTACTGAACCGATTTGCTCAAAACTTTCATCAATTGTTTTGTTTTAACACTGAAAAACATCTTAAATTTTTTTCATCAAAATCGGTTCATTAAAAAAAGTTATCGTCATTTTATTGAACTCAAGGAATTGGAGAATTCTTTTTTTGTGTTGGTTATTGTCATGACAAACTTTGTATAAAAGAAAAGGGGGATTCCCGGGCAATTCCCGCGGGAATTTCAGAAAAAATACGCGACATTCCCATGATAACGGTAAAGAAACCCATGCGCATTAAGTCGGCTACAGCCAGTATGAAATATAATAATAGAAATAACAGATTATAATTAGGGCCATTAATATACCTACGTAGTTGTTCTGCTTAGAGAAAAAAGCGCCTGCACATTTTGAAATTTTCCACTACTTATTCTGAAAGAAACATTTAGCATTGTAAAATTGTCAGGCGCTTTCTAATACACTTTGCTAAAGTAAGTAAAGTATTTGATTCGAACATCAGTCTACCTACTTATTGTGTATTTAAAATATGGATTGGTAAAGTAATAGGTAAGTAGGTAGGTATACCTACTTACAAGGCTTCGCTAAACCAATCTCTTCCAGTTAACATTAGGGTGGATTGAAAAAAACTAGACCAGGGTTCTGGCACTTAAAAAATACTTCAAACTGGATCAAAACAATGCATGCATTTTGGCTACAAAAATTGGTGAAGAACAATTTGAATTTCTCTTTCCTGTGCCCCTAGTATGAGTTTTTCTTAACGCAGACGCTAGCGACTGCGTTAGCGATTTAGTATGGCAAACCTGTACAGCGCCTCTGGCGGATAGTAAGGCAACTAAGAAATTCCATAAAAAATCCTAACGCAGTCGCTAGCGTCTGCGTTAAGAAAAACTCATACTAGGGGCACTGCCAGCTACAGTTCTTTAAATAAATGGTCATTTAAAAAAGTGTTCTGTCGAGTTTTTTTTTTCAAACATTTTTTATTCTGTACGTCCACACCACGTGTAGTTGACAATGCCGTAATTACAATCACGCGATTATAATTGAATTTGTGTGATTATGTTAATCTGGTCTAGTCAAGATTAGGATCAAGCTATTAAAGGATGTGACGTCATATCTTTCACTATTTGATGTATTTGCCACCATCATTTAAAATCATTATATTCACTGAAAACACAAGTTACTAAAAATTCCTATTGTGTAATTAGAGTTCTGGATCTGAAGTTAATTTTAAACTTAATATATTGTTAACTAATAGTTCCCCATAGTTTTTAACAAATTGCAATATTGCTTAAAACGGCCACTTTTAGCAGTTTTCACAATTTGCTACTAAATGAAACTAATTTAATAATTAAATATGTATGATTAAAATTAACTTAAGACCCAAAACCTTGATTACGGATTTTTGATAACTTGTGTTTTCAGTGAATAGGTAATGATTTTTAGTTGATGTTGGCGCTAGTGTTCACCGAGGTATCGTCTTAGCTATAAACCATAGATAAAATAAAAATTGCCTGGCAACCGCGAGCAATGGCCAAATTCTTGGCTATAATCCTAGAATAAGTACCCCTAGTATGAGTTTTTATAAACACTGAAGCTAGCGACTGCGTTAGCGATTTTGTATGACAAACCTGTTCGGCGCCTCTGGCGGATATTAAGGTAACTTAGAAATTATATAAGTACAAAATCCTAACGCAGACGCTAGCGTTTGCATTTATAAAAACTCATACTAGTGATAAAGATTTTATAAACGCATACGCTAGCGACTGCGTTAGCGATTTTGTATGACAAACACAGCGCCCCTGGCGGGTAGTAAGGCAACTAAGAAATTCCATACAAAATCCTAACACAGTCCGCCTGCGTATATACCTAATCACATACTGGTACTGTAGTTTTTCCACTTAATTACCTTCAAGATAAAAAAAATAATACAAAAATTTAATTGCATTGTTTTTGATTTATACTGGTTTCCGAGTAATAAATATTGCATGTTGGTTAAGACAATCAGACAAATTATCAATGATTTATTGCTTGATTAAGCATTGGCCAAGAGTGAGTCGGGATTAGTGTGTTTTAACCTTAAAATAGATACACTGAAGGCATTGCGTTTCACTATCACTATCACTACATAGTATAAAACAAAGTCGCTTTTTCTGTCCCTATGTATGCTTGAATCTTTAAAACTACGTAACGGATTTTGATGCGGTTTTTATAAATAGATAGAGTGGTTCAAGAGGAAGGTTTTTATGTCCATGCGAAGCCGGGGCGGGTCGCTAGTGTTTGTATAAATTATATATCCATGCTTCTATAATTTTTTCCATACCTATACTCTATACTAATATAATAAATGCGAAAGTCTGTCTGTTACGCTTTCACGACGAAACTGCTAGACCAATTTTGATGAAATTTGGTTCTAGCGATAACAGCTGGAATCACGGAAACTGTATTATTCATCATCATGTCGTGCAGGTGTCATGGTCAATAGACCATACACACCCATGTCAGGGTTCTTCTGAACCACCTTTCGGTCTCTGACGTGGTTCCTTTAAGGACTACCAGATGGTAGCCGTGACCAACGGCTTAACGTGCCTTCCGAAGCACGGAATCATCTTTATTATCAAACAATCAGATGATTCAAGCCTGTAATGTCCTAACCAAACTGGAAACAACTAAACAAAGTATTTTCCTCTTTTAATCGAACCCACGACCCCTATTCCACAGGCAAATTTAACCACCGGACCACAAAGGCAGTCCAATTAAAGACATTAATCATTTAATTACTTGTGATACAGAATCATCGATAATTCTGATCATTTGTTAACTATCGTGGGAAAATGGTCACGTTTGCAGTCAGCGGACCACCATGTTACCTTTGACCAAATCCGTCATCGTCACTATCACTATCACCACATAGTATAAAACAAAGTCGCTTTCTCTGTCCCTATGTCCCTTTGTATACTTAAATCTTTAAAACTACGCAACGGATTTTGATGCGTTTTTTTTAATAGATAGAGTGATTCAAGAGGAAGGTTTTTATGCCCACGCGAAGCCGAGGCGGGTCGCTAGTTAGGTATAAGTCATTGTTTATCATCGCAGCTCTTATCATCATCATTCATCATTGTAAATGATCCCGTCTTTTGTCTTATTTTGGTGCAAATTTGGAGGCATGTTTGAGACTTTTTTTTATCGACGCAAAAATACCTTATCGTGTTTTGAGTAAATGTGTTTTTGGCAGAAAGATTTCTATGGAAAATCAGAGTCATTCGAATGATTTTCATACGACACAACTGTGGAATTGTCGATTTTCATGCGACTCTGTGGTTCTTGGCGAGAATCAGGTTTCAAAAATAGCACCTTACACAATATTTGCGTCACAAAAAATGACCGACGGTGTTTTCGAAGGGATTTTAAAAGTGACCATTTGAAGTTAAGTTTTGCTGCCTTAGAGGGCTCAGAAAAATATTAAAAAAATGGTTTCAATCTAAACAAATAGAGAACAATTATTTTAAACAAAAACAAAATACAAGTCAACTAGTCTATTGAAAAATTCTTTCTGCATATGATAGCGTGATTCTTAGAGTAGGAGATAAGCTTTAGTACCTAATTGGTGATTAAAACAGCTAGATTAATAAACACATTATCAAAAGCTCGAATTCCGAACTTAATAAGCTCACATCCCCGATACACGCAAGGCTATTCGATTGGGCAAAGTTTATCTTAATCTGCGAAGCAAGGACACAAAGAGACGCAACAGTTCTGATTCTCACAACTATATTAGATGGGACTGTACTGCGGTCGACTGGTTTTGATACTTTGAAGACAGTAAAGATAAACACTGTTAGATAATGCTTTTAGCATTAAGTCCGCATATTGTATTTTTACAATAAAGTTAAATAAATAAAATAAATAAACACTACATAACAAGGCGTTATTAGCTTTTGAGAACCCGTTACGGCCGCTGTAATCCATACTTCCATACTATCCATACTAATATTATAAATGCGAAAGTCTGTCTGTCTGTCTGTCTTTTCACGGCTAAACTGCTGGAGCGATTGTGATGAAATTTGGTAGGGATGTAGTTAATGACCTGAGGTCAAACATAGGCTACTTTTAGGCGCGATGCGAAACAGCAGTAAAACGTCTGTTTTCGACAAATAAAAAATTGCATACAATACCGCAATATAAAGGAAAGTTAAAAAAGAAAGAAAAGGCAAACCACCAACAATTCAGTTAAAACAAATATTTATTGTTATGTTATTTATTAAAACAAGAATGTACTTTGTGGGCGCCGATCGTAAATACACAATTTAGTAAGTACATGTAATCTTTCAATAAAAATATCAAAAAGTATCAAGATCATTCGTGGTACAGATAAGGCACAGTTCCGTTACGTAATACAATGGCCTGCGATTATACGAGTACCAGTGGGGCAACGGACGGCCAATAAGTAATTTGTGGTATAATGGGAAAATTTATATTAATGTTTTGTTGACGGGTAAATCAATGAAGAAATCACTTTTTTTTATTTCCTTTTTTTATTTTATGAGATACTAGCTTTTGGCTGCGGCTCCGCCCGCGTTGGACTCGGTTATATCGCGTCCAAAAGAAAGTTTATGTTTGACCCCTGTTTCTTATTTATATCCATACCAAATTTTATCAAAATCGCAACAGTTTGAGCGCCAAGAAGTAACTAACAGACATATAAACTTTTTCTTAATAATATTATTGGGATATAACGGACACTGTACCCCGACTATAAGATTTTATAAACGCGGACGCTAGCGACTGCGTTAGGATTTTGTAAGGGATTTCTTAGTTGCCTTACTACCCGCCAGCTGTAGAGGGGGCTTAGCCAAAGTCACAATCGCGAAACGTTAACGATGTACGACGAGAACAAAATGTATGGGATTGACACAAGATTGACCACGTGATTTACCGCAGCTTATGTCAATCCCATACATTTTGTTCTTGTCGACATTCGTTAGCGTTTTGAAATTGTCACTTGGCTACGGGTGCAGGTTTGTCATACAAAATCGCTAACTCATTCGCGTTTGCGTTTATAAAATCTTATACTAGGGATACGGGGTAACAAACTAACATAAAATCAGGGCAAACTGCCAATAAAGCGAATTCTAAATGTCACAAGTTGAATTCCTTCGAAGCCTTCACGGCCTATTTATTAGGGGCATATAAAGTGCCGTCATTATGGTCAACGAGCTTTTGGTTTAGAAAGCTCGAATGGAACTCAAAGCTCTAAATAAAATGTTATAGTTAGATCTTCAGTTCCCCTAGTATGAGTTTTTCTTAACGCAGACGCTAGCGACTGCGTTAGCGATTTAGTATGGCAAACCTGTACAGCGCCTCTGGCGGATAGTAAGGCAACTAAGAAATTCGATACAAAATCCTAACGCAGTAGTTTTCTGAAATTTCGCATACACATAGAAGTATTGAGAAGGACATAGGATACCTTTCATCCCGGGAAAAAGTAATGTTCCCGTGGGAAATTCACGCGGGCGAAAGCTAGTATTATTATAAAATATAAGATGATAAAGATGGTCAGTCGAACTAAAGGCTTTCGACAAAGACTGGCGAGAGAATGTCATGGCTAGGGATACGTGGAAGGTTTGTGGGGGGGGGGGGGGGGGCTTTTGCCCAGCTGTGGGACATAAATAGCTAAAAAATAGATGATATAAGTACTTATGAAGAAAAAGAAACTTATTTTGAAAACACATTCAATAAGGTTAACATATTTCTACCGTGGACAATAATATTAATTATCTGTGAAAAATCAGATACGATCTAAACGAGGTCGGGTTGCAGAATCAGTTTGTATCTATCCGTACATCTTTTTCTCCCATACCAAGTGATATTTGTGTACAAATAGTTTGCATATTGTTGTCGCAGATTTGCAGTAGTTTTTGTTTTTAGCAATAAAAAAATAATTTAATTCACTTATTCATTCATTTGATTGTCTGATGATAAAGATGATTCCATATTTAGATATTCATCTGCCATACAAAATCGCGAAGATTTTTAGTGTAAGTACTAACAGAGTTCGATCACTTGAGACACTGAGATTCTTAATCCATTAACTTATTAAATGAAGCACTAAATCATTTTGTAATAGGATGCATATTAGTGACACTCTTTTTCCGCCAAAAATAAGCGGGATCTTAACATTTTTAAAAATCCTTGTAGCGCCACCTATTAGCATGAAAAAGAACTATATCTTTTTCTTAAGCAACTATGTGATTTTAACGAAGTTTAAAAGAGGAGGTTCTCACTTCTTCGGAGACTTTTAAAGAAAAATCTTTGAACTCATCGCTTCCCAACAAGCTAGCTATACCTTGGTACATCTAGCCTGAGGGGAAATGGACGAAATTAGCTTCAAAAGGTCAATTTGTACTTCGTTGATTGTTTTTGCCTTGCTATTTAAGACATAACTAGCCCGGCGAACTCTGTACCGCCTAAACGCACTTTTATCACCGTTTAAACCTTCCCTAAACTTCTACAAATATTTCAAGATAGAAATTAGCTAAATCAGCCCAGTCATTCTTGAGTTTTAGCCAAACTAGCGAACAGCAATTGATTTTTATATATAAAACTAGCGACCCGCCCCGGCTTCGCATGAGCATAAAACCTTCCTCTTGGATCACTCTTATCTATTAAAAAAAAAACGCATCAAAATCCGTTGCGTAGTTTTAAAGATTTAAGCATACAAAGGAACATATGGATAGAGAAAGCGACTTTGTTTTATACTATGAGAAAAAAACTAAATATGAAAAAATTTTTTAAAGCAAGCTGGGTTTTACGACAACCAGCGCTAATATTGCAAACAATGTAATAATGGGTTAGAATTATAATCATTTATTTTGTCAGTAAATCATCTTATCCGTAAGCGTAGTTGTGTTAGAACGGCGTGAGAAACTTGATATATTAATATGGATATGACTAGAACTTACTCCAGTTGTTTGCTCACTACTACCGTCTCTTAAAACCATGCAAGATCCAGTGAGTAAGCAAGACAGCGCAATACATGATGTAAGGCGTCATCTCCCTTACTCAATCGTTCTTGCATGGTTTAAAGAGATGGTGGTAAGCCACCTGAACATCGTGGTGTGCCCGAACTATCTTCTTTACTATTATCCATCCATACTAATATTATAAATGCGAAAGTCTGTCTGTCTGTCTGTCTGTCTATCTGTCTGTCTGTCTGTCTGTCTGTCACCTCTTCACGGCTAAACTGCTGGACCGATTGTGATGAAATTTGGTAGGGATGTAGTTAACGACCTGAGGTCAAACATAGGCTACTTTTGGGAGCGATATAACCGAGTCCCACGCGGGGCGAAGCCGCGGGGAACAGCTAGTATACTATATATAATACTAATATTATAAATGCGAAAGTCTGTCTGTCTGTCTGTCACCTCTTCACGGCTTAACTGCTCGATTGTGATGAATTTTGGTATGGATATAGTTATGCACTAGGAGTCAAACATAGCCTACTTTCGGGCGCGATATAACCGAGGCGATCTTCGTTCTCCGATCTTTTACCCAGTTAATTGCGTTGGAGATCTGAATGTTGAGTTACTGCTTAAGCTGTTACCACCACTAGCGACCTTGGAAATACAGACAAAAATAATTTATCTTTCTGTAAGTGAGATTATCAGAAATCCTTGCGCAACTTTTTTGCTAGTATCCATAAGTTACATTAGAACCTCGAAAGTCATTGAAATAATATACGCTTTAGAAACTTTTACAAGAAGAGTCAAAAGTGGCCGTTTTCGGTATTTTTTACAAAAGAAACTAAAGCGGATAGTATTTCAATGACTTCCGAGGTTACAATGTAAGTTAAGGATACTAGCAAAAAAGTTAAAGATTTCTGATAAGCTCACAGAAAGAGAAAATATTTTTTTGGGAAGTGGCGCTATAGTGAGATCGAAGGAACAGCTTTAAGATGCTACCTCGGTGAACACTAGCGCTACCATCATTTTAAAATCATTATTCACTGAAAACACACGTTATCAAAAATCCGTGTTATGTAATTAAGGTTCTGGATAAGAAGTTAATTTTTAACGTATTAAATTATAGTTCTCTTTAGTTACAAATTGCAATATTGCTTAAAACGGCCACTTTTATCGCACGAAAACACATTAATATCTCACATATGATACATATTAACTATATTAAATTAGTTTGTTTGGTGCGATTGCCAAGTCGTACTGTTTATTCACTATAAGATGTTGTTAGGTTAGCTAATTACGTAATAACCGAAGACAGAACGCCCCCTAAGAACCCCTGAATAAATTAACCGACTTGTTATTACATGGACCTCACAACTTTTGACGGTAGAACAAATAAGCGAGACTTGGTTTTTTACAAGTTTTGTTTTTGATGGCATATATTATAACAGCGGTAGTATTATACTGACGTATCCACATTATTCTCACGTCTTTATAAAACTATAGCGCCGCCAGCGTACTCTTTCAGTACCATTTTACATTCACCGCGTCGATACGTGTGTTTGTGTGTTCATTTGTAACCCCTAAAGGTGCTCCGGTATGTAATTAATTAATTATTAATTAATATGTTTATTTAATTAAATTAATTATTAAATTAACTTCATAAGTGAAAGAACAAACAAACAAACTAACTTTGTGAATTTTTAAGTGTTATTGTTTTTTTTTAATACTTGCGGTCTCCATTTCTGTAGGAATTCCCAAAAATACAAGAATTTATACATAGAAACTACCAATGCAGCTTAGCGTTGTTTCATGAAATAGTTTGCGAGATTTTGGTATTATGAGTAACTAGCGACCCGCCCCGGCTTCGCATGGGCATAAAAACCTAAAAAAACCGCATCAAAATCCGTTGCGTACCTAGTTTTAAAGATTTAAGCATACAAAGGGACATAGGGACAGGGAAAGCGACTTTGTTTTATACTATGTAGTGATCAGTCAATCATACTATCCCGCTTGAAAAGGACTCGCGGGATCGTTCGAAGAAATTTCTGTGTGTTGTGACCTTTTTTTGTTTTCATGTGGAAATTTCGGTAAATCTGCTATTAGCAAACCTGATCCCTTAACATAACTACTAAGATGCCGATTAGGATTTAGGCATAGATTAAAAAAACATCGCGCTCGATATCCTATTCTATTCCTATAATATTTTTTTAATTTTTAATACAAAATAATAATCTTTCAAATATCGTGAAGTTCATTAAATAATATAGTTGCAAGTTTTATAAGCGAATTAATTATATCAAAATTAATAACAGGTAATTGCGTCAATTTTTTTATACTTCCTTAACATTCATTTAAAAATGGTTGTATCAAAAAACAGATACATGCAGAATCGAGCAGTGAGATCCTGTACTACATCACTATCACTACATATTAAAAAACAAAGTCGCTTTCTGTGTCCCTATGTCCCTTTGTATACAAGCTTAAATCTTTAAAACTACGCAACGGATTTTGGTGCGGTTTTTAATAGATAGAGTGATTCAAGAGGAAGGTTTCTATGCCCATGCGAAGCCGGGGCGGGTCGCTACCGTAGTCTGAAATGATAATAATTTATAGCAATCAATATAGCAGTGCCATAATCACTGATTCCAATCAATATACACACGATATGAACGTAACAGCCAGTCAGACAGAACGGATAGGAAGTAGGAACTTATTAGGCACGCAAATAAGCTGAAAAATGAACAAATCGGGGTGAAACAACTATTTCGGTCACGAACGCTGCTTAAAATAATCAATTAAGTTGAAAATTTAAAAAATACCCACGACACATTTTCTTTTTAGTGGTGACGGTCGACTGATTTACCCCCCACATATTATTTGCAGACATTAGGTATTTTCCCCACTTACACCCCCAGAGCTTTGTGTAGCAGCTCAATAGATTTTCATTAAACATATTATTTTGTAATGGGCACGTGATCCGCTTTCATTTGGGACCCCACTCAAGTATATTTGCAGACATTCGGTTGTTCTTCCCCACTTTCAAACCACAACTTCTAAACGGCTCAACCGATTTTCATCAAACATGTCTAAGAACACTCGCACGTAAGTCACCTTTAATACGAAATAAACTAAATTGAAATCGCTTCATCCATTCGGGAGCTATGATGAAAGAGACAGACAGACAGGCACGTCAAACTTATAACAAACCTCTTTTTGCGTCGGAGGTTGAAAAAGAGCAAAAAGTGGTGTAATCCCAAAGAAGTTCGAATCGCGCGCGGTCCCTCTACGCAATTTTTTTTTTAATTTATTGTCATCCATATTTATTTATTTAATTAATCCATCAAACAATAAAACCATTGTGTAGGAAATTACAAGCACATCACATAAAAAAATATATCGGCTGCTGACCCATCTTAATAAGTACATATTAGATACATTTATACAACTAGCTTTTACCTGCGGCTTCGCTCGCGTGGAATTAGAAATTTTTTGCCAGGAAGAAAAATTTATTAGGTTATATGGCCGATATTTGGTGTACACATACAAATATTCCAGTAATCTCCCTTGGGAACTTACTTGGGCTTGGGAAAAAGCACTGTTCCCGAGGGAATCTCACGCGGGCGAAGCCGCGGGCAAAAGCTAGTATAGAAATAAAAGGATCATATTTCTTAGGATTAAACCGGGGAAACGCTGAGATTATAATCACTATATGGCTTTATAATGTGCACTCTTTAACCATTCGTCCAATTATTGTTGTAATGTATCCTATACCAGTCAAGGTAACATTTTGCAAATGATTTATGTCAACTGACAAAATTATAGAATTGCGTAAATTTGTCTATAATAATAATAGATGTAAAATCTGGGGCAATGACATATTAATAAAACTCAATATGCTATCTAAGTACGTACATGTTGTGAAAATGTCAAATAAATATTTTTCAAAATGCTAAGTAATTTAAGGAAAACAAAATTAAATACTCCAATTTCAATGGACTTAAAATTAAAAAAAAAAGGTTACAGAAAGTACAATACAATACTCTATTGCACTAGAAAACAATATAAAAAAAAACATTAAAAAGCTTCACATAAAACAGTGAGGCACTTCAGTCAGACTTTCCCTATAAATTACAGAAAAAAAATACTCTGTGTACAGAACCCTCTCAATGATAGTTAAAATCGCTAGATGGCAGGTTATGTCAAATGCCTTTAGGCAGCCGGAAAAATCTGACAGTGTTGGCCACTAACATACCCGGATCATGTTACTATTGGTCTGATTTCCCTGTAAAAAGGGTTACGGAGGTCAGACGGCAGTCGCTCCATTGTAATAACCAGTACCGACAAATCTAGGACCATGGTTAAAAGCGTACCCTGGGCTCTGAAGCGTAAGCTAAAGATGCTGGAGTGCTATTTTTGAAATGTATGCAAAATCGGTGAGTCGAATGAAAATCGTTCGTTTTCGAATGATTTTCATGTCATGTGACATAACCGGTGACTCGAAAGATAATCACTCGACTCACCGGTTTTGGGTGAGTCATACATCTCAAAAACAGCACTCCTGACCTTTATTTAAAACCGTATTTATACCAACTATGATTATATGAAACTGTAGATTCGATGATTCCGTGCTTCGGAAGGCACGTAAACCCGTTGGTCCCGGCTACCTTCTGGTAGTCGTTAAAGGAACCACGTCAGAAGCCGAGAGGCGATTTCGATGAACTCTGGCACCAGGGTGTGCATGGTCAAATGACTGTGAAACACGAAACGATAATGATGATGAAAAATGTAGTTTGCAAAACTCATTTAATATTTTGAGGACATATTTAGAAGTTAATGTAGCTTTTTTGAAACTTTTAATTAAAATCTTATTAAGTAACTTTCCCATGAAAAACCTTAAGTAAATTAAATATTTTGCAACTAAGATGAGTTGTCGAAATAATTGTTTGCTCTGGCGTTTAAATGACATGAACTTAATGTTGAGATGTAAAAACAAGTTGTTTTGTATAAGACCTTGTGCCTTATTTCTTCCTGAACTAACTTAAGGAGAAAGAATTAGCCTTCTCTCTTCTAGGAATAAATATAAAAACTGTAAACTTGTTTTTTTTTTAAGAAAAAAAAAATTAGGAGTTCTTTTTTTACAAACATATTAGAAATAGCTTTCGTGCGCGGAAATTTCCTTCAATGCTTTATCCCGGGATGAAAGGTACCCTATGTCCTTCTCAGTACCTCTAACTATGTGTATGCGAAATTTCAGGAAGATTGGATTAGAAAATAGGGCGTGAAAGCGAAACAAACAAACATAGTCACTTTCGCATGTATATTATTAGTTGGTATTAGAATAATCCGTGAAGTATTGTGTGGTGAAAAGAAACCCTCAGGGCGCGAGTATAACTCGCACTTGGCCGATATTTTTCTTAGTCACTATTTACGATATCCAGTTAGGATTAGGAGCAAGAGGTGTGGTCTATTCTTACGGAAACCACAACAAAATGTCGAAACGTATAAGGTTTTTGTAACAATGTCAGACGTTGGTTTAGGATATATGATACATTGGGTAAATGAGCAGTTTCAAAATGAAATGCGGTTAAATATTTCTTAACGAAGAAATTAATATAGGTACATTATCCTATTGTCTATGTATATTTATTTTCTTTATTTTACTTACTATTAAAAAAAAACAAAGGGACACTTCGGGAGGGCCGGCAAAAGTGAAAACAGGAGCGGCTTACTACCATCTCTTAAAACCATGCAAGATCGACTGAGTAAGCGGGACAGCGCAATACATGATGTAAGGCGACATCTCCCTCACTCAATCGTTCTTACATGGTTTTAAGAGATGGTAATAGGCTTAAAGTTTAGCTAAAGCATAGAATTAGAATTACGCGCGCGGTCCCAGGTATTTTATACATACATACATATAATCACATCTTTATCCCATACGGGGTAGACAGAGCCTTAGGGCCATAAGACCTGAGACCACGTTTAGCATGATGATAGTTGAAACAGGAAATCAATAGTGATGGGTTGCTAGCCGCATCGCCTTTGTCATGATTTCCCCATTCGCCAATTCCCTCAGTCAGGTATTTTATTTTAAATGTAATAAGCTAAAGTTACAATTTCAAAACGCTTACGAATTTCGATATGAACAAAATGTATGTGTATTTCACATACATACATACATATCATCACGCCTGTCTCCCGTAGGGGTAGGCAGAGACTAGAGATTTCTATTGGCTACGATCCTTACATACCTCACTCGCCTCCTCCACACTCATCACTCTCTTCATACACGCTCGCCGATTTCTTGTACTCCTAATGTCTCCCTTTTTCAAAAGGTCTGCGATTTGGTCGCAGTATGTTTTACGAGGCCGACCCTGACCGCCGCTCCCAGCCAACTCTGCTTTGTATATACTTTTCGTCAGTCTCCTTTCATCCATCCTCTCTACATGTGTATTTAAATTAAATTAATTAAATTAAACATCCAACTGCGTAAACGTTTTAGTTTGTGACATTGGCTAAGCCCCCGTCCTGACGACGTTTTTAATCCAAAAATTCTAAGTAGGATATAAAACTTGATTAAGTATTACTTCGACAACTCAATACAATAATTCAATCGACATACAGACAGACAAAAACACACAAGCGCGTGGAAGTGGTAACAAAAAGTTTATAACGTTGCCAACATAGTTCCTATAGTCGTGGGAAGCTGTAACGATTGAAGATTTTGTAATATTATAACTGTCACTTATACTATGTTTGTGTGTTGAAGTTATTTGATTGTATTATACAAATACTGGCTTTCGTCCGCGTGAGATTCCCTCGGGAACAGTGTTTTTTCCAGGATAAAAGGTACCCTATGTCCTTTTCAATACTTCTTACCACAGAACAGAGAAAAAAATCCGAATAGAAATGTTTTGACGCGGTTTAGTACCAGGATCAGCGTGGCAGCGTATTCTCTCTTCTTATCTTCATTTAATACAAGTAAACACCACACCTTATAAGAAATGTATCACGCAGTTTACAATAAAGCCACTTATTATTATCGACCAATAACAGTGGCAATAAATGACGCAATCAAATTCCCCGCCCATTTTATTCTGTGTGAAACGTTGGTTTGCAAGCCAAACTAATGACACGTTTTTCGTGCGCTATGCCACTTCTTGTTAATATTTCTAAATTCTATGCTTCTGACTATGTGTGTGCGAAATTTCAGGAAGATTGAAAGTGTAAAATAAACAAAAAACTCACTTTCGTATTTATAATACCTTAGTTGGATATAATATAGGGACAAATCACACAGATTGAGTTAGTCCCAAAGTAAGTTCGAGACTTGTGTTATGGGATACTAACTCAACGATATTATATTTTAAAACAAATACATATATAGATAAACATCCAAGACCCAGGTCAATCAGAACCAGTCTGCGTTTATAAAATCTCAAACTAGAGGTGCTGTGCAATTCCATTATGAACCGAGTGTGTTTCCAAGTTTTATCTTCAGTATACTTCTAAGAGGCTGAGGCCTGATTTAGTTTGATTCCCACGGGAAGCATACTTTGTTTAGTTGTTTCCATTTTGGTCAAGACATTGCAGGCTTGAACCACCTGATTGTCTGATAATAAAGATGATTCCGTGCTTCGGAAGGCACGTTAAGCCGTTGGTCCCGGCTGCCATCTGGTAGTCGTTAAAGGAACCACGTCAGAGGCCGAGAGGCGGTTCCGTAGAACCCTGACAGGGTGTGCATGGTCGATTGACCGTGACACCTTCACGAAATGTTGATACCTGTAACTTTCAATTTAGCATTAAACTGACTCAATCAACAAAAACAATTAACATTTCATAATTATTTTGCGACAAAATTATAACAATAAAGTGTTTCGAAAACATGGTAATCGTTGCACTTATTTTTATTACGGTTGCAACATCGGATTCTCACGAAAGATGGCGTCGTTTGAAGTTGGAGAAATATTTGACCTTTCCTAAATTATGATCACTTACATACACATAATCTCGTCTGTATTCCATACGGGGTGTACTGCACCTTCTTTATATTGTCCACCTAAAATACCTGATTATTATCGGCCCTGAGACACACGTGCCCACACTCCTACCGCTCCTAGCTTAAGCTTAAGGCCAGTGACCCTAGTATGAGTTTTTCTTAACGCAGACGCTAGCGACTGCGTTAGCGATTTAGTATGGCAAACCTGTACAGCGCCTCTGGCGGATAGTAAAGCAACTAAGAAATTCCATACAAAATTCGCTCGTTTTTCTGCCCATACATTTTTACAGCGACCGCTAGCATTATGGTTCCGCTCAACCGGTATTTCCCCAGAAATAACAGTCTTAACCAGGTATTAAGAACCCTAAAATCCATCCTCTATTTATTTACCAGCGTTATTTTTAGGTCTTTTAAATACCGGATCCGAGCCCTGCCTGAAATTCTTGATTATTATCGGCTCTGAGACACGAGTGCCGCTTATGCGCTAGAGACGACATTATACTTCCTTCTCATTCATTCACAAAAACTACACGGGGTAGACAGAGACTAGCGTCAGACCCTAGACCACTTTAAGCATGATTTTCGCATCAGGAAATTAATAGTGATGTGTTGCTAGTCTCTGTCTCTAGCAAAAGTATATGAGCACCGGTCAGTCTTTTTCCCGGGATGAAAGGTACCCTATGTCCTTCTCAATACTTTTAGCTAAGTGTATGCAAAATTTCAGAAAGATTGGTTCAGTAGATAGGCCGTAAATCAACAAACAAACAAACAAAGTCACTTTCGCATTTATAATATTAGTATGATAGTATGATTTGTCAAGTGTGAGCGAGACGCGATCGAATAATGCATAAAAGTTGTAATACTAATTACTTGCCTGTCTCCGTGGGATTAAAATGTGGCAGACTTTTTACGTAGAAATAAGTGTAAGTGGCGTCTCCAGTCATTTAATGCTTTAAAACAATAACCTTCTATATTATATAATAATTACATAGCATAGCCATAAACCAAAGTCGCTGTCCAATATGTCCCTATTAGCTTAAATCTTTGAAACTACGCAAGATTTTGATGCAGTTTTTTACAACAACCTCCGTGGCGTAATGGTTAACATGCCTGACCGCTACTCAGGAGGTCCCGGGTTCGATCCCCGGTCAGGTCAAGATGAAAAATGATCTTTTTCTGATTGACCTGGTCTTGGATGTTTATCTATATATGTATTTGTTATAAAATATAGTATCGTTGAGTTAGTATCCCATAACACAAGTCTCGAACTTACTTTAGGGCTAGCTCAATCTGTGTGATTTGTCCTTATATATTTATTATTTATTTATCAATAGACAGAGTGATTCAAAAGGAAGGTTTATATGTATATACATGTAAAATATAGCATTTCACCCGTGCGGTCGTTAGTATCATATACATCCATAATAATATCATTTTCCAAATAGCACCATTAGTTCCAGAGTTGAACCGTTTAAACAAATATATATACTTTTTTGTATGGACTCTCTCACATTACATTAAAACTATCTTAATATGATGTGTACATAATATATAGTCATATATCATAATATGACCATAATTGTTAATTAGTCCATAACACTACGATGCTATCGGTACTTCCCACGATGTGTGCAAGCCCTTCAAGCATTGTTTTGCAATTATTACAATGTTATTGTTAAAATTACTATATTTTGGTGAGACAATCTTTTGAGATGACCTCTTAGTCTACAGCATAATAATCCAAGGTCAAATAAAATAAATATATTAGTAACTGTATAGCTAGCTAGCTGGGCTTCGTTCCCGTTCCCGTGAGAATTGCCCGGGCATCCCCGTTTTCTTTTATACAAAGTTGACAATAACCAACACAAAAAAAGAATCACGAGTATTTAATTTATTGCATTCGTTCGAAATTGCTTTATTTGTAGGCAAATTTGCCTTGATTTCAAATAACGTTTTTTTTAAATAAACCGATTTTGATGAAACAAACTTTAGATGTTTTGCTGTATTAAAACAAAACAATCGGTGATAGTTTTAAGCAAATCGGTTCAGTACTTTCGGAGATAAGCGTGATCATACATTCATTGCTTTATAAGATTCATTTTAAGTGTCCGTTTCAGTCAAAATTTCTAAATGTACAGACAAAATAATTTTACTATTTTATTATATGTATGTACGTAACTAGCTGTTCCCCGCGGCTTCGCACCGCGTGGGATTCGGTTATATCGCGCCCAAAAGTAGCCTATGTTTGTTTGACCTCAGGTCGTTAACTACATCCCTACCTAATTTTATCACAATCGGTCCAGCAGTTTAGCCGTGAAGAGATGACAGACAGACAGACTTTCGCATTTATAATATTAGTATGGGGAGACCGGGATTAACACGCACGCTAGCTCTTTTTAAAAAATAGAAATGCTACTAATGGAGACCAATCCAAGTCAGGCCGCACTCGCCGTCGCTTGCCGCTACGATTCTCACATATTTGACCATTACCTCCTTTCTCACACTTTGCATAACGCCGTCAATCAACTTGTAATTACACTCCAATTACAATTGTATCGAGTCTGTTTGTTTTTACGTCGCCAACGTAGGAACTCATTGTCCCATTGACTAATGTAATTAGTAATTTTTTGTTTGCGGACGAGAGGAATGATAATGTAGGTTAAGCAAGGATGGAAGGTCGAGCTATCTCTTTGTGTTGTAGCGTTTTTCCGGACGTATCTTATGGTTCCTCACAAACGGTGTTACTCCAAAAATAACGATCTTAACCAGGTATTTAGGACCCAAAATCGACAAGTATTTTAATTTACTAGGTTATTTAAAAAATACCAGGTTTTTGTCCTTAAAAATATAGGCTTCCATCCCTGTTTATAATCCGTTCCTTCCTTAGCTTTTCCTTAGATTTAACTGGCTCCGTGGTTCAGTGGTTAAGGCGTTTGCCTGTAGACCCGAAGGTAATGGATTCGATTCCCACGGGAAGCATACTTTGTTTAGTTGTTTCCAGTTAGACATTGCAGGCGTGAATCACCTGATCGTCTGATAATAAAGATGATTCCGTGCTTCGGAAGGCACGTTAAGCCTTTGGTTGCGTCTTCCATCTGGTAGTCATTAAAGGAACCACGTCAGAGGCCGAGAGGCGGTTCCGAAGAACTCTGACACCAGGGTGTGCATGGTCGATTGACCATGAAATACGAAATGATGATGGTGCCTACCACAGAATTTAAAAATATTAACAAGAAGTGGCATAGCGCACAAAAAAAGTGTCACTAGTTTGGCTTGCAAGCCAACGTTTCACACAGTAAAAATGGGCGGGGAATTTGATTGCGTTATTTATTGCCACTGTTATTGGTCGATAATATTAGGTGGCTTTGTTGTAAACTACTTAATACATTTCTAATAAGGTGTGGTGTGGTTTACATGGGTAAACCCATGCATTACATTAATTGAACATAAGAAGAAAGAATACGCTGCCACACTGATCCTGGAACTAAATCCGCGTCAAAATATCTCTATTCGGATAATTTATCTGTTCTGTGATGACTACATTTAACAATTCTTTTGTTCCAGATATTTCGATATATTTGAAGAGCATCAGAATGACAGTTCAAAGGTTATGCGGCGTCCCCGGGTCTTCCGTGTGGATACTGACAGTTCTTTTTTATGTTTTCGACAGAAGCATAGCCGTAAGTACTTAATGACATACATACATATCATCACGCCTGTCTCCCATAGGGGTAGGCAGAGACTAGAGATTTCCATTGGCTACGATCCTTTACATACCTCCCTTGATTCCTCCACACTCATCACTCTCGTCGTACACGCTCGCCGATTTCGGGTATTGGATGAGTTGAAAAAATATTTCTACAAATTATATTTTGTTCAGATTTTAGATAGTTTAACAATAGGATGAGCTAAGATTACTGTTTAGGATGAATTAATGAATGTAAAATGATTTTTTTTATGTGGAATAATGAGTAAGGAGTTGAAATAAGATGAGCAAAAAAAAATTATGAGCAGGATGAGCCGTCATAGGATGAAAATGTAACAACATGTATAACCACTGGTTCTGTCCTGCACTGTACTGCACTCTATCCTTACCAAATTTAATCAAAATCAGGCCAGCGTTTTAGCCTTGAACAGAATAAGATGTAACAGACGGACAGACCTACATGATCTATACACAAATCAAATTGATAACCTCTTTTTTATAGAAATCGGTCAAAAAGTCGACTGATAATAATAGAATCGATCGATTTAATAGGTTCGTTATCTTAAATCTCGATTACAATTACCAATAATCCATAATTACTGTGTTTGTCTCGTCAAGTTGGATAGCTTTGCATGGCTCATGCAACTTTAAGCCTAATTAACAAATCACTATCTTAGCGTTATCCTGGTTGCATTAGAGTCTGCCTGCCTCTGTGGTCCAATGGTTAAGGGGATTGCTTGTAGACTCGGGGACTCGGAGTCGATTCCCACGGGAAACATTCCTTGTTTAGCTGTTTCCAGTTTCGTTAGGACATTGCAAGCTTAAATCGCCTATTGGGTGATTCTGTGCTTCGGAGTGCACGTTAAGCCGTTGGTCCCGGCTGCCATCTGGTGGTCAATAAATGAACCACGTCATAGGCCGAGAGGTGGTTCCAAAGAACTCTGACACTAAGGTGTGAATGAATAAATGAATTAATATACAGTTTATTGCACCAGTTACATAAATACACCATTGGATG
Source organism: Apomyelois bistriatella (assembly GCA_947044815.1). NCBI lineage: Eukaryota > Metazoa > Arthropoda > Insecta > Lepidoptera > Pyralidae > Apomyelois > Apomyelois bistriatella. Next base: position 874,173 of record OX345715.1, on the reverse strand, counting down.
GTACAGGATCAAAGATATGGTCGATTGACCGTGATACAGCTGCACGTAATGAATGAATCAAAGAGTCTACTCGCTTAGACGACCAAACGCGGTCCTTATTAATCCCATTGAATGATATTTCCAGGCTCTGGACGGCTACGTACCGGGCGAAGATTACCCAGTTTACGAAGAAGTACCCAAAGGTCTATCCTTCAGCTGCGATGACAAGATTCCAGGGTATTATGCGGATCCGGAGACTATGTGTCAGGTGATGGAAACTTTAATTATATTCAACTAGCAACCCGCTCCGGCTTCGCATGGGCATAAAAACCTTCCTCTTAAATCACTCTATCCACTAAAAAAATCGCATCAAAATCCGTTGCGTAGTTTTAAAGATTTAAGCATACAAAGGAATATAGGGACAGAGAAAGCGACTTTGTTTTATACTATGTAGTGAAGATGGGAAATAAGGAACGGTATCAATTCTTCTTTGTCGTTGCTTGATGACTGAGGGACGTGACCATCAAGGTTAACACCTTCCATGTTTTCCTTCAGGCGATTTTGTCCTGGGCTGTTATCATCTGCTGCTGGACATAGGCCTCACTCAAGGACTTCTAAAATGACCGGTTGGAAGCGGCTTGCATCCAGCGCCTGCCTGCGACTTTGTTCAGGTCATCTGACCATCTGGTCGGTGGGTGGCCGATGCTGCGCTTGCCGGTGCGTGGTCCCAATTAGAGAACCTTTCTGCCCCATTATTGCCCTTTCATTTATTTTATCCTAACGAAGTTTCATTTGTCTTCAGGTCTGGCATTGGTGTGTGCCAAGTATAGGTGGAAACATCATGTATTCCTTCGTGTGCGCTCCTGGCACAGTCTTCAACCAGCGGTCCAGGGTCTGCGACTGGTTCTTCAAGGTAAGAATCCTCAGTTTTAGGAAGACCTTTGTTTTTTTTCTCTTTGCTAACAAAAAAAAAGTAAGTCACAAGGAGAGACAGAATAAGCAACACAACACTTCGTTCTAAAACTGGAATCGTCGATTTCTGACGCAAGGCTGCCAAACCTAAATGGGATTGGGCGGGTCATGTCTGTCGTATGAATAGCAATCGTTGGGCCTAGTATAGCATTCTAAATCTGTGGTTGGGCTCTAGTTGTTACCAAGTGGCACTCGGAGAGTAGTTGGCGAAGGAGGGGAAGACCACGGATGCGCTGGAGTGACGACCTGAGAAAGTTCGAGAACAAGTAGCTGTATGTGACGGAACAAAGAGAAAGGAAGAGAAAGGTTTGGAAGATGGGTGGGCTTTGCCCAGCAGTGGGACAATATAAGTTAAATAAAAAGTTGAATGGGCTAGTATAAAGAGCCACAAGTGTGGTATGATGAGGTTGTAGTAACCAAGATCTAAAATGGGTGATGGTCTCATGTTGAGAGGATGTATTTGACTAAAATAATTGACGAGGGCCAGAGTCGGCCACGGAAAATATAATTATCATTTCAACCGCAGGCTGTTCATAGCTGGACATAGACTGTCTATGTCTATGTCTTTCTGGTTTCTGGAAATCCTTAGGGGAGGCCTATGTCTATGATAGACATAGGCCTCCCCTAAGGATTTCCAGAAAGACCGGTTGGAAGTGGCTTGCATCCAGCGCCTGCCTGCTTACGAAATCTATACTGCAACTAAATCGTAGCCATTTTTAAGTGTGGCGATATTAGGTGTACCCGAAATTGGCGAATGTGTATGACGAGAAAGATGAGTGTTGAGAAAGTTATGGGAGGTCTGTAAGGTTTATAGCAAGTGGAAGTCTCTGTCTACCACTTCGTAAAACAGGAGAGCATTGAGAGGGTTCCGTGCATTAATTTAACATCTTATATATTATTTTCTGTACTTAATCTGTGTTGAATGACTTACTCTTTTGTGCCCAAAAGGTTATTTAAATATTATTTAGTAGACTCAAGTGTCCCACTATTGGGCAAAGGCCTCCCTTCTTGTCTATCAAGCGTATCTATCCTTTAAAACATAATTTCAAAATTATATCTAACTAGCGACCCGCCCCGGCTTCGCATGGGCATGAAAACCTTCCTCTTGAATCACTCTATCTATTAAAAAACCGCATCAAAATCCGTTGCGTAGTTTTAAAGATTTAAGCATACAAAGGGACATATGGACAGAGAAAGCGACTTTGTTTTATACTATGTAGTAATAGTGTTTTCAATTCCAGGTGGACTGTCCCAGCTCTCCATCGTTCTACGGCATCAACGAAGACTTGTATAAAGACGAAGCCGGAAATTACATAGCTGGAAAAAAGTAGTTATAATTTAGTATCCATACTAATATTACAAATGCGAAAGTCTGTCTGTCTGTCTGTCTGTCTGTCTGTCTGTCACCTCTTCACGGCTAAACTGCTGGACCGATTGTGATGAAATTTGGTAGGGATGTAGTTAACGACCTGAGGTCAAACATAGGCTACTTTTGGGCGCGATATAACCGAGTCCCACGCGGGCGGAGCCGCGGGCAACAGCTAGTACTATATAATATGACTGTCTTATTATGTTTATCTAGAGCACCAAGGACCAAAGCCACACATATCGAAATCAATATAAATAAAAATCTATATATTTATAAAAGAAAGTCGTGTTAGTTACAAAATTTTATAACTCAAGATAGGCTGAACTGATTTGGCTGAAATTTGAAATGGAGATTGCTTAGACCCTGAAACAACACATAGGCTATATTTTATTCTGGAATTCCCACGGGAGCGGAGCCCTAGGCAACAGCTAGTAATAGATAAAAATAAATTGCCTGGCGCGCGATCTATTTCCTAAAATTTTATGATATAAATCAATATGCAGTAATCCCTTATCTTGTGTGGTCCTAAATTATAGGAATCACGTCAAACCTTCGGGTCCTTTTGTACTTACCCCATCTCTTACTTATTCCCACTGGGATTTCTGAAGAAGAACTGATTGAGCTTCAGCACATCACCTCGACATCGAGAAGTGCCTATATCCTTTGTATTATGATACTGATAACAGTATAAATAGACTAAGGCTACGGTAATTGCTTCCCATCAGGTGGTTATTTTTATTTTAGTAGCCTGAAGTGTCCCACTGCTGGGCAAAGGCCTCTCCACGCGTTCCGGCCGCTCGCCGCTTGTTTCCAATGTTGCCATCCCATAAAAAAACTAAAGTCGCTTTCAGCGTCTGTCTGTACGCTTCTAATTCATTAATATTTTATGAAATGAATATATATTTTTTTCTATTAAAAATTAAATGGCCCTATACGCTGCGTTCCCCACTGTCAAAGTATAAGCCCAATCGGCATATGCAATGTATTAGTGTGTGTATTTTGTTTCATTTTGTAACACGTTAGCGGACACTTTTGATAACACAATAGAAATATTATTGTTATAACTGCTATAGCAGTCGTGTGTCCGCCAACGTGTTAATTTGTAAGTGTCGTCATTACAGTTAGATGACAGTATAAGTTTTGTATGTAGGTATGCAGAACTGTGATTGTGTGTAATCCCCCCCCCCCCCCCCGCAAAAACCGCCATAATTATTGGAATAGTAAAATATGACTAAGTACTTCCTTCAGGAATAAACGCCGTGTTGATCGAAGCTTTAACATAATAAGACAGTTAAATCACTGTTATATATAAAACCGCACCGTATAATGTACCTGTAATAAGTAGATGTATTTTAGTTAAATATTTGAACCTATTTTTGACTTTACTTAGCATGTTTTGACGTTCACCTCTATGGGTACGGTAACCACTTTCTATCGGATGTGTCGCAGTTTGTTTGTCTGCTTAGAGTTTTTTTAATAAAATATTGCCATTATGATTAGAAGAAGGAAAAGGGGTTGTTGCATGTTGAACCAAATTAATAGTACATCATTAAAATATACATGTAAGGACTACCTCCGTGGCGTAATGGTTATCATGCCTGTCCGCTATCAAGAGGTCCCGGGTTCGATCCCCGGTCGGGTCAAGATGGTAAATGATCTTTATCTGATTGGCCTGGGTCTTGAATGTTTATATATGTATGTACTTATAAAATATAGTATCGTTGAGTTAGCATTCCATAATACTACAATTCTCAAACTTACTTTGGGGCTAACTCAATCTGTGTGTTTTTCTCTATATTAAATCCCTATATCTACCTGCTTTCCGTACAGATTCCGTAAGAGACTGAGAGAGACAGCGTTTTTAACCACTTTAACTGAACTGTAATTTCCCCTATTACAAATTAATTCTCAGCTTAAAAATCCATACTTCCATATCCATACTTCCATACTAATATTATAAATGCGAAAGTCTGTCTGTCGGTCTGTCTGTCTGTCTGTCTGTCTGTCACCTCTTCACGGCTAAACTGTTGGACCGATTGTGATGAAATTTGGTAGGGATGTAGTTAACGACCTGAGGTCAAACATAGGCTACTTTTGGGCGCGATATAACCGAGTCCCACGCGGGGCGAAGCCGCGGGGAACAGCTAGTAAATTATATATATACACTGATATTACGGATCTTGTTGCCATAAATATGCAACAACCCCTTTACGTTACTTTTAGTTATTAGTTACCACGAAATAGTTACCATAAAAATAGTTATGTAGAATGTGTAAATAAATATATTTTTGGTACAAAATTAAATATAATAAACAATTTTCTTCTTTTCTTTCACACCAATATGCACACGTAGAACTATATTCTTCATCCAAGCGTATTTCCCAGCTGCATCTTTTATTAACACCCATAAAACTATGATTGCACTTATAAAATCTAGGTGTACTGAATTCTTGTGGCATAACCATTGTAAACCTTTTACCCTCATGGTACAGTGGTTATGGTATTAGTGGCCTGTAGACCCACGGGTCGAGGGTTCGATTCCCACAAGAAGCATACTTTGTTAAGTTGTTTCCAATTTGGTTAGAATATTGCAGGCTTGAATCACCTGATTGTCTGATAAAATATGATTCTGTGCTTCGGAAGGCCGTTACGCCATTGGTCCCGGCTGCCATCTGGTAGTCGTTGAAGGAGCCACGTCAGAGGCGGAGAAGTGGTTTTAGAACCTTTAGTTTTTATTTCCTTTGAAGATCTCGTATTTATATCGCGGTCTTTTGAGAGGCTTGCGCGGGGATATTGATCCGTTTGGAGTTTCATTTCAAGTTTTCTTTGGAGTTTGGAGAAGTTAATGTTATGTGTTTATGTTGTATTTATTTATCTCACTTAATTACCCCGCTGGCTTAGCGACCCGAAGTGGATCTTGGGCTCCAAAACAAGAGAGCGCCACAGTGTTCTATTCTGCGCGATGGCTCGCCAGTTTACAGCGCCCATCTCACGCAGGTCAGCCTGCACAGCATCGCTCCAGCAATATCTGGATATATCCATATATATTTATCTATTTATATTTATTTATTGTGTTTTTAAGGGGCAATTCGTTCAACAACGAATACAATCAAAGAAGACTATCAGCTCGAAGAAAAAGACTGACTTCCACTAGAAGAGTGCGAAACCCTGGAAATAAGCATTGAGATGAAGCCATATAAATACAAAATAAATAGATTTGTGAGATAAAAAATTAATGTGTTAAAATATATATTAAGGTTAGTAGTCAGTGAACAAAAAAAACACAAAAACACACTAGGGCCACTGTGCCCCTAGTATGAGTTTTTCTTAACTCAGACGCTAGCGACTGCGTTAGCGATTTAGTATGGCAAACCTGTACAGCGCCTCTGGCGGATAGTAAGGCAACTAAGAAATTCCATACCAAATCCTAACGCAGTCGCTAGCGAAGAAAAACTCATACTAGGGGCACTGAACAGAGAAATTATCCGAATAGAAATGTTTTGACGCGGATTTAGGCAAGGATCAGTATGGCAGAGTATTCTCTCTTCTTATCTTCAATTAATACATGTAAACCACACCACACCTTATTAGAAATGTATTACGTAGTTTACAACAAAGCCACCTAATATTATCGACCAAAAACAGTGGCAATAAATGACGCAATCAAATTCCCCGCCCATTTTTTCTGTGTGAGACGTTGGCTTGCAAGCCAAACTAGAGACACGTTTTTCGTGTGCTATGCCACTTCTTGTTAATATTTCTACATTCTATGTTAGTAGCAATGAGATGAAAATTATTTATTCACACTCCTTCAAGAAAAATATAGCAATAACTTAGGTACGCAACATTGAACAAAATAAATATCACTAGCTACATAGTATAAAATAAAAAAAAGTCGCTTTCTCTGTCCCTATATCCCTTTGTATGCTTAAATATTTAAAACTACGTAACAGATTTTGATGCGGTTTTTTTTATAGATAGAGTGATTCAAGAGGAAGTTTTTTATGCCCATGCGAAGCCGGGCAATAAAAAGTAGTTATTTCAACTGCCATTTTGTTGTAAATATTGTTAAAATTGATTAAATGTTATAAATATAATACAGAGTTTCATTTACATAATACTTATTCATTGTAAGCGTATTCTCAAGTTACATCTTCAGAGCTCAGGGTACGCTTTTAATTATGGTCCTAGAAATGGTGGTACGGTTAACACAATGGAGGAACTACCACCAGACCTCAGTTATTTTTTTAACAGAATAACCAGACCAATAGGAACATGATCCGGATGTGTTAGTGGCTAACACTGTCAGATTTTTCAGGCTTCCTAAAGGTATCTAACATAACCTAACGATAGCCATCTAGCGTTAACAGCCGGGACTAACAATGGCTTAACAAGTGCCTTCCAAAGCACTGTCAATTTCAAGATAGAAATGTCTCTAGCGGCAACCAATCGCACTCAGTCTACGCCCGCATCGCTTGACAAGCACGATCGTCACAAACACAAAAGTAGTATCACTATTAAATTGATTTAATTTGTTAGCTATTGCGACATCTATTGACAAAGAGAACTTATTCTGTTATGTTAAGTAAGTGGTTACCGTTTTCACCATTATTGTACGGAACCCTAAAAAGTAGGACGTTTATATTAAGGTCCGTTAACTGCAATAACGCAATTAGTCAGTTAAATTTCTACAAGCAAGCCCGCGTGAGCGCACTAACTTAGTTGCACTTCACTGGCTATAATGAATGCAATTCAACACACACGCATATTATGTCTATGTGTGGGGGTAAGGCAGTGTTTTATTATTTGTTTATTTATCATCATCATTCCGTGTAGGTGATACACCATGCACACCCTGGTGTCAGAGTCCTTCGGAACCGCCTCTCGGCCTCTGACATGGTTCCGTTAACGACTACCAGATGGCAGCCGGGACCAACGGCTTAACGTGCCTCCCGAAGCACGGAATCATCTTTATTATCAGACAGGTGATTTAAGCAATGTCCAAACCAAACTGCAAACAACTAAACAAAGTATGCTTCCCGTGAGAATCAAACCCTCGACCCCCGGGTCTACAGGCAAACGCCTTAACCTCTGAACCACGGAGGTAGTTAAATGTTTAATTCATCTCAGTACTAGCTTTTGTTGTAGCCACCCTCTTGTACTCCTCAGTACTCTTAGCGTTAAATAAAAGCAAAATTTCGACCGATTTTTAACTATATCCATAGTAAATTTCATCAAAATCTGTCCAGCGTAGCCGTGAAAGCGTAACAGACAGACTTTCGCATGTAATATTAGTAATTGAACGAAGTTAGGTCAGATGGCAGTCGCTTGATTAATAGTACCCTGGGCTCTGAAGCGTAAGCTGAAGATGCAACCGGGAAACACGCTCGGACGAAGAAGAAGTATGTGGAATCTATATAACTGTTCAATTTTTTTTATCTGAAGGCACCGCTAAGAGATATCCACGTCGAATTAGTATTAATATGGCAAGAAAATAAAATAATACAATGTATTTACATTGTATTATTTTATTTCCTTGCTATTTAGAAACGACATACAAAAGACATCAACGAGCCTGTTACTTTTAAGTTCTTACATTGGTGAATGAATGAATGAATGAATGAGTAAACACTTTATTGCCCGAAATACATAAATACATGATTAGATTGTATAGAATCGAAAATAAAAATTTGTACAAAGGCGGACTTATCGCTAATGCAATTTCTTCAAGCCAACCTTAGGGTAGAGAGAAACAAATAATATTGGAGCGCGAGCGATATAATTAAATACCTAATATTACAATTATAGACAATCACATTTATAAACCTACTTAAATAAATTTATCTATGATCATTAATCCATGGTTTCAGCATGTTTACTAACTAAATATATAGGGACAAATCACACAGATTGAGTTAGCCCCAAAGTAAGTTCGAGACTTGTGTTATGGGATACTAACTCAACAATACTATATTTTATAACAAATACATATATAGATAAACATCCAAGACCCAGACCGATCAGAAAAATATCATTTTACATCTTGACCTGACCGGGGATCGAACCCGGGACCGCCTGAGTAGTGGGCAGGCATGTTAACCATTACGCCACGGAGGTCGTTGAAATCTTATCTGATGGTCGTGGGTTCGAACCTCAAGCATGTTTCCTTATTTTTGAAACTTTGACACCAAGGTGTAGAGGGTCGATTGGCACTGTGACCCTCATAAGAAATCTTGCAAAGCAATTGAATAAAAAATAAAGTTTTAAGCAAATCGGTTCAGTACTTTTGGAGATAAGCGTGATCATACATACAGAACAGAAAGACAGACAAAAAGAAAATGTTGTTGCTTTCTATTATTCAATTTAAATCCTATATTTATTTCAGTCAAAATTAATAAATGTACAAACAAAATATTTTTACTATTATATGTATATAGATGGCAGGCTCAGAACTCTATTAAAGCATTTTCAAAGTAAATTGTATAATTATTCGTTGAAAAATGAATCTATCAACTGTGACGTCATAGTTGCGTTTTCAACGAAATATTCAATTTTCACGCTTCTTTGTATTGTTGTGAAAATTGTATTACAATGTTCAATTAATTGGTTACACTTGAATTGTGTAAATTTCTGGTTCAATGAGCAAAACGGCTGACATTATTCAACAGTATTTTGATTGACTTTTCATGATGATATGAACACTTAGAGCATACACTTGGAGCATAACCAACCACAGTTAAGAAAGAAAGAAGAAAGAAAGAAGAAAGAAAGAAGAAAGAAAGAAGAAAGAAAGAAGAAAGAAAGAAGAAAGAAAGAAGAAAGAAAGAAGAAAGAAAGAAGAAAGAAAGAAGAAAGATAGAAGGAAGGAAGAAGAATGAAAGAAGAAAGAAAGGAAGAAGAATGAAAGAAGAAAGAAAGAAGAAGAAAAGAAGAATGAAATAAGAAAGAAAAAAGAAAGATATAAAAACGAAAGAAGAAAGAAACAAGAAAAAAGAATAAAGAAAAAATAAAGAAAGAATAAAGAAAGAAGGAAGAAAGAAGAAATAAAGTAAAATAGTTTACTTTTGTTTTGTACGTTTCATAACATACTTTTTATAATTTTCTTGACCCAAAGGCTTGCTTGACTGTTAGACAATGCTTTTAGCATTAAGTCCACCTATTGTATTTTTTCAATCCATACTTCCGTACTCCATACTAATATTATAAATGCGAAAGTCTGTCTGTCTGTCTGTCTGTCTGTCACCTCTTCACGGCTAAACTGCTGGACCGATTGTGATGAAATTTGGTAGGGATGTAGCTAACGACCTGAGGTCAAACATAGGCTACTTTTGGGCGCTATATAACCGAGTCCCACGCGGGCGGAGCCGCGGGGAACAGCTAGTAAAGTTTAATAAATTAACTACAAACATTTAACATACTAGCGCCAAAAGGACCCCCGCTCAGCATGTGTCGTGTGCGAGGTCCGACACGCTGGTCTTCCGCGGGTACCGTACATAGTTGATAACATACCTAATACACAATACCTACCTACCTAACATATAATTAATTACACCCTAAGGTTGGCTGGAAAAAATTGCTTTAGCGATAAGTCCGCCTTTGTACGCATTGTTCATATTTGTATCAACGTGTATAATTTGTTTGTTAATGGTACAATAAAGAGTATATCTATCTATATAATAGTAGCCACCGACAAGTGACCCCCCCTCTGCCAATAGTATACTGCCGTTCATGCTGTTTGTGTGGGTGTATTTTTCGCTTGTGTTGGATATTTTTGTCAAGTGTGTGCGTAGCAACGTGTTTAAAATAATGCATTAGTGTTAAGTGTGCGCTTATCTAGTGGCTTCCTCAGCTCTGGGTCCGCCTTCCTGCTTTTTATTCGTGACTGCATTGTTGTATTTTAGAGTATATTCTATAGTTCGTGGTTTGAAGGCTCTGTTCCCCTTTTTTTTCTGAAATAACCAAAGGAAAAGTTATACCAAAAATACAAGAAGTAATTCACTAGCGAAGTGTTGCCTTAGATTTTTTCAATTTGCTCTGATTTTAGAGTAAAATGAATAAAATTATTGGTGGCGCTAGCGTACGGGGTGATTTCCTTAAGTGGGTATTCTTACCCTAATATCCCTAGAATAAAAGTTATAGATTCAGCTCCTATATATACAGTTTACTTAATGCAGGTTAAATAAAATAATTTAGTTCAAGAGCCCGGTTACTTATTGACTTGTATAACTGAACTTACGCGAGAATTGACAATTTAACCTAAAAATATATTACGTTCTTGTATTTGTGACCAATCTCTGTTATTAATATAAAAATAAACTCCAATCAGAATACACCTTTATTATAGTCACTATTACGCCATTCTGAGGCGAGCGGCGACAGTCACCGTCTTAAGCCGTCGCGAATGGACGTTTGTGTCCGGCGTGTTTAAAAAAAAAAAGTTGAAAAATATTTTTTTTTTGGTGTATTGTGTTGTGCTTGTGTTTTGGATATTAATGTGTTGAAAAGGAGAGTTTTATGGTGAGATTTTTTTTTTTTTTTATTATTATTTTGTGTTGGGAAGTTTTTATTTTTGTGTTATTGGTTGTGATTTTTTTCTGGTGAAAGAGTTATGTTTTGAAATACTTTTTATTTAGCATACATTTTTATAAAAAAATGATTTAAATTTTAATAAAATATCAACTTAAACCACGTTAAAAAAATATAGCTAAACGTGGCCTAATGTCTTATGGCCCTAGGCTCTGTCTACCCCACATGGGATAAAGACGTGATTATATGTATGTATGTATGTAAAAAAAATACGTTTTTATGTAAGTACTTTTATATTCGAAAAAATAACAAAATAACTTGTGAAAAATTGGATAATTTGTTTAATAAAATTAAAAAAGATTACTAAAAAAACTACGTAAGTAAAGTCACCAAAAAAAGTTTGAAAATAAACTTTTTTTTTTTAATCCATAAATGGATGGCGAGCGTAATTCGATTGCTCTTTTAACGCAAATATTTAAAAGCAAAGGTAACCACTTTCCACCACGTTGCTCTTATACTTGTTTGTCTATTTAAAAGTATAAAAAATACGTTAAAAAACCTTAAATATCTGTCAACAGATGTAGACTAAAAGGCCATTTTAAATATTTAAATTAAACTAAACCAAATATTATCACAGTTACATAACACAAACCTTGGAGAAAACTAGTATGCAATCTCATGGTTAATTTTAAGCGTGAAATTATAATGGAGGCATAACGACCTCCACGGATTAGTGGTTAGAGTGCCATGCGACCAAGGTGTCTCCGGTTCGACGAAGTTATGATATCAAAATTAGCTTCCAACCAACAGAACAGAGAAATTATTTCTAAGTTATGTGATTGCAACTCTCTCTATTTTACGGGGGTCCCTTATCATTCATTAAGTGTTAATTCATCTTTTTATTAATTGGAATTTAGAATGAGGATTTAGTGACAAAATCGAAAAAGAGACATTGAGGTTTGTGCATGTAGAGAGGATGAATGAAAGGAGGCTGACGAAAGATATATACAAGAATGGATCACGTAAAATTACTTAAAATTAATTAATTGTTTTATTTTTGTATTTACTGGTACCTGTAAGACAATTGTTGCTAACTTTTTGAGACTAAGTTTCTCGTAATAAAATGTTTCATTCATTTATTCATCCATATACAAAGCAGAGTTGGCTGGGAGAGTTAGTGAGGGACTTTTCATTTGATATATCCCATTCCTAGGTATGACCTGAAGAAGGTCGCAGGTAGGCATTATATGCAGACCTTCGGCTGATGATGATGATGATGGTACTTAGGTACAGTGTGACGTCGCGCATTCTCCTACGGCGGTCCTTCCTCGCTGCCCTATTTATTTTTCACGATATATGGTCGACCTACGATATCTATATCTTTAAATCCGACACTATTCAATGGAGTAAGGGGAAAATTCGCCCTAATCAGAGTGGCGAAAAGAGTTTAATTCGGGCGAGTTGATTCGAGAGTTTGGTTTAGCGATTTTGTGCCTTATTGTTTTAGTTAAAGCTGTTTTATGTAATTTTATTGTTTTGTGGTGCAAAAAAGAGTATTTATATTGTACTAATTTACGCCCGCTGCTTTGCTTGCATGTATTTCTCCCGGGAAGAGTGCTTTTTCCCGGGATGAAAGGTACCCTATGTCCTTCTCAATACTCCTAGCTATGTGTATGCGAAACTTCAGAAAGATTGGTTCTGTAGATAGGGCGTGAAGAGGTAAGAAACAAATAAATATACAAACTCACTTTTGCATTTTAAATATTAGTCGGAATCGTCCCATACCCCGCCATGCCAGTGCGTGTTTGTAAGTTTTCCTCACATATTTCCTTAAGCCGAATACTTAAATTACACTAACATTATAAACCCTCACACTAATTGAGTAGAAATGTTAATTTCAATACAAATGCGTTGTATCCACAAACACGGCTCATTAAACATAGAATGTGCATTTATACTCGTAGATATGACTTTGAACAGTGAAAACGCAATCTAAATATGCAAAAGTAATAATTCTTTTTGAAGAGCTCGATAGCCTAGCTTGCTTCGTAACGATAGCTCACGTCAAGTTGCCGCGAGCGCGGCCCAGCTTTGATTGGTCGCCATTAGTGGCATTTTTATTTGAATTCCTCCGTGCTTCGGAAGGAATGTTAATCTAGTGCCAGATGTAATCGATAGATAACAGTCGTTAGGCTATATCAGATTAATTTAGGAAGTCTGAAAAATCTAACACTAACACACTAACACACCCGGGTCATGTTCACATTGTTCTGGTTTCCCTGTATGGGTTAGGGAGGTCAGACGGTAGTCACTTCATTAAAATAACCAGACGTTTTCCCCTGGATATGATCTGCCATTGCTGAAATGGAAGTCTTTAAACAAACTCCGGACTCAGGTCAGCCTAGGTTAGGACATCATGTACAGATGGGGGTACAGTTTAGAGAAGAGCTGCTAATGTGGTGTCTCTTCCCAGACCATGGCACATTTTCTACCTTGCCCTGTGTGCCCAGTCACCTGCACGCTTGGCGAAGTTATGGTCCTCACAAATATAAATAAGCCAGGTGGCGTACCACCATCTCTTAAAACCATGCAAGATCCAGTAAGTAAGCAAGACGGCGCCATACATGATTCCCTCACTCACCAGAGCCGACTCGTTATAAAGAAGAACCAGTTCCGCCAAATCAGGACCATGATTCATAGCGTACACTGGGTTTTGAAGCGTAAGCTGAAGATGCAACCGGGAAACATGCTCGGACGAAGAGGAAGAGTATTTATTCTGGGCCTGTTATATAGCCCAATAGATCCATACTTCCTTTTATGAATGCGAGTCTCTCTTACGGCTAAACCGCTGGACCTACTTTGATGAAATTCTGTATGGATATAGTTAAATACCAGGTGTAAAACTTAGGATACTTTTAAACGCGATATAACCGAGTCCCACTTGAGTGGAGCCGCTTCATTTCATCTAGGTGTCACGGTCAATCGACCATACACATCCTGGTGTCAGAATTCTCCGGAACCGTCTTTCGGCCTCTGATGTGGTACCTTTAACTACTACCTAATGCCAGCCAGGATCAACATGCCTTCCGTAGCACGTAATCATCTTTATTATCAGACAACCAGATGATTCACGCCTGCAATGTCTTAACCAAACTTCAAACAACTAAAAGTAAAATCGAACCCACGACCCCCGACTAACAAGCAAACGTCTTAACCACTGGACCACGGAGGCAGAGAAAAACTGCGGATAATACCGCAGTGCAGCTAGTTATGTATATTATCAATCGCAAAAATATCAAGTGTTTTATTCAGTTCAGTCGAAGAGGTGTATATTGTGAATATAAATAAGTGGCCCTATTGTAACCAGTTCGGTTACAAAATGCGGTTATGTAACGGACGAGCCGCGAAAGTTCGTCCTTTGTATAAAAATAGTATTAATATATCAAGATAATAACATTAAAAGACTTATATTTTTAAATAGAAGAACCCCACGGTTTCTTCCGCCCTGTACGTACCCTATACCAATAAAATACTAACATAATAAATATTTATAATCCAATACAATCCAACTAATATTATAAATGCGAAAGTGAATATTAGTCTTCACGCCCTATCTACTGAACCAATCAATTCTGAAATTTGGCATACACATAGATAGAAGTATTGAGAATCACATACTTTCATCCCGGGAAAAAGCACTGTTCCCGAAGGAAATTCTTGCAGGTAAAGCCGCAGGAAAAAACTAGTAAATAAACAAAAAAACACTTTTGTCAGATTTTCAAACTGCTTGAAGAGATTTTTTTATATACTAGCGACCCGCCCAGGCTTCGCATGGGCATAAAACCCTCCCTCTTGAACCACTCTATCAGCCCCTTAATCGCCTTTTGCGACACACATAGACAAGAATGGGAATTCTATTATACAATCCAATGATGTATTTATGAAACTTGACTATTTTGATTTTCATAATTTATTTAGCTTAAGAATAGAATCCATACATACTAATATTATAAATGCGAAAGTCTGTCTGTCTGTCTGTCTGTCACCGCTTCACGGCTAAACTGCTGGACCGATTGTGATGAAATTTGGTAGGGATGTAGTTAACGACCTGAGGTCAAACATAGGCTACTTTTGGGCGCGATATAACCGAGTCCCACGCGGGGCGAAGCCGCGGGGAACAGCTAGTGAATGAATACTTCATTCAAAAATTTCAATTCATTCAAAATTTTTGAATGAATTGAAATTTTATTACAATCATTTATTCATTCATTCTATTCTTAAGCCGGATGCCACACCGCTAGAGGCGGTACCATCACAGATAAAAACAGAATCGTAAATTTATAGTGCCTTCAGAGCCTCAAACATTTACATTCATCAAACTGTAACATAGAGTGAGTATAGCTTTAAATATATATAGAGCACGCGCACAATTTAGTATGTAGTATATATACCTATATATACCTCGATAATGCAAACGTAACCAATAAGTTTTATTATTTTTATTAGATTTTTATTTTATCTACTGCTGTGTTTTCTTGACTTTAGCTGTCATTAAGGTAAAATTTCAACATGTAAGTTCAAGATATAAAATGATAAAGTTCAAAATCTACGCAAAATTTCAATTTAGAATTATTTTTCGGTTTTTATTAAGAAAATTGATTGACTAGTAGATAATGCTTTTAGCTAATGCTAAAAGTAAGTCCGCCATAGAAGTAGGAATCGCGCGCGGAGGCAAAATCTTTAATCTATGAATTTTGTCAATTTTATATTTATTATTTGTAGAACAATAAAGCTTTTAATAATTAAATCATTTAAAATATCTAGGGGAACAGCTAGTATAGTATAAGTGCAGTCACAGTTTCCATGTTTTAGTCATTTGCTTGTAAAAAAAAAAAAAGACTTAGTGTGTGCGCGCGCGCTCTATGATTTACGTTTATAAATAGTTTTATAAAAATGTTAAAATATTTATACATTCAGTTTTCTAATTATTCAAAACCCGCTTTACTAATTATATTATGCAAGCTTACTTAATTCAAGAATATTATGACTTTTGTCATTTTAAAAGGTTAAGCAACATAGGCGTGGCCATGAATTGGATTAATCATTAAAATATATAATTTTGTATTCTTCAGGAACGTAGTCTAACATGAATTGTATCTATTCTTAATATATTTGTGTATAAATTAAATTTATTCAATTATAAAGTTTGAGTTAAAAGACGGCAAGTTTTTACATATCCCATTCTTAAGTAGGTATAAATTTATATAAAAAAGTAGCTGTTATGTCGCTTGGTTATATCGCCCAAAAGTAATCCATGTTTGACGCTGCTCCTTGACTATATTCACACCAAATTTCATCGAAATCGGTTAAGCGGTCGCGCCAGCGTAACAGATAGATAGTTTCCCATTTATAATATTAGTATGTATGGAATTATGAATACGAGTACCTCTGCCTGCAGGTCATGATCATAAAATATTATAATAAATCCATACTAATATTATAAATGCGAAAGTCTGTCTGTCTGTCTGTCACCTCTTCACGGCTAAATTACTGGACCGATTGTGATGAAATTTGGTAGGGATCTAGTTAACGACCTGAGGTCAAACATAGGCTACTTTTGGGCGCGATATAACCAAGTCCCACGCGGGGCGAAGCCGCGGGGAACAGCTAGTAGTTAATAACTACTGTTTTTTGCGACACCTCCGTTCAAATTAAATTCAAATTAAGGTTATATTACGTACCATATTAATTTCAACATTATTATAGTTCATTGCTTGTATTATTTACTTCTGTTTCACTCTACTACGTGACCACAGATTACAAATGGACAAGTCCAATCATATACAAAGACTAGCGACCCGCCCCGACTTCGCATGGGCATTAAAACCTTCCTCTTGAATCACTATATCTATTAAAAAAACCGCATCAAAATCCGTAGCGTAGTTTTAAAGATTTAAGCATACAAAGGGACATAGGGACAGAGAAAGCGACTTTGTTTTATACTATATTGTAGTGAAAACGTGCCAAATTTTAGTGGACAAAACATTAATGCCATCTATCGTCATCATCATTTCGCATTCCATTCAGCGTAGATCGAATCTCAATGTCAAAGTTTTCCAACTAGTAACTCTAGTATGAGATTTTATAAACGCAGACGCTAGCGACTGCGTTAGTGATTTTGTATGACAAACCTGTACAGCGCCAAGTTAATAAGAGATTCCGTACAAAATCCTAACGCAGTCGCTAGTATCTTTGATAGAGAAGGAGGGTTGTAAGAACTGCCTGCTGCTTTCCCTCGGGAACAGTGCTTTTTCCCGGGATGAAACGTGCCCTAATTTTAGTCCATCTAACATGTTTATGCGAAATTTCAGGAAGATTGGTTCAGTAGATAAGGCGTGAAAGCGTAACAAACAAACCAACTAACAAACTCACTTTCGCATTTATAACATTACTAGCGACCCGCCCCGGCTTCGCATGGGCATAAAACCTCCCTTTTAAATCTCTCTATCTATTAAAAAAACCGCATCAAAATCCGTTGCGTAGTTTCAAAGATTTAAGCAAACAAAGGGACATAGGGACGGAGAAAGCGACTTTGTTTTATACTATGTAGTGATTATATACTTGGGAACATCTGAAAATTTGATTTTCTCGACAAAAACACGCGTTGATGTCTTTTATATGAATGTTACTGAAATGGCTCCTTGACTAATCCCTGATCCATTATTTGAGGGGTTTGCCTGTAGACCCGGGGGTCATGGGTTCGATTCTCACGGGAAGCATACATTGTTTTCACTTTGGTTGATAGCAGGATTGAATCACCTAATTGACCCAACTTATATTGTTAAGTGCGAAAGTAAGTTTGCATATTTGTTTGTTTGTTACCTCTTCACGCCCTATCTACTGAACCAATCTTCCTGAAATTTCGCATACACATAGCTAGGAGTATTGAGAAGGACATATGGTACCTATCATCCTGGAAAAAACCTTATTCCCTGAGAGAATTTCACGCTGGCGAAGCAGCGGGCGAAAGTTAGTCTGATAATAAAAATGATTCCTACTAAGTACACTTTGTTCAGTTATTTTCAGTTTGGTTTAGAATCCCCAGGCTTGAATCACCTTCTTAAAGATGATTCCATCTTTTGGAAGTCACGTTAAGTTATAATCTGTTTAATTATATATTAATTAATAATCCAAATTAATTGAACAACTTTTGACATTAAATACAACTTTTAACTTCCTTAAAAACTAGATCCGCTAACTGTTGATTTATACAGAAGGTCATTTAATGATAATTTCTTGTCATACGCAGGTGATTTATTATTATATATTTCATAGAATGCACCAGCTGCTTCTCTTCCCGCGCAAGCCGTAAAAGTCGTCTGAGGGAATCGCCGAATGGGGAAATCAAGACATAGGCGATGCGGCTAGCAACCCATCACTATTGATTTCCTGTTTCAACTACCATTATGCTAAATGTGGCCTAAGGTCTTATGGCTCTGTCTACCCCGCATGGGATAAAGACCTGATTATACTCGTATGTATGTTTGTATGTACGCAGGTGATTTCTAGATTGACTAAAAGGGACAATGTATTCGACTAAATATAAGTTAACTAGCATCATCATTTCAGCCGGATGTCCACTGCTGGTCACAGGCCTTAATATGCCCTACAAATACATCCGCTTCCAAAATGACCATTTGGAAGCGGATGGCCTGCATCGACTGACGAAAATAAAAACTACTTTTTCTTGCAAATATATATATTTAATTTTTAAAATGAGTATGCTACTTCACC
The DNA here is from genome assembly GCA_947044815.1 of Apomyelois bistriatella. Lineage (NCBI taxonomy): Eukaryota > Metazoa > Arthropoda > Insecta > Lepidoptera > Pyralidae > Apomyelois > Apomyelois bistriatella. Next base: position 855,533 of record OX345715.1, on the reverse strand, counting down.
TGCATTCCTACCAAAACTCAATTCTCAATTATAAAAAATAAAACTGTATATATGATTTATTTTAGGACTAGCTGTTACCTACGGTTTTCCTCGTAGTGTGTATTTATATTGACCTATAAACCTCCCAAAGAATCAGGCTATAATATGCAGAAAGATTTTTTCAAATCCATTTAGTAGTTCTTAGGAATTCCCACGGAAGCGGAGTCTCGGGCAACAGCTAGTTCAAGTTTAACATATATACATATAGACAATCGTAGCTACAACTGTAAAATATCTATCACGTATTGAAGCAAAACCAAGTATAAACACTAGTATTTCAAATCTAATCCATACAGACGGCCTTGCTAAAGTGAAAGTCTTGGCACCCAGCTTCAAAAGACCTATTTGTACCTTTAAGAACTAAACAAATAGAGCTCTTGTCTAATTGGTCTAACAACTGACTACTACCCCAGTATAAAATGTCCTATTTACATCATACAAGAGCTTGATAACACAGATCTTTTTAAATTGGTCTTTTAATATCAACGTAAATAACCACCCAGCTTTAAAAGACCTATTTATACCTTAAAGAACTCGACAAATAGAGCTCTTAACTATTTGGTCTTAAACTGACTACTCACCCAGTATAAAATGACCCATTTATATCATACAACAGCTTGTTACCACAGGTCTTTTTAAATTGGTCATGCTATGAAAATAACCAGTTTTACATGAGACGTTTACACTTACTAATAATTCTGCAATATAGGTCTTGCTAATTTGGACTATTAATCGTAAACTTACCCAGTTTTAGATGACATATTAAGAAGTTAGAGTAATTTGTTGATACAGGTTTTGATATACTGGTCTTATTTGTAACAATACTGGTATAATATGACCTCTTTTATCGTATTAAATATTTTGATAGAGGCATCTGGATATGATGGCATATCACATTAAAAATCTTGATTTAAATTTATTTAATTGGTGCCGACGATAATGGCAACCAATCCAAGACAGGGCATGCTCGACGTCACTTGACGCAAGCTATCGTCAAGAACACGCACGCCCCGCTTGCTTATGCCTGAACTACTTGAATGACTTGTTTACCAATTTTATTAAATTAATAAATAGGGGCAAATCACACAGATTGAGTTAGCCCCAAAGTAAGTTCGAGACTTGTGTTATGGGATACTAACTCAACGATACTATATTTTTATAACAAAAAATACAGTATACTTAGATAAACATCCATGATCCAGGCCAATCAGAAAAAGATCATTTTCCACCTTGACCTGATCGGGGATCGAACCCGGGACCTCCTGATTAGCGGGCAGGCATGTTAACCATTACGCCAGGTCGTCAAGTTATACTCGTACGCAAAAGAAATGTCAAATATAGCGAGCGGTGTACAGTTTTCTCTGTACGTACAGACACAGCCTAGTTACGTCACCCGACGTCGGCTGCAATATTGTGTAACGGTTGCGGAACCAGTTAAGTTATCAAGGTCAGTACTCCATGTCAATTGGGTTTTGAAGATAAGGCGCCTTGCAATCTTTGTCTTATTTATCATTAGCTTTCACCCGCGGCTTCGCACGCGTGTATTTCCCTCGGGAACAGTACTTTTTCCCGGGATGTTAGGCGCCCTATGTCCTTCTCAATACTTTTTACAAAAAAGTAAGATTTGGTTCAGTAGATAGGGCTTGAAAGCGCAATAAACCAACAAATACACTCACTTTCATATTTTTAAATATTAGTTGGGATTGTATTCACTGTCTTCGTGGTCCAGTGGTTAAGGCGTTTGCCTTTACACCCTGAGGTCTTGGGTTCGATTCCCTTCCCATACTTTGTTTAGTTGTTTCCAGTTTGGTTAGGACATTGCAGGCGTGACTCACCTGATTGTCTGATAATAAAGATTCTGTGCTTCGGAAGGCACGTTAAGCCGTTGGTCCCGGCTGACATCTGGTACTCGTTAAAGGAACCACGTCAGAGGCCTAGAGGTGACACTCTGACGCAGAGTGTGCATGGTCTATTGACTGTGATACCTACACGAAATGATACTGAGTGCCTATTTTAAGTAAAGTTGTTTAAAAAATTTGTAAATTTTAAGGAGCTTAAGTTACTCATTATTACATCAGCCAGTGAAAATCCCTTCAAAATCGTTCCAGCCGTTTTAGAGATTACTCAGAACAAATAGACAGACAGACAAAAAATTGTTATATGTTATTTCGGTATATGTAACATGTATACATCCATTAAGTAAAATTTGTATAGATGTTATAGCTTTTGCCCGCGGCTTCGCCCGCGTAAAAGTTTTTATAATTTTTTTGTGGTGCTTTAAAGTTGTAAGTATTTATTATGATAGTATTGTACCTATTTTTCAAATAGACAATATTATCAATGTGACTAAGTACTCAATAAACAACTTAACCTTACACCAAAGGTCACGGGGTACAAGGTACAATACAATTACTGACAAAATTACAAATTACAATTGTAATTACACACTATAATGGACGGATTCCGAAAATCACTGCGCATGCGCACACCAGCTTTCTCTGTATTACGCAAAAGTGTACCGCATTGTAGTAATTTATACTGTTACCTATGTGTTTGTATTGAATACTTAATAGTTTTACCTGTGAAGTTGGTCTAGAAATATCTATAAATATATCTTAATTTTACTGCTTCCATAGTCCAGACGTTTTCCTAAAGACCTTATTACATCAGCCATCTGCTAGTGAAAATTCTGTCAAAATTGGTCCAGCCGTTCTAGAGAACAAACAGACAGACAGACAAAATTTAAAAAAAAAAAAAATGTTGGTTTATGTACCGTGTATACATCCATAAGCATTTAGTAAAAAGCGGTTATTTAAATATTACAAACAAACACTCTAATTTTATTTATTTGTATAGATGTATGTAAATTTTGACTAACAATCAATCGTTAAAATAATTAAACTCTCACTAACACTTAGCAATAACCTAAATAACTTAATTAATGATAGCAAAGTAATAAGTATCTATGAACCATTAAATAACCTATCGAAACGTGGAAAGCGCATTAATTACAGTGCAGCCAGTCGTGTGGAATCGAAATCTTTGAGTGATTTTATATTAAGTCACAATCGCAAAATGTTAACGAGGTACGACAAGAACAAAATGTATGGGATTGACATAAGATTGACCACGTGATTTACCGCAGCTTATGTCAATCCCATACATTTTAATCTTGTCGACATTCGTCAGCGTTTTGAAATTGTCACTTGGCTACGAGTGCTTGGGCCTAAGCCCCCCTTTTATGTGGACGACTTGATGGAGGCAAATCGGAAGGCCATTGAGGCGTCGCTTTTTTCTAATTATTTAAATTAATCATTTGTCATTGAAATGAAAAGAAGGAGATATTTGATCTAGTCATGTTCAGGGTGAAATTGATGATTTACTGCTTTCATTTCGTTTTATTGGTGCAGTGAAAGACGGATGTCAGTTCATCCGATTGTCGTTAATTTACTTGATTTTTGCATATATTTGCATCTTCAGGAAACCATTAATAAGTAAATAAATGGCTAAAAACTATTTATTCTTTAGCTCAATTGATAATAAAGATACACTGTTTTATTCAAAAATCATAACCCTCTTTAGACACACTGAGGCTGCCTTGCAATTCTATAAAGTTCAAACAACAACTCGCTTCTCGTGTCGCTGTTCACTCACCCTTCGCATAAGGTTCAAAGTGACCTTGATTTTGCATTCTGTAAGCTAAAACTATATCATTAACTATATCTGTCATTTTTCCAGTACCCCTAGTATGTAGTAACCTGATTGTGCAATAAATGACGTTTTATAGATTAAATATTATGTAAAAACAAACATACTAAAACATTAAAGATATCTCATACATACACAAAAAAAAAATCAAGCTTTACAACCATCTTTTATTCGACATTTAAAAAAAAAATATAGTAGTTTCAGACGAATTAACATTTCGATAGCAATAAAAAGAAAAATAGCCAATCTAACGTCTACATTTGGTATGTTTATCGTGTCGTTACTCCGTAATTAACTTTCTAGCTGATATAACTGTAACAATATAATGTTTTTGAACTCTAGTTAATGCTATTTAAAAATCAATACTGCCTTTTAGCAGTATAGATTTTAAATTCACTACATAGTATATAACAAAGTCGCTTTCTCTGTTCCTATGTCCCCGTGTATGCTTAAATCTTTAAAACTACGCATCGGATTTTGATGCGGTTTTTTTAATAGATAATGATTCAAGAGGAAGTTTTTTATGCCTATGCGAAGCTGGGGCGGGTCGCTAGTATATATATAAAGTACAGCTATTTGGACTCGAACAGAAAAAACTAGAATCAGGGATGAAAACCGGTATATTTAAAACCCAAAAATAACGGTCCTTATCCTGTTAAATAAATATAGTGTTCGAATTAACGGTATTATTAAATATCGTTTAGACCGTTATTTTTGGGGAAATACCACGACGGCTTTATGGAAGGCACAAAAAAGGGAAGACTGGGAAAAACGTTGTCCAAGAAGGAGTTTTGTAGAACAATTAATGGAAAAAGTGTAAGACGTGTCGTATCAGGATGTGAAAAGTCTAGCGGAAGATAGAGACACCTGGAAGAGACTCCCTGACAAGAGCACAGCTCATAATAAATTTTAGATAGACAACTTCCACAAAAGATTGTGGATTCTTTTAATTTACAATGCAATTAAAAAAATTAATTCTCCAATTTCTCGATAACATCTTTAGTTATTTTGAACAATAGCCTATTGAAAATATATGTGAACAATACCCAGGAACCTCTAAGTAAATACGTTACGGTGGATACACAGATTCATGTTGTAAAATCTTGATAAGTGTTTTTATGGACAGTATTATTTATTTACTTACTCCGCTAAGCATACAAAGGGACATAGGGACAGAGAAAGCGACTTTGTTTTATACTATGTAGTGATAGTGATAGCACTCTGTCGTAAGCCTCCTTCAAACCCTCAGCCGTACATTAGACTGGGCAATTGAGGCATTTCAGGAGATGAACCATAGACTGGACAGCACCGCAATCGCACAGGCTGTCAGTCGAAAAAACCCCATCTAACTCTGTTTCCTTGGCATCTCCCAACACCAGCACGGAGTCTATTTAAAGACTTCCAGACGGGCCAGGGGAGATTACCTCCGGGTGGAAGTTTTTCGACCGGTGACGGACCCGTTGATATATCCGGGTATTTATTTTTCCACTCATTCATTCATTTTGTGTAGGTGTCATGGTCAATCGACCATGCTCACCGGTTTCAGAGTTCTTCGGAACCGCCTCTCGGCCTCTGACGTAGTTCCTTTAACGACTACCAGATGGCAGCAGGGACCAACGGCCGAACGTGCCTTCCGAAGCACCTTTTTTGTCATACAATCAGTTTTTCCACAGATTCAGATACGTGTGAAGCTGGGTCTAGAAAATCTGGAAATTGAACCTGAGTTTTTCAAATTGGCGGTACTTATATGCATATTGCAAAAATTAAATAACCTACTTACAATGTAAGCAGCAATAAAAACAGCTGCACTAAATCTTCAAATGTTTGTCGAAGTACCTGCGGAACTGGTTTAAGATGTAACAGGCAGTTATTTTTCTCGGCCCTTTTAATTTTGCCTTGTTTTTTTTACTTTTTTTAATCGACCAATCCAAGCATTTCCGCGCACTTTCATTATGAACACGCACGCCAAGCACATTTCAAAGCGCTAACGAATGTTGTCAAGAACAAAATGTATGGGATTGACATAAGCTGCGGTAAATCACGTGGTCAATCTTATGTCAATCCCATACATTTTGTTCTTGTCGTACCTCGTTAACGTTTTGCGATTGTGACTTTGGCTAAGCCCCCTGTTAGGCTATTGTGCTCCTCAGTCGATTTTTTTTAATTATTCATACCTTATTAATCACGTCGGTTACGGCTTGTGACATTTATAAGTAGGATGATTGAAATGCAAATCTAGCCTTTTCAACAAATGTCCGACTGACAGGCTTCCCGCTACATGATGCAATGAACATCTTGCGTAATAGGTTAAAATGGCATATGTTTTGGCATTGATTAGATAATAAAAGATAAGTCGTAAAAATAGTAACTTATGGTAAAAACCTATATTTTAAAAGCCTCTAAATGTATTGTTTTAGCTATTTAGATATATTTTTGTTTGATTATATAAGACACACCAAAAGACATACTTTTCTTTACTATGAACTAGCGACCCGCCCCGGCTTCGCATGGGCATAAAAACCTTCCTCTTGAATCACTCTATCTGTTAAAAAAAACCGCATCAAAATCCGTTGCTTAGTTTTAAAGATTTAAGCATACATAGGGATATAGGGAGAGAGAAAGCTACTTTGTATTATACTATGTAGTGATTAGGCAAACAGGCATACGGCCCACCTGATGGGAAGCGGTAACCGCAGCCTATGACTGCCTGCAACACCAGAAGCATTGCGAGTGCGCTGTCGATCCTGGAGGAATCTTTTCACCCCCTTTTTGAGGACTCCCATTTTTCGCAAAAGTCTGATGTAGTAAAGGTAGTAGCGTTCGAGCGTGTTTCCCGGTTGCATCTTCAGTTGCTTTAAGAGCCGAGAGTACGCTATTAATCATGGTCCTGATTAGGCGGTACTAGTTACAATGGGGCGAATGCCGTCTGACTTTCATAACTAGTTTACAGGGAAACCAGACCAACAGGAACATGATCCGGGTGTGTTGGCCAACACTGTCAGATTTTTCAGGCTGCCTACAGGCATCTGATATAGACGAATACTATCTTCAATAACAGCCGGGACCAACGGCTTAACGTGCCTTCCGAACCACGGAGGAGCTCAAGATAGAAATGCCACTAATGGCGGCCAATCCAAACATTGTCGCGCACTCGCCGTCGCTTGACGCGCGCTATCGTTACAAACACGCGCGCCGCGCTGGGTATTGAGCTCCTCGATAAAAAGTCTAACCTACTTATAAATTGTTAATGAAAAGTAATAACAATATGCTTACACAACATAACCTACAAACACGCTATACTAATGTGCGTGAAACATGCATTTTTTCTTGATATTTCCGGAGACTTACCGCCTTCCGTGTTTCCTTTCTGCGTGAATTTCCTTCATTTTTTTTCAAGTCGCTAAAACGATTTTAACTTTATAGGAACTGAGTTATTATTCGCGTGATTAATTTTAATGATTAATGGTTTTAAAATATTTGTTATTTATATGTGTCCTTTTTTGTAGGATTTCGATGGTCTAGCGTGTTTGTTATCGTAACGATATTCCTTGGTTCGGCCATTCGGCCTCGCCGGGACCAACTGCCTAACGTGCTTATGAAGCACGAAATCATCTTTATTATCAGACAATCAAGTGGTTCAAGCCTGTAATGTCCTAACCAAACTGGAAACAACTAAACAAAGTATGTTTCCTGTGGAAATGGAACCCATCCCACGACCCTGGGCTCTGGATCAGTAGTAATTTTAATAATTATTTTGCCGATAGATGGCATTTTTAACGCTCCATATGGTTTCTTATTGTATAAAACTACGCTACGGATTTTGATGCGGTTTTTTTTAAATAGATAGTGATTCAAGAGGAAGGTTTTTTATGTTCATGCGAAGCTGGGGCGGGTCGCTAGTACGTATATAAATTCAGTCACGAGTTTTCAGTTTCAGATGTTGGACTAGGTATGTATTCTATTTATTTTTCTAGTTTTGGTTTTGACGCCAAGCTATTCAGTCATTGAGATATCATCGTTGTTTATCATTATTTGTACATAATAATGGTGGTAAGTGTTCGTGAATAAGCGTGAGTTGGGAAGTGGTACAATGAGGAATAAGTGACTTTAATCCTTGTCAACAAAATCGCCAAGATAATGCTAAGTGAAATTCTGCCACCGCTAGACTTACCACTGTGACTAATTTGACTAGACATGAATACTGAGATTTTTAAACGCAGTTGCTAACGACTGCGCCAGCGATTTTGTATGACAAGCTCCTGGCGGATAGTAAGGTATAGTAGATTCAATCAGGCGTTACTTTGCGGAAGTAAATAAAAAAAACTTGCATGAACTTATTGTACATAGTAGGGAAACTAAGAAAATCCATACAAAATCCTAACGTTCATATAAAATTTCATACTATGGGTAGGTACTGTTGTTTTGTGTACACAAATTTGACCTTATTTTGGCCATTGCAGTGTCGTATTTTGCAAAACCCGAAGGCCTTCTTAGAAATACTATTTATAAGGAAAATTTGAGCTAATTATATGTGTGACCTATGATGTGACCTTGACATTTTGACTTATTTTTTTCTTGGGTCTACCTACTAGAAGAGATTTCTTTATTATTAAGATCTATCACTATCACTACATAGGTAGTATAACACAAAGTCACTTCCAGCTGTCTGTCCCTATGTATGCTTAAATCTTAGAAGCTACCCAACGGATATAGATGCGGTTTTTTTTAATAGACAGAGTGATTCAAGAGGAAAGTTTATATGTATAATACATGTATTATAAATTGCATAAATTGCATTGCACTCGTGCGTAGCCGGGGCGGGTCGCTAGTTCTAATATTATAAAGAGGAAAATTTTTATTGTTAGTTAATTATTTTGTATCGAATAAGCTTTGAAACTGCTGGTCCGATTTGCAAAATTCTTTCACTGTTGGAAAGCTACACTATCCCCGAGGGACATAAGCTTGTTAGTAAAGGCGAAGACAGGGTGGACTGCTATTTTTTTATGTATGTTACCTCAAATCTCCGGCATTTCTAGACCGATTCTTAAAATTCTGTTTTTTTCGAATTGATATAGGTTCAATTTGGTCCCACGGAAATTTTATAAAAATCAGCTGAGTAGTTTGGTTTTAAAATCAAAATAACTTTAAATCGGCTAAGTCAAATAAAAAGAGCAATTATGGTGGTATGTTTACAAGTTGCTTATTTGATAATGAAGTTATTTACAAGGTCAATCGACCCTGTATGCATCGGTTTTAGCTTTTTAAATCCACCTCACGGGTTTTGGTTTTTTAAGGAAAAAAATCTTGATGTTCGAAAGGTAAACTGTTCGCAGAATTACTAGTTTGTATGATATCGTCTACAGTCATCACTTTCTTACGGTCATGCGCAGTCGAGCTTGTCTCTGATATAGGATGGATGGTGGGGAGAAGAGTGACCATGGTTCAAAGGAAAATAGAACATCAGTCACGTGGTTTCAAAATGGACGTTAGCTGCGTCCAGGGGCCCAATTCTCACGCAATCGAAGTTCACTTCACCGATATTCTCCAATTTTTTTCGATGAGTTTAAGCTAATCTACAATTGAAACATTTCGATCGATCGATGCGTTCGATTAAACTTTTTCAATTGTGATTTTTTGAAAAAGCAAATTACGTGGTAAACCTTTGAAAAAATTTGGAGAAAATCGATGAAGTATATTTCGATTGCGCGAGAATCGGGCCCCAGTAATGGCTTCTATTTTAACAAAGTACTTTTATTTAAGGCATAGTCTGTACCAATAGTATGAGATTTTATAATCTTTTTTGATTATAAAAAATTGGGACCAGGGTTATTGGGATGCTAAAATGAAACTTAATTGTAGAAACAATGAAGAAAAAAAAGAATGAAAGAAAAAGAACTACGAAAAAAAAGCGTTTTTCTGGTACGATTCGAACCATAACACAACTGGGAGTTTGCAACAAAATGGTCCCCGGTCTGCATTGGTCGTGGTACCTATATAGACCAGGACGCTGGTCTTCCGTGGACACCTTACCAATACAGTGCCCCTAGTATGAGTTTTTCTTAACGCAGACTCTAGCGACTGCCTTAGCGATTTAGAATGGCAAACCTGTACAGCGCCTCTGGCGGATAGTAAGGCAACTAAGAAATTCCATACAAAATCCTAACGCAGTCGCTAGCGTCTGCGTTAAGAAAAACTCATACTAGGGGTACAGGGTGGCAGGGTTAACACTGTTATTATTCAAAAAGTGGATGGATAACTACATAGTAATATCTGGGCAAATAAAAAAATCTAACCTAAAAAAATGCACCCACTTGGATAATTCTTTTTTTTTGTGTTGGTTATTGTCATGACAAACTTTGTATAAAATAAAAGGGGGACTCCTGGGCAATTCCGCGGGATTTTCGGGAGCAATTATCTAAATTTCCACGATAACGGGAACAAAGCCCTAGCGCACGAAGCCGCGGGCTACAGCTGGTATAGGTAATACACTAAAATAGCAAAAATCCCACGTTTACCATAATCATGGTGTCTCTACCACTTGCGTGTATCGTCACAAACGCTGCCTACAATGCCACTCGTGTGAAATCTCTACTTATCATTATCATCCTAACGTTTCCCCAGTTACATCCCAAGGTCAACTCGTTACTTACATACACATAATTATAGTCGTAGGTTCGATTCCAAAAGCATTTTTTGTTGTTTCCAGTTTGGTTAGGACATTGCAGGCTTGAATCACCTGATTGTCTGATAATAAAGATGATTCCGTGCTTCGGAAAGCACGTTAAGCCGTTGACCTCGGCTGCCGTCTGGTAGTCGTTAAAGGAACCACGTCAGAGGCCGAGATGCGGTTCTAAGAACTCTGACTTTTAGCGATTTTGTATGACAAACTTGTAGGGTACAAGTTTGTCATTGCAGACAGTAAGGTACTAAGAAATTCCATACAAAATCGCTAACGCAGTCGTTTATAAAATCTCATACTAGGGGTAGAGAGATTTTTAAATTCATGCTAAAACATAGCATAGTTACATAACAACTTATATTTATCTATAACTAATTATGAATTACATGATTGTTTATTAACAAAAACTCCATTTATTTAATAAATGGTCTCGTTATAAATAATAATGATTAGTAACTGACATTAATCAACAAAATTTCTATTAAAATTTGACGTATCGGACGAATGGTGATTCAAGTCATTATTTCTCACACATCTTAGCGTGTTTCCCGGTTATTGCGGGCCCAATTGATTAATAAACCTTTTATTACACCATTTACATTCAAAGATTTGTTTAAATAACAGTTTTTGAATAATTATCTTCAACCGACTTCCAAAAAGGAGGAGGTTCTCAATTCGGTTGTGTTTTTTTTTATGTTTGTTACCTTATATTTTCGTAATTTCAGGAACGATTTTAAAAATTCCTTTTTTAGTTTCAAAAGGTCATACTTTTAACTTGGTGTTATTGAAATTTTATCAAAATCGATGCAATAGCTTGGTTTTAAAATCAAATAAATTGAGCTTTTTTGATTTGTTGTATGTTTACAAGATGTTTGCTTAATCTAACTAATATTATAAATGCGAATGTGAGTTTGTATATTTGTTTGTTTATCACCTCTTCACGCCCTATCTACTGAACCAATCTTCCTGAAATATATAGCTAAGAGTATTGAGAAGGACATAGGGTACCTTTCATCCCGGGGAAAAGCCCGGGGGAATCTCACGCGGGCGAAGCCGCGGGCAAAAGCTAGTAGGATACATAATATACAAATATTGCTCGTTTAATAGTATAGAATAGTAATATATGTACATACATATTACGGTCCTTTCAAATGGTTACAATAGATGTTAAAATCGAACTAAAGTTACACCACAGACCAATTTATATGCTGCCACGGTTTTCCGTTCAAACTGACTATCTTACCCCGCTCCCCCCTTAACCCCCCCTCTTTCTAACCAAAGCCAGTTTGCCCACAACCGTGGTCATGAACGACTGCGTTATCATTTAAAAAATCTTAGTTAAACACGGTTAGTTGATTAGTTATTACGAAAATCATATTAAAAATAGGTAGTTAGTGTGATTTTGGTAGTTTTTAGATTGGTATCAAGTGTTAAGTTAGTGTTTATGTGTGTGTCTATTTAAGTATTTGTTTACTTGTGTTGTAATATTATCTAATATTGGTTTTAATTTTGTGTGATTTTTCATGACAAGTGAATTTTTAGGTATATATTTATTACTAAAAGTATAAAAACCTTCCTCTAGAATCACTCTATCTATTAAAAAAATTGTTTGTTATAGCCGATTTAGGGAACACAGTCCTTAAATTCTTTTGCGTTAGGCTTTGTCAGATGCCTTTAGGCAGCCTGAAAAATCTGTCAGTGTTGGCCACTAACACACCCGGGTCATGTTCCTATTGGTCTGGTTTCCCTGTAAAAAGGATTACGGAGGTCAGACGGCAGTCGCTACATTGTAATAACCTGTACCACTAAATCTAGGACCATGATTTAAGCGTACCCTGGGCTCTAAAGCTGAGTTTGTTGATGAGAAGGTGGCAACTGGGAAATACGCTTGGATAATAATGATGAGTCCATAAATTCCTTAAAATTATATCCTAACTAGCTGTTCCCCGCGGCTTCGCCCCGCGTGGGACTCGGTTATATCGCGCCCAAAAGTAGCCTATGTTTGACCTCAAGTCGTTAACTACATCCCTACCAAATTTCATCACAATCGGTCCAGCAGTTTAGCCGTGAAGAGGTGACAGACAGAAAGACTTTCGCATTTATAATATTAGTATGGATAGAGACCCGCCCCGGCTTCGCATGGGCCTAAAAACCTTCCTCTTGAATCACTCTATCTATTAAAAAAACCGCATCAAAATCCGTTGCATAGTTTTAAAGATTTAAGCATACAAAGGGACATAGGGACAGAAAAAGCGACTTTGTTTTATACCAGCACAGTTTAAAAAAAATATGAGATTCTGACGAATTGAGAACCTTCTTTTTCGAAGTCTGTTGAAAAGTGTTATTATAACTAAGCCCTGTTGTAATAATAGTTCTCTTTAATTTAATTATGGCTATTTCGTAGTTGACTAATGATAGAAATCCAATTAACTTACAAGACTTTCAAACGATTAGGCTACAGACTAAATAAACCTTAGTCTAGTTTAGTAACATTTGGCCCAATAGCTCAAGAATCTAGTTCCAGACAAGAAAGGCCAATTATCCTTTTTTTATTTTAAAATTGGGCCATTTGCTGAGCATCCGCTACTCAGGAAGTCACAGGTTCGATCCCCAGTCAGGTCAGATAAAAAATATTTTTCTGATTGGCCTGGGTCGTGATGTTTGTCTATATATGTATTTGTTATAAATATAGTACCGTTGAGTTAGTATCCCATAACAAAAGTCTCTAACTTATTTAACTCAATCTGTGCGATTTCTTCCTATATATTTATTTTATTTATTTATTTTAAGTTTTAGACTAAATCCGATGATACCTTATTTTACTTTAAGAATCTCACTTTTTATTATTATATTATTTTTAATCTGTGCTTTTATATCTATCCTCAAATTATACTTTTTAATAATAACAATGTGTTTTAGTAAAAATTAAAATGCCATTATTAAAATCTTATTTATTTCCAATTGTTACAGAGAATTGGCTAAAGAAAAATCAAAAATAAATGCAAGAAAATAATCGAGCGCCTCAAAAAGGCTTTCTGAAAACTACATTTAATTTTATCAAAGATTTCCTATTTCTATACGTAAAATTCGCATTCTACGCTTTAATTGTTTATATCTTTTTTTATTATTACGATTATTATTTCGGATAGTGTTATTATTGTTTAGGAGATGTGTAGTGATATAATAAGTGGATAAATGTGTTAATAGTTGACATTTTCTAACTGGTTTTTCACGACGGAGAGTTTTGGTAAGATTTTTTGGATTTTTCACTAGATTTAGTTTACTTTTTTTGTTCTTATTTTACTCTTCTATTCTCAGGGAATGCCTTATGGCATTTAATCCAGATATTTTTTATTTTTTCAATGCAATAAAATCTTCTTTATAAAAATTTAAAAAAAAACGTCTGTTAGACCATTTTAACTACAGTGTGTTTTGTCTTGCTCCTTCATTATGAATATTTATAAGAGAAAAGGGAAAACATATTTAAGATTTTTTTTATGTATAAGGGATAAATTATTTCCTTTGCCCAGCAGTGGGATACATTAAAAGGTGGCTGAAAAAAGTAGTTAAATAAGTAAGTATATAAATATATATTTTTTAAATTAATAATGTAAGGTATTTAAAATAAAGTTTTTACAGTAATTCTAATGCAATAAGATACTATACAATTTAGCAATTAAAACAAAAATTGAGTTACTAAGTTAATTTCCCAAATCGATCGAGTAACTCGCTGACGTAACGCGACCTCGATAATCGATTTAATTCGGTATTTGGTATCGATACCTTTCAAATTATTGTTATTATTTCAATTTCGTAATCTAATTGCAATAATACAGTGGTTGCCGTGTTAACAGGTGGGTACGTTATATCGAAAAATTTACAACAATTAACTTCCCCACGCGACCTCTGTGGCATAATGGTTAACATAAGATGTCCGGGGTTTGATCCCCGGTCCAGGTCAAGATAAAAAATGATCTTTTTCTGATTAAGTTAAATGTTAATCTATATTTTGTTATAAAATATAGTATCGTTGAGTTAGTAGTATCCCATAACACAAGTCTCGAACTTACTTTGGGGCTACCTTTAAATAAATAATTTGGCTTTTTATCTTCTATTAAGAGATCGATATTATTTCATTAGGATATCAGTAGTTTTTAACTAAATATAAATAATATCTTTGACACGTTTGTGTTTTTTGACTTGTTTATTGACTTTTCAATAATTAAAGGTTTTTGTAAACACAAAATTTATATTGTTACTAGCTGTTCCCCGCGGCTTCGCCCCGCATGGGTCTCGGTAATATCGCGCCCAAAAGTAGCCTATGTTTGACCTCAGGTCGTTAATTACATCCCTACCAAATTTCATCACAATCGTTCCAGCAGTTTAGCAGTGAAGAGGTGACAGACAGACTTTCGCATTTATAATATTAGTATGGATTACTGCTAGTAGACGTGCGTCCTCTAACGTGTTAATTAAAATGTGTGATAGTCCTCCAGTTAATTAGGCAAATGCCTAAACTACTGGACCACAGAATAAGCAATGTCCAACATACCTGGCAACACTTTCAGATATTTCCTCACTAAGGTATCGTGACCTAACTGGTTGTATAACCTATTGTTTAGTATTTTGCAATAAACTGTCATAGTATTAAATGATATATTTATAGACACGTATTGATGAGACGTTTGGGAATAGTTATATAGTTATATAAATAGTTATATATATTAAATAGTTATATTAAATATATATATATTTATATATATTAAATAGTTATATCTATACTAATATTATAAAGCTGAAGAGTTCGCTAGTTTGTTTGAACGCTTATAACTTGGTCGGGTTTGAAAAATTCGTTAGCGTTTTGTAATTATCACTTGGCTACGGGTGCAGGGGCTTAGTCAAAGACACAATTTCGAAACGCTGAATGAACGCCGTGAATTTCCCACGGGATCAGAGCTTGGGAACAGGGATGAAAGGTACGCTATGTCCTTCTCAATACTTCTAAGTGTATGCGAAATTTCAGGAAGATTGCTTAAATGGGGCGTAATCGAACCCAGACCCCCGGGTCTACAGGCAAACGCCTTAACCAGTAGACCACAAAGACAGAAAAAGTAGCTTATTCCGCTTTTTCTTCCAATAGAGGTTTTCAATTTTCATTTCGAGTTTTATATTTATAGATTTATAGTTTCAATAATTAAATCAGTGTAGCTGCAAACTATATATATATCGATATGTTTATACGTATAACCTTGCAGACCAGAAGGTCGGTCACTTCGAGACTAGTATCTGTATGTAGACATTCGAAATTTTAGAAGTGGCACAGTTATCAAAATCCGCCATTTATACTACTTACATTTTTATAATAGTTTAATAAATAACATTAAAAACATAACTATATTTAAAAGGGGACTGGACTACCAACGATAACTCATAATAAAATAAAATTCATTATAAAATTATATAAAATATAAATATATTACAATGAATTTTAAACATTTACAATATATATATTTTATATTTTACTAAAATTCAAATTATAATTTTTTTCAAATTCTATTTATTTATTTAACAGATGAGGTTACAAAAGCAATTTAATTTTAAATTGTTTTGAAATCTTATGAATTGTGAAATTGATAAATTCATCAAATAAGTGCTGAAATTCTGAAATTATTTAATGGAAATTTGTAGCCTTTGTTTGTTTGACCTCCAGTTTTTAACTATATCAATACCAAATTTCATCAAAATCGGTCAAGCAGTTATGCCATAAAAGCGAAACAGACAGATAGACTGACTGAAAAAACTTTTACATTTATAATATTACTAGCAACCCAGCCCGGCTTCGCATGGACATAAAAACCTTTCTCTTGAATCACTCTATCTATTAAAAAACCCGCATCAAAATCCGTTAAAGATTTAAGGCGACTTTGTTTTATACTATGTAGTGAAGTATGGATATGGAAGTATGGATGGATGTACAGATAAAAAAGTTTAACTGCAGAAATAAACATTATAATTAATAATGTGGCCATGTCTAAAATCAAATAGTACATAACTCTATGTAGTCAAGTAACCTTTCGATTGCGACATTTCAAAACGAAATAAAAGTAGTTCGGTCTTTAGCTCCTTAGTGAGTTTAAAAAACAAGTAATATGAGTTTTCTTGTAAAATAACTTTTAGATAAAAATCTCATCCATTTTCTTAAGGTGGCACGGTAAAAAACATCTGTCTCTTTGTTTGTTTGCAATAACTTTATGTCTAAAACTAGCAGTCCACCCCGGCTTCGCCCGTGGTACATACAAAGGCTTTGTTACTCAGGGTGAATGTAAGCCACATCCAATGGTGAAAGAATTTTTGAAATCGGCACAGTAGTTTGTTAGTTTATTCGTTACTAGCGACCCGCCCCGGCTTCGCAAGGGCATAAAAAGCTTCCTCTTGAATCACTCTATCTATTAAAAAAAACCGCATCAAAATCCGTTGCGTAGTTTTAAAGATTTAGTCATAGGTATATAGGGACATAGGGACAGAGAAAGCGACTTTGTTTTATACTATGTAGTGATTTAGAAAGAAAAAATAGCGATATAGGTACTTAAATAATATTTCGGTAAATATTACATAATGACACAAGTGCGTAAAGTTAGTATTACATTCGAGGTCAATTTGCGGTCGCAATAAGTTTGAGTGTAATAGTTAATGTACATATTTGTCACAGTTAGATATTTTATGTAAGTAAAAACTATTAAACCAAATCTTTTTAGGGTTTCGTGTCGAAAGGGTCATTAATTCATTCATCTTGTAGGTCTCTCGGTCATCATGCACACCCTGGTGTCAGAGTTTTTTGGAACTGCTTCAGCCTCTGACATGGTTCCTAGACGGCTGCCGGGATCAACCAGTTTTAACGTACCCCTCCATTTTATCTGTCTGGTTATCAGGCTATATCTCATGAAATGTGATAGTTAGACAGTTATTTTCACACATTTAGTATTTCTGCTGCCGTTATAACAACAAATATTAGAAACAGAATTAAATAAAAAATATTTAAGTTGGGCTCCATAAAAACATTTTTTTTTTTTATACTATTAAGTAGGCAAACAGGCGTACGGCCCACCTGATGGGAGGCGGTAACCGCAGCCTATGAGACGCCTGCAATACCAGGAGCATTGCGAGCGCGTTGCCGACCCTGGAGGAATCTTTTTACGCCCTTCTTGAAGACCCCCATGTTGTAGTCACTTATATATATATACATATATATTAATTGGCGTTTTTTGCGCAAAATTAATATTAGAAACAGGTATACAGTAAAGCTATATATAATGATACAAAACCCTATGTCCGCGAGTCCGACTTGCACATGACTAATTTATTACCTCGACATTGTTTCACGTATAAAAAAAACTCAAAATGTCAATGTACCAACAAAATTGATTCTAATTGTTTACGTACACATCTTATCTCGAAGTAGGTAAAAAGGTCATCGAATGTTAAATAATAGCTAACACGCCACACTATTGTATTTGGTATTTACATAATACGATAATGTAGGTTAAGGTGCCTGTCTCTTGATGGGTGGGCTACTTTATTTCACTGTTTTCCGCGGTTTCGCCTGCGTAGTTTAGCTATACATATAGTGGACCCGGCGAACTTTAGTATTTATATACAACCCTATTATGTATTATTTGTCTAAAGCCTTCCCTGGGAATTACTCTATCTATTAGTGAAAACCGCATGAAAATCCGTTTGTTAGTTTTTGAGTTTCACGCTCACACACAGACATACTTGATTTAATACTATATGTAGGTATATATATATATATATATAATTAGGCTGCAATGCTGGAAGAATTTTTCATCTCCCTTCAGTAGTTCTATTGTTATAAGCGTTCAAACAAACAAACCGCCTTAATACATTAGAAAAATTGCAAATTATACGCAGTTAGCTTTTACCCGCGGCTTCGCCGGCATAAATTCCCCTCGGGAACAGTGCTTTTTCCCGGGATGAAAGGTAACCTTTGTCCTTTTCAATACTCCTAGCTATGTGCATGCTAAATTTCAGTAGGATTGGTTCAGTAGATAGGGCGTGAAGAGGTAACAAATAAAAAAGCTCACTTTCGCATTTATAATATTAGTTGGGACTCACATTACATTTTATGATAGCATCTATACTTTATTAAGTCCATTTCCTTTGACATTAATAATAACTAAAGATAATATTAAATAATTACTGCACTAGTGAGGTAATCTAATCATTGGGTGTTTGGTAAGACGCCGTCTGGGAGAGTAAGCGTTTCCATTGACTAGACGTGCGATAATAGATACACAAGAAAGTTATTATCTGATAATTTTTTTTATTTATCTATCTATATTAATACCTATTATAAAGAGAAAATATTTGATTATTTGTTTGCATCGAATAGACCTGAAACTATTGGCTCGATTTGAAAAATTCTTTCAGTGTTGCAAAGTCACACTATCCCCGAATGACATAAGCTATATGTGTACCACGGGCGAAGCCGGAGTGTGCTGCTAGTTATTGATAAAAAAAGACAGATAAAGGAGATTACAATCCTGGGAAGGCAAGAAAACCCGTATTAGTCCTAGCCTAGCTGTGCATCTGGTGCGCGTCATACAAACAAAGTCAGAGGGCGAAACGCGACTTTCAAAACTCTGACAAAAGAGATGTGCAGGGTTAATTGACCATGTTACTCAAATCCATATCCATACTTCCATACTTAATAATACAAAATCGAAAGTATGTCTGTCTTTCGCATTTATAATTTTACCAGCTTTTCGCCCGCGGCTCCGCTCGCGTGTGTTTCTCTCGGGAACAGTGTTTTTTCCAGTGATGAAACCCTATGTCCTTCTCAACACTCCTGGCTATTCGTATGCGAAATTTCAGTAAGAAAGGTTCAGTTGATAGGGCGTGAAGAGGAAAACACAAACAAACAAATACACAAACTCACTTTCGCATTTATAATATTAGTAGGGACTTTCACGCCTAAACAACTAAACCTATTTTGATAAAATATGGTATGGATATAGTTGGCTACTTTTAGGTGCTATATACCCGCGTCCCACACGGACGAAGCCGCGGAAAACAGCTAGTAATATAAATAAATGTTTTTTTTCTACAGGCTATTATATGTCAAGTAGACTTGCCTAATAATGACCTCATAATGACGTGGGTCAATGTTAACGCGCACTGTGTTACACAACACAACAGTCGAGATTGAGTCGCCAGACAGGTCCGAATGCAAAAACTAGTGGGCACATACCGATATCAATGCAATTGATGTAATTATGAAAAAACTAGCTTTTATAGCTTCGCCCGCGTGAAAATCCCTCGGGAGCAGATTTTACCGGGACGAAAGGTACCCTATGTCCTTCTAAATACTTCTATGAGCAGATTTTCTCAGGATGATAGGGTACCCTATGTCCTTCACAAAACTTCTATATGTATATGCAAAGTTTCAGAAAGATTGTTTCAGTAGATAGGATCGAGTTACGGAGGTCAGACGGCAGTCGCTTCAATGTAATAATCAGTCTTATCAAATATGGGTCCTAATTTATAGGAAGCGCGTCGAACCTTTGGGTCCTTTTGTACTTAAACCTTTGTAATAATTAGTACTTAACGCCATATCCAGCCTTGCAATTCTATAAAGTTCAAACAACAACTCGCTTCTCGTGTCGCTGTTCACTTACCATTCGCATAAGGTTCAAAGTGACCTTGATTTTGCATTCTGTAACCTAAAACTATTCTCTTGCGAAGTGAAATGAGTCCTGATGCGACCATATGACATAGGACCATACTCGTTATGTATGTTTGGCTCTACTAGTAGTTATTACAATGAAGCGACTACGTCTGTCCATTTTTACAGGGAAACCAGACTAATAGATATGATCGGGGTGTGTTAGAGGCCAATACTGACAGATTTTTCAGACTATCTCGCATTAGTATGAGTTTTTCTTAATGCAAGACGCTAGCGACTGCGTTAGGATTTTGTAAGGAATGTCTTAGTTGCCTTACTACCCGCCAGCCAAGTGACAATTTCAAAACGCTGACGAATGTTGTCAAGAACAAAATGTATGGGATTGACATAAGCTGCGGTGAATCACGTGGTCAATCTTATGTCAATCCCATACATTTTGTTCTTGTCGACATTAGTTATCGTTTTGAAATTGTCACTTGGCTACGAGTGCAGTAGGTACCCCTTTTATGAGATTTTATAAACGCAGTCGCTAGCGACTGCGTTAGGATTTTGTATGGAATTTATTAGGTACTTTAGTACCAGGGGCGCTATAGTTTGTCAAACAAAATCGCTAACGCAGTCGCTAGCGCCTGCGTTTATAAAATTGCAGGAGTATTGACAACTGCAAATACAAATAGCTTAACTATATGACTATAGCATAAGCAATACCCGTTATGTATATTAAGTTTAAACATTTTGTCATTCGACCACAGATTGGCAAACAGTGCACAGCCTTCAGCCATGTTGTAATGCTTAGAATGTATTATTTTATGGACGTCATTAAATAACTAGCGAACCGCCCCAGCTTCGCATGGGTGGAATCACCAATCATCTGGGTTACAAAGTCAATTGAAAATGAACACCCTGTGCCCCTAGTATGAGTTTTTCTTAACGCAGACGCTAGCGACTGCGTTAGGATTTTGTATGGAATTTCTTAGTTGCCTTACTATCCGCCAGAGGCGCTGTACAGTTTTGCCAACTAAATCGCTAACGCAAACTTAAGAAAAACTCATACTAGGGGCACTGGAGTCAGAGTTCTACGAAACCGCCTGACAGCCTTTGACGTAGTTCCTGTAACGACTACCAGATGGCAGCTTAATGTGCCTTCGTGTCTTGACCTGCTTCTCAATATTCCACTTCGCTCGATATTTTTTCTTAAAGTTTTAGATATTTTTCCCTAAAAATTCTCACGGGAACGAACCTTAGGGCAAAGAGATAATTGTGTATTCACCTATCGTACGAATATTTTTAAAATGACTGTGTACATATTTATTTTTCATTGTTGGCTTGTATTTTGTATGAACATGAGGTCTGCATATCTGATCGGCCATTTTGGTATTTTTATTGCATCAGATTGAATATATTTTAAAACCTTCTTTATATATATATTTGTACTAGCTATTGCTCGCAGCTTCACCCGCGTGCATTTCTCTCGGAAAAAGTGATTTTTTCCAGGATGAAAGGTACCTACTCTTTATCCTTCTCTATCAAAGCTATGTGAAATTTCAAGAAGATTGGTTTAGTAGATAGGGTGTGAAAGTGAACAAACAAATAAACAAACTCACTTTGGCATTTATAATATTAGTTCGGATGGGATAGATAGAGCCTATAAATTAATGACGAAATAAATGAATTAAATCGATATACTGTTGTGAAAAAAAATCAAAACAGAGGAAGTTTGTCTGAAGTTTCTCCTATCCAATATCCTAACTATATATAATATTATAAATGCGAAAGTGAGTTTGTATATTTGTTTGTATGTTACCTCTTCACGCCCTATCTACTGAATCAATCTTCCTGAAATTTCGCATACACATAGCTAGGATTATTGAGAAGGACATAGGGTACCTTTGATCCCGGTAAAAAGCACTGTTCCCGTGGGAAATTCACGCGGGCGGAGCCGCGGGCATAATCTAGTAGTAGAGGTTTAATATACTTCGCACGACTAGTTATAATAGTGACCCGGAAACCTAAAGTTCCAAGGACCATGTCCTCATTAACCCTAGCCACAGGTAATGCAACTAACCCACTTAACCAAAAGAGGAGTAATGTGTTACTCGAACCTTGTAGAGACATGTACTGAATCTTAATTATTTTAACAGTTATTTTATTAGAGAAAATTTTATTTAAATTAATACTAGTGTGTTGTGTACGATATCCATACTAACAATATAACATAGATTTTTATTTTGATGTTTAATAAATGCTAACTTACCAATTTAAAATACTAAACTTAATATCTAAAAAATAATAATTAAAAACTAACCTAAATATTAAGCTAAAAACAACTAAATATAGAATTATAGTTAAAATAATAAAATTTCGATACAAGTTTATTTGGAAAAGTTGTTCAGTATAGTGGTCTGTATCTGCCCTTAAAATATTTTGCAGTTGATTTGTGTCCACCTTGTATAACAATATTAGTCTAAGTGTTAGTTTAATTGTTAACGATTATTTATTTAATAAAATGTGATCTTTATTTATATAAAGGCGAAAGTTTGCATACATACATATCATCACGCCTGTCTCCCGTAGGGGTAGGCAGAGACTAGAGATTTCCATTGGCTACGATCCTTACATACCTCTCTCGCCTCCTCCACACTCATCACTCTCTTCATACACGCTCGCTGATTTCGGGTACTCCTAATGTCTCCCTTTTTCAAAAGATCTGCGATTTGGCCGCAGTATGTTTTACGAGGCCGACCCTGACCGCCGCTCCCAGCCAACTCTGCTTTGTATATACTTTTCGTCAGTCTCCTTTCATCCATCCTCTCTACATGTCCAAACCATCTCAACATCCCTTTTTCTATCTTTGTCACTACATTAGTAGAGATTAGAAAAAGATGCGGTGTAAATGAGGTACACCGCATCTTTTTCTAATCTCACTATTTCTTATTTTATCGCTCAAGCATAAACCACACATACTCCTTAAAGCTCTCATTTCAACCGCATTCACTCTACTTTCATTATTTTTTTGCCATACCCAACTTTCACTACTATACATAAGGGTCGGTATTAACACTGCCCTATGAACAGCGAGACGTGCTTTTTTGGACACAACTCTACTGCTCATAAAGGAATGTAATGCCCCATTTACCTGATTACCAGCAGCCACTCTTTTTTCAATATCACTCTCATGCTTGCCATTTCTAGTAAACTTACAACCCAGATATACAAATTCATTCACTTGTTCAACACTCTCTCCATTTATACTTACATTACATACTATTCTACTTTCATCCTTTTCAAACACCATTATTTTCGTCTTACTCACATTTATTTTCATACCCTTACTTACTAGCGCTACATTCATTATTGTTATCATCTTCTGTATGTCTTCCTCCGATTGAGCAAGTAGCACTTGGTCATCAGCATAAAGAAGGCATTTGATGCATAACTCATTCATTCTTATACCACATTCAGCATCTTTCAAATCTTTCAGACAGTTGTCCATAAACAGGTTAAACAGCCAAGGTGACGCTACACATCCTTGCCTGACACCTTTTTCGATCTCAAACCAGTCTGTGTAGCTCCCATTTATTCTGACACAAGCGCTGGAATCCTTATAAAGGGATTTCATTGCTCTTATCAGTTGGCTATTCAACCCGTACATCGACAAAGTAGACCACAACTCATTTCTTTCCACTCTATCATAGGCCTTCTCCAAGTCCACGAAAGCGCAATAAACTCTTTGGCCTTTAGCCAAAAATTTTTCAGTGATGCATCGTAAGGAGAATACTTGGTCCATACATCCCATCCCCTTTCTAAATCCTGCTTGTACATCCCATATCTTATCTTCCGTCTCTTTCACAATCCTTTCACGCAGAATCTTTGCATACAGTTTGCCGACAACGCTAAGAAGACTAATGCCTCGATAGTTTTTACACTCTTGCTGTGACCCTTTTCCTTTATATAGCGGTACTATGACGGCTCTGCACCAATCCTTTGGTACAACGCCTTTTTTCCAGCACAAATTGAAAAGGAGACATAACTGAGTAGCCAGGATGCCCTGTCCAGCCTTAAGCATTTCGACAGTAATTCTATCATAACCCGCAGACTTTCCCATCTTCATTTTGTTCAGTCCATTCACAACTTCGTCCATTATTATTTCATCCTTACATTCTTCTATATCATAACTTCCATCAGTAAGCACACCTCGGTTTTCATCTCTTTCAAACAATCCCTCAAAATATTCTTTCCAGCCATTCAAAACACACTGTTCTCCATTCAATATATCTCCATTCTTATCTCTTATCTTATGCAGTTGCACCGTCGACGTTTTCCCTCTAGCCTTTTTTATCGACTTCCAAAAATATTTTAAATTACTTTTGAAGTCCCGGGTCAACCTTTCATTCCTCGTATCATTTCCATTCTTTCTAGTTGATACACCACACACTTTTGTTGCTGCGTCTACTATTCCTTCCTTTATAATTTTCCAAATGTTTTCAATTTCACTTTCACTATCTATTACTTCAAACTTTTCTACTAATAACTTTATGTACTCTTTTTTCGTTCCATCATCATCCAATTTTTCTACTTTTATTCTTTTTAACTCATTAGGGGATTCTTTTTTGTAGTGCCGCCAGGTTTTGAAAATTCCTTTAAGCCTACATATAACTAAGTAGTGGTCTGTATTTATCCCCGCTCCACGATATGATCTGGTATCTACCACACATTTTTTCAGCCTTTCATCTACAATCACAAAATCAATCATACTCTTCATTTTATGGTTTTCCCAGGTAAACATATGAATTTCTTTATGTTTAAACAAAGTATTTGTTATGCAAAGATTCTTTTCTAGACATATCTCAAGTACATTATTTCCGTTTTCATTCTCCCTTCCCTTAATTCCAAAAGGTCCTAAAACGCTCTCATAGCCATCACGCTTCACTCCCACCCATCCATTAAAGTCACCTAGTAGCACTATTCTTTCATTTTTCTTACAATAATGTAGTACATCTCTCACACTATCCCAAAAATATTCTCTTTCTTCCTTATTCTTTCTACTTTTTTCTTCCGCTGGAGCATAAACTCCTAGTACAAACATTCTTATCACTCCTACTTTCACTCTTACCCAGACAAGCCTCGGGCTTACGTATTTGTATTCATTTACACATTCTGACATTCTCTTGGAAAGGATTAGGCCAACTCCTTTACAGCCTCTGGCTTTTTCTGGTACTCCAGACCAATATGCCGTATATGAACCACAGTTCGTGGTGCCAGATCCTTTCCGTTTTGTCTCATTCACGCACAATATATCAATCTTTCTATCATTCATCAACTGACACACCTCATCCATTTTGTCATCCATTCCTCCTCTTACATTCAACGTAGCGAAACGTTTGTACGTTTAATACTTCTCTTTACACTCAAACGGCTGGGCTTATTTTAATGAAATTTGGTATGGAGGTAGCTGATGCCTTGGATTAACTCATAGAGTAAGTACTTTTTATATAGAAAAGTACGCAACTCCTGTAGTTTAATTTATTTCATTCATCACTACATAGTATCAAACAAAGTCGCTTTCTCTGTCCCTATGTCCCTATGTATGCTTAAATCTTTAAAACTACGCAACGGATTTTGATGCGGTTTTTTTAATAGATAGAGAGATTCAAGAGGAAGGTTTCTATGCCCATTTGAAGCTGGGGTTGGTTGCTAGTATAGACTAAAATACAAACATAGGAAACTTAAAATTAGGTAATTTAGTCAATAAGTGATAAACCGCGGGTAACTCCGCGAGGTGCAGCTAGTATAATAAATGCGAGAGTCTGTCTGTCTGTTACAATTTTACGGCTAAAGCTAAAACAAAATAAAAATGGAATACGTCCGCCATTTTACTTTTCATTTAATTGTATGTTTTTATATTTACTTTTATTTTAATACAATAAAGTTATTACTTACAGGCATAAAATAAAAAGAAATAAAATAAACCGCTGGACCGATTTTGATGACATTTTGTATGGATAATGTTATTTTTGCGGAAATACCGGTTAAGCGGAACTGTAATGCTATGGGTCGCAGTAAAAATGTTTTGGACATAAAAATGAGCTACTTGGTTATGGTTTTAACCAGGTTTTCGATCTCTATTAACGTCTTAGAAGTTTCATCATGTAACTGGTGTCATAAATCGAACAGTTTAGTATTACAATCTGGCAGTGAAAGTGCCCGACGAAGCGGAGCGGCCATTCCTGATGTCTTGCAGTCATAGTGATATATATGTCAATGGTTTCTGATCCATCACGGATGTTTTTAGAATAGGACTACCCCACGTTTTTGAAGGGGTCTCAATTATAACCTTTTCTGTTTTATTTTTTTACTCATATGGCGTAACACATAATCGTCAGCGGTAAAAAATGAAAAAGAGTGACTATAACACTATTAGTCGTGAAATAATAATAGTAATATGTAGTGTCAAAATAATTTAAACGGTATAATAAAAATCAAAGATATTTTAACAACATCTTATAAAGAGCGGGAATAATGCAATACAGAGGAAAAATATTTTAACCTGGTACGTCATTCGATAATTTATCACAATTAATACATGGTATAAAACAAAGTCGCTTTTTCTGTCCCTATAACCCTATGTATGCTTATCTTTAAAACTAAGCAACGGATTTTGATGCGGTTTTTTATAGATAGAGTGATTCAAGAGGAAGGTCTTATGCCCATGCGAAGCCGGGGCGGGTTGTTTTAAATATTTAAGTATACATAGGGACAAAGAAAGCGACTTTGTTTTATACTATGTAGTGAAGTGATACTCTCTGCGAATGCCTTCTAATCGCGAATATTCGCTTTAAGTATGGCTATTTGCTGCGAATAGATACAATCGCAGCATACTTACTAATGCGCACTTGTCACGATATTTTGCTGTGACTAGGTGCTCGCTGCGAATAGCCACGAAATACGACTATTTTAAATTTGCGCACCAACAAACGTCGAAAACGGTCGTTTGGAATTCACTGTGTGTGACAGGCAGGCAGCGAATGTCGCTGCGACGCGAATATTCGCAGCGAGTATTCGCTATGTGTGACCGAGAGAGATTTTATAAACGCAGACGCTAGCGACTACGTTAGGATTTTGTATGGAATTTCTTAGTAATCTTACTATCCGGAGCGCTGTACATTGTCATACAATAAATAAAATATTGCTGTATAAATTCAATACACGACGCGGTTACCTCCATTGGTAAAAGTACTTAGCAAGGACAGGTGAATGACCTGTGGCGGTGCATTGTAGTTGATGCAACTTAAAAGGGAACGTTTAACGGGAATTGAAACAATATGGCGAGGAATTTTATTAATTTTACCTACCTATCTCTGGCAAACCGGTATTTGTAAGAGTCATAAATAACAGTATAACCTGGTATATGAAAATAGCGGTTGATTTTAGGGTCAAATACCTGGTTAAGACAGTTATTGTTGACGCACTGGGTAGTGAGAAAGGTTGCCGTAAAAAATAAGGGCAGAAAGATGAGCTGCTTATGGTTATAACCAGGTTACCGCTCCCGTGTTTGCGTTTCTAAAAACAATACAAAATCAAAAGAAAAGTTATTTTTTCTGATTGGCCTATTAGCTATCCGACCGAATTGCCCATTCG
This sequence comes from Apomyelois bistriatella, assembly GCA_947044815.1. Classification (NCBI taxonomy): domain Eukaryota; kingdom Metazoa; phylum Arthropoda; class Insecta; order Lepidoptera; family Pyralidae; genus Apomyelois; species Apomyelois bistriatella. Next base: position 827,766 of record OX345715.1, on the reverse strand, counting down.
TGTCTAAGCTTTGGCACTAATCACGGTAAAGATAGGAGCACCAACCCCGCTCCTATCACTGGGATCCAGCCTGAAGCGTACCAATCCCTCGTCCGTGCCTACCTATGTTAATCCACAGTTACATTTGAACACATACTAAAATTATCAACAGCAATATCATATCAATATCAAATACTAATAAAGGCCATGTTAAATCACTAGAGCACAATACACGTCTGCACCGCTCGGCGAATCCAAGGAGAAGAGAGCGTTACACTCGTACTCACCCCGACACTACTACTGCCAAGAGAGGTTTACCTGTAGTGGGGCGATACCTGTCACGTGATGTTACCGGGCGCTAACACTCGGCCGTCCTGAAAAATCCGGTCGTCCCCGACCGTCAAGCTCGAACCATGAAACAATAATACATTGATTGAATACAAATCACCATTTATGCTTTTTCTATAATGACCTCGCCATCTCGATAATGCATAGTATCTTGGGTTGTTTATCAGTGTTCCGAGACCATTATGACTTTTCCGTTTCAATCACTTCTGGTTTTTAACTGATCGGAACCCTCACCTATGCTAAAATCGAAAATGACAGTAACCAACTTTATTTCATACATTTTTAACGAATATTAATCACTAATCAACATTATTAACGCTTGCTGTTCCTGCGTAGGTCAGCTCACTTTGTGTTAATTACTGATAACTATTTCGTTAATATTTGAACTCAAGCAATCACATAATTAAACCACATATTCAAGTAAATAAACAATAGATACAAAGTAGATTACAATAGATACAAACTCACGGATAAGACAATGAAAAACACAAATAATTCACATAATCATTAAATAAACCAAATATTATAATTAACCTTTTCAATGTATTGACATCGAATTCAATCACAAATACCCAAACGTAAAGATTCTTATTTCATATCATTTTTAAAATCCCACAAAATAAATAATTTTCACAAATATTTTTTTTTCACACTTTTTAGGATTGGAGTCTCATAAAACATGAAAAGACTTACCGTTTCTGCACCAATACTTACAGCTGTGGTATATCATATCACAACATTACATTTACACTTTAACACTCACTAAAACTGTTTCACTACTTTAGATTACATTTAATCTAACCGTTTTGCTTAATTTACTTACGCGTGTGTGTCAGAATGTTAATAATTAAGTATCACAAAACATGTACAATTTACTAGGCGTGGTAGAATATTAAGAAATATTCTTTCATCATCCCACTTCTGATATTAGCTAAGGACCGAATTACCCATTCGTGTCTAAGCTTTGGCACTAATCACGGTAAAGATAGGAGCACCAACCCCGCTCCTATCACTGGGATCCAGCCTGAAGCGTACCAATCCCTCGTCCGTGCCTACCTATTTTAATCTACAGTTACATTTGAACACATACTAAAATTATCAACAGCAATATCATATCAATATCAAATACTAATAAAGGCCATGTTAAATCACTAGAGCACAATACACGTCTGCACCGCTCGGCGAACCCAAGGAGAAGAGAGCGTTACACTCGTACTCACCCCGACACTACTACTGCCAAGAGAGGTTTACCTGTAGTGGGGCGATACCTGTCACGTGATGTTACCGGGCGCTAACAGGCCTGGGCCTTGGAAGTTTATATATGTATCTATATATATAAAAGAAAGTCGTGTTAGTTACAATATTTGTACTCAAGAACGGCTTAACTGATTTGGCTGAAAATTGGTGGGGAGGTAGCTTAGAACCAGGAAAAGAACATAGGATACTTTTCATCCCGGGAAAAAGTTCTCGTGGGAAGTACACGCGGGCGAAGCCGCAGGCAAAAGCTAGTTTTCATAAAATATAGTATCGTTGAGTCAGTACCACCCATAAACACAAGTCTCGAACTTATTTTGGGGCTAACTCAATCTGTGTGATTTGTCCCTATATTTATTAATCCTACTAATATTAATAAACGCGAAAGATTGTATGGATGTTTGTTACACTTTCACAGGAAAACGGCTGAACCGATTTGGCTGAAATTTGGAATGAAAATTGCTTAGACCCTGGAACAACACATAGGCTATATTTTCTCCCGGAATTCCCACGGAAGCGGAGCCTCGAGCAACAGCAAGAATAACTTTAGAAGTAAGGGTACAGTAGGCCACGTATTCTATATGACTTCAGGTGTGTAAGAAAGTGTATGGTGATCTGTGGCCTCCTGTACACATACAGACAGACAAAACACAATAGAAGCGATCTAAAGATATGAACGTATATATACTTCCATTGTCATATCATAGGCCATATGGCCTTTGAAATATAATTTGTTATTTGTATTTATCCTTGTCCCTTAATCATCTTTTACGATTGTTTCAGGTCAAGCTGGCACGATGAAGAGATCCCGACACAGATGGCTGGGATTCAGTATAGCTTGTGAGTATTCATTCATTCATTTATTCATTCAGTATTTATTTAAACAACTTTATTGAATTTCCGTGCCGTAGTGAATAACAGCCTGCTCGCTACTTAGGATGTCCCCGCTTCGATCCCCGGTCAGGTCAATTTACTGACTTGTATGCAATTCCAAGATTCTCGCTGTTATTGAATCTAGTGCATCTTTAGTAGTTATTTTTTGTGGCACAAGTATCGCTAGTGAATTGTTTCAGAAGAAATGATTTTATTAAACTTTAATGTGATCTCTTAGTGCGGGACAACGCCACAACTTTTTAAAACATTCCCATTTGCCACAACTGTTGGACAAACGGGAGTTATTTGTAAAATTTGTGTCGCTGTCTACCAGTGGTGGACAACGGGAATACTTTAAAAATTTGTAGCGTTTTCCCCCTGTGGGGGTCAACGACACAAATTATATAAATCATTCCCGTTGATTCCACCAGAGGTGGCAATTTAAGTGGGGGACAGCGGGAATGATCGGAAGATATAAGTGTACATAGCGCGTCCGATTGATTTAATCCTCAGAATTTTAGTAATAGGGTCCCGTTTTTACTTTTTGGATACGATTCCTCAAAAAATGGCAGATGCCGCCGCGATTTCGTATTATGATCTTTATGCATTTCTTAAAAATCACTATGTACCATGATCTAAATAAGCACCGTGATAAGTCAAGGTGGTGCAAATGTTGCAATCAAAACTGCATTTTGAAAGGCGTAAACTTAAACTTTAAGTAAGCAATAAGAACGACTCTGTGTTGCAAGCTTGGTCATAATTTTTTTATTAATTTCCGTAACATCTGTCATTACATATTTACATACAACAAAATAGAATAGACACTCATAATTATCAGCATCATTTCGTCCCTGTGTGAGTTTTCGGAACCGCCTCTCGGCCTCTCAGATGGCAGCCGGGACCAACGGCTTAACGTGCGTTCCGAAGAACCTAACTTAACTGGAAACAAAGTATGCATCCCGTAACCCACGATCCCCGGGCCTACAGGCAAACGCCTTAATCACTGGACCACAGGGGGCAGTTAGAACACTATCACTACATAGTATAAAGCAAAGTCGCGTCCCGCTGTCTGTCCCTAGGTATGCTTAGATCTTTGAATCTACATAACGGATTTTTTAATAGATAGAGTGATTTAAGAGGAAAGTTTATATGTATGACTAGCGACCCGCCCCGGCTTCGCATGGTCATAAAAACACTCCTCTTGAATCACTCTATCTATTAAAAAAAACGGATAAAATCCGTTGCGTAGTTTTAAAGATTTAAGCATACACAGGGACATAGGGACAGAGAAAGCGACTTTGTTATTGACTATGTAGAGATACATGTATTAAATAGTTTTGCAACCGTGCGAAGCCGGGGCGGGTCGCTAGTAGACAGTATATTAATAGTATAAAATAAAATTTAAAGCAACCCCTTAAAATTCTGGGGATGGGGCGTTATATACCAAAACCACGGGGTCACTGGTCCCTCCCTGATAAAAGCCCTGGGGGTCTTACATCATGTAGCGCGCTGTCTCGCTTACTCACTGGATCTTGCATGGTTTCTTAATACGGGGGTAAATAATTAAGGTGTTTTACATACATACATATAGTCACGTCTTTATCCCATACGGGGTAGACAGAGCCTAGGACCAAGACCTTAGACCACGTTTAGCATAATGATAGTTGAAACAGGAAATCAATAGTGATGGGTTGCTAGCCGCATCGCCTATTATGTTATGATTTCCGCATTCGGCGATTCCCTCAGTCGACTTTTACGACAAAAGAAGCAGCTGGTACATTCTATGTTTTTCTTTTCCTCCCAGGCCAGCGTCCAGCATGGCCAGCAATGTAAAGTTTTACCCCCGTATAAAGAAACGTATGTTAAGCCCATTTTAACTAAAATATGTTTTGCCTCTTTTTCTCTTACCTGACACATCATATAAAAGAACGAGACGCAACACATTTTAGCTAACATGGACTTTAGAAACGTGTTAAAATAATATATTATTTATGTACAGTACAATATGGTTTTTTTTACTATCTAATTAACTTATAAAGTGTTATAGGTATTTCTTTTTAAACTCAATTTATATTGAGCTTTTTAATTAATTTTATTGACAAACTAGCTGTAGTCCGCAAATACGTGCGCGTGAGCTTCGCTCCTGTACCCGTGGAAATTTCGGGAATTGTTCCCGAAATTCGTAACTATTGGACAAATTGATATAAAAGAAAATGGGGATTCCCTGGAAATTCCCTCGTTCCTCTCGTTTAACGCTCGGGCAATTTTTCTTAATCTATGGCCTAAGCTAAAAGGTTTTTTTTTTTCAGGTGTAACTCTCGTTGTCATAGCAACGCTCCCCTCCACGTCAGCAGTACGCGCGACGTCTCTCATCTTCTCTAAGACTACCACCACGACAACCGCGCCTGATGATGTACCCTCAGGAGACGAAGAAGTGCAGGTAATTAACACGCTTTTATTAGCTTCACCTGTATGTTTGTTTGCTTGCTTGCTTGTTTGTAACCGACTTCTTTGAACTTAATTTTGACCCACTTTGAACGGTCAGATTTAATTCAAACTTTGTAGAATCATCAAGGACCGATGACAATACAATAATTCGATAAGTTTATCTCTAAAAACTGGAAAATAAATAGTAAAAAAAACTTAAAAAAACACGCTTTAACGAGCAATTGAACTAATAAACGAAAAATAAATTAAGCCAAAAAGCGTGTGCTATAGTTTTCATTTGTCGAGCACCAACTGCCTCTGTGGTCCAGTGGTTAAGGCCTCCGAAGGTTGTGGGTTCGATTCCCACAGGAAGGATAATACTTACTCATAATATTCACGTCAAAATGCTGTTCGTTAGTCTTGCTAAAACTCGAGAATTGCTGGACCGATTTGGCTGATTTTGGTCTTGAAATATTTGTGGAAGTTCAGGGAAGGTTTAAACGGTGAGAAAAGTGCGTTCAGGCGGAACGGATTTTGCTGGGTCAGCTAGTAGTTTAATAAAAATTAAATAAATAACATCTCGTTCAATATAAACAGTCAAATTCAAAATATAAAATAAAAATAAGAGATTAATCAAGATATAGTGTCGTCACAAAAATTAATAAAGAATCCAAACTAATATTATAAATGCGAAAGTGAGTTTGTATACTTGTTTGTTTGTTACCTCTTCACGCCCTATCTACTGAACCAATCTTCCTGAAATTTCGCATACACATAGCTAGGAGTATTGAGAAGGACAAAGGGTACTTTTCATTCCGGGAAAAAGCACTGTTCCCGAGGCAAATTCATGCGGGCGAAGCTGCGGGCGAAAGCAAGTAATGAATAATTTAATTCAATGCATATCTTACTTTTTGTACTTCCTACCAGCAGAAAAAAAAAACATGTTTTTGACATTTTGACTCGTGGCACATTCACAATCTCCATAATTTATAGTCGTGATTGGTACCAATATGACACTGATAATCTGGTCTGTATAAGATGAGACGACCTCGGATAATAGAACCGAAAGTAGGTCAGTTTATTGCAATACTTAAAACCAATATACCTATGTGGTAATATGGCAATCATATCTATATCACTACATAGTATAAAACAAAGTCGCTTTCTCTGTCCCTATGTCCTTATGTATGCTTAAATCTTTAAAACTACGCAACGGATTTTGATGCGGTTTTTTTAATAGCTAGAGTGATTCAAAAGGAAGGTTTTTATGCCCATGCGAAGCCGGGGCGGGTGGCTAGTATAGGTATAATAAAAATCGATGCTGTTCGTTAGTCTGGCTAAAACTCGAGAATGGCTGGGCCGAATTGGCTAATTTTGGTCTTGAAATATTTGTGGAAGTTCAGGGAAGGTTTAAACGGCGAGAAAAGTGCATTCAGTCGGTATGGAGTTCGCCGGGTCAACTAGTAGTTAATATTAATCCCACTTATATTGGCGCAAGTATGTATGTTTGTCACTTCTTCACGCTCAAACGGCTGGGTCAATTTTTATGAAATTTGGTATGGATGTAGCTATCTTGGATTAACACATTTCGTAGTTTTTTTTTCCCAGAAAAGTAAGCAATTCCCGTAGGTTTGTCAAAAAAACTGTATAAATAAGATTTCGCTGCTGTGTACGATAGATGGCGGGCAACATCGCAGGATGCAGCTAGTCATAAAATAAATCCATCATCTTATAAGACAGATGAATTGACGTCGAAGTGATAAGAATGTCCTATATATTGAAAAGAAACAATTTGAATTTGGTGACACGCCAAATAAAACAATTATGTGGCCCTTTAGGATACCAAGGCATACAGGGTCGGTTGACCTCGCAGGCTATTCCATACCAATAAAGTATTTCCCTGAGTAGATACGGATCCATGTACATAATCAGGAAATATTAAGTACCTTACTTTTGCCCAAGGTGGTCAACTTTTCAACGCCTTGAGCTTTGTTGTTCACAATCACAGTAACCACAGAAAATATACACTTGGAGACAGAAAATTTGACACAATATATTTAGAAGACGACGGAGAGTCGATCAAGACTGATATTTTTTAAATGTATGACATACTAGCTTTCGCCCGCGTGAATTTCTCACGGGAACAATGTCTTTTCGCGGGATTAAAGGTATCCTATTTCGTTCTTAATACTTTATCTATGTGTATGCGAAATTTAAGGAAGATTGGTTAAGATTGGTGTTGTAGATAGAGCGTGAAAGGGTAACAAATATAAAAAGGTAATAGTATGATAAGTCCGCCATTGTCTTCCGATTTTAATAATATTGTATTTACTATGTATTTTAATTTTAATAAAGGTATAACAAACAAACAAACTCACTTTCGCATTTATAATATTAGTTAGGATTAGGATAGTTGGGAAGTAAGGATACTTACTCTATATCGGCACAAAAGGACCCAAGGTTTGCTTTGTGCTTCCTATAATTTTGAACCCCATAATAAGTTAAGATACTCTATACCGTTGAATCGAATGATTATTGAATGAATGAATGAATGAATGAATGAATTTATTTATTTAAGTAACAGTGACTCATTATGTTAGTAAAAACTTATGTCTAAGGCTAGTATAAAACGACGTGAACATTTATTTATTAAAAAGGCCATTTCTGCACCATCCCCCCGCTATGGCACAGCAATGGTTGACATGGAGACTGTCCAGTCTTCTCGCGATCATATTCAGGATGTTGTTGCCGCTCCCCCGCACCCTGCTTACCAGAGACGCGCATCTCTTTCTCATGGTTGCGTAGAAGCAATCCACTCGGGCTTCTTATTATTCGTTTCTTCTTCTTATTGTTCGTTTTCGAATGATTTTAATTCGACATAACCAGTGAGATGAACGACTCACTGGTTTTGGGTGAGTCATAGATCTCAAAAATAGCCCCCAGGGTCGTCTTTAAAATACAAACATACTTCATACAATCAATGCCTCCGTGGGCAAGTGGTTAAGGCGTTTGCCTGTAGACCCGGGGGTCGAGGGTTCAATTCTCACGGGAAGAATACTTTGTTTAGTTGTTTTCAGTTTGGTTAGGACAATGCAGGTTTGAACCACCTGATTGTCTGACAAAAAAGATGATTCCGTGCTTCGGAAGGCACGTTAAGCCGTTGGTCCCGTCTGCTATCTGGTAGACGTTAAAGGAACCACGACAGAGGCCGAGAGGCGATTCCGAAGAACTCTGACACCAGGGTTGTGTATGGTCGATTGACCATGACACCTACACGAAATTAATGAATGAATTATGCCTGTCTCCCAAAGGTAGGCAGAGACTAGAGATTTCCACTAGCGGATCTCTTTCAAAAAACATAGTGCGATCAAATCGCGGCTCTCTTGAAAAATGGAGATATTAGGAGTACCCGAAATTGGTGAGCATGTATGATGAATATGGAGGAAGCGAGGGAGGTATGTAAAGGATCGTAGCCAATGGAAGTCTCTAGTCTCTCCTACCCCTGGGGAAGACAGGCGTGATGATATTTATGTATACGTATTCTACAAACTTCTAGTATCATTTTCTTTCGTTTTAGTTGTTTAGGTAAATAAGAATTTTTGTATTTAGTTCCACGGGAACACTGCCGATAAACTGTTTGCAGTTTGGCAGATTATGTATGCGTAAAATTTTATTGTTTTGGTAATAAAATAAATTAAAAAAGAGGGCGCTTTTTCACGCGGAGTAATCCCACACAGACAGACTTATAAAAACTTAGTGTAAGTCAATAAATAAAACCAATATTTTTATAAAAAAAAAAATTCATTTGTTTTTGAACCGAATTCCATGCCGTCAAGTGTATTATTGCTTTCTGCATGACATTCTTATGTTAATAGTTTCCGTTCGCGCCTTAATGCTGAATTTGTTATGTCCTTAGGTAACTTTCCACGAACAAACACAACTTGTGATTATCTGGTATCTACTTATTATGAACTCCAACTTTATAACACGTTTATTATTAATAGCTGTTCCCCATGGTTTATTTGACGTATATAGTCTATAACCTTCCCCAAGAATCAGGATAACAGGGTTCGATTCCCACGGGAAGCATAATTTGTTTAGATGTCAGTTTGGTTAGGACATTGCAGGCTTGAATCACCTGATTGTCTGATAATAAAGATGATTCCGTGCTTCGCAAGGCACGTTAAGCCATTGGTCCCGGCAGCCATCTGGTAGTCGTTAAAGGAACCACGTCAGAGGCCAAGAGGCGGTTCAGAAGAACTCTGACACCAGGGTGTGCATGGACGTTTGACTATGACACCTGCACGAAATGACAATGAGGATATCATATGCTGAAAGAATTTTTCAAATCCGACCAGTAGTTCTAAAGTTACTAGCGTTCAAACTAACAAACTCTAGTTTTATTATATAAGTATAGTATAGATAGATAGATACTCTACTAGATCGACAGGCTTGTCGATAGTATCGATAGCAGTTATCGAGCAATACTATTAACTATTGATAGTATTGCTTCGCAATATTAGGTAGACCATCGATACTATCGATAGTGACTACCAAATATTACAAATTATCGAGTACTATCCGATAGTATTGTTCTTTATCGATATTATCGGTACTTTAAAAAATGATCAATAATATTGTTTTTTCTCAAACTATCAATAGTCTATAGAAACTCTATTTATAATTGAATATCGAACAGCAACACTAAGATACCTTTCTCTTGTCTAAACCTTAAAATAAATAAAATAGCCTTTTATTCTACCAATTTTCAATGTACATCATTCTACTAACAAACAAATAAATAAACACAAATATTACACAAACTTTAACTTTTGTTAGTAATTTATTTTTCTCACTATTAATATATCTTTTCTCTTGTCTAAACCTTAATCTTCTCTTTTCCAGACTGAACCCACCGCCGAAGGAGCTGAACCCTCAACAAATTCCACATCAAAACTGAGTGGAATACCCCAAATAGACTACATTTACGACCCGAATCTGCCCAGGGAGCTGAATGGTTACAATCTGTCTGAGTACCCGTTCTACGAGACTGTACCTCCTCCGGAGACCATCGACTTCAAGTGTGATGGGTTGCATGATGGGTTCTACGCTTCCGTTCCTCATAAATGTCAGGTTTGTTACCTTTGAGAGATGATACTTTGGGCTGGTGTTGGTAGATGTCAGGAGAGCCGTGCTAGGTGGGGTTTCTCTGACAGCAGCCTGTGTGACTGCGGCGCGGTGCAGTCGATGGCATAGTTGGGGCATAGCCAAAGTTACAATTTCAAAACGTTGACGAATGTCGACAAAATGTATGGGATGGACATAAGCTGCGGTAAATCACGTGGTTAATCTTATGTCAACGCCATTTTGTTCTTGTCGTACATCGTTTTGGGATTGTGGCTTTGGGAAATCCTCTGATCCTGATTGGGTGTTCGATCCCTGGTCAGGTAAAGATGAAAAATTATATTTTTTTGATCGGCGTGGGTTTTGAATGTTTATCTATAAGTATTTGTTACCAAATATAGTACCTATCGGTTATGGGATACTAAATTATAGTATCCCTAACTCAATCCGTGTGATTTGTCCCTATATAAGGTGGACACAATCATCATCATCGTCTTTATATACCTGTACATCGGAGTAGGTTATTTGCGCATTCGTTTACGGTCCAGGCGATTCTGCTTTGGAATGCCCTACCTGTTGATATCCGGAGATCCAAGACTCGTTTAACGTTCAAACGCGCGGTTCGAGCACATTTTCTTCGAGAACAATCAGATTGCAATAAGACTTAAAAGTTACCTATATGTGTAGTATATGTATTGGTTTTTGGAATATATTAAGTATTTATGTATATTTGTATGTATTATATGTGGTATTATATTAATGTAGTTATTTATTTTTAGATTTATATTTATATACTGTTTTTTGGTTCTCTCTTTGACTTACCCCAAAAAGATGTTCTTCTCTGCACCACTGGTTGGTTGACTGATAGAAAAAGCCTATGGCTTTAAGTCCGCCATTTACATTTGTATGTAATGAAGTTAAATAAATAAAAAAAAATAAGCCTCCCTCTGTCTACGCCATGTATCCCTACTGTGAGCCACCGCAATCCAGTTGTTGCCAGCAACCTTCCTAATATCATCGACCCATCTAGCCGCTGGACGTCCAGTACTTCGCTTTCCGTATTTAGGGTACCACTCTGTTACAGCCTTACTCCACCTACCATCGTTCCTTCTAGCCAGGTGTCCTGCCCAGTTCCATTTAAGGTAGACACAAATCAACTTCTAATTATGTTAAGGGCAATGGCAGACCACTACTGAAAAACTTTTCCAAATAAACTTTTATCGAAATACGTTTTTTTAGTCAATAGGTATTTATATTAAACTAGATAAGATGATTCTTAATATGTACAGAAGGTATAACAATTTTTTCGTATTTCAATGATTGTTGAATTGAATTGTCTAAGTAAGTTTGAGACTTGTGCTATGGGATACTAACTCAACGATAATATATAAATGCGAAAGTCTGTCTGTCTGTCTGTCTGTCACCTCTTCACGGCTAAACTACTGGACCGATTGTGATGAAATTTGATAGGGGCGTAGTTAACAACCTGAGGTCAAACAAAGGCTACTTTTGGGCGCGATATAACCGAGTCCCACGCGGGGCGAAGCCGCGGGGAACAGCTAGTATGTTATATATTTATTTATTATTTGTCAAACCAATCGATACACTATACGATATCGATACACACACATCGTTCAACAATAAAGATTTGTACACAAAGAATAATGTAAAATATTAATTTATTTTTTTTCTCTCGATTCCAGGTTTACCATCACTGCCTTTTCGGCACGAGGTACGACTTCCTCTGCGCCAACTACACAGCGTTCGACCAGAAGACCTTCATTTGCCAGTTCGTCTCCGAAGTGGACTGCAAGAATTCCCCCAACTATTTCAACAGGTACAATGAGCTGCAGAGAAATATGACCTTTCAATAGTGATTAAGACTTATGGTATAGGGGTCAGATTTCTCTGCAGCCGACCGTACGTTCTTTCCTTCTGTTCTTTTAACTTCAATGGCTTAAAACTACATCTGTCTTACTAAAAAAACAGGACTAACTTTAATACTAAGTTGAGACTATTATCCGCCCAAATCAAGTTAACATCTAGTAATATAACACTATCTCACCTGACAATATTAACATGATTTGGGTGGATAATAGTTTAAACTAAGTAACAAAGTTAGATCAGGTGGCTTACCACCATCTCTTAGAACCATGCAAGAACGATTGAGTAAGGGGAGATGTCGCTTTACATTACGTAGCGCGCTGTCTCGCTTACTCACTCGTTCTTACATGGTTTTAAGCGGTAGGTAGGGCACCTGTTTTTATGATAAGACGGTATGAATTTGGCCCAGTAGGAAATATTCACGGCTGAATAAGAGGCCATAGCCAAATCACCCTTTGTACATTAGAAAGGGCAGCTGGGGCACGACATGACTGGCCCATCATTTGCACTAGTTTTGCCGCTCGATAATCAACAATCGATAGCATTTCGATAGTTTGAGAATAAACTATGTAGTTTACGATGGTGTTGATAAAGAACAATAATACTATCGATTGTATTGCTTCGCAATATTTGATAGTCACTATCGATTGTACAAAACTATCGATATTATCGATAGGTCTTTGTACTTATCATTTATATACTTACTTATGATTAATTACAAGCTTTCGACCGCGGCCTCGCCCGCGTATTTTTCCCACGGGAACAGTGCTTTTTCCCGGGATGAAAGGTATTCTATGCCCTTCCTAATACTTCTATCTATGTGTATGCGAAATTTCAGGAAGATTGGTGCAGTACATAGGGCGTGAAAGCGTAACAAACAAACTCACTTTCGCATTTATAATAATAGTTAGGATAGTAGTTTGTTCAAGAACAATCAATAAACTTCCAGAAACGAAGCCCTGTACAAAGCAACCACGCAAGCGCCACCGCCCCCACCACCGACAACCACCACCACCACGACCACCACGCGGCCGCCCCGCGCCGGGGGCCGACGCCGCCCCTACCACAGATACGATTATTACGACGATGATTATTACGACGCGAGGGATGATTACGATTATGGGTAAGTTTAACCACCCATTGTCTAAGGAAAAGATTAAGTTCCTTTTTCTCGGCAATAGGTGGCGCTACTACAAAAAATTGAATTAAGATCTTGTTTTTGGTGGAAGTGTGTGAATTCTTAAAACATGATTTTTTTATGTATCGTCATCCTATAACATATTGATTTGGTGCTTTATTTAATAAGTTATCAGAGTTAGAATCTCTGTATCTATACGCCATCTATCGATCACTTGAGGATCGATAGATGGCGTATCTGTACAACTTAGTATAGTATTGTGTAATCTGTATTAAGGAGTGTAGACTTGGTCGACCGCCGATCTCGATTTTCTTCTCTTGTAATGGCTACTTGTATCGCTGAGCCACATTTCGCTACGCCTACTGCCTACAAGTAGCCTTACGTTAGGAGAGAATCGAGATCGGCGGTCGACCTACTGAGGTCGGCTTCGTCCTTGGGACACACATAACCTCTGTATTCGGGAATAGTGTAGTTTTTCTCAAATCGGTCCAATAGTTTCGAAGCCTATTCGATGCAAATAAAATTGACAATCAAATCTTTCCCCTTTATAATATTAGTATAGAGACGTAAGGTATTCTGTGGTATACATTAGTATAGACAATCACCTGAGTCAAGCCTGCAATGTCCAAATCAAACTGGAAACAACCAAACTATGTATGCTTCCCGTGGGAATCGAACCCATGGCGGGTCTATAGGCAAACGCCTTAACCACTGGACTACAGAGGTAGTTGACGAAGTTCGCTTTCTCCTTTAGCTGTCGGTTATGTTGTCCTGGGTTATTATTTACATTTTATAAAATATCAATCTTTTAGGGGCAGAAGAAGACCTCGTCCAGGTAGACCAGGAAAAAGGCGGCCTCATGATGACTACGATGATGATAGGTAAACTTTGTATAAAATCAACATTTAAAAGTAACTTTTCTATAATTTCTTTAATGGTACAATAAAGAGTACCTATATCCTTGTATCAATTAACTTGAGCTTAACTATTGTCAGCAGAGTTGATACAAATTTCTATTTATTTTTCGCATGCGGCCATTTGTTGAAGCTTCGTGTGTTTTTTTTCTTAACGTCCAGCTATTTTAAAAATTTTATTATTTAAATTCACCGACCCACCTGATATTTATGACAAACGTGGTCTAAGATGAAGCTTACTGGTTTAGTCATAGCCTATTTATCATTGAAAATTGATTATTATTTAAATCAAATCCAATATTTCAGATATGAGAGACGTCCTCGACCTCGCGATGAACCAGCGGACGATGACTATGAAGACAGACGGCCATACCACAGACCAGGCAAAAGACCATACACTGAACCAAGAAGACCCTACGATGATGAGGAAGATAGAAGAACTTATAGACCTAGCGGCCGAAGACAGAGACCAAGAGACGAAGAAGATGACAGATATCGGGATGAAGAACGACCAAGAACAGGACAGAGGGACCAAAAGAGAGACGATGTTAGGCCAAGGACTAATAAATTTAGACCTAGAGAGGAAGTTAAACCTAGAGATGAGATTAGACCAAGGGATGAGGTAAAAGAAGACGATGTAAAGCAAAGAGATGAAATTAAACCGAGAGATGAAATTCGGCCAAGGGACGAAATTCGACCAAGAGACGAAATTCGGCCAAGAGATGAAATAAGGCCGAGAGATGAAAAGAGAACTCGGGATGAACCTAGGGAAAGGCCTAATTTTAGATCTCGTGAAGAAGTAAAGCCTCGCGACGAAATTCGTCCCAGAGATGAAATCAGACCTAGGGATGAAAGAAGGCCTTTAAGAGATGAACCAACAGCTCCTGAAAAGCCTAGTAGATCAAGAGATGATAGATATCAACCAACCGAAGGGAGAAGGTATAGAGATGAGAGGCCTCACAAACGAGAAGAAAGACCTCACAATGACAGGCACTACGATGAGGATAGAAATGCAGATGAAAAAAAAGAAGCACCAACAGCGCCTGAAGGTCAAGGACTAGTCAAACCAAATGGGCATGGAATTTTTAGTAAGCCAAGAATGCCTCCAAAAATAAAACGGCCGGTTCCGGAAAGTGTTAAAAATAAATATGAATATGTGACTGTTACTACCACTAAAGCTCCTCCGCCAAAAGATGATGATGAATATTATGATGACTATGAAGAAGAAGATACTAGAAAAACTTCATCTTCTGGTAAATCAAGTACAGTTCAACAAAGACCTAGAGAGCAAGTAGAGAAGGAGAAATTTAAGCCTACGAGACCCCATGCTCCTGCAAGCTATAAAGATGGAAGAAATAAAAAACCTGCAGGATATGATGATGAGTATTATGATGCTGAATGGAAAAACCGTAAGCCTAGTCCAAGACCTCTAAAATCACAGCCCATTAGAGAAGCTATTGATGACTACTACTATGATGATTATGAGGATAAAAGAGATGATAAGAAAATAATTCCAAAAGAAGTAGATGTACCTGCAAAAGGTAGACAGATGGTAAAAGTAATTAAACGTCCTTTTTTACCGTCTAGGGGTGGCAGCCCTTACTTGCCTAGGGGCTTGCAGCCAGTTGCTGGCAAAGACATGACTGTTCCCCCAAATACCACCCCTAAACCTACCACCACTACAACCACTACTACTACGACTACGACAACTCCCCCTCCTCCTACAACTACCACAACCACTACTACCACGACAACAACGACTCCTGAACCAACAACCACAATAACCACAGAACCACCAACAACAACACAACAACTAAAAGTACCAGATGATGAATATGAATATTATGACGAAGAAGACATAGAATACGAAGGTAAAGACAAGAAAGAGACAACAACACATTTGTTAGAACCTACTACAACGGAAGAAGAAGTTAAAACACACAAACCAGAAACGACTACAGTTGAACTGACAACGCCCAACGAACAAGCTAAATCTTTAGCTTCAAAGGTTTTAAGAGTTTACAACGATAATTACGAAGCTATCAGGGAAAAATTGGAATCAACTTTATCTCCTGGTGATTATATTAAGCCGTATCTTAACAATTTCAATGCTCATATATCAACAGAAGCGCCTTTAAAGCCAGTTTTAGAACCTAAACCCGAAATCTCAAAGCCGTACACAGCAACAGGGAAGCCAGTAATTCCCGAAAATATTTCAATAAAACATAATTTAGCCGATTCAATTGAAAACGAATACGATGTGAGGCTAAATGAAGCTATAACTCCTAACTTGCCGAATGTTAATATAAGGGTTCCTAGTGGATTTGTACCTTCAAATAGGGACTACACCTACTCAAGATTTAGAAATAATTACGCTCCACCTGAACCACAGTATGCAGCGTCAGAATTATCAAATTACCAAGTCAGAAAACGTCCTCAGGTTTCTGGGGTCAGTCTAAGGACACCTAATTCATATTATTTACAACCACAAAGAGTGGTGGCTTATGAAGATGGGGTACAAAGGTACCCAAGACAGCTACTATATAGACAAGTTGTAGGTGATTTCTTTTAATTGTGATTGTGGTAACCTTTGAGAGAATTGGGCTATGAAAACCTGTAGTGTATGTTTTTGTGAACTTTTAGCTATAATTGCCATTTCATTCGATATTTTATCACAAATTCTTCCTTGTGATACGGCACTATTTTTCGCGGACTGCATCTTTCCGGGTACATTCGCTCACTGAGCACTTAGTTGCGGCCTTGATCGGATCTGTCAACCTCCTTGGTGATCTACCACTGCTAGGTTATACATACTTATATTCGTCATTATACAACAGCTCAATGATGGAGCTTTAGGGTTCCAAAATATAGTATCATTAATATTCTCTCATTTAATCGGATTTACACAACCTTGTCTAAAAGGTTTGTGTGATGATAGGGATCCATTTTGAGTCCCTAAAACTCCTGCCAAAACCCCTTTCCTCAATTATTATTTCATTTTTCAAAACATATATTACAGGTTTTCTTTCAAATTAGTTTTTTAGTAATTTCGGATCAAAAATTTAAATTATTATTTTATAAGAAGTATTAGTTTAAGCGATATATCACTCCTTCTTAGTTCACATTTTTGTGCAATATTTAAGGTAATACATAACTTTTATAATTAAACAAAGGTAAAATCATTTATTTTTTGTTTTCAAAATTAACATTTAAGTTATATTTCCGCGTTCTTATAATCTTCGAAATAGCAAATTTCGAATACACTTTAGATAGCAATTTTTTATAAATATTTTTTAAAATGCGTTATGTACTAAATTCTTTTACAAATTTTTTTCTTATTGCATTTTATTGTGTTTCTTTTTTTTTGATCTCTGTAAGAAAAATCTTATATATTAGCTAAGACACTGCCAATTTTTTGAAAATACCTTTTATTTTTGATACGAAATAAAAATAATCTAGTTACCTTAAGATAAGCGGTATTTTTCAAAGGTTACCTTGTAAATTTGGTTGGTGAAAATTTCAAATGAACAAATTGATTGAAAAACATTTCTTTTTTTGTTTAAATGAATTTTTCACCAACCTTATAAATGACTGTAAATTTTTAAATTACGAAAAATTTGTAAGTATATTATGTAAACTTTTATTGTAAGAAGACTTTTCTAATACAAAATATGAAAAATCTGAAACATATTTTAATATATTATTTATACTTTTCTTTTATACTATTAAATAGTCAAACAGGCATACGGCCCACCTGATGGGAAGCGGCAACCATAGCCTGAGATGCCTACAACACCATGAGCATTGCGAGCTTCCTGGAGGAATCTTTTCACTTCTTGAAGACCCCATATTGTATTTACTTGGGAAAACCATGGCTGGGAGGTCATTTTATAATCTCAGTATTTGCCTAGACAAGCTAGATAGTCACTCCTCCCCTCTCTTGCGAGCAATTAGCGAGAGAAATAAAACACCAAAATAATTTCCTTTTTTACACACTTTTACTCATTAAAGTCTAAATTACCAATGAAATACCATTTAAATTATATTAACTACTTGAACATGTTCCCTAAATTCGTATCTAAATCATTACATCATTAGAAAATACCTACGTAATCATACATCACAAATAATTAAATACATTCATTTTGAAAATGATAAGTTGAAATCGATTATTTTCAATGACATAGCCATAAATAATTACATAAATTGTATCGATAAGAATCCAGAAATGAATAAAAGAAGAAAGAAATAACAGGACGATGATGATAGTGACAATAATGAAATTAAATTTGGTCCCACAACTCATTTCACACGATAATTTTAGATCTTCCTCGCTTTCTCTACACTCACTACTCTCGTCTAACAGTTTCGCTAAATGATAAAGTAAGTCTTATTTATGAAGTAACAAAACTTCTTATATATTTAGCTTACTCGTTCTTAGCATTATCAAGATGCTCAGATGGTTAAATATTTATATTCAGTCTTATGTACCCCTAGTATGAGATTTTATAAATGAGTCATGGTCACTTGAATAAATAAGTTTTCATTCATTCATTTCATTCATAAACGCAGACGCTAGCGACTGCGTTAGGATTTTGTATGGAATTTCTTAGTTGCCTTACTATCCGCCAGAGGCGCTGTACAGGTTTGTCATACAAAATCGCTATCGTTTATAAAATCTCATACTAGGGGTACTTATGTAAAGAATACGAAGGCGTGTGAGGAATGCTTGAAACTAAAATGGCTGAAAAGGTTTCTACTGTATTTAAATAATTTATTTGTTTTTGTTTTTCGTCTTTAACATATTCATTTTGAGATAATTCAAAACGTTTATTATAAAACTTGTATAAATGCACGTCATTGGTCACAACAGTATGACGTCAGATAGTGTGAATATCTATTATTTTGATGTCATTAGTGTATTTAACAACATTTTTAGCAGTAATATTGTCGTTACGCTAATTCTTGATAACAACCAATGAGATCAGAACATTAATATCTTATGCTTCAAAAATTTTATCCCATTGATGTACTTGTTTCTATTCTTTAAAACAATCAACTGTTACTTTCACATCTTCAATGACATTGTCTCTTTGACCAATAACACTAAATTTAGATCCTTTTGCACTGATTCTACTTACCGATTTGTCCCTATATATTTATTAATTGGTCGATTTCATAATCTAGAATTCTCAAACTGTTCTCTAATCAGTCTATATTTTAGACTCCACGATTTCGTTGCAAAAGGCGCATTTAGCAAATCTGGATTCTTCAACGTACCATTTCTATCTTCATAACTCTCAGTCTGAACAATACCATTAGTCTTTTCTCTTCTTTTTTCGTCTACTTCTTCTTCTTCTTTAACTTCCTCTATCTCCCCTTTAGCTGGTTCTGATCCGTGGATCATTCTGTTTATGGGGTATTGGATCCAGTAGAAGAAAAAGACTGAAGTCCAGATGAACAGTTGGAAGAGGCAGACTTGCCACCAAGTCATGACTCCAAAGACGCCGTATAGCCAGCGGTGGGCAAAGAAGTATATGCTATAGTAGCTGGAAAGAAAAATATAACTATTAATGAAGATAAATGCGAAACAAATGAAATAATGGCCTGATGAAATGAACTTTTTCAAGAAAATCATACTAATTCCATATTAATTCTGAACATGAAATGGGTCTTAATGAATCAGCAGCATCTGCCGTAAAATTAAAGGCCATAGATAATTCTATACACACTTCTTCTACCGGCCTTTTTCCCGTTTTAATTGGGGTCGGCTCTTCTAACCATTTTATATAATACTATTAGATATTGTGCTATGGATCTGGTTTTCTTGTATAAAGGGTTGCGGTGGGGGTATTCTGCCACTGCTCTGCAACTGGGAAACATGCTCGCTCGAATGATGATGATAAAATAGTAATAATTCACCTCAGAGCTCAGTTTATATTATTAAAATATTAGACTTCCAAAACACAACACATTTGAAATAAATTTCATGTTCATAGCAAATTATATGATTGTTAATGCAACATAATTTTATAATCAATGCAAATACATTGATAGAAAAACAGGGATTATGTTAATACTTGAAATATTTTTTTGACAGCTGACAGAATAGAAATATGACATGAAGAAATGGATACTTAAAGACGCTTATGACATCGACAACACAATATCAATACGATAGCTGCCTCCGTGGTCAAGTGGTTAAGGCGTTTGCCTGTACACCCGAGGGTTGTGGATTCGGTTCCCACAAGTAGCATACTTTATTTAGTTGTTTCCAGTTTGATTAGGATCGTGATTGTCTGGAAATATAGATCTTACGAACCATCTTTATTATCAGACAATCAGGTGATTCAAGCCTGCAAAGTCCTAACCAAACTGGAAACAACTAAACAAAGTATCCTTCCCATGGGATTCGAACCCACGACCCCCGGGTCTACAGGCAAACGACAACCACTGGACCACGGAGGCAGTTCTTCATGGTATACTTACACAACGGCATAAAGAACAGAAACGAATGTGTTAATAGTGACTTCGAGCTTCCTATTGACTGGTTGCCGTCGGGGTTGGAGCAGGGTTTCCATGACAACCACTACGGCGATGTTGGTGTGGACGCAGTGGTTGAACCACCAGGGGACGATGGCGTCGTACACCTTCGGGAAAACCAGCTCCCGGTCTATCGAGTAGACCGACCAGAACATGCCCGTTACGAACTGGAAAATACAAAATTGTAATTTTAGCATTGAAAGTCATAGAACTAAAAATCTCGCGCGGCAGCCAAATTTTTTTCTTAATTTAGGTATGTTGAAAGCAAAGAATTTCGAATCGAATAATCGAAATTCCAAAGAAGTTCGAATCGCGCTGTCTCGCAATTTTTTTTTTTAATCTATGCGAAATTCGAATAAGGATAGAATAGAATAGAAAAACTCTTTATTGCATCAAACAAATGTATACATAATTTTGTTAAAAACTAGGTAAGGTACAAAGGCGGACTTATCGCTAATGCAATCTCTATAAGTCCGCCTTTGTACTAATTTTCATCTTCGTTCCTGTACAATCCAATGATGTATTTATGTAATTGGTGCAATAGTGTTTATTCATTCATTCATTCATTCATTCGCGAGCGGGAATTTTTTTTTGATTGAAAACCCGTAACTGGGTGACTTTCTGGTGGTTTCTGGGTTCTTTTAAGGCCAGAGTGAATGGGCTATTTATGAACCAGAAGCTCTATCTTAGACCAGATCTGTATTACCATCAGGTGGGATCATGGTCAATCGATTATCAGTGACTACAAAAAATGAAAATTGCCAAGTTTGATTCGGACTCGCGCCCTGAGTGTTCCGTACCACTACGCAATACTAGAAGACTTAACAGGTTGTTTTAAGATTTTTGCTTTCGTTTAAAATGTTTGAAAAAAAAAAAAAAAAAATATATAGGATCAAATCAAAACTTATTTTCTTAAAATTTTAAAACAAGTTTACAATTTTTAGATTTATTTCTAAAAAAGTGTTGTTTGATCGAATTTCATGATTTTAGTTCAAGAAGAACTACAGTGGACTTCAGAGAAATCTGACCTCCATGCCACAAGATCGCTATTGAAAGGGGGTCAGATTTCTCTGCAGCCCACTGTACCTACCCCATAGGTTTTGATTCCCATTTGAAATTGCAAAATTTACGAAAATTTTCAACATTTACGATCATATCTTTTGATCAAAGTTCGAATATTTTTTAATCTATAGTGATGGCGTATAATTTTGATTGTTTTACAGCCGAAAGAAACCGTAGGCCTGAGTATCATTACTATAACTATGTACTTACTTAGTTTATACTAATAAAACAATGTCGCTTTTTCTGTCCATATGTCCCTTTCTATGCTTAAATCTTTAAAACTACGCAACGGATTTTGATGCGGTTTTTTTAATAGATAGAATGATTTAAGTGGAAGGTCGCTAGTATGTTTTAAATTTCAACTTGATACATTTATTCAAGCTGATCTTGAATCTTGAAAGTTGAGGGAGATACTCACGCAAGTAAAAGGCACAACAAGAGCAGTGAACATGATGTCTCTCCAATAACGTAGCTTGGTACCGAAGCTGGTCTCATGTTTGCTCAGCCACTCCAGCACGTCGTGGGCTAGGGCCAGGCTGAGGAAGATGGTTTGGAAACTCTGGAACGAAGAGAAAGGCATCATCACTATCACTACACTAGACGACCTCCGTGGCGTAATGGTTAACATGCCTGACCGCTACTCAGGAGGGTCAGAGGTTCGATCCCCGGTCAGGTCAAGATGTAAAATGATCTTTTTCTGATGGACCTGGGTCTTGGATGTTTATCTATATATGTATTTGTTATAAAATATATTATCGTTGAGTTAGTACTCATAACGTAAGTCTCGAACTTACTTTGGGGCTAACTCAATCTGTGTGATTTGTCCCTATATATTTATTTATTTATTTACTACATAGTATAAAGCAAAGTCGCTTCCCGCTGTCTGTCCCTATGTATGCTTAGATCTTTGAAACTACGCAACGGATTTTGATGCGGTTTTTTTTAATATACATATAGACTGATTCAAGGGGAAAGTTTTTATAGCCGTGCGAAGCCTAGTATATTATATATAACAAAAATATACATATATATATAAACATCCAAGACCCAGACCAATCAGAAAATATCATTTTTCATTTTGACCTGACCGGGGATCGAAAAAATACATAACTCCCCTTTCCAAATCGGTCAAAGGGCCATATATATCAATGAACTATATTTATTTCCTACACGTGTGCGACGACCATCACGTGATGGTCTGTACTTTGTCCAGGTTCATTGACCTTCTGATAACCTTATCAAATCCTTACTAAATTTTTTTAGGTCATATTTACCAGTATCTATTCTTGTGGTTTCACTTGCTCTTCGTTAGTGTGTACTATAGCCTATAACCTTCCCCAAGGATCAGGCTATCATATGTAGAAAGAATTTTTTAAATCCGATAAGTATTTCTAAAGTTATAAGCGTTTAAACAAACACTTTAGCTTTATTACATTGGTATAAATATAAATATTTCAAACTTTTATATGTAACTAGCAGTAAATCCCGGCTTTGCCCGTGGTACATACATAGCCTTTGTCACTCAAGGTGAATGTAGCTTTACAATGGCGAAAGAATTTTTGAAATCGGCAAAGTAGTTTTTGAGTTTATACATTACAAACATACACCCAAAAATACAAATCTTTCCACTTTATAATATAACTAGCTGTTCCCCGCGGCTCCGCCCGCGTGAGACTCGGTTATATCGCGCCCAAAAGTAGCCTATGTTTGACCTCAGGTCGTTAACTACAACCCTACCAAATTTTATCACAATCGGTCCATCCGTTTAGCCGTGAAGAGGTGACAGACAGACAGACAGACTTTCGCATTTATAATATTAGTATGGATTATAGATAAAACAAACAAAAAAATAGCAATCAAACACTCCAGCTTTCATTTTAGTTTAGATTTGCTATAAATAATTAAGCATCTGATAATGTGCCTTTAGCAGCTTGGTTATTCTGAGTTATTGTAGATTTCTACCAAAGTTAATTTCTGATACCAATAACGCTGACATTAGCTACTGCGTTAGGATTTTGTATGGAATTTCTTAGTCGCCTTACTATTCGCCAGGGGCGCTGTACATGTTCTGCATTTATAAAATCTCATAATAGGGGTAACAGCAAAGCGATAATAAAAGTGTAAGAAAAGGTGAATGACCTTCCTAGTACCACATCTAATATCTATATCCAGGCCAATTATGTATAAAATCATAATTATATCTTATAATTATGCATAATTTCGTGTAAATAAATAAAGTTAATGATGTTAGACAATTAGACGCGGGTCAAGACCTCAGAGCGATATGAGACGTGATTGAATAAGACAGTATCTTATAAAGTCATGTATTATTAAATTCCTTACACAATTACCTTCTCATGAAAGTCATTGAAACGCTATCCGCTGTAGTTTCCTTTGTAATCTCATAATAGGGGTAACAGCAAAGCGATAATAAAAGTGTAAGAAAAGGTGAATGACCTTCCTAGTACCACATCTAATATCTATATCCAGGCCAATTATGTATAAAATCATAATTATATCTTATAATTATGCATAATTTCGTGTAAATAAATAAAGTTAATGATGTTAGACAATTAGACGCGGGTCAAGACCTCAGAGCGATATGAGACGTGATTGAATAAGACAGTATCTTATAAAGTCATGTATTATTAAATTCCTTACACAATTACCTTCTCATGAAAGTCATTGAAACGCTATCCGCTGTAGTTTCCTTTGTAAACATTACAAAAAACGGCCATTTATGACATTTTTCGTAAGTATTTCTAAAGCGGATAGAGTTTCAATGACTTTCAAGGTTCTAATGTAAGTTAGGGATACTAGCAAAAAATTTGCGCGAGGATTTCTGATAATCTCACTTACAGAAAGATTTTTTTTTTTTTCTGTATTATCAAGGTCGCTAGCGCTGGTAGCAGCCTTAAAGAGTCTGTGCTTAAACCTATCCATAGTACTAACAAAATAAAGAGATTTGAAAAAAAAACAATATATTTATATTTACTACACCTCTTGCGAATGTTTGTAGTGTTTTGAGATGTGAAAACCTTAAGCAAATTGTGGATAATTTATTTATAAGCTTTTAACGAAGCAAGTCTTGTTAATTATGTGGTAACATTTATTTTTTTACCTGACATAGCCTGAAAGCCTATTTCACATTTGGTAAAAAATAATTTAATAATGACCAAGAAATCGTGTAAAATCCCATTTTAATCCGAGAAACGTGTCCGACAATCACTGAGGAACCACTAGTGTAAAAGAGGCTTTAGGAGCACGCATTAATCACGGCGCGCGCGGCGTGGTAGACTTGAATTCTTAATGCGCCTGAGTCGATAAAATTCTTTATTCTGGCTATTAAGGAATTTATCAAACCTTTTTGTTTTTAATATCTTAGATTGACCAGCTAAAATTAATAGACTTCGTGTCCTATTAAAATCCTAAAAATCGAGTAGTAGTAGTAATCTTTATGAATGAGATAGGCGATGAGCTTGACAACCTATACTTCAGAGGGATTTTAAAATGTCATATAAAATTCACTACATTTGATATCAAAATAATTTAAATTAAAAAGTAATTGAAATTGAAGTGAAGTCTTTTTATAATAAAAGCACTCAATAATCAGCCTAATTAATAAATGATTCAATTGTCAATATTTTAAAAATAGATAGAACAATCACCTCGTTACAAAATTAAATTTAGAACAAAAAAAACGAATAAAAATACTCACGAAATTCCAGCCAGTTAAATATCCCAGTCTGAAGGTGTATAAATCTCTAATTTTTAGTTCGGGACTATTCACTAAATTTAGACTATTAGCGAAAATACCGATATAAGCGTGATGAAAAATGGTGAAAATGTGTAAAACCGTTTTCCAATACAATCTAGCGTCACTCCTATCAAACAATTTCTCATTTTCAGTGATTAAAAAACACAAAACATTGTAGAATATGTTCGTATCTTGCCACAACGCATCCATATTTCGAATTTAGAATGTTATTTAAGAAATATAAATTAAAAAAATTTATTTCGCAATTTTAATTATAGAACACTGATATGAATACGTTTAGTTATTAAACTAGACTAAAACATTTTTGTAACTTAAAATTAAATAAATTATTAAAATTAATTAAACTAATATTAGACGCCAGTTTATTAGAATAT
Organism: Apomyelois bistriatella; assembly: GCA_947044815.1. NCBI lineage: Eukaryota > Metazoa > Arthropoda > Insecta > Lepidoptera > Pyralidae > Apomyelois > Apomyelois bistriatella. The sequence goes on along the minus strand of OX345715.1, from coordinate 802,068 downwards.
AATAGGGCGACTATTCGATAAAATTTGTTGCCGCGCGGAGGGTATTCTGTATATTTTAATTTTATCAACAGTATTGTTGTAGCGATAATTTTGCCCTAATAATTGTAAATTTAAAAACTCAAGAACGACTCAGCGACAACGAAACTCACTAAACCAAATACTCTTTGAACAGGCTTGGAAATTTTCATTTAAAATATTTATTTGTTTAATTTTATGAATACATAAATCATCATCATCCTCCTCTAAGAGGAATTCTACAGTCTCTTAAAACCATGCAAGATCCAGTGAGTAAGCGAGACTTCGCAATACATTATGTTATTCGACATGTTTCTCACTCAATCGTTCTTGCATGGTTTTAAGAGATGGTGGTAGGCCACCAGTGGATCTTAGGTCAGTGGCAGTTTCCTCTGCTAACATAGTTATGTTTTTCGATAAGTAGGTATCTATTTTCAATTATTCATAAATGGAAAGTAGATGCATAAATGGCTCTTAAAACACCTTAATCAGCTAAGTATAGAATACATTTTTTTAAAAATGAATCACTAATTTATTAATTTTTCAAACATAAAAGTCAACCGAATTGAGAACCTTCTTTTTAAAAGTCAGTTAAATAATATTTCACTGTCAATACAAAATAAATAAAAGATAAAAATGTCAGTTGAAAAATAAAACTACAAAGATAGGGTATCTGTATTTTTTTTCTTCAAGTTGGTAATTGAAATTTATTGCTGGCAACACCGTAATGAGAGATACAAAGAACAGAGAAACACGGATCCCTTGTCACGCCACCAGACGGGTCGCCAGACTAGGCATAATGAACTGATAAGGATATAAATCATCGTTATTGCAATGTGATAAGAACTAAAATCTTATAATTAAAGTATTGTACGTTTTGTTTCTCAATCACGCTGTTTGTACTTGAAACAGGGTTCGATTTTCAAATTCAAAATGTTTTGAATGAGCTTCTTCCATAGAACGACGCATAGATTAAAAAAAAAATTGCCTCGCAACGAACCGTGCGCGATTCGAAATTCTTTGGAACAATGATAATTTTAAAAATGTCTTTTTTACAAATCATAGCTGAAAAATAAATTTCCAATGTTCGCTTTTTTTAACACGCTTTTCTTAGCTTCACCTGTATGTTTGCTTGCTTGTTTGTTTGTAGCCGACTTCTTAAGGTTCCGTACAAAAATGTAAAAACATGTGCGTGTGCTCTGAGGGCCACTCTCTCCGAATTCTTTGAAAATGTGCTCAGGATTTTGTGAATATTCCCAAACAATTGTGAAACTTGGAACCAGATTTTGTGAAAATCAAATAAGAGAGTTATGGGCTTTAAAGTCGGACCCTCAATCCACATATAGAGGATTGAGGGTCCACTTGTACCCAATTAACTAAGGGCACTACACAAAAACTCTTTACGCCCAAATTTTAGCTAATGCCAAACAAAAATTGTGGAAACAAAACATTAAAGCAAAACAATGTATTACTTTGTATATTTCCGTTCAAAATGGACCCTCAGATAGAAAGTTTATTACGCTGATAATAAGGAACCACATTGTAAAAACGGAACCCTTATAGGATCACTCGTGCGTCTGTCTGTCCGTCCGTCCGTCTGTCACAGCCAATTTTCTCCGAACCTACTGGACTAAAACAGATGAAATTTGGTAGGATGGCGTGCTCCTGTGACCCAAACACAGATGTGCAAAGTAAATAATTTTTTTTATAAAATAAGTACCATTTTCAGGGGACAAATTAGGAATTTAAAAAATAAAGTTCAGCAAACCTTACCGTGTTATATACCAAATGAAAGGGCTCGTTATGTGGATTTCAAATATATAACAATATATTATAGCAACATAAATAGTCTTGATTTAATTCATGAAAGAAGACAAAAATTGACCATTCCCCCCCTGATCTCCGAAACTACTGGGCCTAAAATTTTGAACAAAAAAAATACAAAATATAGTTCATTACCTGTAGATTACAGGAAAATCTACAAGAACTCAGTCAATTGACAATTAAGTGGTAAATTAAATATAAATCGTTTTAGTTCACTAAAACACCACTAGATGGCGATAGAGTAGTTAGTTGAAATACATACCACTATTTAATTTAAAAACTCACACTGGCATTGTACGGAACCCTCTCCGCGCGAGTTCAACTCGCACTTGACCGGTTTTTTAAATGAAAGATTGCCAGGCTAAGTATTTATATTAATGTACCTCAGTAGCGTAATGGTTAAGCCTGCTCGCTATTCAGAAGGCCCAGGGTTCGATCCCCGGTCAGGTCAATATGAAAAATGATCTTTTCTGATTGGTCTCGGTTTTGGATGTTTATATAAATAAGTATGTATTTGTTATAAAATATAGTATCGTTGAGTCAGTATCCCAGATCACAAGTCTCGAACTTACTTTGGGGCTAACTCAATCTGTGTGATTTGTCCCTATATATTTATTTATTTACTATATGTATAAATACAATTTTATAGACATTGTTTATTTTACGGAGTAGACAATTTTTTCTATACCTAACTAGCGACCCGCCCCAGCTTCGAATAGGCATAAAAACCTTCCTCTTGAATCTATATTTTAAAAAGCCGCATCAAAACCCATTACGTAGTTTAAAAGATTAAGGCATAGGGATATAGGGACAGAGAAAGCGACTTTGTTTTATACTAAGTACTTAATGATTTAGTAGGCAAACAGAAATACAGCCCTACTCAACCTATGGACGCGTGATTTAAATTTAAATCTAATTCGAGAAAACAACTGCAGTCGGTATCTAGGGACATATAAGCGATTATACAAACCAAAAATAATGTCTTTTTTTCTAACGTGCTGACGTCACCGAGGTTATACAGGTGACCTTGCCGACATATTGTTAATTTTCGTATGCTCAAGGCGCCGTTGAATATTTATAAACGGAAATAGCAAAATATTATAATTTGTGCACTATGATAAAGATAAAAGATAAATATATGTATATAGAGACAAATCACACAGATTGAGCTAGCCCCAAAGTTCGAGACTTGTGTTATGGGATACTAACTCAATGATACTATATTTTATAACAAATACATATATAGATAAACAACCAAGACCCAGGTAAATCAGAAAAAAAAATCATTTTTCATCTTGACCTGACCGGGGATCGAACCCGGGACCTCCTGAGTAGCGGGCAGGCATGTTAACCATTACGCTACGGAGGTCACGAGGTATGAAAATGTAAGGCCCGCGAAATATGGGCTTATTTTACGACTAGCTGTTGCCCGCGGCTCCGCCCGCGTGTAGGTCGCTTTTCGCGTAACCTGTGGAAACTACAACTATCCAGACCTATAGTTAATTCTATTGTATCCTTTTCCCGTGCCAATTTTATAAAGCCATTACATTGCTACAATATCATTAAATATTAGGGCCACTTCTTTCTCAAATACCGTTTTTAAAATCAATAGGAATCAGTATTAAACAGTCGTAAAATTCTGAAAAAAATATATGTTTTTAGTTGAGGATATAGCAGAGTGAAATTCGCTTACAGTAACAGTACCAATATCAGACAAAATTCGCTCGATAGAAAAATCTAAGTTGCCTCCTTTGGAAGTTTATTTTCAATACTATGCCTAAAATAATAAACTTATTGTCCTGCTTTTTATACCAACCTTTAGATAAAGTATTTATATAGTGAAAATAGCTGAAGTAGATTTTGTAGTGTTATTTTCCCAAATATGATGTCTTAATGTCTACAAAATGAGTGAGCGCCGCGACTACGCGGCTTACGGACAACGGACCTTCAGAAGAAGGAGCCCTTAACATTCATACTATCAATCTTTGTCTCTAAAAGAGTAGACGCAGCCTATTACAGAGTCATTAGGACCTAAAATTCACTCCCAAAGTTTTAGTGGGCGTGAAAATTGGAGAAAAGCTCAATAAATAGTGATAAGTCAGATAAATTTGTCCTTACGACACGACCGTATTATTCCGTCAAACACTGATTTGATTATTTTTTAAACCAAAGCCAAACCAAACCAACCAATCAATTCAAATAGCTTACAATACAACACAACAAACGACCGATAAAAAAACCAACCAATAGTACTAAATCAACAGCCAAATTTTTTTTTAATAATTAGAATGAATTGCTGCCGTAAGGAAAAATTTCAATCTGCTATTAAAATAAAGTCAGCGCCATCTATTGATATTTTATGTAACTAAATCATACGCCCACAAACATTCAATGTGTTATTTTATTAAAATTTAATAGAGACTGCAGTGTGTTTTTGTCTTTATTGATATAAGTAGAAATTCTAGCTTTATCTAAATTAAATACATTTATGTAAATCGCATTCAACTGTTTAAAAGTTTTGAAGCAGTGCTTGTAGTAAACTTTAAATGGCCATAACTTCTATTTCCCTTAACCGATTTTGATGAAACAAAGATTTTACAACGCTCCTAATTATATGTAATTCACCTGTAAAACAGCGTTCAAATCTGTTGAGTAGTTTTGAAATTATAATGCACCACACAGACAGAAAGACAGACAGACAAAAAGTGCAAATATTGTTTTTTTTTTTGTATTTATTACTCTTCTTTAATTGCCCCGTAGAGGTTTTTTAGAAAAATATTTAATGTACAGACACTCGATTTTTACTGTCTTATTATATGTATAGATAGATAAGTACAAAATGCTTTTATGTTAATGGAATTAACGCTAAGAGCTTTCTCTAAGTAACAAAATAATTCTAGAAAACAAATAAAAAACGAAAACAGAAAATTCCAGCTACTTTCTAGAAACATTTCTTTACTAAAATATTTAAAAAAAATAGACTTCTAAAAAATTAATACAAAACAAAAAAAGGAAAACAAAAGAAGTGATGTCTAGCAGGATTCGAACCCTCTACTTAAAAATATGATCCGCTACCTCTACCGACAGGCCAACATGCTTTGCTTATTACTGCCGAAATTTCAAATGGGTTTTGTCTATAAGTTTTAAAGCAGTGTTTGAAGTAAATTTTCAATCGACCATAACTTCTTTTTCCCTTAACCGATTTTGACGAAACAAAGTTTTGACAACGCTCCTAATTATATGTAATCCAACTGTAAAAACCGCGTTTAAATCCGTTGAGTATTTTCGAAGTTATAACGTACCAGACAGACATACATACATACATACATACATACAGACAGACAAAAATTCCAAAAACTGTCTTTTTGGTTTCTGTTACTCTTTTTTAATCGCACTCAATCAGTTTTTTTGAAATATATTAAATGTACAGACACTCGCATTTTAGTGTCTTATTATATGTATTGATAATGATATCTTGAGTGTCAGCGCACGCTGCCAACTTGTGACATAAGATGTTTCGCCTCAGTAGGTACAGGTGGCTTACTACCATCTCTTAGACTATGAAAGAACTAGTGAGTAAGCGAGACAGCGCAATACATGATCTAAGGCGACATCTCCCAAACTCAATCGTTCTTGCATGGTTTTAAGAGATGGTGCTAACTTGCTAAGCCACCAGTAGGTCGACCGCCGATCTCGATTCTCTCCTCTCGTAATGGCTACTTGTATCGCTATCGCCACATTTCACATCGCCAAAAAATATTTTCTTTTTGTTAGTGACAACGCATTCGACAATGTAAACAAAAAAAAAAAAATTAAAGCTTTTTCTGTTAGGCGGAGCGAAATGTGGCGATAGCGATACAAGTAGCTATTATGAGAGTAGATAATCGAGATAGGCGGTCGACCTACAGGTATGTGTCATGTAACATGAACGCTGTCGATTAAGCTGCTCAGTATAAAACTAGTGGTTCTGTGAAGAGTAGACCTCGCGACCCTCCTCCGCTTAACCCCTTTTCCCTTTTTTCATAACTATATATTTGCCATTCTATTCATTCTTTTCCTTGTCTATTAAAAAAAAAAGAATTTTTAAACTTCCCCCCTTTTTGCTCCTATTTTATCCCAATCAAAAAAAAAACTGGACAAAAAAAAAACAAATACTTATATCAAGGAACACGTGTGCCAAGTTTAATTAGGATCTGTTCATAAACAACGTTACATAAAACTTTTCCCCTTTTTGTTTAAATTTTACCCCCAATCAATATAAAAGCTCTCGACAAATAATTTCATTAGGATTTGTTTAGAAATGCGACTCCAGCCCGGAACCAACAGACAGACAGACAGACATCCGAACGAAAGCAAGATTGGTCACTCGAAATGGAGATATACTACATAATATTCGTGATGACTGTACATAAATAATTAAGGCATAATTACATCAAGGGCAAACGTAATAGCAGTTTATGTATCAGGATCACAGGAGTACGTAACGGAACAGAGAGAAAGAGATGACAGTAGTGTTGCCGAACTATCGATAATTTGTCTATCGATAGGTTTAATTAATCAAAAAAGCCCAGAAATAGGCCTATTGATAGTATTGATAGCAGTTATCGAGCAATACTATTGTGAAGAACAATATTATCGATAATATCGATACTATCTGTCATCGTCTACGTAATATTCCTTAGCAATACTATCGAAAACTATCGATAGTCTATCGAAACGCTGTAGATGGTAGCTGCATGCACGCGGTCATCTTAGCTTATTTATGCTCGCTTGCGTGATTAGCAAGCTGACAACTCGTGGCAAGAAATTATTGTTTTATCAGACCATTGATCCATATATTCAGATTAAAGTAAAGTTCAGTCGCGTCACAATTATTTTAGATTAAATTAAATCCAGTAATTTTGATTAATATACCTGTGTAATGGCACTGTTTCTCTTATCCTTCTAACTGGAACATATCAATGTAAGACAAATTAGTTACACCCTAAGGTTGGCTGGATGAAATTGCATTAGCGATAAGTCTGCCTTTGTACACATTGTTTATATTTGTGTCAACATGTGCAATTTGTATGTGAATAATACAATAAAGAGTATACCTTATTAGTTGGGTACCCAAACTATTTCAATAAAAGAAAGGGTCAAAACAATTTTAGTTAAAATTGGCTTAACAAACGTTTTTTAAATTTTATAAATAAGGGGGCAAGGATTTTCCTCCCAGTTAAAAAAAATACCTAGAGAGAAGGGAAAAAGCATGGGGTAATACTTTAAATGTAAGTGTAAAAAGCATAGGGTAATAAATACAATTTTTTTGTAGTGTATGTCTCCAGGGTTCCTATTTACTACTTTAAGCTACTGTAGTACTGATCCGTTTAGTAATATTTCCGACGTACTATATTTAAGTAATACGTACTACTTAAGTACTATTATGTATTCTGTGTCTGACAGTCAGCATTATGAAGTTAATCTAAACATGAAGCTCTCTATCCCATTATCTACTCATGTGTCAGGATAATGGGGTTTTAATATATAGAATGGATATAATTATCATAAGTACTATCTCTCTTTCATTTCAGCGTTTCCTAGTTTAGTATTCAGTCATGTGGTATCCAGTTTAAATTGAAGAATTAAGAAGAATATAGTTCCAGTGGACGTGTTATAGGTGACGAAAGGGTACAAAAGGGGTTTAAATATCATAAAACTGGTAGGGAAACAGTTCCCTAGGACGGTTAACGTTATATTTATGATAGAAAATTATGCGGAATCAAATTTGATCCGTTATTTAAATTACCTCATAAGGAAAAATAAAAGGCCATACGGCTTAGAATGCAAGCGGGTATACGCTGGGATGACCAATTATTATACCGAAAGAAAAAAAAAACGTGCATCAGTCGGGGATTGCCGCGGTCAATTAGCATGGTAGGCGGAGTGGGGATGTTAGGATTTATTTTCGTTAGGGAATTTCTTGGTTCAGTCGACGCGCTCAAAGCCCGCGATAAAAGCTACCTAGAGCTTAAAATTTTATAAATAATTCATAAAACAATCAAGTTTCTCCTCACTTCTCTTCTTAAAGTGTGTATTGAAGTAATATCCTGGATTTTTGAGAGGCTTACACGGGGATATTTATCAAAAACTTTTTTTAATACTACATCTATTCCGTATTTATTCTGTGTCAGCGCAGTCACTTGCAATCAAAAGTACAGAGGACCACACAAAGAATTATACATGCTAAAATGTAAGTGTCTTTGTAAATTAGTATACTATCAATGTGTCCCACTGTACTGAGTATAATTTAAAACTGCGGTTCGCCTTGACTTCTTGTGGTTGATTTAAAATACAAATCAGTTGTTTAGAAGTATCTTATGCCTATTTATTGATGACTTGTACTTGACCGCAAATGATGGCTATATTCGGATTTTCTCGAAATTCCCGCGGGAACGGAGAGCCGGGATTGTGGTATCAAACTTAGAATAAATATAACTCCCTCTCTTTCTTTGAATGTCACCAAAGACGAACATGCCTTTTAATATTTCAGTACCTGCGCAACCGAGCTTCGCTCGTTTTATGCAGAAAACCTTTTTGCGTGAAAATATGGGTAAAATGCAATTTTCCAGACATGGAACTTAGCTAGATTATCTTGTTGACTATATGTAAGAACTTATGTTTAAAATTTTAAAGAAATCGTTAGAGCCGTCTGCGAAAACACGAGTACAAATAAATTTATATATATATACTAGCGACCCGCCCCGGCTTCGCATGGGCATAAAAACCTTCCTCTTGAATCACTCTATCTATTTAAAAAAACCGCATCAAAATCCGTTGCGTAGTTTTAAAGATTTAAGCATACAAAGGGACATAGGGACAGATAATTATACTATGTAGTGATGTGATACAAATATTGCTCGTTTAATAGTATAGGATTTAGAACAGCATTCCTAAGCAGAGTTAAAATGTTTTTGATTGGTTCGCGCACAAATTTACCACATATCAATGGTTTTTATTGTGCCTTGATTTTAGTCCAGAAAAAAGCCAGGAAAACCTCGAGAATGGGCTGGAAAATGTAATAAAAAACAAAACTTACAAAATTCCAGTTTGTACCATACGCAGCACCAAACACACACAACTGTCTCACTATTTCGTTAGTATTCGACAAAATATCACCACTCAACACACCCCCATACAAAATCACCCCAAAATGATGACACAAAAAAAATAAATGCAAAAATGTTTTTAAAAAACAAAAAAATAAATTTTTACTCATTTTACAAAAATGATATATAATTATATATTTAATTTTTATATTATAGAGATAATAATTATTTACACTGTAATTAATTGCTCGCATTTAGAACCTTAAAAAAACATATTTCTGTATGTATATCTGTCCGTATATACGTTTAAACTCGATATATTTTATCACATACTGATTGACATCGATTCAAACGAGTACAGTTAGCCGCATTATAATCTAATTAAATGATTGGAATTTTAATTTACAATTAAGTAGTTATAATTAGAGTTATTGTTAATGACAAATGTTTACTTTAACTGACGCAAATAACTGTAATATTTAGACCTATTATATAAGTTGTTTTTTTCTATCACCCGATAATTATAACTCTAGAATAAGCCTTAGACAACAGGCAAGATAAATTAAAAAAATAATAAGTAAGTAAGTATAAACTTGTAGATAGCTAGCACATAGCCTATGTCGCTCGGGGATAGTGTGGCTTTCCAACGGTGAAATAATTTATATATATATATAGTTTATATTATGTATGTAGGTACCTATTTATTTAGCAAATATTTATGTAAGTGTATTATTGTGACTGATTATGTATGTAGTTGTCTATAAATGTTTATGTTCATTTCATATCCTTTATGTCTTTGCTAGTCTTTGTTTGCACTTCTACTCTTTTCTTGTGCATTTTCTTTCGTCATTCGCCGGTTGACTGTAAGAGATCCCATCCCGGGATAAGTCCGCCATTGTCTTCTTATTTTAATAATGTTCCTTTTACTATGTATTTTAAAGCAATAAAGATATTACAAACAAACAAACATAATTTTTCAAGTCGGTCCAGTGCCCCTAGAATGAGTTTTTTTTAACGCAGACGCTAGCGACTGCGTAAGGATTTTGTATGGAATTTCTTAGTTGCCTTACTATCCGCCAGAGGCGCTGTACAGGTTTGCCATACTAAATCGCTAACGCGGTCGCTAGCGTCTGCGTTAAGAAAAACTCATACTAGGGGCACAGTAGTTTCGGAGCCTATTCGTTACAAACAAACAAACAAATCTTTCCTCTTTATAATATTAGCATCCATTAAAGTATTCGATTTTTATTGAATTCAAGGTAAATACTCAGATTTAACTTGGAAGTACATCTAAAGTTTATGTCATCAAAATCGGTTCATTCAAAAAAAAGTTATCGTCATTTGAATGCACTCAAGGCATGTTTAATTTCGAACGAATGCACCAAATTAGCTCTTTTTTTGTGTTGGTTATTGTCTTGACAAATTTTGTTTAAAAGAAGGGGGGACTACCGGGCAATTCCCGTGGGAATTTAGGAAGAAATTCTAGAAATTCCACGTCTCACGAAGTCGCGGGCTACAGCTAGTAAATAAATATAATAATAATAATAACTTAGAAAATACTTTTTTAGAAATAATTTTATAGAAATAATTTTAAAGATCAGCAGGAATAGTAAGCAATGTCGGATTACGCACTCGTCCGGTAACATAACAAAACAGTGTTATAAGGAAACTAACAATTATTCCATTGTCTAAGTACACTCCATTAAGAATCATCGAGAATATTCAATCCGGTTTAAGAAATAATAACGCCGCAACATGGATGAATGGATTTTTCATTTAGTAAATGGTCGTTACCAACAAAATATGTTATAAATGCAGATAGCGACTGCGTTAGCGATTTTGTATGACAAATAAGCACGGCTAAACCGCTGGAACGACTTTGATGAAATTTAGTATGGATATAGTTAAAGACCGGGGGTGAAACATAGGTTATTTTTGGGCGCGATATAACCGACTCTCACGCGGGCGCAGTCGCGGGAAACAGCTGGTCAAATGAATAAAAAATATCTATAGGTAATGGCTGTGACCTTCGTGGCCTTCAGTTACTTAATTTAATTAGTAAGTAATCTTTAACTGCTAATTTAACATAATAAAGCAGTAGAATAACTCAACTAAAAATAAGTATATAATAATATGCTTCATACCATACATTATTTTAATCCTTTATTAATTTGATTATGATTATAATATCTATCTCTTAATTAAAAAAATATAGACATGCCTGATCTGATGGCGCAACATCTACGGATCTCCTCAATTCTCAGATAGATTATGTCAGATAAATTTTATGTTTGTATGAAGTTTTGAAAGCTTATAACTTTAGATCTATCGGTTCAATATGAAAAATTCTTTCTGGATATAATAGGCTGATTTTTGAGGAAGGTTGCTATAGTACACACCATGAACGAGTGAAACCACGGGGAACAGCTAGTATATAATATATAATTAAGAAAGTTAAGGTCACTGTTATAAATGAAACTAAATTGCAAGTTTTTCAAAGTCTTCGATACGGATCGAAATGCAGATTAAAAAAATCCATAAGAACAATTAAAAAATATTTACATACGAATTAAATCGATAGCCCGTGAAATTTTAATCGATTTCGGAGTGAAAGTGTAAACATGCAAATAAAAAGGTGTTATCGATTTTTTCAATGGAAAGTATGGTGAATTTAAAATTATCGTTTTTTAGGTAAAAAGAGGTAAAAGGGTTTACAGGTTTGGGTAGATCGTATCGTCTACATCTTTGTCTTTACAAAGTATAAAACAAAGTCGCTTTCCGCTGTCTGTCTCTATATATGCTTAAATCATCGAAACTACGCAACGGATTTTGATGCGGTTTTTAATAGATAGTGATTCAAGTGGAAGGATTTTATGTAAACAAAACCCATGCGAAGCCGGGGCGGAAGGGGAACCTTAATTACATAGCACGGATTTTTGATAACTTGTGTTTTAAGTGGATAATGATTTTTATTTGATGGTGGTGCTTCATCAAAGGATCAAACAAAGGGATGGTACTCGAAAGGTGAATTGAATCGACTGATTTCCAAACAAAAAAACCGGCCAAGTGCGAGTCGGACTCGCGCACCGAGGGTTCCGTACAAACCTGCAAGGTTTACAAAGTTCATTCATTACGACAATCGAGTCATAACTATGGTATTTTTATTGCAAAATGAAAACGATTTTCTTTTCCGAGGAATCAATGGTTGTACTTTTGCGTTTTCCTTTTTCGCGTTGACTTTTATTTTTATTTTTTTTCACGGTTTAAAGGCAATTAGATCTAAGTATTTGATATGAATTTCAACTTGATAGCTCTACGCGTTCATGAGGAAAAAAGTAATAAGTTTATATTTATTAAAAAATATATATTTTGTAATGTAACTAAAAATTTAAGGTTTTCGGAATTTTTCCTTTATGTGTGCTATAAAACGTTGCTTCATGCCAAATTTCAAGATTCTAGGTCGACTGGAAGTACCCTTTAGGTTTTGATTCCCTTGCGAGTACTTGCGAGTTTCAAAATATGCAGCTTAAATTGCTATTTCTTTTGATTGCGTTGACATAGAAGTTTGATTTTGCTACAGCTTAAAGGTATTATAGACCTGAGTATTTGGTATGAATTTCAATTTAATACCTCTACGCGTTTATGAGGAAATGGGTAGTAAGTTTAAAATTATTAAAAAAATATATATTATGTGATGTAACTAAAAATTTATGGTTTTCGTAATTTTTCCTTTATCTATGCTATAAGACGTTGCTTCGTACCAAATTTCAAGATTCTGAGTTCACGGGAAGCACCCTGTAGGTTTTGATTCCCTTGCAAGTGTCGAAAATTTGCGGCATAAACGGCTGTATCTTTTGATTGCGTTGGCTTAGAAGTTTGATTTTTTCACAGCTTCAAGGGACAGTAGACCTGAGTAATTGATATAAATTTCAGCTTCATACCTCCACGCGTTCCTGAGAAAAAGGGTCTTGACAGACGGACGGACGGACGGACAGACGGACAACAAAGTGATCCTATAAGGGTTCCGTTTTTTTCCTTTTGAGGTACGGAACCCTAAAAATTCTAATTTTTTTAGTTTAAATCAAGAATTTTGCGATGATTTACCATGGAACAATTAAATCAACTGATTTCCAAACAAATCATCGCAAAATTCTTGATATAAATTAAAAAAAAATATATATTTGTTTGAAAATCAGTCGATTCAATTCACCTTTCGAGTACCATCCCTTTGTTTGATGGAAAACCATCATGCGGGCATGAGCATGTAATATGTGCCTTACTCCAAGATGTACAACGTCGGTTCACCTTGTAACAGACTAAATAATATGACTTGCCATTTTGTATCCATTTCGCGTTTAGCGTCACAATATAGGTAATGGTAATACACAGTAATTCAAAGTTATTCAATGTCAACGTTCATTCGAAACGTGTATTTTTAGGGTTCTTTGGCACAAAAAAGAAACTAATCACTACATAGTATAAAACAAAGTAGCTTTCTCTGTCCATATGTATGCTTAAATCTTTAAAACTATGCAACGGATTTTGATGCGGTTTTTTTAGATAGAGTGATTCATGAGGAAGGTTTTTATGCCCATGCGAAGCTGGGGCGGATCGCTATTAAATAATAAATAAATCTACTTATGGACAAAGACAAACCACACATATTGAGCTAGCTCCAAAGTAATTTCGAGACTGCCTTCAACGAGTCTTAGGAATTCTGTCGTTGGTAAAGTAAGTTAGTATAATACCCGGCACATAAGTTGGCCACAAACAGGACGTGCGGGGGGCTGCGCTTGTTAAAATTTGTATGAAAATCGGCTCCTGCGCATACAAGGTCATTTCAGTTTCTTGCCAACTTACACATGGGAGGGAACTATAAAAGCTCTTTATTGCACCAAAAAGAAAAAAAAAACATGCAATATGAAATATTTTTAGTGACAATAGGCAGCCTTATAGCAAAAATCCATACTAATATTATAAATGCGAAAGTCTGTCTGTCTGTCTGTCTGTCTGTCTGTCTGTCTGTCTGTCTGTTTGTCACCTCTTCACGGCTAAACTGCTGGACCGATTGTGATGAAATTTGGTAGGGATGTAGTTAACGACCTGAGGTAAAACATAGGCTGCTTTTGGGCGCGATATAACCGAGTCCCACGCCGCGGGGAACAGCTAGTACACTTATATATTTACTTCCATACTTATTTATAAACGTGAAAGTCAAAGAAAGCTGGATTGATTTTGAAGAAATTTTGAATGGATATAGTTGAGGACTAGGGGTCAAACATACGCTACTTTTGGGCGCAATATAACCGAATCACACGCGGGTGGAGCCGCGGGCAACAGCTAGTCTAAATGTATAATTTTTATTTAAAAAAAAAGCGCTTTTTTTATCTGTCTATTCTTAGGGAACCCTTGACGCACACTTCCGTTCGCGCTTGACCCGTTTTTTTTATAGGTAACATTAGAGGTGAAAATAATGTCATTTTAAGTACAATCAAATACTCAAATCAGTATTTGCTCCTCCCTCATTGAATGTTTCTAAATTCAAATACCCTTAACGCTTACGAGCCTGGGGTGAGCTTTAATCATGGTCCTTATTATGGCTATACAGTTATTACAATGGAGCAAATGCCGTCTAACATCCATAACCATATTAAAAGTACAGTGTCCGTAACTCTTACAGGGAAAATAGACCAGTAGCGCAGAATAATAAATAGTACGTACAGAAAACGCACACAGCGCTAAGTTTGTCAACATCTCGGAGTCAGACATTGGGTGTGGTCAACATCTCGGAGTCAGGCACCGGGTGTGGTCAACATCTTGGAGTCAGTCACTGGGCGTGGTCTACATCTCGGAGTCAGACATTGGGTGTGGTCAACATCTCGGAGTCAGGCACCGGGTGTGGTCAACATCTCGGAGTCAGACACTGGGCGTGGTCTAAATTTCGATGTCAGACACTGGATGTGGTCAATATCTCGGAGTCAGACACTGGGTGTGGTCAACATCTCGGAGTCAGACACTGGGTGTGGTCAACATCTCGGAGTCAGATAATAGGCGTGGTCAACCTCTCAGAGTCAAACACTGGGTGTGGTCAACATCTCGAAGTCAGGCACTGGGTGTGGTCAACCACTTGAAGTCAGACACTGGGTGTGGTCAACATCTCGGAGTCAAACACTGGGTGTGGTCAACATCTCGGAGTCTGACACTGGGCGTGGTCAACATCTCGATGTCAGACACTGGGTGTGGTCAACATCTCGATATCAGCCACTGGATGTGGTCAATCTCTCGGAGTCAGACACTGAGCGTGGTCAACATCTCGGAGTCAAACACTGGGTGTGGTCAACACTCGATGTCAGACACTGGGTGTGGTCAACATCTCGGAGTCAGATAATAGGCGTGGTCAACCTCTCAGAGTCAAACACTGGGTGTGGTCAAATTCTCGAAGTCAGGCACTGGGTGTGGTCAACCACTCGAAGTCAGACACTGGGTGTGGTCAACATCTCGGAGTCAAACACTGGGTGTGGTCAACATCTCGGAGTCTGACACTGGGCGTGGTCAACATCTCGATGTCAGACACTGGGTGTGCTCAACATCTCGATGTCAGACACTGGGTGTGGTCAACATCTCGGAGTCAGACACTGGGTGTGGCCTACAACTCGGAGTCAGACACGGGGCGTGGTCTACATCTCGATGTCAGACCCTGGATGTGGTCAACATCTCAGAGTCAGACACTGGGCGTGGTCAACATCTCAGAGTCAGACACTGGGTGTGGTCAACATCTCGATGTCACACACTGGGTGTGGTATACATCTCAGAGTCAGACACTGGGCGTGGTCAACATCTCAGAGTCAGACACTGGGTGTGTTCTACATCTCGATGTCAGACACGAGTGTGGTCAACATCTCGGAGTCAAACACCGGGTGTGGTCTAAATCTCGATGTCAGTTGAAAAATAATCTTATCAGTTATCACTTGTCGTATTTGTAAATTACGCGAGTCGGCCCGATCGAGCGCGATTGTCAGTACTGAGTGTGTCTCGGCGAGTAGATCTTGGCGATGCCGATTCGTAGGTAAATCTTACGTATCACGCGGAGTGAGACAGGCCTACCTATAGGAACATGACCCGGTGATGATAATGATGATGATAAATTATGAAATACTAGCTTCGCATGCAAAATTCCTCTTGTCACTTTTCTTAAAAAAAAACCACATCAAAATCCGTTGCGTAGTTTTAAAGGTTTGAGTATACATAGGGATATGGGGATGGAGAAAGCGAATTTGTTTCATACTATGAAGTGATAGTGATAGTGACTATCCTACTTCTATGTTCCCAAGCTTCTCCTATAACCAATATATTTCTACTAATATTATAAACGCGAAAGTTTGTATGGATGTTTGTTACCCTTTCACATTGAAACGGCAGAACCGATTTGGCTGAAATTTGGAATGGAGATTGCTTAGACCCTTGAAAAACACATAGGCTATATTTTATCCCAGAATTCCCACAGATGCAAAGCCCCGGCTAGTAGTATTGTAAAGGCTCGAGTTTGTATGTTTGTTATGAAAATTGGTATGGAGGTAGCTGATACCTACGGTAATATAGTTAAAGTAATAATAGAGAGTATTTTTAATAGATTTAAAACAAAATATAAAATACTTACATTGCTCCAAATTATCGTGTGGGAGGGCCAAAACGACTTTAAATAATCGATATCCGGGAACTGAGGGAGTTCATCCGGTTGAATATCGAAACAAACAAACGAACAGTAACTCGATAAACAAAACGCAACAAGATGAAATAAAAATTGACCCATTTTTATCAAATTTTCACTTTTAAATCACATGAAAAAAGTTTTTTAAAAAACACTGACGCAATTTTCAAATATTGTTCTAAAATTAATTATGCAAGTGTTTAAATTATTTCAAATGTAGAAAAACATCTATATTAATTGAAATTAGAACTTAATTCTAATTTTTTTGTAAATGGAATTATTCACATTTCACAATTTAAATATGGAACCGCACAATACAACATTCTAGTGAATTCTAAGACTTGACTGATTTTAAAGACACACGCAAATGCGAGGCGATTTTTTTCATCAAATGTAACGTGACGATGGAAAAATGATAATTTTTTTTCTACAGTTTTTTTTTTTGTCATAACGAATTAGCAACTCAAGTCTTGTTTTTTGCGCTTCATTCTTTAACGTCATTTAATTGTCTCTTAATTTAAAAACATACAAATTTGTCAGAAAAGAAACGGAGCTGATCATCGCTACATAGTATTACTATCACTACATAGTATAAAACAAAGTCGCTTTCTCTGTTCCTATATCCCTATGTATGCATAAATCTTTAAAACTACGAAACGGATTTTGATGCGGTTTGTTTTAATAGATAGAGTGCCCATGCGAAGCCGGGGCGGGTCGCTAGTATAATGTAATTGGATTAGCATTTTAAGCATTTCAAGTGATTGAGAACAGATGAGGAAACATGTTAGAATATTTGGTACAACACGATCACTTTTTGAGAGACGTCATTGAAATGGAAAGACAAAATCCGCCAAGTGCGAGTCGGGCTCTCGCCTTGAGGGTCCCGTACCACCACCACAAAAAAAAAATAAGGTTATTTAAAATTTAAACTTATTAAAGCCTTTCCTTTAATTTGTCACATACTAATTAAAGTGAAATGTGGTCCCATTGTCTATGAAAAACGTTTAGTTCCTTTTCTTGCTAATAGTTGGCGCTACAAGGATTTAAAAAATTTAATTTAGTTAAGGGCCTTGATTCTGTAAGCTTTCATTTTAAACATCGAATCTAAATCCGCTGTGAGTTTCTTGATTGGCATTCTAAAAACTCGGTTGATAATTCGAATCTATACTAGCGCTACCCTTGCGAGCGTGTCAGCGAGATGAACTAGATTGGACGCAAGATTTTGTATGAGATGACGAAGATGTGGCATTATGTAAGGTGATTTCCCCGCCACTTCGAAGCTCACTTCTCACTTGTCATTTTGAACCTTATGCGAAGTGTGAGTGATAGCGACGTGAGAAGCGAGTTGTTGTTTGAAATTTATAGAATCGACAGGCAGAGCACACTTGTTTTTGGCAAAAAAAAAGTGTGAATTATTAAAACACGATTATGAAGCTATCGTCATCCTACCATAAACTGATTTATTGCTTTATGTTAGATGGCAACAATATGTCTCAATATAAGGGAGAACTCTATTAGACTAAATAAATATAGTTAAAAAAAAAAACTAAAAAAAACGCTTTAATGAGCAATCGAACTAAAAAACGAAAAATAAATTAAACCAAAAAGCGTGTGGGGTGTTCGACAAATGAAAATATGGCACATGTACCCCACACGTTTTTGGTTTAATCTATTTTTCGTTTTTTAATTCGATTGCTCATTAATTAGTTTTTTTAACTATATTTATTTTCCACTTTTTAGAGATAAACTTATCGAATTATTGTATTGTCATCGGCCGTTGATAGTTCTACAAAGTTTGAATTAAATCTGACCGTTCGAAGTGGGTCAAAATTAAGTTCAAAGAAGTCGGTTACAAACAAGCAAGCAAGCAAGCAAACATACAGGTGCAGCTAATGAAAGCGTGTTAAAAACGGCGCGTTTCTTTATATAGTGGTAGAATATCTGCACTAGTTTAGTATTATGTAATCTGTGATAGTGCTATCCAAGCGAAGGCAGGGCACACTTATATACCTATGAATAATAATTGCACATTACGCTTGTGCCACGGTCCTATGAGCATTGTCAAGGTTTGAAGGTGTTTATGGTAATTGACATAGTCACAACATCGTCTCTAAGGTCACAACAGT
Organism: Apomyelois bistriatella; assembly: GCA_947044815.1. Lineage (NCBI taxonomy): Eukaryota > Metazoa > Arthropoda > Insecta > Lepidoptera > Pyralidae > Apomyelois > Apomyelois bistriatella. Next base: position 783,307 of record OX345715.1, on the reverse strand, counting down.
TTTCTTAATCATTCAGTGTGAGTTTTTCTTAACGCAGACGCTAGCGACTGCGTTAGGATTATGTATGGAATTTCTTAGTTGCCTTACTATCCGCCAGAGGCGCTTACAAGGTGTCGATTCTGCTAACGTTAAATCACAATCGTGTCAAAATAGTGTTTCAATGGTAGTGCTTTTTTACACACTAGTTACAAGAAATGTATATTTTTTTATATATCACTTCTGATGATCACACCACACACTACATTCACATCACATCATACTGTCATAACTCTTGTAAATAGTGTGTAAAAAGCACTACTATTAAAACACTATTTTGATAAGATTTTGTCTTAACGTTAGCAATCGACGCCCAGTGGCCCTACCGCCTAACTCGATTGCTATCGCTATGGCTATGGTTTATGACGTCATCTTGTCTTTTCGAATCGCCTAGCAAAGCAATATTGCTTTCACATGTCCAAGGCCAAGACTTAGACAATGTCTTGGTCCATAGAATACATGTAAAAGCAATATCACTTTGCTTGGCAGTTCGAAAAGACTGGATGACGTCATAAACCATAGCCATAGCGATAGCAATCGAATTAGGCGGTAGGGCCACAGGTCTGCCGTACAAAATCGCTAACTAAAGAAAAACTCACACTAGGGGCACAGAACCTTAGATCATATAATAGATTACTTCGTTATCAAGCACGCAAGTTGTAAAATCAAAAAATTCTCATTATATTTGACTTAACCGATTAACTATTTACAGTTACCTATATCGATTTTAAAACCAAACCACAGCGCCGATTTTGATAAAATTTCAATGAGATCAATTTGAAACTATGTTATTAGAACATAAAAATATTTTTTTTTAAATCAGACGATTGTCCTCCTTTTTTGGACGTCGTCGGTTCGAACGTTGAAGCTACAAATTAATGTTAACATCACGAAATTGAAATATTTCATTTTAAGTCGCTCAGTGAACGCGTCGATAGTAAATGTGCCAGGATGCAGAAATTTCTTGAATTTTATTAAATAAATAAAAAATATATAATATATAAGGTGAATTTAAATAAACTGCAAATATTTTAATTGCAGATTCAATATGCACCATCATGTAATTCGATATAAGTTTATTTGGAAAAGTTGTTCAGTATAGTGGTCTGTATCTGCCCTTAAAATATTTGCAGTTGATTTGTGTCCACCTTGTATATTACAAATGATGTCTACCTTTTACTATGTTTCATTTAATTTTAAAATGAATATGTAACATTTTTTTTTTTTCATTAAAAAATCGACAAGATTACCAATTCATAATTTTTTTTGCAATAATTAAATAAAAAACATAATTATATTGAATCACTATAATCACTACATAGTATAAAACAAAGACGCATTCTCTGTCTCTATGTCCCTTTGTATGCTTAAATCTTTAAAACTACGCTACGGATTTTGATGCGTTTTTTTAATAGGTAGATAAGTATAGGTACTTAGTAATTCAAGAGGAAGGTTTTTATGCCCATTCGAAGCCGGGCCGGGTCGCGGTTTATTATAAATGCGAAAGTGAGTTTGTATATTAATTTGTTTGTTTCCTCTCTATGCCCTATCTACTGAACCAATCTTCCTAAAATTTCGCATACACATAGCTAGGAGTATTGAAAAGGACATAGGGTACCTTTCACCATGAGAAAAAGCACTGTTCCCGCGGAAAATTCATGCGTGTGAAGCTGCGGGCGACTGCTAGTAAGAAAATAAAGCTAAATTAATTAATATTCCACTTATAAAAGCTTTTGTAAGTGAGATAGGACGTCGTCTGAGAGAGCGGGGTTATGACCACCGCTCCGGATGGTACCTGACTAGAAGGATACATTGCTATTCAAAGTGGCAACGCAGTTAGCGTGTTTCAGGGGTGGAATTTTTGATTATTTAATTGTATTTTTTTTTTAATTTATTTATATAAAAAAATCATAATGTACTCACATAATTCCAAAATGTAGAATAAAAGCCCAAATATTTCTTCATGATCTTAATTTCCGGCACAGCAGTATAATAATCAGACAAATTATAAATTGTATCAAAACCCCACCAAGACACATACACAGAGATACAAAAATTTATAACATGGATTACATTTAACATCGCCATTTTGAAAAAAAAATAAATAAAAAAAATATCATGTGTTACTGGCCAGCACTAGTTTAAGGTACTGGCTGGTAAAAAAAAAAACAACTGAAAATTGAAAAATCTGTTTTGACGTATGTAGTGTTGATTATGAATATTAATTTTCATGTTAGTTTCATTCGCTTCCGTAGGTATATTTTTTACTAATGGTTATAATATGTTAGTTGAAGGATATACCACTACGAGACTCTCCTTTTGTGAACATCGTTATTAGACAAGTTGTGCTAAATTATTTGTCAAATTCTGTGATGGTGCTTATCAACCAAAAACTGGATTCGATATAATATTAATAAATTATTTTGAATTTTTCCCGAAACCCTTACATAATAATAGTTCACTTGGTTTAATTTGATGAATGCCATTGTGAATTAGGAATCCATCCAAGATTTTTGCTAGTTAGTATTGCCAAAAAAGCCAAGCCTAAGTGTTTTAAAAGCTTTTGACGAACTTGAAAAGTTTGCTTGTATTTATCACAGACTAGCTTTCGCCCACGTGAATTTCCCACGGGAACAGTGCTTTTTCCCGGGATGAAAGGTATCCTATGTCCTTCCCAATACTCCTAGCTATGTGTGTGCGAAATTACAGGAAGATTGGTGGAGTATATAGAGTGTGAAAGCGTATCAAACTAAGAAACGAACTCACTTTCTTATAATATTAGTTAGGATTCTGTGACCAGGGTCTGCATGATCAATTGACCCTGTAGCCCACACATCATGTTACGAACACACATACGCCAATGCGTTAATGTCCGATAAACTCCAGTCATGCTTCGTTAGAGCAACGCAATACATACCATATCATTAGTAGTTTAGTTGCAATAGTTAGGAATCCCTCTAACCGCAACATGGTATGTGTCAACGACCTACTTATTGACCCAGTACAGGTAATTCAATTATTAGCAGCGTGGTGCGAGGACTACGCTGAACGCATTGTTAGCTATAATTTTATTAAACATTTTTAGGGTTCCGTACAAAAATTTACAATGGAACCCTTATAGGATCACTCGTGCGTCTGCCTGTCTGTCACAGCCATTTTTCTCCGAACCTACTGGACCAAAACATATGATGTTTAGTAGGATGGCGTTATCCTGTGACCCAAACACAGATGTGCAAAGAAAATGAATATTTTTTAAAAGTAATGGTCATTTTCCGGGGGCAAATTAGGAATTAAAGAAAAAAGTATTGCAAACCTTACCGTGTTATATATCAAATGAAAGAGTTCGTTATGAGGATCTTATATATATATTTGTTATTATTGTAACATAAATAGTTTTCATTTTATTCGTAAAAGAAGACAAAAATTGACCATTCTCATCAATTTCTCTGTTCTGTGATGTGGAATGAGCTACCTGCCATAGTCCCTAGAGACTACAACATAGGGTTTTTCAGACAAGTATCGCTATTGAAAGGGGGTCAGATTTCTCTGCAGCCCACTGTACATCAGTACCTAATTATTACAATAACTTTGAGGCAGGCGGTGACTCACTACCTCGTATTTATTATATCATACATACATGATAGATACTTGTAGATATAAACTTATAATAAAAATATCATGACCAGCTGACCATGACTTGACCACAATGACCATGAACTATCAACCCAACGAAATATACATATTATATGTCTATAATATGCCTTCGCATCAAACCGTGTACAAATTTTTGGATACACGTACTTCTAGAATGATCTACAAAGTCCAGAAGCCGTCCAAGATTTATTTAATGAAGGAAAATAAAGGATTATGAGAAAAGAGAGGAAATAAAGATAGATGCTGCAGTGGAGTTTGTGGCGCCGCTTCTTCTCCACTTGCGCTTTGGAAGTGGTGGTAATCTTAATTTAAGTAGGTAATGATTGACATCAATAAGTGATAAAAATGTCCTATATTGAGAATAAACAATTTGAATTTTTATTTATTTACCACATTTACAATGTCATTACAGTTAGTACCGACAGAGTAAGCATAAATATTAAAAGTAGTTACATCTTAGAGCAATATTTCAGAACAACGTCTGCGAATTTCATCGAAGAACAAATGAACAAGTCAAAGTCTATGCATTCTTCGCATATCTTGTTTAAAATCGTCTTCTTCTTTGTCAACCCCAATCCCAGTTCATTTGGGGTCGGTATATCTTGTTTAATCCGAATAGCCCTAGTCAGCGATGATTAATTTATATCAATCTACCGCATCCAGGTAATAAACAATGTCAAAAAATGTGGCTATTAATTAAAGTACCTGGGCGACCGAGCTCCGCTCGTTAGTTATGGTATCCATCCATACTTCCATCCATACTAATATTATAAATGCGAAAGTCTGTCTGTCTGTCTTTCTGTCTGTCTGTCTGTTGCTCTTTCATGGCCAAACGGCTGGACGGATTTTGATGAAATTTGGTATGGATTTAGTTGAAGACCCGGGGTCAAACATAGGCTACCTTTATAACCGAATTAATAATTCTTTCAAGCCATTTTAAATAATATATGCGCGATTTTGTACTGATTTAATACTTTTATACTCCAAAACAAAAACAAAAAAGAAAAACAAAACTTTCTTTAGTTGGGATTTGAACCTGGAGCCACCAAAGTACAAAGCAGATGTCTTAACCACTGGGCTATCGAAGCAGACCCGCCGGTGTCGAAATTATTGTACTATTACTACAACTTCATGCGGTAAATCTTTTTGCTGGAAAATATGGGAAAAATGATTTTTCCCAGACATGCAACCTGTCTAGATTTATTTTTTGACTTTATAAGAACCTATGTTTAAAATTTCAAAGAAATCGTTAGAGCGGTTTTCGAAAACGCGAGACAAATATACCTATATATAATTATATATACATACATACAAATATTGCTCGTTTAATAGTATAGGATGTAGGTAGGTATACTTACATAATTCCAATTCGTTAGAAAACAAATGACATATGTCCTGATATTATCCACATCTGGTATTCTTCTCTGTTCTTCTGTCAAAGAAAAGGTTATCACACACCCAGCTAACATAACAGCATAACACAAAAACACAGCCAAACCATGAAACGCAGTTTTTAAACACAATTTAACATCGAAATTGTTTTTCAAACTATCATCGCTTAATGCACACATTTTTATAACCCTATATTTGTTTCTAGCAGGCGTCTTGCGATTTAAAATTGGAATTTTTTTGGATTTCTATAAACGAGGCAATATGAAATTCTTCTTTTAAAATTTAATATTATTTTTCAAATGATTCTAATTTTGAATCAAACTATTAGTTCTTTATTTCAAATTGTTATTCAAATTATGTTTATGTTTTATATTGTTTACGCGTCCGAATACTAACAGGTTGACCGTCTTATTGGTTAATTAATTTATGCTCGCACCGGCAGGGTTCCGCAACTTGATGCGGTGAGGTTTCTTTCAACCACAGAATAAAAAATACTCACGTAATTAATATACCTAGGTTTACGATATTTGCTATAATGATATAAAAAACAATTATATAAACAGTACTTAGTGTTTTTTTCGGTTGTCTATGATATGTCCGTGATTACTTAAAGGGTGACGGCTTAAAATCAGTGCTAGACATGCTTGCATGTCTAGTGCAATACTGAGCCGCTACCTATTGAGATATTTGTCACCTTATATGTATGTTTATTTGTTTATTTTTTCCTTTGTTGATTTGCATGTGTGATGAATGTCTTAATAAATGTCTATTTTATTCTTCTGAATCATTCATACCGAGAGGGATACAAGACTAAGTGACCCAGCACTCGCTCGCATCAGAGTTCCCAACTAAATTTTATCAAATTCGGTTCAGCGGTTTAGCTGTGAAAGCGTAACAAACAGATAGACAGGCAGTCTTTCGCATATAAAGTATTATTTATAGTTTCATAGTTATTTGAATTGAACTGATCTCCTTTGAGCATTATCCAGAGAGTTGGTGAAATAATGGTTGAGTGGTGTAGGCGCTAGTGCAACAAACAAACTCACTTTCGCATTCTAACGGCATAATGAAAAAATATTTGATAGGTGTCATAAATGCTGATGAGTCATCCATCACCACAATATACCAACTTACTCCATGTTACCCGACTACCAGAAGTAGAGTTATGTTTTAGTAGATGCCTGAAGCCAGATTGTCTCCTCACGAGGACATTTCTCATCGGATCTGCACCCGTAGCTAAGTGACAATTTCAAAACGCTAACGAATGTCGACAAGAACAAAATGTATGGGATTGACATAAGCTGCGGTAAATCACGTGGTCAATCTTATGTCAATCCCATACATTTTGTTATTGTCGTACCTCGTTAACGTTTTGCGATTGTGTCTATGAGATTTTTTTAAAAGCAGACCCTAGCGACTACGTTACGATTTTGTATGGAATTTCTTAGTTTCCTTACTTATTCGCCAGAGGCGCTGTACAGATTTGTCATACAAAATCGCTAACGCAGTCGCTAGAGTCTGCGCTTTCAAAAACGGCTATAACGATTTCTTTGAAATTTTAAACATTAGTTCTCACATAGTCAAAAAGAAAATCTAGCTAGGTTCCATGTCTGGGTAAATTCATTTTACCCATGTTTTCACGCAAAAAGATTTTCGGCATAAAACGAGCGAAGCTCGATGGCCCAGGTACTTATATTTCTATACTAATATTATAAAGGTGAAGAGTTTGTTGAAGTGTTGTGAGTGTTTAAACGCTTTTAACTTGGGAACTACTGGTCGGATTAGCAAAATTCTTTCTTCATATGATAGCTTGATTCTTGGGGAAGGTTATAGGCTATACTACATACACACCAAGGGCGAGTGAAACCGCGGGGAACAGCTAGTAAAAATAATATACGGAACATACACATAAATAAAGAATATTAGCCTTAATCTCATTAATGTCTTCAACCGGTTCAGACCTTGGCTAAATTCTAATATTTAATCTTGTCTCGGAATTCCCTTGAAACTACTCAGTCCAGTACATGCATAGTTCAATAACCTGAGACGGTCATCCTCATCACTCTCTCTCTCTCTCTGATCTTAGCGCTTTCCCGGTTACTTCCTCAGCTGACTGCTTCGGGGCCCAGGGTCCGCTTTCCTGCTTTTTTGCCCGGTCTTTGGCATCCTTAATTGTGAGAAATAGCTCATATTTCGTTTACTGTGACGTCGAGCACTTTTTAGGCCCCTTCTACCCGGCCCTGGCGGAGGCGGCATGGCTAGACACTTGTTCCCAACGTAACTAGCCGGCTTACGTAAAAAATGGCTGTACAGTGAGCTGCAGAGAAATATGACCCCCCGTTCAATAGTGTTACTTGTGGCATGAGGGTCAGATTTCCCTGCAGCCGACTGTACCATCGTAATAAATTTTCCTGGTGATACCACCATCTCTTAAAACCATGCAAGAACGATTGAAAAAGGGAGATGTCGCCTTACATCATGTATTGCGCTGTCCCGCTTACTCACATGATATTGCATGGTTTTAAGAGTTGGTAGCCCTGAAGCTTGACCGCTATCTCACGAAAATAAAAGCTGCCCCGAATGTGGGAGTTTTTTTCTACATTATCATCACGTAACAATTTGGTCCATCATCTCTGAGGATGCACCACACTCGCAGGTCGTATCTTCATGCTGCACCTCTTGGATTATCATTGGAAGATGCCATATAGCCGTGCTAGGTGGGGCTCTGTCAGCAGCCTGTGTGACAGCGGCGCGGTGCAGTCGATGGCTCACCTCCTGTCGTGCCCTAGCTGCCCTGTCTCCTGCACTATGGAGGACTTGAACGAGGCGAACGACCGGGCGGTGGAGGTGGCCAAGTACTGGGCTAAGTCAATATAGAGTTCATCTATATTCTATATTAATATTATAAAGCTGAAGAGTTTGTTTGTTTGTTTGTTTGAACGCTTATAACTTGGGAACTAATGGTCGGATTTGAAAAATTCTTTCTGCATATGATAGCTTGATTCTTGGGGAAGGTTATAGGCTATAGTACATTCACACCAAGGGCGAGTGAAACCGCAGGGAACAGCTAGTTATAGATACTAGCCGTGCACCCCGACTTCGCCCATCTATCCCAAAAATTTGCAGCGGTCCAGTAGTTCCCAAGAGAAGCGTTGCAAACATACAAACAATCAAATATTTCGTATTCCAAATTGGGTAGGTTCCTACCAATACGGCATCTGACGTATATTCACAGATAAATAACATAAAGAATAATATACTCTGTATATCCTCCGTGGGTATATTCCTTATCACTACATGACTGCGTATTATAAAACAAAGTCGCTTTCTCTGTCCCTATGTCCCTTTGTATGCTTAAATCTTTAAAACTACGCAACGGATTTTGATGCGGTTTTTTAATAGATAGAGTGATTCAAGAAGGTTTTTATGCCCATGCGAAGTCGGGGCGGGTCGCTAGTTTACAATAATAAGTACTTAGTTTTAGTGCAATAGTTTTTATTATTATTATTCCATATTACCTACGGCACCTATCCAAATTTTTCGCAGGTGCCATACGCAGATTAATATAAGGTTGAGAGAGGCATTGTAAATTACTGGTTTTAACAACCATAATATTTTTAAGTGTTTTCTTACCTACGGTACCTAAAACATGAAGACATAGCGTCAATGTTATTGTGTCAAGTTGAGGTCAAACGGAATAATATATTTCGAAGGACATAGGAGATAGACATACCCCAACTGGCTCTTTGTAGGTGGGCGAGGCACATAGCTTGATGAACCGATGGTCAATGACGCGAATTCTCGAATAGGCAAGTTCAGCGTCGTCGGACACCCGCCGAACAGATAGTCAGATGATCTGAAGAAGGTAGAAGGCAAGCGCTCAATACAGTGCCCCTAGTTTGAGTTTTTCTAAACGCAGACGCTAGCGACTGCGTTAGCGATTTTGACAAACCGCTATAGCGCCTCTGGCGGATAGTAAGGCAACTAAGAAATTCTATACAAAATCCTAACGCAGTCGCTAGCGACTGGGTTAAGAAAAACTCATACTAGGGGCACTGGGCCCGGTGTATGGCCTCTTGGGTGTTACATTTGAATGTTGCAAGGAGAGGGTGTCGGTCCCTCTCCCTAGAAGAAAATCTCATACTAGGGGCACAGAATAGATATGACTGGAGGATACTTACTAGGTAGTAGTAGGGTAAATTACTCTACCTGTACCCCTAGTATGAGCGACTGCGTTAGGATTTTGTATGGAATTTCTTAGTTGCCTTACTATTCGCCAGAGACGCTGTACAGGTTTGCCATACTAAATCGCTAACGCAGTCGCTAGCGTCTGCGTTTAGAAAAACTCATACTAGGGACACTGCCAAGAGGTCATTAGATTGAATGAATAGGTGTATTGGTGTATTGTTATCAAATCAAGTACATATTACTTATACGCCCACAGAGTTAGGCGCATACTCATACAAGTTCAATTGAAACTTATACAAAAGTAATTGAATTGTAATACTTTTATTGAGCATATCTATTGATGTTAAATTATTGATTGACATGACATGGATCACTTATCCGTGACCAATTTAGACTTTATACTTTAAACTAGCGACCCGCCCCGGCTTCTCGCGGGTGCAATGCTATATAATGCATGTATCCATACTTCCATATCCATACTTTCATACTAATATTATAAATGCGAAAGTCTGTCTGTCCGTCTGTCTGTCACCTCTTCACGGCCAAACTGCTGAACCGATTGTGATGAAATTTGGTAGGGATGTAGTTAACGACCTGAGGTCAAACATATGCTACTTTTGGGCGCGATATAACTGAGTCCCACGCGGGGCGAAGCCGCGGGGAACAGCTAGTTATATATATATATATATATATCTTCCTCTTGAATCACCCTATCTGTTAAAAGCCGCATCTAAATCCGTTGGGAATAAAGCGGGAAGCGACTTTGTTTTATACTACGTAGTTGTAGTGATACTACAATTTTTTTGCCAGAGGTACATAACTAATTAGACCTATTTATACTTAGGTCGTCGGCTTGGGTACCTCTATCTATCTATCTATAAGTATAGCCTGTATCTGTATCCCTAAGTTACATTAGAACCTCGAAAGTCATTAAAATACTATCCGCTTTAGAAACATTTACGAAAAGTGTCAAAAGTTGCCGTTTTTAGTTATTTTTACAAAGGAAACTACAGCGGATAGTATTTCAATGACTTTCGATGTTTCTTATGTAACTTAAGGATACTAGCAAAAAAGTTGCGCGAGGTTTTCTGATAAACTAACAGAAATATAAGTTAATTTTTCTGTATTTTCAAGGTCGATAGCGCTGGTAACAGCCAAAAAAAAAAATTGCCTGAGCGCAATTTCCTAATATATGAAGTCACGGGTTAAAAACAAGACAAAAAAGAACCTATAGTAAGTTTTAGGTAGTTGGTTATGTGTACCTCTCAAATAGGAAATTTTTAACAAACTTGTTATTTTGACGCCATCGCGAGAAAAATAGGGTTTCTCCAATGACGTCAGGCGCGCCTGTAAGTAAACACAATTTCAGATTGTGTTGGTCCTATACAAGTTTATTTATTTATTTATTAAGGCAACACAACATACATCACGTATAAATGTTACATTATTTCATATTAAATAAGTTTTTATTCCAACTTAACGTCCCAGACGTGTCCATCCACAATTATTTTAGCTAAGATATTATAGTTATTATATGATTACAAATTGTGTGTACAAGAAAAAAATGTGATACATTTGCAAAACTATGTGGAGGTACAAGTACTTACTTACCCCGTTGGCTCAGCGACTCGAAGTGGATCTTGGCCTCCGAAACGAGAGACCGCCACAGTTTTATACTCTGCGCGATGGCTCGCCAGTTTACAGCGCCCATCTCACGCAGGTCAGCCTGCACAGCATCTCTCCAGCGATATCTGCACAAGTAATGGTGATTTTTTTTAGTTATTACGGTCTTAATTTTCAAAAACTAGCGACCCGCCCCGTCTTTACATAGGCATAAAAACCTTCCTCTTTAATCACTCTATCTATTTAAAAAACCGCATCAAAATCCGTTGCGTAGTTTTAAAGATTTAAGCATACAAAGGGACATATGGACTGAGAAAGCGACTTTGTTTTACACTATGTAGATTGACAATGGATAGGATCAGGGTGGTGAGGTGCTACGTATTTTGTGTACTTTTATACGGTTTAGTGGCATGGACACTTGCTTATGCAGAAAATTGGAAGGTTTCGAGATGTGGGTCTATCGCAGAATGCTCAAGATTATTGGGTACAGAGTATACTACAGTTTTAGATAGAATGTGCAAAGAACTCGAAATTCTGAAAACGGTGAGAACCTCGTTCTTTTTTCTGAAGTCGGTTAAAAATATATATATGTCCTAACTATGTGTATGCCAAACAGTGTGGTGCAGTGGATAGGGCGTGAAGATTAGGATGAAGTATGAATGTACATGAATTTAATTGTTTGAAAGTTCAAAATTGTGAGAATTTATACAAATGTAGCCCTACCCGACTGACCTATAGCACGCCACAGATTGATAATACCCCGTATCATTTCAAATGATGATTAGAACCAACGACTTCTGAGCCGCTACATGCTAGACGCGGCATCACTATCACTACATAGTATAAAACAAAGTCGCTTTTTCTGTCCCTGTATCCATTTGTATGCTTAAATCTTTAAAACTACGTAACGGATTTTGATGCAGTTTTTTTAATAGATAGAGTGATTCAAGAGGAAGGTTTTTGTGCCAATGCGAAGCCGGGGCGGGTCACTAGTTTAGTTATAAACTTGTTACTAGCTATTCCCCGCGGTTTCACTCGCTTGATGTCTATGTACTATAGACTAAACTTGCCCAAGAATTAGGCCATCATATGCAAAAGGAATTTTTCAAATCCAACTAGTATTTTTTTAGTTATAAGCGTTCAAAACAAACAAATATACAAACAGACAAATAAACTCTTCAGCTATATACTATTTGTTGTTTTGTAGCTCGGTTTCACCCACCATTGGTAAAATCACTATACATCTGTTTGTTAGCTTACACGTATGTAGATAAGAATCTTCTGAACAAATCTTCCTGAAATTTTCCATACACATAGTTCAAAGTATTGAGAAGGAAATAGGGTACCTTTCACGCCGACAGTGACAGCATGATACTTGAACAGCTCTCAAAATTGAGTAGCGTTTGAGTATTCGGGCGTTAGGATCCCAAAGCTAATACGGCTTGTAATGTAACCAGGAAAACGCTATAATAACGGTAAAACCACAGAGAAGATAAACCTTTTACGTTAAACATGTGTAGTTTAGTACATTGTAGAGGTCTTCATGATTCAATAGTTTATTGTTTATGGACATCACGCATGATAAAATCGTTCGAAAGCGTGATTTTCGATTTATTTTCAATTGTCTATGCTTTTTGACTATTTTGTTTTAATTTATCTTTCAGTAAGTGAGATTATCAGACATTCTTAGAACCTTGGAAGTCATTGAAATACTATCCGCTTTAGAAACCTTACTCTTAAAGTGCTTTCCGAAGCACGGAATCATCTTTATTATCAGACAATCAGGTGTTTCAAGCCTGCAATGTCCTAACCAAACTGGAAACAACTAAACAAAATATGCTTCCCATGGAAATCGAACCAATAACCTCTGTGGACCACAGACAGTTAATTTTCTGTTAATAAAACATCTCTACAGGCAAACGCGCCGTAACAAACAGACAGACTCGAATCTTAGTACAAAACAAAGTCACTTTCTCTGTCTCTATATCCCTAACGCAACGGATTTTAATGCGGTTTTTTTAATAGAGTGATTCAAGAGGAAGGTTTTTATGCACATGCGAAGCCGGGGTGGGTATAGCTATAATATTAGTATGGCTATGGTAGTATGTAAGTATGATAGTACTGGGTACCAGCGGATGGGTATAGAAAGAGAGGAAGGCCAAGAAAAAGATGGTCAGATGACTTAAGGGTTTTTGAAAAGGATTGGAAAGAAGCGGCACAGGACAGAGACGCATGGAAGAAAAGAGGGGAGGCTTTTGCCCAGCAATGGGACACATACAGCTAGAAAAAAAATATGGAAGTATGGATGCCTCTCATTCTTTTGCCTCGCACGGGGTCAGCCACTTACTTTTCCGTCATTTCTGACAACCTATTGTCAGAACATCAAATATTAATAATGCATTCCATTCATTAATTTATGCTTTATCCAATATGTCACTTTCACCGATTTCAATATTGAAAACTTTATCTTACAAATGATGGTTGGCCTTTGACCTGGTAACTGGCGTGTTATAATGACGCTCCCGAAGTACCGCCAAATCGGGACCATGATTAAAAGCGTACTCTGGTCTCTGAAGTGTAAGCTGATCCTTCATCCGAGCGTATTTCCTGGTTGGACGCATTCTAAGATACTGTTACAGTTCTACTACTGTAATTATAAGTCTTTCTTAAAACCATGCAAGATCCAGTGAGTAGGGAGATGTCGCCTTACATCATGTATTGCGCTGTCTCGCTTACTCACTGGATCTTGCATGGTTTTAAGAGACGATAGTAACCCCCCTGTACTAGTATATAATTCTGTACTGTGCCTTCGTGGAGCTCGATTACCAAGCGGGTCATTCGTGTTCGACAATCGTGTGTGTAGCGAAGGCAAGTGTAACTTGAATTAGATAAGTCGCGGTATCGAGGTACCGTCTTAAACAACACTTTATACTGCGCCTGATTTATTTTCACAGCAATTTTACTTATAGATGTCATACATGTCCACAAAACAACTGAGTATTAAAATAAGTTCATATTAGTAACATTCCTTTGTAACGATAACGCACGTTAAGCAACCCAGAGCTTGTTCGGTAATAGGATTAGTCGCCACAGATATTGGAGAATTAAGATGAGCTCCACCGTACTTCGGAAAGCTCGTAAAGCCGTTCATCATCATCATTTCGTGTAGGTGTCACGGTCAATCGACCATGCACACCCTAGTGTCAGAGTTCTTCGGAACCGCCTCTCGGCCTCTAACGTGGTTCAGTTCAGTAAAGCCGTTATTCCCGGCTGATATCGCTAGATGGCAGTCGCTCAGGTAAGTCAGGTCAGCTGCCTTCAAACTACCTGTAAAATCGGACAGTTTAACCATTTACACACCCAAAATCGAGGAAGAAAGAAGCGGAAGAAGTCTGTAAGGATCGTAGCCAATGGAAATCTTTAGTCTCTGCCTACCCCTATGGGAGACAAGAACATTTTTACATAATTGTTATGCTTTAGAATATATTTAATAAATTGTTAAATGTAGAGTCGTGAATACCATGCCCTATTTTAGGATATAGTATTTCAGAAATCGCAAACATTTTAAAAAAAATCGGTTGTCTGTAAAGTCGGTTTACTGACGATAGTTGAACGTGACAACGTCATAAGAAAAGGAACGCCTCAGAGCGAGGTAACGCCGCATTGCGTCATGTTTTTTCGTGCGTGCAGCCGGCTCCATCGAATTATAAGACGTTGTCACGTCAAAAGGGAGACATTAGGAGTACCCGAAATCGGCAAGCGTGTATATGTATGAGAGTGGAGGAAGCGAGGGAAGTATGTAAGGATCGTAGCCAATGAAATCTTTAGTCCCTGCCTACCTTTGCGAGAGACAGGCGTGATGATATGTATCCATACTTCCATACTAATATTATAAATGTGAAAGTCTGTCTGTCTGTCTGTCTGTCTGTCTATCTGTCTGTCTGTCTGTCTGTCACATCTTCACGGCTAAACTGCTGGACCGATTGTGATGAAATTTGGTAGGGATGTAGTTAAAGACCTGAGGTCAAACATAGACTACTTTAGGGCGTGATATAACCGAGTCCCACGCGAGGCGAAGCCGCGCGGAACAGCTAGTGTATGTATATTTCAGAAAGTGTTGTCTACTAACACACCCGGGTCATGTTCCTGTTGGTCTAGTTTTCCTGTAAAAAGGGTTACGGAGGTCAGACGGCAGTCGCTACATTGTAATAAACAGTTCCGCTATATCTAAAACCATTTTCACTACGAAATGATGATGATATAGGACCATGATTTAGGCGTACCCCGGACTTTAAAGCTTGGGATTTTTTACTATGAAAGACTGATGATGATCTATCTATATCTATACAATAATAAAATAGTAAAAATATATTGTCTGTAAGTACATTTAGTAATTTTGACAAAAATGGATATTTTTTTTTGTTTTTTTTTTTATCTGTCTCTCTGTATGTATGACCACGCTTATCTCCGAAAGTACTGAACCGATTTGCTTAAAACTTTCACCAATTGTTTTGTTTTAACTCGGAAAAAATCTAAAGATTGTTTTATCAAAAGTTCATTACATAAAAGTTATCGTCATTTCAATGAACTCAAGGGTTTATTTAAATGACGATAACTTGTTTGACTTCGAACGAATGCACCAAATTGGATAATTATATTTTTGTGTTGGTTATTGTCATGACAAACTTTGTATAAAAGAAATGGAGGATTCCCGGGGAATTCCCGAAATTCCCACGCACGAAGTCGCGGGCTACAGCTACTAATGAAATATGAATCTCAATGTCTTTTGAGCAGCGGGTTAAAATATGGCATATCCGTTTTATTGTACCACATAATTTAGGCAGGTGTAAAGTGAAAGTTGAATTGTATGGTAATGCGTGAGTATGTTCTTAGGGGTCCGCAGCCAGTCGTAAGAAACCCTTTTCACATTTTAGCATTTATATCTCTTCGAAGTCGATATGTAAGTCTTTGAATTAACGCCGAAACCGACCGAAACAGGGAAAATACATATTTGAATGAATGAATGAACATTTTGTAAACAGTCTGTCTGCGGACTATATCTCGGAAACCGTATTTATATTTTTACAGGTTATTTCATACTTAGTGCAAAAATAATAAACAATAAGTTTTTTCTCGTCTGATTTGACTCAAATTTTGTGAATTGACGTTTTTGAAGAAAATGCTGCTGTGGAGTTTGTGGCGCCACTTATTCTCCACTTGCGCTTTGGAAGTGGTGGTAAACTTAAAATAAGTAACAATTGACGTCAATAAGTGATAAGAATACCCTATATTGAAAATAAACAATTTGAATTTGAATTTGAATTTCATACAATAAAAAACTTTTTGTGCAAAAAATGCTTCTCACAATAAAAAATAATAATAGTAGGTGCGCGAATCCAAATTTCAAATTCACTAAAATTATTTCGTTTTAAAATTTAATAGATGCGGAACCACGGCATTAATTATCCTTAGTAAGTAGTATCATCATGAGCTACTTTTACTAAAGGATCAAAATATACTTACATTGTCTAATATGACACATGATTAATATAATAAAATTATATAACGTCTTGTTAGTATGTTTGACACGCTTTTAAATAATCATTCACGGTTTTGAGGCGAAAGCTACTTAACTGTCATATGTGATATATTGTACATGTGTTTACATATACACTTTTCCTTCATCAAAAGCTGATTTCCAGTTACATCCTCATCTTACCTTACAGAGCCCAGGGTACGCGTTATATCATGGTACCAGATTTGGCGGTACTGGTTATTACAATGGAGTGACTGCCGTCTGACCTCCGTAACCCTTTTTACTGAGAAACAGGAATATGACCCGGGTGTGTTAGTGGCCAACACTGTCAGATTTCTCAGGCTGCCTAAATGATTCATCCGGACTTGAGAATAATGATCTAAGTAAGTAGTTAATTCTCATATACATACATACATACATACACATCATCACGCCTGTTTCTCGCTAAAGTAGGCAGAGACTAAAGATTTCTATTGGCTACGATCCTTACATACCTCATCGCTTCCTCCACACTCATCACTCTCGTCATACACGCTCGCCGATTTCGGGTACTCCTAATATCTCCCTTTTTTTAAAGTTCTGCTATTTCTGAAATTTATTCATGGTATACATGACTCTACATTTTACAAATTATTTATTTCATGAATTCTAAAGAATAACAATTATGTAAAAATGTTCCTACTGGTCTGAGTTCCCTGTAAAAAAGGGTTACGGGCGTCAGACGGCAGTCGCTCTATTTTAACATGTTACTAAAAATAAATATTTAAAATAAATGTAAAAAAAAAAACAAATTACATTTATCAAAAAGGGCATCTCTCGAAAAACTATAGCGTTCTAATAATTTCGCAATAATCGGTCAGGCAAAAAGAAATTCGCCGTGTACACCCGATGACACGGCAGTTGCAAAGCCGGCCACTCACTGGCAGACTGTGTCTCTACTACTATGTCTGTGCTTGCGTGTTATTTTTATAGGGCACAGTCCCCTGTGCTGCGTGGACTTACTGGACTCAACGCGTTCCTGTCATCGGTACAAGGTGCTGAATGTGATCTTTTTACTGTTAGGTTTGAGCGTTTAGTGAGAGAAATATTATTGTTTTGTGCAAAGGATGAATGATTCTGTGTCCTACTTTAAGTTGTGCAACGCTTTGGTTGTTGAACTGTAATGTTGTACAATTTTCTGTGATTAAATAAATAAAAATTTAAATGACTTATACCCACAGACTTTAGTAATATTAACAAGAGGTGGCATGTCACTAGTTTGGCTTGCAAGCCAACGTTCCACGCAGAAAAAATTGGCGGGGAATTTGATTGCGACATTTATTGCCACTGTTATTGGTCGATCATATTAGGTGGTATTGTTGTAAATACCGTAATACATTTCTTATAAGGTGTGGTGTGGTTTACATGTATTAATTGAAGATAAAAAGAGAGAATACGCTGCCACATGGATCCTGGAACTAAATCCGCGTCAAAACATTTCAATTCCGATAATTTCTCTGTTCTGTGCTTCATCCAATTAGTTTAAATTCCAATTAACTTATTCATCGCATATAGTTAGCATAAAGTTGACATACTTAGGTAGTTTTATAAATTTTAGTTCTAACATTTGGTGCCATTGCCTAAGAAAAAGTTTTAGTTATTTTTCTTGTGAATAATAATGAAAAAAAAAAAACAATTTAATTAACTTATCCTTCTTATTATTGTAAATAAAAGAGTGTGAATCATTAAATCACGATTTTTCGAAGTATTATCATCCTACAACAAACTGATTTAGTGCTTTATTTATTAAGTTATCGGATTGAAAATCACAGTGTCTCAAGTGATCGAAAGATGTTGTTAATATGTCTCAGTATGGGAAGGACTCAATTAGTACACAAAAATCGGCGTGTTTCTTAGTATGGCGATTGAATATGTACTTGTATAGATTCTGTTGGATATTGTCTTGCGTTGAATAAAACTTCTCTGTTTTCCTGGCGCGATATAACCGAGTACTTACCACAAGTGAATTGTAAACTTATTGTTTTGTTATAAAAAATTACATAAATTAATTGCTTTTTTTACAATTTTTTATTCAATTTTTCACAATTTATATAAATGAGGCTATAAAATAACTCACGACTAGCAGTATTAGCAGTTACGACAAAAAGTCGCACAATGAATGCCCCGCTTTACACAGTGAACTTGTCTCGCCAAAAGAAAGTATACGTATAAGCCTGCAATTCATTGAAATCTCTCCAGTAAAGCCTTGACCGTCGCCCCGAGAGGTCGCCATAATGAAGTTGCCTATTCTCTTACTACTATTCCTTAGTAGCCAAGCGCGAAGCGCGAGTATCTTAGAAAGATCATACGAATATGTTATGAATTTGGGGAAGAATTTGGCTCCGAGTTTGCTCTCTATAATGGATTGTATGAGTGAGGAGGATGTATGGGCTTGTGTTAGGGAGAAATCCGGGAAGATTCTGGACGGATGGGACCAGGAGGTGCAGAAGCAGAGGCGGTTGTGGCAAGGTAAGTTTGTTTTAATTTTTATAGCAATAAAGATTAAATTTCTGTGGATTTTTTAATTTATTTACTCTTTTTTTTTTTCATCAAAATAACAGACAGAACTTACTAAAATTATACCACTTTTTTCTATAGAGCATCTACACACGATTTAGTTACTAAAATGCACACGAATAAAAACATATAGCATAAACAGAACTTAATTTTTTTAAAATTAAATATTTTGTAGAAATAGTGAACCAATTACATATAAGTATATCAATTTATTTTCAAATATTTGGACACATTTAAGTTTTATTTAAGAAGCTTTAAAACAAAGAAAAATCATATATTATTTTTTCGCATAGGTGCTCTCTTAGCTATTTTCGCATGCATAATTAAAGTTATAAATAGGTAAAATAAAATAGATTAATAAAATTTTGAATACTTAATGAAATACATTTTTTTTTTGTAATATATATCTTTTTTAATATTATTCTTACCATTCTTCTTCATTGAACTCACATTTAAACACCTTTAATACGACAGGGGAAAAAAAAATACCAGACAAATGAAAACTTTATTCTTAAACAAAAGCTTAGTTGCACGCCGTGGCCGCAAGTTACTTTAATTAGGATTTATAGCTAACACTATCTGTTTCCCGCGGTTTTCTCGCCATTTGTGTATATGTAAGCCAAGGCAAGAATCAGGCAATCATAAATCAGGATTTTTTAAAACCGACCAGTTATAACTTTAGAACTACTTGTTTGTACTAAAGTTGTACTAAAGTTGTACTAAAGTTGTACTAAAGTTGTACTAAAGTTGTACTAAAGTTGTACTAAAGTTGTACTAAAGTTGTACTAAAGTTATAAGCATTCTATTCTTCAGCTTTATTAATTCGTATTATATTATCATTATTAATTATTAAAGTAGATATGAATAGAAAGAGAACTTCTTAGAATAAGATGAGCAAACATCTTTCGCTACATATAATTACAAAATCGTGCGCTCGCCAAGCAAATCTTTTTTATCAATATTTCGCTTCAATTAGGTATGATATCGTTTTCCCTCAAATATAATTTGGAATTATTATTTTTATATTTTTTTCTGGTAAAGATAAAATGAGATTTTTTGGTTACTCAACTTTGCATATGCTGTTTTCGGTGAAATCCAACACTGTTCTGGCAGAGTTTAAAAAAATGTAGACCTCTGTCTCTGGCCCACTTTCTTATCCCTTAATTCATAAAAATAAAAATTTAACTAAAATATGTTTTGGCTCTTTCTCTCTTATCAAAATTGACCGTGAAAGTAAGAGCCAAAATACATTTTAATTAAAACGAGCTTAACATTTTTTATGAATAAGGGGGCTAGTCGAAAGCCCCATTGAAAATGCGGTAGGCCGAAAAAAAAGGACATAAGCTCTCAGTAGAAATTCATATATTACAGGTTACAAGGTCAATTGACCCTGCACACTCCGGTGTCAGAATATTTTGAAACCGCCTCTGACATGGTTTATCCGAAACGAATTAAGTATCTGACTCAGATGATCCGATGATTCAAGCCTACAATGTTCTAAACCACGCTTCCTGTCGAACCCACGACTTCCAAGTCTACAGGCTTTAACCACTGTACCAGGCAGACCACATGATTAATTCAATTTCTATAATTAATATTTAACTAATCAATTTATATTTTATCAGCGATAAGCCTTTGTACTAATTTTCATCTTCGTTCCTGTACAATTCAATGATGTATTTATGAAATTGGTGCAATAAAGTGTTTATTCATTCATTCATTCTAATCCATATTACAAAAAGCTTAAAGCTATGTTTAGAAAGTAGCGGAAGCTTTTAATAAATAACTGTTCGATACTACAAGTTAACCGCGATGGATTTCCAGTATAAAATTAACTCCAAAACCCAGATTTGAACCCCGCTGAGTGTAACCGCTTCTCCACTAACTGTACCCCTAGTATGAGATTTTATAAACGCTGACGCTAGCGACTGCGTTAGGATTTTGTATGGAATTTCTTAGTTGCCTTACTATCCGCCAGGGGCGCTGTACAGGTTTGTCATACAAAATCGCTAACGCAGTCGCTAGCGTCTCCGTTTATAAAATCATACTAGGGGTAAAGATGCCTTTAGGCAGCCTGAAAAATCTGACAGTGTTGTCCACTAACACACCCGGATTATGTTCCTGTTGGTCTGGTTTCCCTGTAAGTGTTACGGAGATCAGACGGCAGTCGCTCCATTGTAAAACCAGTATAGCAAAATCAGGACCATGATTAATAATACCCTGGGCTCTGAAGCGTAAGCTGAAGAATGAATGAATAAACACTTAATTGCACCAATTACATAAATACATCAATGTAAGATGCAACTGGGAAACACGCTCGGGCGAAGAAGACAAAAGACAAGTATGACAACCAGCTGTTTCACGGTTTGTTGCCTCGTATCAAGACAATAAATACTAATTTACTACTTACAGTGTTACTCATAAATATCTTATGGTTTGTAAGCGCAGGAAACGAGTCGTGCTGGAGTTGTCAACATTTTATTATTCTATAGCTTCGTCTAATGATGAAAAGGACGACTTTTAGGGCAGAAAACGGAATTTTACAAAAAAGGGGTTGAAAAAGAAGGTAGAAAACGGAAAAAGCCATTTATGTTTCAGAGCCTTGTGTACGATTTACTTCATAATGCATGATAAGCATTGATGGCTTATTCAGCCTCTTGTTAGGGTACCGTGGCCAAATGGCAAAAACGGAATGTCCACAGCACTGGCAAACGCAGCGTCGAAAAGCTACCTATCAGATGGTGAAATTACCTGAAGAAGGTCACAGGCAGGCGTTGGAGGCAGGCCGCTTTTAACCGGTCGTTCTGGAAATCTTTGGGAAAGGCCTTTGTCCAGCAGTGGACAGCCTGCGGCTGAAATGATAGTGATGATGGTGAAATTCATATTAAGCCCTACACATCAAAATTGCTCTGACTGGGGATCGAACCCAGAACCATTGTAATAAGATAGTTGGAATGTTATGATCTCAATCAATTTAAAAAAATGTACCTTCACTACATAGTATAAAACAAAGCTCGCTTTCTCTGGCCCTATATCCCTATGTACTTAAATCTTTAAAACTATGCATCGGATTTTGATGCGGTTTTTTTTAATAGGTAGAGTGATTCAAGAGGAAGGTTTTTACCCATGCGAAGCCGGGGCGGGTCGCTAGTAAGCTCTAAAGCTGATGATGCAATTAGCAAACACGCTCAGATGAAGAAGAATGTTGTGCACCCCTGACATTCCAACACCCGGAAGCAGGCGAGTGTCATCTCGAGTAATTTCAACCTTTCTAGACATCAACGTAGATATTATCGACATCGACAGCATCTCTATGTAAAGTATAATTGAATAAAATTCAGATTTGCTTTTTGAGTTTTAAAAAGAGTAGGTTTTAAGACGAGACCTCGGTGATCACTAGCGCCACCATCAAATAAAAATCATTATTCACTGAAAACACAAGTTATCAAAAATCCGTCTTATCCTATGTTATTGAGGTTCTTGATCTGAAGTTAATTTTAATCATATTTAATTATTAAATTATAGTTCCATATAGTTACAAATTGCAAAACTGCAAAAAGTGGCCGTTTTAAGCAATAGGATTTTGTATGGAATTTCTTATTTGCCTTACTATCCGCCAGGCTTGTTTATCATACAAAATCGCTAATGAGTCGCTATCGTCTGCGTTTTAAAATCTCATACTCGTTTGAGATACCTTTACCCGTAGGGGTAAAGGTATGATTTTTATGATGTCATAGATCCTTCATATAGTATATTACCAAAATAATTAGCCCAATCTCAATAAGTGGAACCGCCTCATTATTAGTTATTTAACGGTTTTCCTTTCCACGTTTGGTATAAAGATCCAAAAATTTCGCTTTCTACAAACCGGTATTCCGATTCTCAAACCTTACGTGAACTTGTGACCCACTTAATTAAGACAAGTTTTCGATTTTGGTTTAAAACATTGTTGGTATGTTTTAATTTTGTTTTATTAGTTTCGATTTAAAATTTCCATAACCTCACCTCAATCGTTCTTGCATGGTTTTAAGGGATGGTGGTAAGCCACCTGCGTAAGACAGATAACCAGATTACTCTGAATAATGATTTCTTATGTTTTCGCGATTGTTACACATTAAATTAGAATTAGACGAATGTCAACTCAGTCTGCCTGCGACCATGATCTCTGTAAAGTGCTTGAAACGTTAGGTATAAATAAGTAAGCAATAAACGCGATAGAAAACCGTATAAAATAGTTTAATTTAACAGATTACTCTGATACAAGAGTGTGCATGGTCTATCGACCCTGAAACCCACACGATATGAAGATAAACAGAGGTTTTCTGTGCATTTCGAAGGGTCATATGGCTCATTAACAATAATAGCCCTTTTGTTGTTGGATAATGGCGTAATAGGTGACAGTGACCCAAATATGGTACACAAAGCAACGCAGTGATTTTTAGGGTTCTGTACCTCAAAAGGCAAAAACGGAACCCTTAGTCTTTCTTATAAGTATCAGATAAACAACAAAGTGATTTTTCACTTTCTTGTCTGTCTGTCTGTCAAACATTTTTTATGAGCGACGCATAGACGGATTATGTTGAAATTCGTAACATATAGGCCTGACCCTACGATATATTTCGTCTGTAAAATAAATAATTACCTATGTAGATACAAAGCTTACTATTAAAAATATTTAGTACCTATTGAAGCGACAAAGTAAATCTAAAATTGTAAAATTATTGTACAAAGTTAATTTCATGTATATTTTAGTATTAATAATTTATTTGCCAACTAAGTGTCATTTTGGTCTTAAAACTAGTACTTGCACTTTAATACTTAGTCACCTTTTACAGGTATTGCAAATTTGTGGGTGGCGCCTTATAGAATATAAAACAAAATATAATTTTATAATCGTCATATTAATATATATATATATATTATATATGTTTATTTGTGTTTAAGTATCTATTTATATATATTTTATATATATATATTTTATTTTTATTTGTTTTCATTTTCTATATACTCATCTATTGAGTAAAAACTCATGTTTATTAGGAACTCTTTTAGCTTTTTACTAAATGTAGTTTGATTAGTTTCATTTTTTATGTTTATAGGAAGTTTATTATACAGTTTTATTGCCATGTTATGTGGACTATTCTGTAACATTTTAATTCTGGATGGTGGTAAGTATAATTTATTTTTGTTTCTGGTATTTATACTATGAGTTTCATTTACTTTTTTAAATGTATGTAAGTAGGTTTTTTTGAACAAAGGAACATATATCGTGTATGTATATACATGGCAATGTTAGTAATTTATATTTTATGAAGAATGGCCTGCAGCTTTGTATATTTTTGATTTGAGCTATAATTCGAATGTATTTTTTTTGAAGGATAAATAGTCTTTGAATATTTACACTATTCCCCACAACATTATGCCTTATTATTATTAGTACTATAAGAGCTATAAGACATTTATATATTTTATATTCAAATTAGCGTC
Organism: Apomyelois bistriatella; assembly: GCA_947044815.1. Taxonomy (NCBI): domain Eukaryota; kingdom Metazoa; phylum Arthropoda; class Insecta; order Lepidoptera; family Pyralidae; genus Apomyelois; species Apomyelois bistriatella. Next base: position 758,835 of record OX345715.1, on the reverse strand, counting down.
CATTCATATAACACAGCTTTACGTATCAACGGTAGTCTGGAGAAAGTGGTCACTCAACATATATACAAACGTAACTATATAATATTACCTTAATGCAAATTGGATGATTCTAGAAAATAAGCTGCTATGAAAAACAACATTATTATCATCCAGCCCCTTTTTAACCCAATATGCTTTGAATCATACCAGTTTTGATAAAATGTTCATTTCCTACAGTATTTGACCCATAAAATCAAAATACATTGATTTCCATTAATAAAAGTAAGCTATGTAAGATGGCAGTATAATTTCAATTTCACTTAAAATCCAAAATAGTAATAACGCGGGCGTGATAAATAATATTTGTGGATTTAGCCCTAATTACCAATTTTGATGGTAATTTTCCCCGTTGGAAAGCCACACTATCCCCGGGTGATAATATAGGCTACTAGCGACCCGCCCAGCTTCGCATGGGCATAAAAACCTTCCTCTTGAATCACTCTATCTATTAAAAAAAACCGCATCAAAATCCGTTGCGTAGTTTTAAAGATTTAAGCATACATAGGGACAGGAAAAGCGACTTTGTTTTATACTATGTAGTGATGTGTGCATCACGGGCAAAGTCGGGGTGACTGCTAGTTCTCCAATAAAACTAGTAGGCACAATCTCTTAATCTTTTTTCAAGCAATTAATCGATTCCCACAGTTTTACTAGAACAATGAAAACGAAAGTCAACAGATATAAGATCTTAAGGCTCCCATGTTTTAATGACATACACTTCTGTTCATTACTGTAGTTTTTCCAGAGAAAAATAACGATTTAACGATTCAAGATCAGCAAATACAGTTGTCTCGGCACCCAATATGAATTATATCTACCTATATCCATACCAAATTTCATCAACATCGGTCCAGCCTGTTTAGCCGTAACAGACATAATTTTGCATTTATACTATTAAGTATGGATACTAGCATATTATTGATTAAGAAGATCGATAACCTAGCGCGGCGGAAGTGTTCATAACGATAATCCGCGTCAAGCGACGGCGACGGCGAGTGCGCGGCCATTTTTGGATTGGTCGCCATTAGTGGCCTTTCTATCTTGAGCTCCTCCGTACTTCGGAAGGCACCTTAAGACATTGGTCCCGGTTGTTATCGGTAGATGACACATGTTAGTCGATAGGCTATGTAAGATGCCTTTAGACAGCCTGAAAAATCTGACAGTGTTGGCCACTAACTCACCCGGATCATGTTCCTGTGGGGTCTGGTTTCCCTGTAAAAAGGGTAACGGAGGTCAGACGGCAGTCGTTCTATTAACCAGTTCCGTCAAATCAGGACCATAATTAATAGCGTACCCTGGGCTCTGAAGCGTACGCTGAAGATGCTACCAGAAAACGCTCGAATGAAGAAGACTAGCGAATTCTGTAATCTGTGGTATGCATACAGAGTATTTGTTTATGACTATTCTCTTCTGTTACAGAGGCGGCTGATGCTGAAGTCAGTAATTCTGGAAGGTCATTTGAAGAGCTACCCTCGAAGGTAGGCCAGGACATCGAAGAGTCACTAGGTTCTGTCGCCGTCATGATCAATAACGGAATGGCCAGGTATATTACATTCCTCATTTTACCCAGTAGAAAAGTAGCTCTTGCCCGGGGCTTCCTTGGGAATTCAGGGATAAAATATAGCCTGTGTTGTTCCAGGGTCTAAGCAATCTCCATTCCAACTTTCAGCTAAATTGGTTTAGTCGTTTTCCTGTAAAAGAGTAACAAACATCCTTACAAGCTTCGCGTTTATAATATTAGTAGGATTTACTCACAGAAGCTCAAGAATTTAATGAAATGATCGCATTTCATGAAGAATCAATAACATAAATGCTAGCGTCATCTAAATATCGTGGTAGGTGTACAGATCAATCGACCATGCCCACCCTGGTGACAGTTTTTAAGAACCGCCTCTTCTTGACGTGGTTCCTTTTCCGACTAGCAAATGGCAGCCGTAACCAACAGCTTAACGTGCCTTCCGAAGCACGGAATATTCATCATCAGATTGTCTGATAAAAAAGATGATTCTCCTTGCTTCATTAGGCATATGTAGTTGACATGTTACGCCTGTTACCCTTTTCTTCTCGTTTCCTCTCTTGGGTCTGCTGGAAGAGATTTCTTTAGAAATAAGCAGCACCCTTGTACTAATGTTCTTTATTCTATGTTCTTTTCTTTTGTATATTTTTCTGTGTACATGAATTAGAAAATAAATAATTAAATGTTTTAAGTTATGTTAATTTACAATAATAGTACTAATTCATCCATTTCTCCAACAAAAGGTCGAACACTTTCAAAAGAGACCTGCTAATTACCCCCACTTGAAATTTCTCCACTCTCTCCGTCCTTTTATGAAAATCCTTTATGCCAAAAAGAGATGGCTATCTTAATTGTATTTCCTTTTCTGAAATAACCTAAATGGAGTCGCGCTATTTAGAAAACGTGCGTAGGAGTTAAATTTCAACTACCTACTTGAATTAATCATTTTATTTGTTACTCTTTCATACGGCTAAACCGATTTGGCTGAAATTTAAAATGGAGATTGCTTAGACCCTGGAACAACACATAGGCATGTAGCATATGTTGTTCCGTTTCCGTTTATCCCGGAATTCCCATGAGCCCCGGGCAACAGCTAGTATTAAATTATATTCTTGCTTTTCTCATGCTCACTGCTCAGCCCAATTTCGAAAAACTAAGTGATATGTGAGTAAATCCGATGTAGAAAGTGTGAGTGCAGGGTCAATGCCCTGGCTCATTAAGTAGCCATATGCTTAAGCTTGTTTACAAGTAGTTGAAGCCACATCTACTGTGAGTTCAAGCCCTTCAAACGCTCTACATAGTTCTTAAATGTTTCTAAAAATAACTCGTGTTTTGTGTTTCGGTGATTTCTACTAGGTATATTTATCTGACACCCGAAAACAATATATTTCTAAAAGTAACGTAATTTTTATTAATTTAATTCATGTAAAGGCAAATACAAATATAGGAATTTTAAAATTAGGAATTCTATTACAAGGGTGCTAATTATTTCTAAAGAAATTTCTTCCAGCAGACCCGCGATAGGAAATTAAAAACAAAACTATACTTACCTAACCTTACCAATACTACAAATGCGAAATTATGTTTGTCTGACTATCCGTCTGTCTGTTAGCTTTCACGGCTAAACCACAAAACCGATTTCGATGAAATTTGGTATGGATATAGTTAGTTATAGTTATTTCCCCTGAAGGTTCTATCATATCAGACCTTTATCAACTTGTAGTACATTAAAACACTTCACTAGTTGCCCCTACAATAAAAGTTCCCCTCGTTTTGTCTGAGATGCCATCATCAGATTCTAGTATCCTTATCATGGTACCACACTTGGTATATCTCCTTTCTAACAAATAAAGAATCATTAAAATCGGTTCATAAATGACTAAGTTATCACCGAACACACATCACTATTACTATCACTACATAGTATAACTAAAACAAAGTCGCTTTCTTTGTCCCTATGTATGCATAAATCTGTAAAACTACGCAATGGATTTTGATGTGGCTTTTTTAATTGATAGTGATTCAAGTGGAAGGTAATGCTCATGCGAACTCGGGGCGGGTCGCTAGTGAATAATAAAAAGTAAAAATATTTATGGTAGAAGTGAGATAACTCCTCCTTTTTTTGAAGTTGGTAAAAAATGGTAAAAATTTAATTCAAAAGGTTGTTATTAAAATTCTTCACATGTAAATCTCTGATTTGAAACCAATACAGTTCAAATAAACCTTCTACTAGAAATCGGAACACAACTTTCATTTTCACTTCCGTAATCGGGTAAAGGCGCGATCCGTTTCAACCGCTATGCTAACAGATTTCTATGCAAACAGACAGACGGACACGTCGATTGTATATAGCGAGTCACGTTACAGTGCAAATGTTTAATGACATGTTTTATTATTGGAATATTTATCCGACCGCACACAGAAAGGTTATGTTTTCGAGTGTTTGACGTATGAAACTTCTTTAATTATAATTAAACGGTCACTCATTGATTCTACACCCCTAGTCTCTAGTACGAGATTATATAAACGCAGACGCTAGCGACTGCGTTAGCAGTTAGTGCTTAGCACCCGTAGCCAAGTGACAATTTCAAAACGCTAACGAATATCGACAAGAACAAAATGTATGGGATCGACATAAGCTGCGGTAAATCACGTGGTCAATCTTATGTCAATCCCATATTCTGTTCTTGTCGTACCTCGATAACCATTTGCGATTGTTAATTTGTGAGTTTGGCTAAGACCCCAGCGCTGATAGTAAGGCAACTAAGAAATTCCATACATAATCTTAACGCAGTCGCTAGCATCTGCGTTTATAAAATCTCACACTAAGGGTACAGTTGTTCTCAAAGAGTTAGTTATTCTTTAAGTCGCTTCATGGCCATGCCACAGATTTAGATATACCTGAAAATATCTAAATCTCTGCCACTATACTATTATACTACTAGCTTTCGCCCACGGCTTCGCCCGCATGAATTTCCTTCGGCTGTTCCCTTCGGGAACAGTGCTTTTTCCCAAGATGAAAGGTACCTTATGTTTTTCTCTATACTCCTAGCTATGTGTATACGAATTTTCAGAAAGATTGGTTCAGTAGATAGGGTGTGAAAAGGTAACAAACATACAAATATACAAACTCACTTTCGCATTTATAATATTAGTTGGGATAACATCCACAGTAAGAGAAGAAGTGGTATTTTTCTAAGCCTTCTTACTCCATTAATTATTTGTTCACTAACCGTTATATATAATTCTTTCTCAGAGCGCTAAGCAGAAAACACGACAGCGGCGGCATCGACAGCATAACGATATCAGCGAACACAGGAGACAAGAAGATGAAGAAAAAGAAGCAAAAACCAGCCAAAATCCACCTCGTTCATCCAGTTATGATGGTGAAGAAACAAGAAAAAGGTCGTAGCTTCGGCAGAGTTCAATCCTGGGTGGTAGGAGATAAGGTTGAAGATCGTACTGAAGAGGTTCATGGTGTAGAGAGTTCTACTGTTGGTTTGAGGAAAGGCCGTGGGTTTTTAGAAGATCTCTGGTCTGCGGGTCAGGATGTTTTGGATGAAACTGCTGAGCACGCGTTGGAAAGGGATAAGAGTGAAGATGGGGTTGAGGATAAGAGTTCCTTGGCAGGTGGGTGTTGGTATTGTAGATTAGATGTATTTTATACTTCGCTTATTTATGGTCAAGGCCACCTAGGGGCAAACCACGAACGCGCTAGACCGACCCTCTCCTTGCAGCATTGAAATGTAACACCCAAGAGGCCATAACCGGGCACAGAATACATATGACTGGAGGATACTAACTGCCAGCTTGGATTATGGTGGTCACGCCCCTTAGCTATGAGGAACACGACTTGAAAGAAGAATAATTTATTCTAGGTATTTCCCTTCGAGACCGATTCAGAAATGAGGAAATCCATAGGAGAACAAAAGTTGTCGATATAGCCCAGCGGATTAGCTTTTTAAAGTGGCAGTGGGAAGGGCACATATCGCGACGAACCGATGGCCAATGGGGCAGAAAGGTTCTCGAATGTCGACCACACACCGGCAAGCGCAGCGTCGGACACCCATCGACTTAGGTGACAATTGATCCCGACCAGATGACCTGAAGAAGGTCGCAGGCAAGCGATGGATGCAGGCCGCCTTCCAACCGGTCGTTCTGGAAATCTTTGGGCCAGGCCTATGTCCAGCAGTGGACATCTCGGGGCTGAAATGAAGATGATGATTTATTTAATACTAGGAGTATGAAACAGAATTGCCTCCATGGTCCAGTGGATAAAGAGTTTGCTTGCAGACTCGAAGGTCTTGGGAAAGCGAAAGGATAATTTGTTTGTTTCTAGTTTGGTTAGGACATTGCAGGCTTGAATCACCTGATCGTCTGATAATAAAGATGATTTCGTGCTTCGGGAGGCACATTTAGCATTTGTTCCCGGCTGCCATTTAGCAGAGGTGGTTCCGAAGAACTCTGAAACCTGGGTATGCATGGTCGATTGACCGTGTCACTAAATGATAGAAATGACTCAGTGTCGCCTAAAGCCCTAGATTTCAAATTTTCGACTTAAGTTTCAAGTTTTTTCTTATGTTATAGGATCCGACGCTGAAGACTTGATATATACTAAGATTTACAGGTTAAGCAAAAAGAGTTTGGATTAATTGATGATTGGTAGCCTTTAAGCATGTATTTGGTCGAAGCATGTTGCATTTGTATGTCTGTTTGTGTATTAAATTAGATTTTCTTTGTTTTACTCTCTTTCCTAAATGAAAAAAATGTGATGCACGAAAGTATATGGAGATTCATATCTAGAAAATATTATATCTGTAAATGTTAAGGCAATTGCAAATTACTGTAGTGTATGCATGTTATAATATGTATTTCGTATCGTATTAGCTTATTAGGTATTCTTAAATACTTGTATTAGTATGGATTACGGTAATTAGGCTAAAATTTTCACTGATTTCAGTAAACCAATGTCTGTTTCGAATATTCTAGAACAAAGAGGGAAAAAGAAGAAGAAGAAGAAGGCTATCCTCAAGCTGCTGATCCTCGGAGCTGTTCTGAAGGCGAAGATTGGAACTATTCTTCAGATACTGTCCTTCAAACTGCAAGTAAGCTCATTTTCACTGTCTCCCAATTTAGTATGTATTCAGAACCTGATCTAAGTCAGAATCAGTCAGAACCCCTATCATGAGATATTTTAAACGCAATCTATATTTCTTGATCCATTTGGGGCTTAGCCAAAGTCACATTTTCAATACGTTGACCAAAATGTATGGGATTGACATAAGATTGACCACGTGATTTGTCGCAGCTTATGTCAATCCATACATTTTGTTCTTGTCGACATTCGTTAGCGTTTTGAAATTGTGACGTTGGCGAAGCCCCCTGTAGAGGTTTTAACTTAGAAAACGATTGGGTAAAAAACATAGATTTAAAAAACAAATTGCGTCACTGCCGTGCGCGAGATTCCTAGTTCTATGGTAAAAAAAATATTGTGCCAAATCTGAGAAATTCCATAAAAACCCTAACACAGTATTAGCTAGCGGCTTCGTTAGAAATATCTCCTTGTAAGGGTAAGGATACAGGTTCTGCTTAGGGATCCGTACATAAAATCTAAAAACGGGTAGTTATTTACTTAAGCCGAACACAGTCGAAATGTGTCTCTAAATTCAGAAAAGAAATTCATGATATTGAATGTACAGACCCTATCTAATATTTAATCCCAGAATCGCAAAGATTTTGTGAATAAACATTAATATTCAGTGGTCAGTTTTTTTTGCATATCCCGTTTTCTATACTCTTGAAGCTTAAAGCATTAAACTAACTGGAGTAGACCGAAAGGGGACCCCCTCCGTCAAAAAAAAACCCCGCCGGTCATACGTTTTTTGCCCCCATTTTCCCCTAATCAAAGTCTCGAAATGGAGACTCGCTCGCTTCGCTCGCTCGGTCAATTAGTTGGATAGTACAAGGGTGCTATTTTTTTTTCTTTTTGATGTGGCAATAATCCACAAAATGGCAATCAAACTTATAGCCATTTTTGCCAGTATCAAGTTTTATTTGAATGTTCTTCATTTAGTCGAGTCACAGTGTCAAGTCATGTCTAGTAAAGTTAGTCAAGGGCTAAGTGAAGCGGTGGAAGTATCACTTAGCATTATCTTAGGAGATTTTGGTGACAAGGATTAAAGTCACTTATACGACATTGTACCACTTCCCAAAACTCACGCTTGTTCACGAACACTTAGCGAATAATAATCTACCTTTATTATGCACAAATACTCGAAAAAACACAAATATTAGGTAATAAATACATTGACGATAACTGAGTGACTTTAGATTGGCGCCATAACTCCAAAGGGTGCTTATTTTACCAGAAATCTCTTTCATAAGACCCGTCACTAATTGTTTGTCATTTTCCCCAGGTGAAATTCTTCATCATCGCTCTTCTTGGCTTGGGCATCAACCTGGCGAGGTTATGGATTGACATTAAGAACAAGCACCAACATCAACCACAGAAGGTCAGTTTTTCATCATCATTTTTATTTTATTTATTTACTAGCTGTTCCCCGCGTGGGAGTCGGTTATATCGCGCCCAAAAGTAGCCTATGTTTGACCTCAGGTCGTCAACTACATCCCTAACAAATTTCATCACAATCGGTCCTGCAGTTTAGCCGTGAAGAGGTGACAGACAGACAGACAGACTTTCGCATTTATAATATTAGTATGGATAGTATGGATTTAATTCCAACACCAAAAGAATATTTACATATTTTTTCTTTGCCAAACTGATTGGCAGTTTGTCGGCAAAATTGTAAGTTTCGCTTTTACAATAACCCTTATACATATGTCAAACATGTCAAATACATTAATAGTTAAATTTTATTTTAAACATAAATTTGGCGCAACACGCAAAGCCGAATCAGCTTTCTACGACCCACTGCTGGACATAAACCTCCCACAGTCTACACCAACCTTTTATATTCTGAGCCACCGCAAACCTGTACCCATAGTATGACATTTTATAAATGTGATTTTGTATGACAAATCTACAACGGCCCTGGCGGATAGTAAGGCAACTAAGAAATTCCATACAAAGTCGCTAACGCAGTCGCTAGCGTCTGCGTTTATAAAACCTCATACTAGGGGTACTTACAGTTCATGACAGTAGTTTTTTTTTTACTTGCGACCCGCCCCGGCTTCGCATGGGCATAAAAACCCTCCTCTTGAATCACTCTATCTATTAGTAAAAACCGCATCAAAATCCGTAGCGTAGTTTTAAAGATTTAAGCATACATAGGGATTTATAAGGACAGAGAAAGCGCTTTGTTTTATACTATGTAGTGATACTGATAGTGAAGCCAAACAAGCCCCTAATATTTTTTTTTTACTGCTTTATACGCTTTTTTTTAGACTGAAATATGACATTTACTTATTAATTCAACATATGTACTTACACTATTAACTAAGCATTTTCCCAGCTTAAATAAATAAGCTATTTTTATTACTGCCCGTCTGCCAAACGTCAACCCTCTTTAGGAATGCCGTTGTTAGAATCCGCCACCAATCAGACAGAAGTAAGGAACTCAGTCCCTTAATCGGATTTGACGATAAGAGAAGATAGAGTCGTCTACATTAAGCCGGATACCAGGATACCATATAATCTGCGGAAGTGCTAAGTAATATCAATAGTAAAACATCTAGCATTCATTTCTAGCACAAATAGATAGATAGAGACAAAGTGCTGTCACAGTTTTTAGCTACCAGGACACCATATAGTCTGCGGAAGTGCTAAGTAATATCAATAGTAAAACATCTAGCATTCCTTACTAGCACACATAGATAGAAAGAGACAAAGTGCTGTCACAGTTTTTAGCGATGAACTTAATGGGAACCCACGGTTTACCGGTGTCGGTTAGCGGGTTAAACCAGAAGTTCCCGTTAACTTAACTAGGAGCTTTACGAGCTTTGATAAATCACATATAAATAAGATCCATGTAATGCTTAGATGTATTATCGCACATACATAAATTGGATACGACCACCGCTCCGGATGGTACCTGATTCAAAGGCTCTCCATTGCAATTCAAAGAGGAAACGCAGTGAGCATAATGGGTACCTTTGAGCCGTTTTATTTGTTACTAGCTGTTCCCCGCGGCTTCGCCCCGCGTGGGACTCGGTTATATCGCGCCTAAAAGTAGCCTATGTTTGCCCTCAGGTCGTTAACTACATCCCTACCAAATTTTATCACAATCAGTCCAGCAGTTTAGCCGTGAAGAGGTGACAGACAAACAGACAGACAGACTTTCGCATTTATAATTTTAGTATGGATTGTATAGTATGGATATGGAAGTATGGATTTTTTTTATGTCTATGTTTGTATTTGAAGTGTACATGATTTAAAAAAAAATGAATAAAAAATAAATTGGATTGGTCGCCACCTCGCCACTAGTGGCATTTCTATCTTGAGTTGGTCCCGGCTGTTATCGCTAGATTGCAGTCGTTAGGCTATGTCAGATGGTTAGGCAGCCTAAAAAATCTGACAGTGTTGTCCACTAACACACCCGGGTCATGTTCCTGTGGGTCTGGTTTCCCTGTAAAAAGTGTTACAGAGGTCAGACGGCAGTCGCTCCATTGTAAAAACCAGTACCACCAAATCTAGGACCATGATCAAAGCGTACGTTTTACACCTAAACGTAAGCGATGAAGGTAATAGGCTAGTTAACTTGTATTTTGTTTTTGTTTAAAATAATTATTTTCTATTTGTTTAGATTGAAACAATTATATTTCCATATTTTTCTGAGCCCTCTAAGGCAGCCAAACTTAATTTTAAGAGTTCCCTTTTAAAATCCTATCGAAAACACCGTCGGCCATTTTCGCAGAGTTTTGCGTTGTAATTTTTCTGTAAAGGTGCTATTTTTGAAACCTGATTCTCGCTAAGAACCACAGAGTCGCATCAAAATCATGCGATTTCACAGTCTTATCGAATGAAAATCATTCAATTACCCTTTGAACGAATGACAGAAGAGAAAAATGGGTCTGTTTACAGCAATAATTGTGTCACGTCATGGCGGATGATGGCCGGCCCGTTTTGACAGTTCCGAATTTTAAGTAAATTTGAAATTGAAATTATAATGCAATCTTGCATTTTTTTAACGGAGATCGATATATTTCGGTTTCGTGGGTCAAATAATGTAAGAAACAAACATTTGTCGCATAAAAATTGATATGAGTCAAGTAGCCTATTGTTATATTTCTGTTATGGGAAATATTTTGTATTGTATGATGATAATGACGGGTCCTCCGTGATCTTAAACTTAGTAAATTATATATCAACGAATGAAAGGTCATCGTATCAAGAATAAGGTGCCTATAGACAGTGAAAGGTAAAAACAAAATAACTAAGAGGTCAGTGAACCCAGTCAATGAAAGCTTCACGACTTAAGTATAAAACAAAGAACAGGGGGGTTACTACCTCTTAAAACGATGCAAGATCCAGTGAGTAAGCGAGGCAGCGCAATACATGATGTAAGGCGACATCTCTCTTATTTAATCGTTCTTGCTTGGTTTTAAGAGATGGTGATAAGCCACCAGTAGGTACTTTTAATATGGAGATTTTATAAACTGCGTTTATATAATCTCATACTAGGAGTATCTACTGTACATTTTGATGTGGTCTGTTTTTAAACCAGAAACTAAATCTCAGCAACCAGTTCTCATAAGCACAGAACAGAGAAATTGTCCGAATAGAAATGTTTTGACGCGGATTTAGTTCCAGGATCAGTGTGGCAGCGTATTCTCTCTTCTTGTCTTCAATTAATACATGTAAACCACACCACACCTTATTATAAATGTATTACGTAGTTTATAACAAAGCCACCTAATATTATCGACCAATAACAATGGCAATAAATGACCCAATCAAATTCACCGCCCATTTTTTCTGTGTGAAACGTTGGCTCGCAAGCCAAACTAGTGACACGTTTTTCGTGCGCTATGCCACTTCTTGCTAATATTTCTAAATTCAGTGGTGTTAAGTTTGCTAAGATGTAGTGAATGACTATGAGAAATTTCGCCCTTTCTCGTTAGAAACCTTTTCCTTGATGATACATTATCATGTTCGTGCAAATGAGCATAGTCGTGTAGTAATGATATTGTTGTACTTGTAAGTGACTTTTCTTTTCAACCGACTTCCAAAAAAGGAAGTTCTTAATTTGGCTGTTTTTTATGTTTATTACCTTAAAGAATGATGGCGGAATTTTTACGAATAAAAAAAAAAAATACGGATGAGTTGATTTTTTTTTTACAACATCATAAGAGTCCCAGAAATACATTTCTGTAAATAAAATATTTTTAAACCCCCGGGAAAAAAACTAGATTTTTATTATAAATTATGTTACCAGAACTTAAATATGGCAATGTAGAAAGTGAAACATTCGCATAGAGCCACGACTTACAACTACCAATGTCACTGTCATTCAAACTGACTTGAACTCTGTAGATTGCGGTCTACATAAAGAAAGTGCAAAGCAATAAATATATTGACTTTCCTAATATCCTAACCTAGTACTCTACTATAATCAATTAAATCAACTGTCAATGTCGATTTGACAATGCTAGCAACTGTCAGAGTGACATGATCTTTCAGTTCAGTTGTGGTTGGGTGGGTTTTGTTTTAAATATGGCGATGGAAAATGAAACAAAAGGACGACTTTTAAAAAACGGGATAATAAAAAAACCCCGGGGTTTATAATTATTTAGTGGTGGTAAACGTGTAATTAGTTAAGTGTTCTTGCTAATGCGATTTGTTTCAAGTTATCTATATTTTTTGTTTTTTTTCGTACAAACGATGTATGGGGCTTCGCCAGGATTCTTTCCGTCATATTTTTTTCTAATCTGTCAGTTCGACCTCAGTAAAAAAAATGGAAGTCGGTTTTTGTTTTTTTGGGAGTCATATATTAGGCAATGTATGTTCCGATATTAATAGTTAGAGTAGCATTTCAAAATATATTGTATTCCGTGAATTTGACGTTTTAAGAATTTGTCATTTTAGGGCATTGACGTTTTGCGATTGACTCTACATTGAACAATTAAAGGTAACAGTGTCAGTTGCACTTTCTCCTGCATCCGTATCGCGGTGTCAAGGGGTCACCGAGTGCATTGCTGATGCAACTAAATGCAAGGTCACGAGTATAGCTCTCTTTTTAACCGGCTTCGCGAAAAAGAGGTTATGAATGCGACTTCCAATTTAATCCCTTTTGCTATTGCAAGATGAGATCCCTTCAAGCAGTTTTTTTACATCGAACTATATATAAAAGAAAGTTTTTTTTAATCTAACACTAGTAATACTAACACGTAGTTACACTATATATAACTCAAGAACGGCTGAACTGATTTAGCTGAAAATTAGTGGGGAGGTAGCTTAGAACCAGAAGAAGGACCTTTCGTTCCGGGAAAAAGTTCACTAAGGAAGTTAACGTGGGCGAAGCCGCGGGCAAAAGCTAGTATTTAATAGATTCGGGCGTTACTTTGCTGAAGTCAAAGTTACAAGTAATTATCAAATTACTGTGCGTGCTTCCGCCACCAGTTAGTTTATGCAAACTACTGCCGGCGCCCACCCACTACTGTTAGTCCCAGCATGCCCGCCACCATTAGTTTGTATCCTCTCGAATCCTGCCGAATTTCTCCAAGGCCCACAAGTAAATGGGTGCACGTTTAAATCCCAACTAAGTAATATTACAAATACGAAAGTGAGTTTGTAGATTTGTTTGTTACCGCTTCACGCCCTATCTACTGAACCAATCTTCCTGAAATTTCCCATACACATAGCTAGGAGTATTGAGACGGAAAGCGTACCTTTCATCCCGGGAAAAAGCACTGTTCCCGAGGGATATTCATGCGAGCGAAGCCGTGGGCGAAAGCTAGTAAATAAATAAATAACGTTAATTTCGGACCACATTGATCCATAGTTCTGTGAGTAACGATTTACTTAGCCTATATTTAAGTTCGTGATGCCTTGGATTTGTCATTTTCGTACCTGCCAACTAGGGTCCTAGGATGTTTTGCCACAGTACCCAGCGATGTCAGTGCCTCCCACCCTACAAACAGGAACATTACAATGCTAGCTGCTGATTGGCGGTAGAAATAGGGATTAGAACAGTGTTGGCCACTAACACGCATGAAAAAGAAAGAAATAATCCTTCGATTTTCAAATTGATAAAAGAAAACAACTTAAAAATAAGCAAAAGAAAAATTTAAAACACCAATTAGTCAAATTGAAATCCTCGCTCAGCGTACACTTGCGAAGCGAAGCGAAGCTTTAGATATAGGGAAAAGGTACCCAATAAGAACAGTGTTGGCCAATAACACACATGAAAAAAAAAATAAGAAAACTACCTTCGATTTTCAACTTAGAAAAAAGAAAAAAACTTTAATATCGGAACAAGAAAAATTAAAACATCAATTACATAGTCAAATTGAAATCCTCGCACGGCGTAGTCGGCGTACACTTGCGATCATTAAACTAGATTTGTGACACACATCCTCCACTTTCTTTTACCGGCAGTGTACACTACACGGCACGCCAAAAAATGCAACGCGTTATTTTAAATTTAATTGCTTTTCGTGATAAACTGTGATAAATTCTGCTTTTGCGTTGAAATCTATACATGTATGACTAGCAGTTCACCCCGGCTTCGCCCGTGGTACATACATAGCCTATGTCACTCAGGGTAAATGTAGCTTTCCCATGGTAAAAGAATTATTGAAATCGGCACGAATTTCTGAGTTTATTTAATAAAAACACAAGAATACAAATCTTTCCTCTTTACAATATTAGTATAGATATAGATTATAAATAGGTATTGGCTAAACAATTATGTAGTCAAGGATATATGATATTACTAGCGACCCGCCCCGGCTTTGCATGGACATAAAAACATTCCTCTTTATCTATTAAAAAAACCGCATCAAAATCCGTTGCGTAGTTTTAAAGATTTAAGCACACAAAGGGACATAGGGACAGAGAAAGCGATTTTGTTTTATACTATGTAGTGATAGTGATAACACATTGATAGTAAAATTAACGTTTATTTAATTATACCGGTTCTCATAAACAATTCCAAACACATTCGTTCTGATTTCTTAATTAAATGCATATAGCTCAGTGGAGCAAAATGGAGTTGAATTCTATCACACAGATTCATACTTTCACGTCTTTATTCCTTACGGGATAGACAAAGCCTTCTGCTTCATCTGAGCGTGTTTCCTGGTTCCATCTTCAGTTAACGCTTTAGAGCTCAGGGTACGCTTTTAATTATGGTTCTGATTTGGCGGTACGTTATTACAATAAAGCTACTGTCGACTGCAGTCTGACCTCCGTAACCCTTTTAACAGAAAATAAATGTATTTCATTTTCAATTAAAAATTATTTTCAACTAAGTATAAAATTGATCTAATCATCCTATTTGTATTACGTAATGTATGGTATGGATCATTTAATGCTTACATGACAAATAATCTCACAGTTTCTAAGATATTGATTTGGAACAAACTCCCATTGGAGGTCAAGACGTCGTCCTCACTACATTCCTTCAAATTTAGGGTTGGGGAATACTTCGAGCGTTCGGACTTGAGTTGATTTATAGTATAGGATAAGTAACTTTTGTGTTGTAACTAGTTTATAATTTCATATGTGTATTCTTTGCGATGTACCCTCTTTAATGCCCATGTACTCTTTTTCCTTTATTATACAGGTTGACTGGAAGAGATCCCTGTTATGGATAAGTCCGCCTTTTGTTGTATCATCAATGTTCTTTCTGTACAATAGTTTTTACATACATACATACATACATACATAACTTTAAGATAGTGGTATGCAACTTAGTCATGCAAAATTTATAAACTGTGGTTTGTGCGGTGGATCCTTTTCTCTTAAACTTTCACCTGTCCTTCTTCCAACTGGTTGTACGTATAAGATCCGTTATCTTAAGGCGTGTATGGACTTGGGTCGCCCTTTTCAATGGTAGTCATGATTATAAGATAAACATGAATAATTAGCATACTTAGTAGGTAGTTAGGTACAGTCAGCCAAACATAGCCATTAGTATTTTGAATTTTGACATTATTGAGAATATAATTAGTACTTCAATAAAATCGGTCAAGTGCTAGTCGAATTCGCGCCATGAGGGTTCCGTACACAGAGAAATTGCATTATATCCTCCTTATTTCCTTACCACCACACAATTACATACATATAAAATATAATCTGGTAACATACATACAAAAAAAAAACATGGCGACGATTTGAGAACCTCATCCTTTTTTTAAAGTCGGTTAAATTTTAAAAAAATATTTTTATTTTTTTAAATTTAAAAACAAATATGAGTTTTGGCGCCAAGCTAAAGTCGCTCAGTTATCGTCATTGTATTTATTTTCTAATATTTGTGTTTTTTCGAGTATTTGTGCATTATAAAGGTGGATTATTATTCGCTTAGTGTTCGTTAACAAGCGTGAGTGTTGGGAAGTGGTACAATGTCGTTAAGTGACTTTAATCCTTGTCAACAAAAAAAAAAAAACAACAAATATTCAGTTTTTAGATTTATTCCTAAATAAATGATGTGTGATAGTGCTTTTTACCAAATTTCTCACTTCCAACCGGTCACACTAGAAATCTTGGGGCTATATGTCCAGCAGTTTACACCCTGCAGCTGAAATGATGAATACGTACTCATACCTTATGTTTTTTTCTCCACCAGGTCATATACTATGAGCACGCCTCCCACCAGCATCATTACGACCACGAAGAGGAGCCGCACGGCTGGGGACCCTGGTCCAGGAGTATGGAGCCTGAAGTGGTTAGTTCATTATCTCTTTCTTATTATCATCATCATCATAACTGCCTCCGTGGTCCAGTGGTTAAGGCGTTTGTCTGTAGACCCGGGGGTCGAGGGTTCGACTACCACGGGAAGCATACTTTGTTTAGTTGTTTCCAGTTTGGTTAGGACATTGCAGGCTTGAATCACCTGATTGTCTGACAAAAAAGATGATTCCGTGCTTCGGAATACACGTTAAGCCGTTGGTCCCGGCTGCCATCTGGTAGTCGTTAAAGGAACCATGTCAGAGGCCGAGAGGCGGTTCCGAAAAACTCTGACACCAGGGTGTGAGATCATGGTCGATTGACCTTGACACCTACACGAAATGAATGAATCATCATCATATCGTGTAGGCGTCACGGTCAATCGACCATACACACCCTGGTGTCGGAGTTCTTCGGAACCGCCTCTCGACCTCTGACGTGGTTCCTTTATCTACTTTAAGATGGCAGCCGGGACCAACGGCTTAACGTGCCTTCCGAAGCACGGAATCATCTTTATTATCAGACAATCAGGTGATTCTAGCCTGCAATGTCCTAACCAAACTGGAAACAACTAAACAAAGTATGCTTCCCGTGGGATTCGAACCCACGACTCCCGGGTCTACAGGCAAACGCCTTAACCACTAGACCACGGAGGCAGAGTCTTATGATTGACTGCTAGATAATGCTAGCATTTAGTTCGCCAATATATTATTTAATTTTAGAACATAAATATTTTTTTTAATATACCATAGAAAGCAAGTAGGCCAGCTCTCCTGATGGCAAGTGGTTACCGTAGCCTGGTAAGAAGTGGTAGATAGCAGTTTTCTTTAATGGCAGCTCAGAAAGATTGACCAGGGCAGCAGAAAGTCGAGGTAGTACTAACGTGTGAGTGTAAAGATTGTCCAATCATTCGAAATTTCCACGGGAACAATTCTTTGCGTCTACCAAGAGATTTTATAAACGCAGACGCTAGCGGCTAGAGGAATAGTAGATTGTTATTCTAGGGAGGAAAGGAATAATTCCCATGCGTAGCGAGGGTAGTTATAGTCCGAACAGGAATTATTCCTTTTACTCATATTTAACACTCTACTTTTCATTTTGAATATTTAACATTTTGAACATAACAAAAGTAAAATAGGAAGTTTTTCTAAATGAATCATAATAAAAACATAACTATAAATTTTATTATGTTGATAATTCAGTTTTAAATTTTAAATCTAAGCGCACGGAAGTTAGCAGGCCAAGTTCCAGTAACAGGCCGTGCGCATCCGTGCACCATTTACACCAACCGTTCCCACAAAGCAAATACACAGCCTAGGTTCCACCTTATACACAAATCAGACAAATACTACTTTCCGAGTGTAAGAAATGAAAAATATTTTAGTACTTACGTGTTTAATTTAATATTTCAGGAACCCGACATTGAAATAGATGTAGATGGCTCCAACACCCCATATAGAGCGCAGGAACGACCAGCGACGATATACCGCCCACTTCTGACAAGAGACTAATCCTGGCTATTTCTGCATTCCTGGTACATCAGGCAAAGAAACTCGCTATTAGGCGGGCCGTAAGCCTGTGTGCCCTAATTTAGGCATATGACCACCATTTGCAACTGGGACAGTTTAAATCATTATAATTGAAATGAGGAAATTAATTATTTTTCTGCTGAATGCACAAGTTAATTCCGTATTTGGTAAGTACCTACTTAATTAATAGTCTACTATAATAACTTATAGTCATAATAGCGATTACTTTCAATGTTTTGTACTGAAGAAATAAGACAAGATTGTTTTAAAAAAATACACGGCAAAATGAATCAAGTCATTGACATATTTTAATACATAAATTTAAATAAGTTGTAGATTGTGGTCAAAAAGTAATACCGTTCTTACCTTCCTACCTATAATAATTTATTTAATAAAAAAAGGCTAGAACATGCAAAAATAAAATGTCTAAATTATTAGCTATTTTGTAGGTGCTGCGCACTCAATATTTATTATGTATATTTAATGTACATTTATTTAAGACCTTAGTAATAGTTTCTTTAATTTCGATATTCCAAAATATGTACCGTGAAGTACAAATTCTAAGAAATAGAAATATTTTTCTTGAGCCAGTCAGTTAGATTAATTTAAGTTATATTAATATTTGGTATTTAAAAGCTATAATTTAATTTAAAGTTTACATTACCCGTAGTTTAAAATTAAGAGGCTTTACATAAATGTTGTACCTAATTACGTAATTAAATACTTAATTCTCATTTTATACTACTAATTGGCAACGCCATCTCAGATTATAAGTTTTGAAATGCGATTTTATCGTTTACGCAGACTGCGAAAAGTTGTTTTCGAATTTTGCTAAACGATGTCTCTTACTAAGTATTCAAAGTTAATTTATCAAGAAAAGGATCATTATAAAATTATATCATTCGAATTCTATGTATTAGTCATTGAGAAATTTTACTCGTAAGTTGTTATATTACCCTTATTCATAAAAAAATTAAACGTTTTGAATTTAGTTTTTATGAAAAAGTGGCTATTTAGTGCAATTAATTCAGTTCATTCAAATTTACTATATTATATTTGGATTTAAGATCTAATTTATTAAAATTTTGTTTTTAGATTAAAATAGTATGTAAAATAACAATTTTGTTATCAAAAATAGGCTAGTTGAGGCCATAATGTGTATATGATTTATTTATTATGTATGACTGAGTTGTATGGCTATTATTTATTGAATAAATATTTTTTACTTAGCTTTAGTGTTTTATTCACCAAAGAATACTGCGTCAAATAAATCGGATGTATTTGCCGAAGGGCTTAATTTTAAATGACCTGCTGTCCTGATGTTAACCTTCTTATTATTTACTAGCTGTTGCCCGCGGCTACACCCACGTGGTACTCGGTTATATTGCTCCAAAAAGTGGTCTATGTTTTACCCCTGGTCCTTAACTATTTCCATACCAAATTTCATCAAAAATCGGTCCAGTGGTTTAGCCGTAAAAGCGTAACAGACAGACAGATAAACTTTGGCATTTTTAATATTAATAAGTATGGATACAGACTTCTCTTTTCTTTTGGATAGCTTTCTCACACTAATCGGTAGTCTGGTTGCTGAATTGTATAAGTATTGGAAAAAAATCTCTATAAAGATCAGACAACGAAACCAAAAAATGCTTGAAATGTTAACGAGCTCCATTTAAAAAAGGACCGTATCACCAAAACCTAAGATATACATACTATCAATACTATGTAGCGAGCGGTCGCGCAAGTGTGTGAACCGACTGTCGATATTAATAGAATTTTCTTTTAGGCTATGAGAATAAAGTCCATTTTCAATGAAGCCAGTAAATTACACAAACATTTTTCCGTTTTTCTAAGTACACAATAAAAAACGTTAGTTATAAAAAACCAAAAATATATTTTCTCATTGAT
The DNA here is from genome assembly GCA_947044815.1 of Apomyelois bistriatella. Classification (NCBI taxonomy): domain Eukaryota; kingdom Metazoa; phylum Arthropoda; class Insecta; order Lepidoptera; family Pyralidae; genus Apomyelois; species Apomyelois bistriatella. The sequence continues at coordinate 738,995 of OX345715.1, read as the reverse complement.
ACACAAACAATACACATACAGGCACTAAACTACCGCGGCGAATATCTCGGATTTTCTGGCGCGTACGTAAAACTCCTTAGCTCGTACGAGACGCCATTTTGATTATCATACCCTATCTCTCTCATTTCGCTCGAAAAATCACCACAACCACCAAAAACTCTATTCGGAGATCTAACAACCATTTTCTTCTCTTCTACACTCCCAATGGTCGATAATTCGCTACCGTTGTTCGATAAATCACTATCATTGGTCGGAATTTTCGACGCTTCGTCCTGATTGGCCGGAGCGTTTTCTTCTCGTTTCTTATTGGTTGTTTTGCTGTCGTTTGGCTTGTTATTGGTCGGAATGGGTCTGAAGAGAGCGGAATGTGCCGTCGCCGTGTCTAAATCGGCCTTTCTAGATACTAATATACGTATATCAGTGTGAAGATACAGTTTGCCGGATTTTGACGTCATAAATCTGGAAAGAGAAAAAAAAATACACGATTAAGCTACTAAAGATAGGTCAAGTGTCTTTGGGCTTAGAGACATTGCCTTATTGGAGGAGGCGGCTTGGCTGACACCAATCTAAATGTAGAAATATCTAAACTGTCATTTTCTCCTGGTAATTTCGAAGTAGCCTGTAGAGTTAGTACACAGAGAGAGACAGGATCGGACTACAGTTTTTATCAGCACAATTTATAATGCCCTGGTAGTATGCAAATAAAATAGTTGAAAATATCTAGAATTTTCTGTTACCTAATGAATGAGGTTAACAAATCCACTAGAATCTCCTGAGGAGAAGTGGAAACTTCCCCGGTTCGCTTAAAAAAATGTCAGAAATAGGAGGTAGCAATAGCTAACTCCTAAATTGTTAGTTTCTTCTGGTATTTTGGGAATCGCCACAAGAAATAATAGTAGTTGAGTTAACTGCAAGAAATGTCTCCTTGCAAATCAGCACAATTCATGTTGCCCTAGTACTTATGCAGCTAAAATGATTTTTTTATACAATTTAGTAGGAAAGCAGATATACGGCCCACCTGATGGTAAGCGGTCACTGTAGCCGATGGACACCTGCAACAATCGGAGTGACACGTGCGCATTGCCAATTCTGTTCACGTAAAAAGACATTAAAAAATCTAGATCTTTTTATCTTACCTAAGATGAATCAAGTATCTGAGCCACTTGTGGATCTCCTGAGGAGAAGGCGGATCCGCCCCGGCCGGCATATACAAAGTCCTTTGCCTCAAAAACGTGCGAGCCAACGGGGGCATATTAGTCAACTCGTATAGCACCACGAACATCTTGACCAGGGTTCCGTGAGGGTTGAATAATGACACTTGGATGGTCCCGGAGCGGGCTACTCGGTAGCCAGTTGGCCCTAGGTTTATGTGGCCCTGGAAATAATGGGTAGTAATTTAGGTTATGCAAAATCAATATTTTTTTTTATACTACTAAGTATATAGGCAATCTCTCTGTCTCTCTCTCTTTCTTTAGCGCTTTCCCGGATGCGTCCTCAGCTGATTACTTCATAGCCCAGGGTACGTTCTAATCATGGTCTAAAGTTGGTGGCTCTCAGTTGGTTTCTTTTACTGAACTAGTTCAGCCATTAGGGGGCGGCAATAGCTCCTAAACTGTCATTTTCTCCTGGTACTTTCAAAGTTGCCAATGAAGTTAGTAGACAGAAAGTGCCCAGTTTTCTTTATCCAGAGTCCAGAGTACTATCGTCTGTCTGCATATGAGCACAATTCATAAAGTCCTAAGAGAAATCTCACCACTAACTCCTAAACTGTCATTTTCTCTTGGTATTTTCAACCTTGCCAGTGAAGTAAGTAGACAGAGAACTCCAAGACATGCCCAGAGTAATCTATCGTTCATATAATGAGCACAATTCATGATATCCTAGTACTTAAAGCAAATTCCTCACGGCGCATAAAACAACACAAAAGTGTGGTGGACAGAAAGCACCTGACGCTCCGAGCTAACTCCTTAACTGTCATTTTCTCCTGGTATTTCCGAAGTTGCCGGGGTAAAGTTAGTAGACAGAGAACTCTAAGATTTGCTTCTCTCTCTTTGCCCAGAGATCTATCGTTCGCATTATGAGCATAATTCATGATATCCTAGTACTTAAGAGAAATGTCTCACCATATAAGGAGCGTTGGTGCCACCTGGCGCATAGAAGAACACGGTAACCGGCAGTCGCTTGTGTGGCGGACAGAACGCACCCGACGCTCCTAGTTCAGCTGTGAACCCGTGCACGGTTGCCGCCGGTTCCAGACGACCTTTTAGTGCTGATTCTTCGAAACTTCCTACAATGGCGGCGTGGATTAACTAATTAGTTCATTGTAACTAATTAGTACTAATTCATAGACTAGCTGTGGCCCGGGGCTCCGCTTCCGTGGGAATTCTGGGATTAAATATAGCGTATGTGTTGTTCCGACTTGTTCCAGGGTCTAAGCAATCTCCATTCCAAATTTCAGCCAAATCGGTTCAGCCGTTTTTCTGTGAATGAGTAGCACACACTCATACAAACTTTTGCGTCTTTAATATTAGTACGATTTAGAATTACTACTACCGTTCGGGTACTATTCAATGAATATTTTGTGTTTAAGCTACCAAGGAACAAAGTAAATTAATTTAAAAAAAAAATCCAGACTACACTTAAATACCCAGCGTAACTCTCGCAGTAAATAATGAATCTAACGAAATCTCTCAATTTAAAATCCATCGAGTCGTTCAGGCCGTAGAGCGTGCCTTACAACATACACACCATACATACATATTATACAACCTACCTGATCATGAGGCCCTAGTAGTTTTGGGACAAATCACATTGATTATCTACTCACCGAGTAGTCCAGCGCTGGGCCCAATCCTCAGTCGGGGTGTTTCCTCCCCCTTGTGAGTGGGGGCGGGGTGCGGCGCGGGCTGCGGGGAGGCGGGGGAGGCGGGGGAGGAGGGCGGAGGGGGAGCCGCCGGGGAGATCGGGTGGAACAGGGCGCTGGAACAACAAATATATAATTACACTAGCCGTTCCCTGCGGTTTCACTCGCCCCTGATGTATATGTACTATATGGCCTATACTATAACCTTCCCCAAGAATCAGGCTATAATATGCAGAAAGAATTTTTCAAATCCGTCCAGTGGATCTAAAGTTATAAGCGTTCAAACAAATTCATCAGCTTTATAATATTAGTATAGATTAAATTATTTGGGAAAGCATGGCATGTAATTATGTAAACGATCTTAATGTAAGTGTCATTTTCAGTACAACAACCTTCCCTGAATTTCAACAAATTTCAAGACCAAAATTAGTCAAATCGGTCCAGCTATTCTCGAGTTTTAGCCAGACTAACGAACGGCAATTGACTTTTATATATAAGAAGATTAGCAGTCCACCCCGGCTTCGGCTAGCCGGCACCCCGTGGTACATACATAGCCTATGTCACTCAGGGCGAATGTAGCTTACCAATGGTGAAAGAATTTTTGAAATCGGCACAGTAGTTTTTGAGTTTATTCATTACAAACATTCACACAAAAATACAAATCTTTCCTCTTTATAATATTAGTTTGGAAGAAAGAGAAAGATAAGAAAGAAAATATATTCAAGTGAGTTGACGTCCTCAGTGGCCCTTGTCGTGTCTTATTTGGAAATTTTTAATCAAAAATTGCTACAAAAACCTAAACTTCGGATAACTGAAAACAAAATCTCACCTCTTAATACCAGATATTCCATTAATCGAATCGTCAAAATCAAAACAGTTATTTCCTCTTCGTAAAGGAGCTGGACTCGAAGTCAACGGCAGACCAGTCTTAGTATGAAACACCATTGAAGCAGCCGAATCAAATCTCCAACGGAATCTATCTACTTCTGTTGGAGACGGTACTTGGTCTTGACATTTCTTCGAATCAGGGAATTTAAAACCTTCCTCGCTCGGACTGTCCATATCACAACGATCAATTGTACCGTAGTCACATTTCTCATACATAACATAATCTTCGTTAATCGAATACGTTTTCTGCCTTTTAACTTCAGGTTTAGGTACTAAGAAAACCGTATCATCATCGTTAAGATTCAGCAACTCCATTTCTTCGGTCTTTTTACAACGATCACTGATAACTTTATCAATACGATCAATAACTGGTAAATAACGTCTGAATTTAGGTCTTTTTATCAAATCACTATTATTATCACACTTTAAACTAACACTATTATCACATTTAAGCTTTTTGAAAACGGTCTCGTCCTCCTCGTGTTTCCTCCTGGCACCGTTTTCTGAACACCGGTTAATAGCATCCAATAATACTTCAGACGGATTAAGAGAAGCTAGATTATAATTAGCCTCGGATCTGACCATTTTTCTTTCGTTATCTTTACATCCGTGACATGATATTTGCAACGGATGACCACATTGACATATATCATCTGTTTGTGTAGCAACTGTGTTAGTCCTTTTGAATTCCTCCGGGGCTATACCATCGGTTTCGACGAAAGGCGATTTCGTTTCGATCCTCGACGCGGGTAACGTCAAATAAGTCTGATTCCTATAGCAACCTATGGCTCGAAACCTATCAAATCTACTTGCTTGCAATATAGGTATCGAAGTATGCGTCTCTTTCGCTTTCAACCCGTCACCTTCAGACGACGTACTGTCACACAACTTTTTTAATTTACTCTCTTTTCTCATTCTCCTTTTGTATTTGGCGATTTCTTTCAAACGTCTGTCGTCTAACTTTTTTGTTTCTTGACTTAAATTAGTGGAAGCTCTACGATTGTCCTCTGATTCGTCGTCGCAACTACACTTATGTTTGCCGTTTTCGCTGCACGTCGTGTGCATTCTGTCGTCGACGATTTTCTTCTCTTCTGTATAAGTAGTAGGGGTTATAGTGAGATCATTAAGTATGTTTGCTAGTTCCTCGTGAGTATTGGCCGGGACTTCTTTGCTTGGTCGTCGTTTGGGTGCGCAGGAGCACTTCACTGTTGGGATTTCGTCTATTCGTGGGAGGCTTTCGAGTAGGACCTGGAAGTACAGAAGAACTTTTATTAGTTGAAATTCTAATATCTTTTTCATCCCTTCTATTCGAAATGTTCAACTTTGCTGCCCCAAAAGGGGGACCAAAGTACGTCTTTTCCGATAGGGTTTTTTAGCGGGCAATAATGAGTTTCAAATTTGGAACAAAACAATACGGTCATGCCGAGTGCACATATTATGAAAAATAAAACACTGGCTGGTAAGAATAAACGCAATCATCGGATGAAATAAATTTCTCATAGAGCGAGATGAAAAGTAGAGTGTATCATTCGGGCGCAAACATATTTTTGGCTCGGGCGATGTACTTTGAATCCCTCTTTGGAGTAAGTGACGGGAGCGATAGTGTTTATACTCGACCGCCACAAAGGGAAGATCTTCCCGCCAGGCTAGGGTGTTATGCCTGGGGAACCGCGGCTCCGACGATGTCTTGTCAGAGGTTGTATTTATGCTCCAATCCGTAGAAACTTTGCAAGCGCGATTTAGACTTTCATAATAATTTTGCCGTTTTGTATGCAAGTTCGATTTTCGTGCTTTTAACGCCATCTGTTGTGCGTCTTTGGTAGTTTGTTTGTTGTGGCGTTAGTGTCGCCACACCTCTCTCCGTTCAGGATTCTATTAAAGAATCTACACTACACTAATTCTGCACTAGAATCCTTCACTCCGCTCTGGATTCAAAAATTGCCCTCGCCGTAAAAATATTATTTTGCTCCCTTGTGATACAATCTACTACTTTGCAGAACCTAGGTAATAGGTCTCGGGTCATTTTTGGGGATCATTATGGGACATTCTCGGGTTACTTAGGGCCATTATGAGACATCCTCAAATTATTTTAGGGGTCATTATGGGTCATGTTCTGGTTACTTTGAAGGTCATTATGGACATTCTTGGTTTACTTTGGGGGGTGATTATGGGACATTATTGGGTTACTTCGGGGGTCATTATGGGACATTCTCGGGTCTTGGGTGTCATTATGTGATTCTCGGGTTACATTATGGGTCTTTTCTGGTTATTCTGGGAGTCATTGTGGGACATTCTCAAGTTATTTGAGGGTAAGGGGGCGTTAGGGAATATTTTCGGGTTACTTTGGGGATCATTATGGGACATTATTACGTTACTTTGGGGGCATTTTAGGACATTTTCAGAGTACATTCAAATGCTTACCTTGAGGTAGATATTATTCCCTATATCGGTGATGGGAAAGTTATGGTCAGTCGGTGTCTTAGCAAACTCCACGGCCGGATACTCCCCGGGCGTTCGTATGGAGTACACGATGTTCAGTTTGCGTTCGTCTGGTTCCTCGTCACAGTTGCCTTCGATCTTCTTGAAGTTGCACGTTTCACGGCTTACTTTACGTCTGAAAATTGGGCAGATATATCTAAGACACTTATTATTAAAGTCACTTATACGGCATTGCATCATCATCATAATTATTTTAGCCGCAGGACATAGGCCTCCCCAAAGACTTTCAAAAGGACCGGTTATCGCGGCCTGCATCCAGCACCTGCCTGCGACCTTCTTCAGGTCATCTGACCATCAGGTCGGTGGGTGTCCGACGCTCCGCTTGCCGGTGCGTGGTCGCCATTCGAGAACTTTTCTGCCCCATCGGCTATTGGTTCGTCGCGCTATGTGCCCCGCCCTCTGCCACTTCAAAGAGCTAATACGCTGGGCTATGTCAGCAACCTCTGTTCTCCTACGGATCTCCTCATTTCTGATGTGGTCTCGTAGGGCAACACCGAGCATAACTCTCTCCATGGCTCTTTGGCGATCTTGAGCTACGGCATTGTACCACTTCCCAACACTCACGCTTGTTCACGAACATTTAGCGAAAAATAATCCACTATTATTATGCACAAATACTCGAAAAAAACCTAAGTTTTGGAAATTAAATACGCGCTGTATTTAATTTCCAAAACTACATAGTGACAGTTTACTTTCCCTCCAAAAACTCCCAAGAAAGATATTAGATTTGAGTAGCTGTCGAAATAATGTATATTTCGTGCACTATGTAACAATCCAAAGACAACATACGGTAAATCCCGGTACCTGCGCGGCTTGTCCCCCTTGCTCTGCCGTAATGTGGCGATCCAGGCGGCCAGCTGGGAAAAGTGCAGCTGGGAACGAATGGCGTTTAGCAGCCATTGGGATGTTATTGACACCGGCGCTTCTGTTGGTCTGGAAGTGGGACAAATTATAATATAACCTTATTTATAAAAATTAGGATGGCTAACCTTGTTAACCCCGTTTTAACTAATAAAATATATTTGTCCTCTTAGTTTCGCTCTTATCGATATTAACAATAAAAGAAAAATACAAAAAACAGTTTAAATAAAGTTAAACGTTGCATTTATGAGAGAAGCTATATGTGCTTCGCGGTTTTGTCGATTTTATACGTATTGACTTACCTTCCCCAAGAACAAATTCGAGCCCAGAGTAAAAGGCGTTCCATAAAACAAATATTATCTTTTCAACACCAAACATCATTTGATCCACTTGGTACTAGGAAAACATGAATATGCATACATTTTACAAATACAACATTCAGCAGACTCCGTTTAACACTATCTATGCTGTGAATTAATAAGGCACGTGATTTACTCATGAATAATCTCGGAAGAACTGGAAATAGACCTCTTCTGGAGATCTGATCTCCACCTCGACAGATCCAAAGCAGAAGACCTTAAAAAGGTCGTCAGATGTCAGACCATCCGCCATGGGGTCATTTCTATTCCAACAACAGCCAATATCATTTAGCTGGTTGATTTTTGTATGTAACTCCATAGCACTTTCTCATCACCTGCTAGCTAATACCATCGATACTAGGAAAACATAACAAAGCAAGAAGTAAACATACTTGTGCTGCTGTGGGCGTATGGTCCAACGTTCTAACAGGAGAGCTTTCGGCGCATGCTTGTCAAAACTGATGTGCTGAGAGCTAACTGACGAGTAGCATTCGGGGCAGTCTGGAGCCAGTAGGACCTGGAAGTAGAACATTTCAAATGATAAAAGGTGGACTAAAGTAGGACTGAAGAAGATAATTAAATTCAAGATAGGCCTTAGGCCAGGGCCGTAAAAATATTTAAAAAAAGGGGTGAAGAACCACATTTGATAGTTAAAGATTGGAAAGTACCAGGCTCCCATAAATTATGTAGAAGCAACCCTGCTGGTTTTTGTAGCTTAGGATCTTTTGCATCATAACCCAGTAATTCGCGGGCAGTCCCACGAGCTGACCAAAAACTCCGTGGCAGATAAACATTGAATACTTTAGAGAATTAAAAGTGATGATAAAGAATGAAGGGGGACCATACCTCAATACATATGGGCGTTTGGTCGTTCCACAACGCGTTGATATGGTCGTTGAGACTGGCTTCCAAAACTGGTGGGTCACTCGCTGGCTTCGGCTGACTTTGCTGGATCTGAAACAAATACGGTCGTTTTTATAGCGGCATAGAAATTCCTCAAATCACGGAGAGTACCAGGTAATTATGAGGCTGATGGAGGAAGGGTCTAGTAATTTTAGTGTTCGAACAAGACGGCAGATCTCCAAAAATGGTAAATTTAAAGACTTTCCCTCTCTTTCTTCTACGATTAAGTTTGTCTCGAGGATTCAAAGAACTGACTGACCCCTTTACAATTGAGTATACGACTGACAATAAAAGTACCAGGCAATGATGAATGTGCAAGAGTTTAGCTTTTGGCTGGTAGATGGCTTAGCAGTAGAACCAGTAGAAGATATGGTAGACGAGGACTCTTACCCTCAGAGTTGAGTCATTCATCATCATCATCATTTCGTGTAGGTGACACGGTCAATCGACCACGCATTCCTTTTCATGATTGACCTACCAGGCAATAAGAAATGTACAAGAGCTCACTTTTGGCTGTTAAATAGTTTAACTGTGGTTTCGCAGCAGAACCAATAAAAAACATGGTACACGAGGACTCTGCCTCTTTAAATGGAGTTTAGTCATTCATCAACATCATTCCATGTAGGTGACACGGTCAATCGACCACGCATTCTTTTTCATGATAGATCTACCAGGCAATAAGAAATGTACAAGAGCTCACCTGTTGGCTGGTGGATGGTTTAGCTTGTAGCAGCTTGGCGTGCAGGCGGTCAAGGGGGGCAGAGGCGCGGGCGGCGGGGCTGGTTCCTCGGGCTCTGACGATGAGGTGCCCAAGCTCCAACAGCAAATTGGGACCAGTCGCCGGTGGCGCCGGCGCCGGCAGCGTCTCGCAACTGTGCATCTGGAAATTAAAAAATAATAAGGCTGTGAATTTTTACTCCAAAATAAAATTTTATTAGTCTGTAAATTCAAAATATTTTTCTTATTTAATTATATACAAATAATTAATAATAGGTACTGAAATTTAGTGAATAATTGTATATTATCAAAATAAAACCTTTCTAAAGAAAGATTATAAAGGGTATAAAATTCATTAAACCAATGCAATCAAATAAAAATAGGTCAATGTCAAATTGTATCAATAATCTAATAATGATGTAGGTATAGTATCACTACATAGTAGAAAACAAAGTCGCTTTTTCTGTCCCTTTGTATGCTTAAATCTTTAAACCTACGCAACGGATTTTGATGCGGTATTTTTATAGATAGAGTGATTCAAGAGGAAGGTTTGGTCCCATGCGAAGCCGGGGCGGGTCGCTAGTAGGTAATAAATTACAAGGATCATAATTTTTGAGTACGTGCAACAATACTAAGTACCTTTGTTTTTGTGCTATTATAACCTAAGCCTTTGCTCTTTGTCAGGTCAGGGGGGCTATCTTATAATCCGTAGTACTTACTGATCCTTAGTGCTGTGATCTGTTCCATATTTACAATAATAATAACATTTGCATACAGATAGTACCAAACCACAAACAATGCACTTACGGCGTACCATAAAGAGACATGGCCTATTTCGGCCGACCCCGCTGTTGCCAACGCCCCAGTTTAAAAATAGAACGCTGTTACACCGCTGCAGCGTTTTCATCGCTTTCCGATGACAGCTGGATTATGCTGCAAGCGATTTCTGGCACAAAGTACACTTTACGCGTTGAATTTAATTTCATTTCATCAGTTTTCGCTTCAGATATATTTCGCCAGAGCCCTAAGGTTACTATCATGGTCCTCAATATGGAGACACTGGTTATTACAATGGAGCAACTGCCGTCTGACCTCCGTAACTCTTTTTGCAGGGAAGCCAGACCAATAGGAACATGATCAGGATGTGTTAGTGGCAAACATTGTCCGATTTTTAGGCAATCTATAAAACAGCCTAACAACTGACATCTAATGATAATGCCGAGACCAAAATCTTACCATGCCCTCATTTGGGAATTCATCATTATCTCTGCACTAATGCCAACTATCTACCACTAGACGCTATTATAGAACAACACGAAATCTATAATACTAGAAAATTTGTTGATACAAGCCTACAAAAGTCAAAACTACTTAAAAAGTAAATTATGAGGTGATCTCTTCACGAGAAATCCAATACCAGTAGCTAGTATGAGATTTTATAAACGCAGACCCTAGCGACTGCGTTAGGATTTTGTATGAAATTTCTTAGTTGTCTTATATCCGCCAGGGGCGCTGTACAGGTTTCTCATACAAAATCGCTAACACAGTCGCTAGCGTCTGCCTTTATAAAATCTGGTACTAGGGGTACAGGTACCGGTCTAAGACAAACCATGTATGTGTATTTCTGCCTTCATGTACTATCCCGGTCCCTATGCACGCAATACATAAGTAATGTAAAGAGTTCGACCAAGTAAAATATTCGGGCAACAACAAAAAAAATCCTATTTCATTTCAGGTACAAACATGACCATAATTGACCTTATATTGTATTTTTACAATGTCTATTTATAACCTTTGAAATTAGGTAGTTATTTTAGAATTCATTACGTGAAGGCTCCAGGGGTTATAAAGCCGCTTAAAGCGCTTCACGGTACCAGCGGGGGTGCATCCCATCCCAACTGGGCCAAGGTCCGGACTCCGGACCACACCCCGCTTTGCTCGGTTTTCCATATTGCGCAATTTTACCTACATTCATGCAAATATAAATAAACTTGAAACTTGAAAGTGATGTTTTGTACTGCAATCTCTTCTAATTTGCTGTGGTCCTGGTAATTTGATCATACTAACTGGTGCCTTACTATCATCTCTAAAAACCATGCAAGTTCCAGTGAGTAAGCGAGACAGCTCAATACATGATGTAAGGCGACATCTCCCTTACTCACTGTATCTTGCATGGATTTAAGAGATTGTAGTAACCCCCCTGTGCTATAAAGTTTCATCTGCACATGGTATATGTTTTACTTTACCCATGTACTCTAACTAACTAACTCCTCCCACTGTACTCAAAAAGGACAAGTAGTTAAAACAAAGAAACTTCAGATTTACTAAGTTTAGGTACTTAAGTTATTACTAACTAACATTTATTGTAGAACTAGCTGTTGCCCGCGGCTCCGCCCGCGTTCTCCTCGGTTATATTGCGCCCGAAAGTAGCCTATGTTTGACTCCTAGTGCATAACTATATCCATACCAAATTTCATCACAATCGGTCCAGCAGTTTAGCCGTGAAGAGGTGACAGACAGACAGACAGACTTTCGCACTTATAATATTAGTATGGAAGTATAGATTATCATAGGATGTCATTTTGCTATGTTGGCATTCAATGAAAATAAAAATACGTGCTACCAACAGCGCTACAGAATTAGGGCAAGTGCGAGTTAAATCCATATCACTTATTATCTCCTAGTACTTCAGTTAAACGTTGATTCAATTTGTTCAATAAAAAACATTTTACTAAATTGAGTTGAATTAGCGATAGGGCTGCCTACGTAAAATATAAAGGGCCTATTACGTGACGTACGAAGACCTTCGACAATTACGTAATTGGTAGGTGCTTCGCGTTACAAAATTATGGGCGTTCAGACCTAACCACGAAATAAATTGAAGTACATGAATAACACGGATTAATAAATAATTGTGAATTTCACTATAGAATAAGGAATATGGATCTAACACAGACTTTTTTATAGACTGCACTTTAAGTATTGAATTTGCCGAATACTAAGCCACCACTATTGCACTAATATAACTCAATTGTGAATCAATATGAGCAACACGGCCTAGCGTTATACTATTCCGATAAATCTGGCGCTTTTTGCGGAGGGAAAGTATAGCTACTGTATACCTACATACAAAATTTATACTGTCACCTAACTGTAATGATGACACTTACACATTTAAAATTGAAACAAAACAGCAAATAATATGTGTACAGATTACACACACTAATACATTGCATATGCCGATTGGACTTATACTTTGACAGTGGGGAACGCAGCGTATGGCTACTCCCTTCCTGTACGGAGGCCGTGTTACTCAAACGGATCAATAGATCAAATGAATTTCATTAATTAGATTGAAATCAGGGCTTTGTAGACGTAACGTAACACGACAATTTTACTCGCCAAGAAATCCTAGGCCGTTATTAGCATCCTCAAGGTTTACACCATATCACATGGTATTATTATATGATGGGTAATTCAAAATCGTCTGCCACTAAACAGAAGTATTGAGTGACACCCGTATTCATAAACGTTTCCTCAAACTGGACTCAACGTCACTCGACTCGACCTCAATCACAAAACAGAGAAATTATCCGAATAGAAATGTTTTGACGCGGATTTAGTTCCAGGATCAGTGTGGCAGCGTATTCTCTCTTCTTATCTTCAATTAATACATGTAAAGTAAACCCATGTAAACCACACCACACCTTATTAGAAATGTGTTACGTAGTTTAAAACAAAGCCATCTAATATTATCGACACTAACAGGGCAATAAATGACGCAATCATATTCGCCTCCCATTTTTTGAAACGTTGACTTGCAAGCTAAACTAGTGACACGTTCTCCGTGCGCTATGCGGCATCATAGCGCACGGAAAACGTATACATAGCCTATGCCACTTCTTGTTAATATTTCTAAATTTTGTGACCTCAATGGTATTCATAGTCAACATTAGCATCCTCACTGTAAGAAAATTCTACACTGGAGGTGAGGATTAAACTTTCAAAATATAAGGTTAGTCGCCGGGTACCTTAAGGAAGCCTCGAGGATGGTTTCAGACATAAATATAGGGAATTAATTTAGTTCTATTTTTGATAATTGTGATCATAGATTATTATTATTGTAAATTACGAAATTTTTGAAAGAATAATCCACCACCAAGATAAAATAATATGCCCGGAGTTTCCTCAAGAAAACAATTAAGATTACCATTTTGAAGGAAAGTTGGAGGACTTTCTTAAGACGTCCTCCAAGGAGGTTGAGTCGAGGCCAACTATGAGTAAACGATTATCAAAAGGTTCAGATTGGCGCTAAGGCCTCTAGTTGCGGCATTATTTTATGGCCGCCTGCCTGACGATCTCTTTTTGGCAGAATCGGCCACCAGGACAGAATAAAGGCTAGGAGGTGCGAAGTTAATTAGTAAACTCTTGGTACCGACTTCAGTACACAATGTCTGTAGTTTTAACTCGGTGTACTAGGACAGAATAAAGACTAGGAGGTTACGCACAAATCAAGAGATTCTTTTACCTTCTCTTTCTCACCTCGATTTCACACAACTGCATTTCTTTGTTTGCCAACAAACGTTTATCCACGCACACGTTGACAATTGGCACCGTTCCAATATACGCAAATATCGTTTTTGTTTATTCCCGTTTAGTTATGTCAATAGGAAGTCATTTGCCTGTTGGTACGGTGCATACTACGACACGCAAAAGCATATAAATGCATGTTTTAGGCAAACATACAGTGTAATTTTGATCTTGTTATCTAATAATACCAAATATTAATTTTCAAGGGTTAAACTTGGAGACAGCCCTAGGGAATTTGCCTTATAATCTGGCAGATGGTAGTTCTTACGTCAGATGCGGATAGGCTTCGGATAACTCTTGACATCAGGTTGTGCAGGATCAATTGACCTACCTAGATGATAATAATCTGATAATGATTTACAAGGAAATCGTTAAATATACTACAACGGAGGCTGTGAGGTGGTTTAGTAACACCGACAAAAAGGCATGCAGAGTCGATTGACCGTGACTAAAACTAGCGTACTACAAGTTAGTAGTGTATATTTCTTTACTTAATCTTAACATGTCGGTTCAAAATGTTGTTAAAACCAGTTTTGCGTTACCGCGACCTAATCTACGGTTCAATGTCAATCCCACTCTAGCGAGACTGAGAAAGGGCTCATGGCTACCTAGAAGCTAGTAAAACATAGCTGAAACGACAAATGTACGCTAGCGACTGCGTTATCAATTTAGTATGGCAAACCTGTACAGCGCCTCTGGCGGATAGTAAGGCAACTAAGAAATTCCATACAAAATCCCAACGCAGTCGCTAGCGTCTGCGTTAAGAAAAACTCATACTAGGGACACTGGGATAGAAACCGAATATAATTATGAGTACCCGAAATCGGCGAGCGCGTATGACGAGAGTGATGAGTGTGGAGGAAGCGAGGGAGGTATGTAAGGATCGTAGCCAATGGAAATCTCTGGCCTCTGCCTACCTCTACGGGAGACAGGCGTGATGATATGTATGTAAGTGCTAACACAGTCGTTTGTGGCCGCGTTTTGTGCATTAATAAAATAATAAATAAATATATACGGACAAACCACACAGATTGAGTTAGCCCCAAAGTAAGTTCGACACTTGTGTTATGGAATACTAACTCAACGATACTATATTTTATAACAAATACATATATAGATAAACATCCAAGACCCAGGTCCATCAGAAAAAGATCATTTTTCATCTTGACCTGACCGGGGATCGAACCCGGGACCTCCTGAGTAGCGGTCAGGCATGTTAACCATTACGCCACGGAGGTCATCAATACAGTAAAATAAATATCTCACGTTACCTACAGTAGAAAGGAAGTAGTCTAATCTTTAGTTAGAAAGTTAGAAACAATAGGTAGGTCATGCACTATGCAGTCACAATTCGACTAAGCCAATGGTCATATCGCAATTTCTTATCAAACTGTTATCGCAAGGCCGTCTACACCATTCGCAATATCAGCTGTTTTGATAACGCGAAGTTATTGACATATTAACTAATTAAATTTCTAACCGTTTATAACTAGAGAAAACTTTTAAAATCATGTTGTATTACCTGGGTAGTCAATTATATCTATAACTAGCGACCCGCCCGGCTTCGCATGGACATAAAACCTTCCTCTTGAATCACTCTATCTATTAAAAAAACCGCATCAAAAATCCGTTTCGTAGTTTTAAAGATTTAAGCATACCTAGAGACATAGGGACAGAAAAAGCGACTTTGTTTTATACTATATAATATAGTGATATGTAAAAAAAATCATTAACACCAATTAAAATGTCATATTTGAAACCAAAAACAAAAAACAAAAACAACTATATCTTAGTTACATTGCTACAACTAATCTACACGCGCCATATTAGTATCATAGACGAAGAGAGACAGGTATAGATACGGCAATATGTGCGAACAAGATAGTAGATTATTGGTCAACATTGCGCGCAATTTTAAATTTAGAACGCGGAAGCGCGTTCGAAATTTGGGCTAAGTGTTAAAATGCTCTATAGACGAAAACATTACTAAAATATTTGATTTTGTATCTTTCAAAATAAAAATTAAACCCAAAAGAAAGTATTTTTATACTTTACCGAATTTTATCTACCTATTAAAAATGATCACGAAAAATAAAATATTCCTTTTAGTAAAGATATGATTGTTGTGTTAATAAGGGGAAAATAATATAAAATAATAACTTACTAGGTGGTAGTGTATCATTAGGAACCATAGTAAATAGTGTGTATGTATCACTACATAGTATAAAACAAAGTCGCTTTCTCTGTCCCTATGTCCCTTTGTATGCTTAAATCTTTAATACTACGCAACGGATTTTGATGCGGTTCTTTTAAATAGATAGAGTGATTCAAGATGAAGGTTTTCATTCGAAGCCGGGTCGGGTCGCTAGTATCCATACTTCCATACTAATATTATAAATGCGAAAGTCTGTCTGTCTGTCTGTCTGTCTGTCTGTCACCTCTTCACGGCTAAACTGCTGGACCGATTGTGATGAAATTTGGTAGGGATGTAATTAACGACCTGAGGTCAAACATAGGCTACTTTTGGGCGCGATATAACAGAGTCCCACGCGGGCGGAGCCGCGGGCAACAGCTAGTATAGATATAAATTAAAAACAGATTGTCTTCGTACAGAAAAAAAAACAATATTGACTTATTAAAATAAAATAATACAGAAACTTAATACTGCGCATAACAATCACTAGGTTTGCATAATTATAAAAGATAATTACGCAAGCCTCCATAGTTATTTCAACTCTATAACGTTGATATTAAGTTCTAAAATCATATTTGCATTGTGTTACGATGACAACTGATCATCATACGACTTTGTTTACACATATCTCGGGAAATGAATAGCGCATTTGTATAAATAATGACATAATTGTTTTAACTGTGTATTGGCAAAGTCTAGAATTTTCAATTAAATCTAGTGTTACTAGGGTTTATCTAGCTGATAAAACTGTTATCTTTATGTACTTCACTTCAAATATATACATACCATAAAACTAGGAATCGCGCGCGAGGCAAATTCTTTAATCTATGATACATACCTTCAGTCTATGTGAACTACACTAACACTAGCGACCCGCCCTGGCTTCGCATGGGCATAAAAATCTTCCTCTTGAATCACTTGAAAACCGAATCAAAATCCGTTGCGTAGTTTTAAAGATTTAAGCATACAAAGGGACACTGGGACAGAGAAAGTGACTTTGTTTTATACTATGTAGTGATAGTGATAGTGAAGTTTGAATTGAAATGCAAAGAGAAAAACCCCCGAAGACGGTTAATAAAAATTCGGAACTTCTTCGATCAAAAAACTCGTTAAAATCGGCCGTTCCATTTAGGAGCTAGAAGCACACGGATAGATATAAAATATCCGACAACTGGGACTGCGGTCCTGGGTCATTTCGGTCCTTTTGCAGTAATCTTCGAACTGTCAATCCTAATTCACGACTTATGCCACAAGATATAATTCGTTTGTAGGGGCTCTACTTTTTTCCCTACTATGGATTTAGAAAAAAACTGATAGAAATAAGCGTCGTGTGGTGCCACCTGAACGCTCCTTTTTTTGCGTCAGAGGTCCAGTCCAGATCACAAAATACTTTCTTAAAACACGGTCAAGTAAGAAACTAATATCTGCGCACAGAAGTTATAGTAAGTCCTCCTCTCCTATATTCTGTCTGTGACTGGATTCAGGGGGTATCGATGGCCGTGAGTCTCCATACAAAGAATTATAAAAAGCGATTCGATACGTTTGTTTTTTTATAATTCGACCATAGATACAAAATGTACAGGTTATAACGGCTTTTGTATGTTAAATCAAAACCTTCATCGACAATAATAACGCAATCGTAATTAATTAATCTAAACCTTATCACCTCACGCCAAAGTGCAAATTCGATACAATTTATTACTCATATGACCTTCTTGAATTAACCCAAGCAAGGTAACTTATAATCAGTCTTTAAATTTGGACCTTATTATTATACGCAAAAGGTAGTCGTGTTTTTTAATTTGGAATGGATTCGAATGCAGCGTGACGTCACGCGAACGACCTCCCTCCCGAGCCCTTCTGACACAGTTTTCACTGTTGTCAAGCGGAAAATATCGCTTTCATTCAGCGCTGCATTGTAAGGTGCACTTAGCAACTAAAAGCGCTTCACACATTAGGTACAGAATAAGATGAAATCGTGATTCGAGCGGTCGATTATCGATTTGAAGCAGTAGTGAACGGGCGTCATGTGGTCTAGACGAGTTTTGTCTAAACTTTGACGCAACAGTCCGAACCTTGGCACCGATTTTGCTTTGTCGATCACGTTTTTCTAATGCTACTCCAATGTAACGTGCGATGCATAGACAGTGACCAAAAAAGCACTGGCTGTATATAAATAGTGCAACGAAAAAAGAAAAACATTCGTGTTTGGCGGAATGCGGCGCGATGTTACCAACCTCCCGATTTTATAGAACACTCAATTCAAATTTACTAATGATAATGACGTCATGCTCTTTTACTTTCATGAGGTCCTGGTAGTTACTTCGGTGATGATAATGACCATGATCATAGAAATAGGATTTTTATTAAATCTGTGCCATTCGTTTGCTACTCATTAAATTGTCATGTCAAACAATCCAGATACGGGACTAAAAAAAATTACTAATGATTGTGACGTCATGCTCTTTTACTTCGTTTCCATACTCATCATTGCCAAACAACCCGGATATAAAGTGACTGCCACATGAGTTTCTCTTGTGATCAAGCTGGTTTTTGATTAAAGCAACAAATATGTTCACAAAATCACAGGTGACGTCAACAGATCACCGTTACAGTTATGAGAACCTGGTTCTTCGGACGGCGATGACTCAATAAAACGGTCTACGCAGTTGAAAACGCAAAGATTTTCTTTGTTAACTGCATGAACTGACAATTTTTAACATCTTTATAAAACAAAAAATCCGTTCTAAGCTAAAAAACAGATTTTAAGCAATCCATGCCTCTTATTTTTTTGCTCAATTCTAGTCGATAGAAAAATGTATTAATGTTTTGTACTCATGACAACATGGGGTTTTACAGTTTTACTCCAAGTTATAGCTAAGTGAAATTTTTTCACTGCTTATTATCCATCTGACTCTGACTAGACTTATTTACTTGACTACAGTCTTGACTGGACTAAAGTAGGACTGATGAAAACTAATAAATTTAAGAAAAGGATTAGTTTCCATGGCCGTAAAAAGTATTAAAAAAAATAGATCCGGGGATCACGGGTTAAATTTCATACATACATACATATAATCAAGTCTTTATCCTATACGTGGTAGACAGAGCCTAGGGCCATAAGACCTTAGTCCACGTTTAGCATGATGGTAGTTGAAACAGGAAATCAATAGTGATGGGTTGCTAGCCGCATCGCCTAAGTCATGATACCCCCAATCGCCGATTCCCTCAGTCGACTTTTACAGCTTGCGCGGGACGAGAAGCAGCTGGTACATTCTATGTTTTTCTTTTCTCCCAGACCAGCATAGACGGTTATATTTCCACGAGAAGCATAACTTTGTTTAGTTGTTTCCAGTTCGGTTAAGACATTGCAGGCTTGAATCACCTGACTGTCTGATAATAAACATGCTTCCGTGCGTCGGAAAACACGTTAAGCCGTTGTACCCGGCTGCTGGGTTTAAGGAATTACGTCAGAGTCTGAGAGGCGGTTCCAAAGAACTCTCACACCGGGGTGTGCATGGTCGGTGGACCGTGACACCTTCAATTATGATGAAGATGTCCAGATCATTAACAATTAGCACGTGTTTCACATTTATATTACCAGCAGTTGGCTCATACGTATACACGTGTCGTGTCGTTTGGCGGCAAGGTCGTATGTATGTAATCAACGGCCATTTTATTTGCATAGGTTTAGTATTTATCGAATTGAAAATTATTGGTTTTGAGCATAGAACAAGTAACGCAATTTTTTTTAAATCTATGGTTTTGAGTACCGGTTTATGTTTTACTAGCGACCCGCCCCGGCTTCGCATGGGCAAAAAACCTTCCTCTTGAATCACTCTATCTATTAAAAAAAACCGCATCAAAATCCGTTGCGTAGTTTTAAAGATTTAAGCATACATAGGGGCATAGGGACAGAAAAAGCGAACAGCCCTACTCTGGTAAAGAATCGTCCTAGCGTTTCGCCGGTTCCGAAACCCGTCAAACAGATCGTGTGGGTTACCGTAGTTGACACCGGTTACTGAGTTCTTCGGAACCTGTTTCTTGGCTTCTGAGATGGTTCCTATAAGGACTTAATGGCAGAACAGATGGACCAACGGCTTAACGTGCTTTCCGAAGCCCGGAATCAACTGACACAAGTCATCTTTAATACAAAAAAATAATTGAAATCCCTTCATCCGTTCGAGAGCTAAGTTGACGCACAGACAGACAGTTACGTCAAACTTATAACACCCCTCTTTTTGCGTCAGGGGTTAAAAACAATATTAAAGGAGGCTGCTATGGATGGAGTTGTAAGGGTAAGGAGTAAGGTGGAATACTTGGATAGATAAATGGAGTTTTAGGGTTTTGGTAATATGTGGAATACTTTTCTACGTGGCGCCCTTTTCTTGTGGGTAAATGATGAGAGGGATAGACATACAATACTCACTCTCTCCTGCACTTTGTCACAGCCATCAAGGAGATTCGGACACTCACCTGGAACAAAGCAAACAATAAATTATTAAATGAAAAAAAATATAAGTCATTAGGAGTTTGGCGGTAAGGCTAGTTCATTACGTACTTTTGAAACTAGCTGTTGCCCGCGGCTGAACAGATGTGTTACTTAGTTATATCGCGCCAAAAAGTAGCCTATGTATGACCCCGGTTTTTAATTATTTCCATACCAAATTTCATAAATATCGAAAAAATAATGTATTTTCCCCTCAATAGATGGCGTAAGTACACTAGAGTACTACAAGTTAGCACGTTTTCTTTGTATTAAATTGAAAATCTGCACAATTAGTATTCTGTAATTTGTGTTCAGTACCAGGGCTGCATCAATGTATAGTAGGTATACCGTATTCTGTACTGTAGTGTTGTGTAGATTAGGCCACATAGAAAAGCAAGCTGAAGTATAAAGTGGTTTACTTTTTTATGTGGTCAACTGTACATATCAATGAAACGGTTCTTAAGACTCGTTGAAGCGTTTCGGCACCAATCGCCTTTTATCCTTGACTTATGACGCTCCTAGTAGTACGATGTATTGCAAGAATTAATTGACTAGATTTACTAAGTTTTTGTAAGTGGCTAACGTGTTTCCCAGGCTTCAGAGTCCAAAGTACGCTTAAATCATGGTCTTAGATATGGTTACACTGATTATTACAGTAGAGCTTCTTCTATCTGACCTCTATGTACATTTAACAGGGAAACCAGACCTCTATAAATTTTACGATAAACCTAATTAAAAATTGATTACATTAAAATGCGATTTTTTCACAAAACATGATAAAAATTTAAACAATCCAAAACAACATTCTCAATTGTTTCTCCACGGGTATCATAAACAGTAGAAGATGCACCATAAAAAAAAGAGACAAGGGACGCTAGCCGGTTAAAACTTTTAAAAACACAGTATTCGAAATTTGAATTTCCCTCCACGTGGAAAATTAATACATACTCGTAAAATATTGATTAATTAGGAGTTTAGGATAGAACAACATTAGGTAGATGATCCACAAGTGATGCTTCCTGAAACCAATGACGCTCAATGTTTAAATCGCTTGCTATCAACTAGGCATACATTTTGTTGGTAGTCGAGTTTCCCATAGTTTGCCTACACACACCAAAAAATACGGAAAAAGTTTATCTATGGAACATTGGCTGAGTTTCGTGAAAAAATATAAAAAAAATCATTTCAAATTTGAAGTTTGATCCACAACGCCAATCAACAACGCCACATAGATACTAGGAGAACATAATAAAACAGAAGATACACCAAAAATATAAACAACCGCTTCCTGAAACCAATGGCTCTCAAACTTTAAATCGCTCGGTCTCAACAGGTGAACGCCCTCTTTGTAGTCTGGTAGTAGTCTAGACTCCAAGCTAGACCCGGTCTAGACTAACACCCCGGGGTGGTGGGTCTGCAATACCTAGTTTGAATATCAGTATTGTTATATCAGGAAGAACCTCCCGTAAGTACCTCTGAAATACAAAGTACACACTTCGAAAGTTTAAGTGTGTTGTAAATTGAAAAGAAATAGCATACAAAAAATTATCATATTTTTGACGTGACAACGTCTTATAATTCGATGGAGCCGGCTGCACGCACGAAAAAACATGACGCAATGCGGCGTTACCTGAGGCGTTCCATTTCTTATGACGTTGTCACGTTCAACATTCGTCAGTAAAGCGACTTTACAGACAACCGATTTTTTAAGCCATTTTTCTTCAAGGGATGTTGACGTCAGACTGGCTGACGCTAGTAAAACCAATGCCAAAACAATTTCGTAACACGTTGTTGCTGTGCAGGGAACATAAGAAAAAAGGTGTTATAACAGAAATAGTTCCCACATAAATTTCCAATCTGTTATTAAGTCTTCAATATTCGGACAGCGTTAGACCATCTAGTAGGTGGACGGTTGTTTTACGATGAGCAGTACCAAATAAAAGGCTTTATTATATTATCTAGTTTGCTAGCAAAAGCAGAATCATAATGTCTTATTTTTCATATTTCATACGGTAAAGTTTTTTTAAGGACCTGACCCGACTTCACTAAAGCTGCCCCCCCCCCCTTTTTGAAATTTTATGCGAAAAATTTTACGCTAAATTTAAACATCTTAGAAATACGGCATACAAATTGGATACTTACTAGCACCAAATAAACAAAACATATTGTTTATCACGGGAGCACAATTTATTGCCAATTCATTTATCACTATCACGAACCAACGTATCACACTGATTATAAAAAAAAAACTATTTGACACCGTTACTTATCAAAAAATTACGCAAAAACTGTCATATAAATATCTCACGGATAAATTAAATCTTCGTATGTTTCATTGCTAATCTGTTCATATAAAAACAAACAAAAAATAAATCATATGTTATTCGAATTTGAGATATTAAATAAAGTTCAGTGGTTCCCAAATATAAAGAAAGACCAATAACAATAAACATTATCTATACTTATATAATAAAATTTAAGAGTTTGTTGGTTTAAACGCTTACAACTGTGAATTTATCTAAATTAAAGGTATCAATCAAACCTAGTACCTCTTTATCAGACTATAATATCTTATGTACAAAAAACAGTTGTATGAATTGAAATCTGACTAACTAAAAAGTATGTTTAAATGATATATTTTTAGTCAATGCATATTTTTATCATCACACGATAACCAATATGCCTTAAGGACCTTCACCCCACTACTAATCAATATAAGTCATATTTTTATTTCGAGGTAAATGGCCCGAGAAGTTCTTACATACAAAGGTCAAACTTATATAAATCTAATAGATTTGAGGTGACCGCAGTTACAACACCGCCTTTCTGGAATTAATATGTGACCCTTATTCGAATAAACAATTTGTGGAACATGACATTGATATAAAAAACCTATAAATTAATTATACCTTAAACAAATATAAAGAAACTAGCCGTAGCCCGCGGCTCCGCCCGACTCTATTTGACCCCTGGTCCTTAACTATATCCATACCAAGTTTGATCAAAATCGGTCCAGAGGTTTAGCCGTGAAAACGTAACAGCCAGGTAGACAGACATTCGCATTTATAATATTAGTATGGTATGGATGGATTACAACTCGAGGAACGCTAAAAATGTCGTTGGCAATTTTCTAGACGTGTAATGTATGTATGTATGTATAAATTTATGAAAACTGTTTCGCACGTTGATTTTCCTATCTCTATAAGTATTGGACCGTTAGTACTATTATATCTATTCTGTAGTAGAACATAACCTGGAAAAGTCATGATCACCATGTTACTTTTTATTTAAAAAAAAAGTGCAGCTGAGACTTAAACGAAAGCTAGAAAGAAATATATACACAAAATATTTAATGGCATTTAAAAGGCAAGGGAAAGTTGAAAAACTCGATTTTGACTGGACAGTTTTATTCCAAAATGGCGAAACCAGTCTCGGTGCAGATTTTACCAATCCATCACTAATGATTATCATTTAACTTCACATAACAAATATTTTGATTTCAAACCCGTTTGTTTGAATGTGAAATGAGCTTGGTGTAATTAGCTAGCATTTAGCTGAACTTTCGTTTCTAGATGGTTTTTGGAATATATTTAATACCATGATCACGTAAAGTAATGGGTCCTAGAGTTCTTTCAGTAGCTGAGGAACTAGGCAAATTTATATTATAAAGATCCGACGAAGTACTTGAACAAAAAAGTAAACCATAAATGTATGTCACTCGCGATTAAGACATAACTAATGGTAACTCATATGTTGAAATCCGTCCAGTCGTTTAGGTAATAGATGGCGACAACAAAATAGACATACCATACATACATACATTCCAAAAATGACCCACCTTTGGAAAGTTGGCTAAATAGCTGCTTAATTCCGACCTCCACCCCAGTTTGAAAACAAGGATACCGTGTTGAACTTAATACGGTAGGACATCTGACAACTAATTTTATAAGTTAATTTATGAGATTTTATAAATGCAGACGCTAGCGACTGTGTTAGCGATTTTGTATGACAAACCTGTACAGCACCCCTGGCGGATAGTAAGGCAACTAAGATATTACATACAAAATCCTAACGCAGTGGCCAGCGTATCCATACTAATATTATAAATGCGAAAGTCTGTCTGTCTGTCACCACTTCACGGCTAAACTGCTGGACCGATTGTGATGAAATTTGGTAGGGATGTAGTTAACAACCTGAGGTCAAACATAGGCTACTTTTGGGCGCGATATAACCGAGTCCCACGCGGGGCGAAGCCGCGGGAAACAGCTAGTGCGTTTATAAAATCGCATACTAAGGGTAATGTTTCCTTGGAAAATCTAGGAAACCAACCTAGAATTTCAAGCTTCAGATGTAAGTGTAGTTAGTTTTTGAGATAATCTGGTTACTGCCATGTTACAAGAAAGTAGGCATGCATAAAATTAACAAAATTTAAACCCAAATAAACAAAAGTCAAAACGAATGTCAAATCTATGTGACTTTCAGTAGAAGTCTGTTTTTATTTTTGTTTTAGTTGTAAAAAACTAAATATACTACAATTTTAAGAACCGCTGTAAACAGTTCAAACATAGAACACAGGTATTTTTGTCATTGTAATTTGATCTTGAAGGTTGTATTGTACAAAGGACAAACAAAAGATTCTGCAATTTTGAACTATTGTCTTATTCAAATTTCGAACATTATGAATTTGAATTGTTTGGAAAAAAATTGCAAACTTTATAATTAAGAAATTTTGCTTTGTTATTGTTATAGAATTGAAAAAATAAAAGTTACATGATGTTTGTGAAAAATAAATCAATTTTTTTAATTATTTGGGAACCACTGACGAATTGAAATTTCGAACATCACTGAATTTGGCACGATTTATTTTCAAAATTTTAAATTAGGAATTTTAAGGCATTCTGTTTTTATAACGAATGCAAAGGTGCAAAGTGCACCGTTCTGCGCGGCGGTTCACTGTGGACTGAGGAATCAGCTGTTCTGTTTTTAAACACAATATTCTACAGGTCGTCTAGACTTAAGGGGGTGCAATCAGCTCATCGCGCCACATGAGTAGACAACGGAGCAGAGAGGAAGCTACATTCAACTGCGCCAAGAAGCAAGGTTCCGCTCACTCAAAGTTGTATACTACTTCATTTTTGAGGCGCTAGACACTGAAAATTTAGAAAAAGTAATTTATCTTTCTGTAAGTGAGATTATCAGAAATCCTCGCGCAACTTTTTTGCTAGTATCCCAAGTTACGTTAAAACCTCGAAAGTCATTGAAATACTATCCAGAAACCTTTACAAAAAGTATCAAAAGTGGCCGTTTTTAGTAGGAAAGTATTTTAATGACTTTCGAGCTTCTAATATTCTTCTTATAAATGCAGATTTGATTCAATATTGGCCATGTAGATTCTTTTAAATTGTAGTTTCAAGGAGATGGACGACATGGGATTACACAGATTGAACAAAAGTCTCGATCTGTGTGATATATCCATATAGAGGTATATTTATTGTTTTATTTATTCTGCCTAAAAACTCGAAAAGAAGAAGGAAGAATAGAATAGAATAGACATTTATTAAGTCATTCATCACACATACAAATTATACACATACAAAGGACAAAGTTATGAAACAAACATACATGAAATGTGACAAATACCTCAATAGGTGGCGGCTCAGTACTACACTAGACATGCAAGGATGTCCAGCACTGATTTTCAGCTGCACCTTCAGATGTGTACCCGATCTACGGTCGTATGAACCTTTCTCTCTATTACATTATCTACTCATGCGATAGCACCTCCTAGCCAGGTCGAAGCCCTGGGGAATCTTCTGCATAAACTGATATATTTCTGATACTTATACATTTACAGCCAATTTTGTGCATTCGTTGAATCTTTATACAAATTACTTTTCTTAATAGAATAGAATAGAAAAGCTCTATATTGTACCAAACAAATGTTACTTAGTATGATTATTTCAATGACCTTAAGAGTTCGATAGTCCCGATGCCTTTATTCATTCAAAAAGCGGTGTCAAGGTCAATTGACCCTGCACACTATGGTGTCATAATTTTTCGAAATCTCTCGTTTTGAAGTTCTTTAACGACAGCCAAAAGCCCTACCGGGGGTTAAAAGACCATATAGATAAAATAAATAACGTAGGTAACAACTTATCTATTCTGGTAGAACTAACTAGTTGTGCCCCATGGTTTCACCCGCCTACCACCTTCCTTAAAAGTTTGGCTATCAAATTACACAAAGATTTTTTTTTAATTATTCTGCTCTGGTAGTTCCAGACTTAAAGGAGGAAGAACCCAATCAGCTCGCCAATTTAACATTATAACAAATGATTAATATACCGGGCTCTAAAACAATAGTTCGGGATGCAACCAGGAAAACGCTACGAGGAGATCTCTTGCTTTTGTTTTCCACAAACATTGAATCCAGGACGTTTAAAAATTAGAAACAAATGCGGATTTCCTCGAAGACATGAATAAATCGTGATTCACGAAGGGTTTGTGAACTGATGTTTGCTGTTATTTGACCCAAGGTTGGGCATACATCAACCAATGTCTTGTTAAGAGGAACAAATACTTGAAACTATATTTGTCTTCCGGTTCCATTCGCTTTCTCTGATAGGACTATCAAAAGCAAGATGAATTTCTCAAATCCGACCCTGCAGTGATATTTTTGAAATCTTTTACTAACTCAAATCGCTCTTTTTTCAAGATTTTTTTAACCTATGTCTCCTTTTCAATGATTCTTAGCATACTTAGTGGAGACTATTTCTACAGTCTTATCGCAATCGAAGCGGCAATTTACAAAAAAAAAAACAAGACAAAAATTCTTTATTGTACCAGTAAAAATTAACAATTAAGAAATTACAAATGAGATTGTAAAAGATTCTAAGTGCGAACAAGCTTCATGATAAGCCTACGTTGCAATTTCGAAAAACAATAGTTCGAATTTTCGATACTTCGATAAAACGTCTATTCGACTAGCATTAGTCCGAAACAAAAACAGAAAGCGATGTCTGGGCTTCGAAGAATAGAACATGTAATCGGAAACACACTTGGAGAGGTTGGGAAGAACTTATGGTAATGACAGACAGGCCAAGGATATTGGATCAAAAGTTTGGCAAACGCGAGCACCAATTCCACTTAGAGCTGAACCCAGGGTAACTAACCTTCCGTAGGCGAACAAAGGCGGACATACGAGCCAAAAACGCAATTGGCGCGAAAAAAAGCCACAAAAAGATGCGTGACCTTGATCTTAGCCGTGAGTTCGTGGGATGATAGGCGGGCGGTGGATACAAGATACTGCGTCATCGTCATCATTGATTTTGTTGCTTTTCGGCACCCAAGCGGTTACTGGTGGTCGCGTTTATTTTATGGGTTCTATTTGTTCCCTCCTATAGTCGAGAGCGCTTTTCTCTCTTCTTGGTGTACAAAAGAGATATAATTTTTCTGCCAAAACAATTTTACAGCGACCTTTATTTATACCCTTTCATTATAGCTCTGTTTCACCGGTATTTAGCAAAAAATAATAGTCTCCACTTATTTTAGTTAGGTTCTCTTAAATCAACATCTATTTTCATTTACCAGGTTAGGTCTAAGGAATGCCAGTTTACATTCTTGCCTACCTACTAAGTAGATTTAATGATGTAATTGTATCATCAAGGACTTTTATTTTGAGCCATAAGTCATGGAGATGTCTTTTTACTGGGCTTAGATCATATCACTAGGTTACGTTAGTACTATTTATTCTTTGATCAGGCATTACATCGATGGTCGCTGCACCGATAACCTTCCATCGACGGATTACTATAGCGAAAGCCAGTCTATCGATGATACGCTGCATCGAAAAATCATAACATTAAATCCAATTTCACTACTTTTAAAACAAAAAAATTGCTTAATTTTCATGCTGATAATAAGCCAAGTTTCGCTTATATAAATCTAAAATGTCGCAAATAAACTCAGGTTTCATGTAACGCAAAGCAAGCCCCAAATTACGGAATCGCAAGCGAAGTCTATAAATACACACTAACACAGGTAAGATAATTATAACTCGAGCAATATATTTTAATGTATATTGCTAAAGTTATTTATTGCCAAAGGAAATTGAGGACAGAAGAAAGAAAATATAGAGGTATGTCACGATGACTTAATGAAAATCACATAAAAACCAAACAACTAGCTGTTCCTCACGGTTTCATCTACCAGTCATATGTAGTTGTGACAAAATACTATACTCGTACAGATATTCAACCGCCACAAAGAAACGCGTCGATTTTGTAGTATACTAATAGTCTTTCCATACTGATACATATAAACGCCATCTATCGATCACTTGAGACTAAATTCTTTATCCGATAACATTTATTAAAGCACAAAATCAGTTTGTGGTAGGATGACGATATTTTAAAATATCGTGTTTTTATATTTAACACTCTTTTTCGCCAAAAATAAGCAGGGTCACTAAATTTATTTTTTTCGATCCTCGGAGTGCTATCTATTGGCAAGAAAAAGAACTAATCTTTTCTAAGGGAGTCGGAGCACATGCTAACCTTCCCTATGAATAAGTGAGTGCACTACTAAACTAGAACTATTAATAGACTACTGGATTACGGAACTACTGGTCTACTACCATCTCATACAACCATGCAAGAACTAGTGAGTGAGCGAGACAGCGCAACACATGATGTAAGGCGACATCTCCCTTAATCTTTCTTGCATGGTTTTAAGAGATGGTGTAAAGCCACCTGGTCGGATTTGAAAAATTCTTTCGGCATATATGATAGCCAGATTCTTCGGGAGGGCTTTCTCTCACTTACTCCCGAATACTCAAACGCTACTCTATTTTGAGAACAGCTTAAGTATCATGCTGTCACTGTCATATCGTTGACGTTCAGCGCGACAGCGATCACAGAACAGAGAAATTATCCGAATAGAAATGTTTTGACGAGGATTTACTTCCAGAATCGGTGTGGCAGTGTATTGTTTTTTCTTATCTTCAATTAATTCATGTAAACCACACCACACATAATTAGAAATGTGTTACGTAGTTTACAACAAAGACACCTAATATTATCGACAAATAACAATGGCAATAAATGACGGAATCAAATTGCTTGCCCATTGTTTCTGCGTGAAACGTTGGCTTGCAAGCCAAACTAGTGACACGTTTTTCGTGCGCTATGCCACTTCTTGTTAATATTTCTAAATTCTGTGATAGCTATACTTGAGCAGGTCTCAAAATTTAGTAGCGTTTGAGTATTCGGTCGTTAGCGTTTTCAAGTTGCTTCCTCAGCTGACTGATTCGCTTTCCTGGGATTTAATAGACTTCGTAGTCAACCAGGGACGGGTGCACCCACTAGTACCCATTACAATTGAACTTCTTTGTATATATATTATTCAAGTCGGCCATCGACACTTAGTGCAATGGCCGCTGGCGCCTTTTTTGGCTGTTGCATTTTTTAATTTGTATCGAAAGGGTAATGTCCGGACATCGTCTAGGTCACAGAATAAATAAATAGTAAAAGTATTTAAATTTAGGAGTAAATGTGCCTATTGGACTGTTTTATAAGAAGCTATCCCAACAAAAAACCCTGTAAAAAAAATTAGTCAGGATCGATGGATATAAATTTATTTGTACTCGCGTTTTCAAAAACGGCTCTAACAATTTCTTTAAATTTTTAAACATAATTTCTTACATAATCAAAAAGATAATCTAGCTAGGTTCCATGTCTGGGAAAATTCATTTAATCCATACTTTCACGATAAAACGAGCGAAACTCGGTCCCAAGTACTTTATCTATAAAAAGTACGAGTACTTAATAAAATCTCTAAGCAAAGCCAAGTCAAGTCTAAGGTTTCTATACTGCGATTTCTCCATTAATATAGTTGGATTTATGTGACCTGCCATTGAACATTCTTTATGCACACATTTACTTATTGAGACATCCAAGTCAACGGCCAATTTTCAATCGTAGGTACCATCCAACAAAACCTCTCAAACTAACATGCATCTAGGCTCAGTGTACAAAGCATGCCAATGTCATGCAAAAGTTAAAAACATAACTCATTATAGCGCAGTCGCGTAAAAAGTGACACATCCTTGTGAAAAAAAATTAGAAAGTTAATCAGACAATACCTGTGTGGGCGTCATTATTTACACCGTGCGAATATACAGTTCCCACCACAGAGTTAAGAAATATTAACAAGAAGTGGCATAGCAATATTAGGTGGCTTTGTTGTTAACTGCGTAATACATTTCTAATAAGGTGTGATGTGGTTTACATGTATTACTTGAAGATAAGAAGAGAGAATACGCTGCCACAATGATCCTGGAATTCCCTAAATTCGCGTCAAAACATTTCTATTCGGATAATTTCTCTGTTCTATGGTTCTCACTATAGCATAGTCATAGAATACATAAAAGTACAGGAGTGACACCCTGTGAAGTCAATTATGCTAATTTAAACCTTTTTTTCAACCGTCATTTAGTTAGTTTATTTTATTTTGATATTGTATGTGTCGTCATTCTCACAGTAAATACGACTCTAACGACACCA
This sequence comes from Apomyelois bistriatella, assembly GCA_947044815.1. Lineage (NCBI taxonomy): Eukaryota > Metazoa > Arthropoda > Insecta > Lepidoptera > Pyralidae > Apomyelois > Apomyelois bistriatella. Next base: position 708,073 of record OX345715.1, on the reverse strand, counting down.
TTCAAGCTAAAATCCATCGAGTTGTTCAGGCTGCAGAGCGTACCAAACAATCATACATACATACTGCCTCCGTGGTCCAGTTGCTAAGGCGTATTTGCCTGTAGATCGTGGTCTACAGGCAAAAAGGTGGACAGGTCGTGGGTTCGACTTCGCCTTGAATCGCCTGATTGTCTGATAATAAAGATAATTCCGTGCTTCGGAAGGCACGTTAAGCCGTTGGTCCCGGCTGCCATCTGTTAGTCGTTAAAGGAACCACGTCAGAGGCCGAGAGGGGGTTCCGAAGAACTCTGACACCAGGGCGTGCATGGTCGATTGACCGTGACGCCTACTCGAAATGATGATGACTGTCGAAAAACATAGTCGTACTTCTGACACAGTCGTAAGTAAAGCTATACATGTTATAAGAAATCGTAATTTACCCGATTACCAACAAAAAGATGGTTATGTAATCTTACGTAACAAGATTACGAGCTTGTATTCGTTAGGCTTCCAATGGCTTCCGACCTGATGCAATTCTTCGAAAGCCTGAAATAGGCTTCTTTGGGTAATTTACTTACTGTGATGGCTCAGTGACCCATAGAGGATCTTGGCCTCCGACACCAGAGCTCTCCGCCGCTCCCTGCTCAGCGCCTCCTCTTGCCAGTCAGCATTTTGGAGGCCTTTCAGATTCTTTACAAATTCCATCACTCCAGCGGTACCTTTCTGGGAAGACCGGTCGCTTAATCATCTATATGCTTTCATCATTTTAGCCGCAGTCTGTCCATAGCCTCAAGCCCTCAAGAATTTCCAAAATGACCGTTTGAAAGCGGCCTGCATCCAGCGCCTACCTGCGAAGTTCTTCAGGTCATGTGACCATCAGGTCGGTGTGTGTCCGCGGTGCGTGGTCGCCATTCGAGAACCTTTCTGCCCCATCGGCCATGGGTTTGTCGCGATATGTGCCCCACCCACTGCCACTTCAAAGAGCTAATACGCTGGGCTATGTCAGCAAAATTTGTTCTCCTACGGGTCTCCTCATTTCTGATTAGGTAGGGAAATACCAAGCATAGCCTTCTCCATGGCTCTTTGGATGACCTTGAGCTTTATTATAAGGCCCGTATAGTAAGGGACCACGTTTCGGACCCATATGTCATCACTGGTAACACACACGTTATTTTGGACGAGAAAACATCTATGCTTTCCCTCAATGTATTCCGTTTTGAGTTCTACCAACCTTTTGGTTATACGAGCCGAATCTCGGGAGAGTGCGCTGTACTTGCATTTCGCATCTCTTTCCAGTCGCACCTGCTTGATCTCCCTACTTCTCAATTTGTCTTCTTATCTGCTATCCAGCATTGATGACCATTCCCCATCAAGCCTTAAAAGGCTAAATGTCTTTTTCAATTCATGTGTAATTTATTTGTCAACAAATGTTTTGTGTCCTAGCACGCCTTGGGAAACTGTAAGTGCTTTGAGTTTCTTTAATAAAGAAATAAAGACCAGACAAAAGGACACGAAGGGAGAATCAAGTTGGCTTCGCGCGTCACCTTGTACTATTACTTATTATGACGTCACTATTTAGCCAGATGGACCACAATAGGTACATGACGTCATACGCCAGTGAGACAGTGTGGCGACTCACACACACCTGTGTTATTACAACATACAAATGGCCTTCACATTAACACGCAAAGAAAAAACAATTTACCTTTATTCAAGGATTTTAGTGTTGTTTTATACAGATAGATATACAACATTACAAACTATTATTACTGACTGTGGCCCGCGGTTTTACCCGCAGCGCGGCGTAGATCATTATCTGTGGTAATCAATCATATTATATGCAAATTGAATTTACAGATGATTCGATAGATTAGCGGTAACAAACAAACATACTCTTTAATATTTAGGTTTACAAATAAATTATACCTATCTACATTTTTCATTACAGTCCATCCATATACAGTTGTGATGCTTTAAAATTTTTCCAGCATTATCTTTTTTTCTGTTGGAAGTTAAAAAACCAAGAAAGAAATTCATAAAGTACTAGGACAACATCAAATCAGGATGGTGGACTTGTGGTGCGTGCGGCCGTCGACCCTTGTAAACACACGAGGCGGAGGTCAATCGCCTAATAAGCTGGGCAAAACCAAAAATTGAACGCCTTGTTTTTATAGCAGCCTTGTACTCAAAATCCACGGGTGAGAACTGCGAGAGGATATTTTTTTTAAATATCTGCCACCCATGCTTGGCACAGATAATTAATAATGCCATAAATTACCCTGCTTTGAAAAAGGAGTGTAATGATTTTAGATCTTGATCAAATTTCGCTAAGTAGGTACTCTCGTTTACATACGATAGGTATACTGTAACATTCCCCACACGTGGCATCGACAAAAACAGACAAACAAACAAAGGATGTCGAGTCGAAAGTTACTTCCTGTTGATGCATACTTTACACTTGTGCATTGTTTAACAATGATCTACATACCTAATTAATGATTTATTGATTAGCCATCAACATATTTAACGAGTATGACTTTACCTTAATTTAATTACTTACAAGTAGGACGAAATCACGAAGCATTAGGTAGTAGGTATTTGCTACATCTATTAGTAGGTACCTATTTGTAAAATTTGTAAAATTCAAGTACATTTATAATTTCTAATGTACATAGACCTCTGTTTCATATTCTTTGGAATTACCACTACACAAGATACAGCTAATGGTAGATCAAAATAAAATGGATCTTATACAATTTGCGCGTAAAGTTATATTTCCTTTACTAACTACAGAAAAGTACCTACCAACTGAAAAAACTTGACCAGTTTCAAAAAAAGAACAAATTCGTACACTGCGGAGTTGAAAAGACTGGGTGAGGTCAGGGACCCGAGCGAAGTAGATTGTAGTGACGTGCAAAGATCGATAAAAATTGTATTACTTTGGAACCACCAAGTTATCACGCGTTCAGGGGATGGTGTGGGGAAAAAAATATCGACACTTTTACTGTAGTATATTACAACAGATATTACAGAATTAGGGCAATCTATGGTAATTAAATAAAGCTGAAGAGTTTGTTTGCACGTCATTAACTTGGATTTCAAAAAATATTTCTCAGTCTCAATGCTGTACTACAGACTATCAACCTTTTTTAGGGCTCCGTCTCCATACATAAATTATAAAAACGGGATCCGTTTTTGGTAATAAAGCTCTATCAAATGAAATATCTCATACGACTTTAAGTTTTTAGGATTCCGTAGCTCTAAACGAAAACAGAACCATACAGAAACCCCTTTTTTTTAATTTTCTATACTAACCTGTTAATATGGAAACCTTATTGCAAACATCCCGATTCATGTTTGACAAATCTTAGTTATTTTTATATGTTATGTTAAATTATATTATTTCTGTTATTTTAACATGTTTCGTAAGGTTGGCCAACCGGTTAGAAAGGCCGACACGGTCCCGCTTTCCGACTGGAAAATTTCTAGTTCTTTTTTTGCAAGAAACTAAGTATCTATAGTAAGAGGTAAAACTGTTTTTTTTTTTTCAAATAACTGAAGCCCACTTGCATTCAGACACCTAGCAATTTCAGAATTAATTTTCAATCATAAGCTCGAGCTTAGGTTTTGACAACCTAGGACTGCACGAAAATGTATGCTTGAATAATAGCGAAAATATTTCGTTTACTTTGACGAAATAGTGATTCCTGTTATCTTATTTATTTATTAATTTAAGTAATTCATGTACACTTCAAATACAAACTCGCCAAAATGTATGCATGAATAATAGCGAAAAAATTTCGTTTACTTTGACGAAATACTGATTCCCTTTATCTTATTTTTTTTGTTTAAGTAATTCATGTACACTTCAAATACAAACAAAGGACACTTAAATTTTTTTTATACTACTTTGACACTAAACTATGTATTTTCAAACGAACATAAACGCTAAACTAAAAACCGGATCAATTCACGATAGTACACAACAAATTTTGACGTTCCATACCACATAAATTCTTCATGCGCTTCTATTCTAACGCAATGAACGCGCGCATTTAGTCTTCCCAAGACTATAGTGAACGATTTTATACTTTCTAGTTTCTATAATTTTCCAGTTTCTGTGCAAGGAGTGTTTTTTTAACTGTAGGTCAAGAAAAAAGGATCTATGACACGGCAAGAAGATTTTTATAATTATTATAAAAGGCAAGATAGAGGGAAGACCGGGAAGCCGAAGAACAAAGTATAGTTAGTACGTAACAAAGAAAAAAGTCGAGTCGCGTAGGGGTATAAAAAGGCTAGCCCAATAGCAAAGAAGGGGTTCCACCGACAAGGTTCAAACACAACTCAAATTTAGTTAGAAGACCGAACGATAAATTTAATTAGAAGACCGAACGATTTTGGTGATAGAGGGCGATGGGAAAGTCATGTCATATTGACATGACATGACTTCTGCCATATTAAAACACGAAAATAATAAAAATCGTGTATCAGCGGCTTAGTAACACAACAACCTTGGCTACAGTTGCAGCAAATAACGACAAAATGTCATAACTTTATAATGCCAATTGCATATGACAATGTCACGATAGGGATTACAATGACATTGAAATTTATCGATATATTCGACACGAGTCTATGTAATAAATAGGCAATTGCCACATTTTATCGATTTATTCGACATGAATGTAATATTTTCAAACTGTTCAAATACATGCTGATGCAAAAGATTAATGTGTTGATTTTATATTTATCAATACATAAGTGAAAACCTAAGTGTTAGCTTGAATACCACACCCAAAAATGAAGACTGTGCAAATCTGATAGCTTGTATAGCTCGTCACGTAATGACCAAAAATATTTTAGGTTATCAACAAATATTGAGTTTTTGAATATTGCTCCAAAATAAGCGCGTTAAAAACACAGATTTAAGAGTTAAATTTTCATAAGTCCTTTTGATTACCAAACAAAGTCTTTAGCTACATTTTGTACATAATTTAAATAAAGAAGAGCAAAACTAGTCTTTCTTGACTAGCGGTTAGGTACAAGACGTAAAAAAAACTTAATGGTATAAATTAGAACGCGATCTATTAAAATAAGGTCAAACACCACTAATTATGTTTAGTTTGTAAATGTCGCTAATCTGCCCACGTCGTTGCAGTCATATAGGTGACAATGAGTTTTATCTTTTAAAATTGTTATAAAAAAACTGAAGAATACGCTTATATAGGATTGTAGGTATTCAAAAAATTCAAATTATTATCAACAAAATAATTAATTGATCGGACCAAATTTTTATAATTTGGGTTATTTAGAATCTAATCATACATTATTCCCAACAAACTGTAATTCAAAATTTTGTTAGGAACTTCAAAAGTTTTATGTAATTTTTCAGCAAAAATGTAATGATTTGATTCGTTGTCGTACCTACTTGTCGATATATTTAATTTAAAGAATGATGCTAATTATATACAATTCCATAAAAACTACACTATACTGCGACTTGGATGTGGTCAACAGAAGGCCAGCACGCCCTTTGTTCTGACATATTAACATACAATGTATTTATATACTCGTATATATATATATATATATATATATATATATACTAGCTGTTCCCCGCGGCTTCGCCCCGCGTGGGACTCGGTTATATCGCGCCCAAAAGTAGCCTATGTTTGACCTCAGGTCGTTAACTACATCCCTACCAAATTTCATCACAATCAGTCCAGCAGTTTAGCCGTGAAGAGCTGACAGACAGACAGACAGACAGACAGACAGACAGACAGACAGACAGACAGACAGACAGACTTTCACATTTATAATATTAGTATGGATATATATATATATTGCTATGTAGTATATATATATATATATATATATATATATATATATATATATATATATATATATATATATATATATATATATATATATATATGTCGCAGAATGAAGTACTAAACGTAAGGTCTTTATCAATCTGAAAGCAACTTAACTATAGTGGTGACACTATGCGGTTGGCAACATCAAATGACATTGTCAAATGTCAATGTCATAGAAGTAGCGGTTGGGAATCGAAATGAACGTTCTTTTTGAATATGGCGTTGGGCGTGTGCACTTGTGAGGTTATCCCTACTTTTGTAACGGTGAAAGTGATTGCAATGGCAGTTGAGAACAGAATCGATCGGGCCGAGTTCGAATGTAGACGCGCGGCAGTGCACTGCAGTAGCTACGAAATAGTATCGTGATTAGTTGATGTTAATTGTTTTAAGTGTTAGCGCGTGCGTGTGACCCGATATGTTTAGATGTGTCCTGAGAGCTAGCTATCCCTTGTTGACCTATGGGCGAGAAGCCTAGTGTTCAGAAGTCTCGTGATGAGGCGCCTAGATGCGCGAGTGTCTGTGTACCCTTGACCCTTGATTTCACCAATTGCTGTTGGTTATCAGTTGTGTTAGCACGGAGGAAATCGAGAAGAGTCTTGGTTGTGAGATTACTATCGTGTGCGTGTGTGGGGCACCGATCTAAGCCGTGATTTGGGTTGCTGTCCCTCTATCGGGACAATTATGCCCTCGCTTGACCTTTGTAAGATTGTGTAAAGATACCCTGTTAATTAACTGTCACTCTGCTTTAAAGAGTTGCCCACGAAAGCCATTCTATGACCCTATGATTGATGCTCGGAGCCATCCATCCTGACTTCCACTTGGCCCCCTTATATCTCTCTCTCCGACATCAGAAGTGGGATGGTGAACCCGATAGTTTTTAGTTTTCTGACACGCTTGTTTTTGACTATGGCTTTAATCTGGTTATTACCCTACGCGTATAAAACTACCCACTTTAATAAAACGGTTAGTAGATGTTTCTGTGAACATAACGGTTTCGTGTTTAGTATAGTGTAAGTACCAATACGTTTGTTTTGTTGCAGTAACCGGGGTAAGTCTTTTGACATTTTTATCTTACCTGATTTTTTGAAATTTTATGCGTTTATCATCAATTGAGTAATTTTATTTTCAGTGGAAAATTGTTTGATATTTGAAGGTAGTTATGATGTAGATAAAAATAACTGACAATATCATCTTTGATATCAATTTAGCCAACACAGGTTTTTGAAAACGTTGTCGGTTACATTGATATAGTGCGATTATTATGTTTCATTACATTGTGCGTTTTATTTAGTCAGAAAATAATCGAAAGTATTTAAACGATTGAGATGTTGAATTATTAAAAAAAAAATGATATTTCACTTTTGTTATTGAACATTTCCGCATACATAAAAACACACTGTGGTTACGAGATATTTGTGGTAGTTCGAGAAATATCTTAAATTACATGAACCAAGTTATTTTTAAATTGTAATTTTCGGTACCTAAAGTTTAGGTAGTGAATTTAAATTGCGAAAACGACGTTGACTGGTAAATTCAAAGTTGATTGATTAATCTGTTTAAAATGTTTCGTTGTCTGTAATGATTTAACGTTCGTTTACGCGTAATAAAAAAAAATTGCTTAACGGTTTATTGATTCTACATTTTTGAGGGTTTAGTTACGGCGAAGTTATTTTGAATTAAATTTTTGTAAGCGTGCTTGTAAAGCGTAACTTGTGATTTTTGGTAATACGCTAGAGGCAAAAGAGATCATTGAAGAATCCGATCGTTAAGTTCATAGTGTAATAGTTGAATTTTTAAATTGCGTTGTTTGATATTATTTGTGTTTTGACTATGCTGGAGTCCGAGTCTTAGTCGTACCTCGAGAAAAATCGGTGTCTGCCTTGTGTAGTCCGTGAGTAGGCGATATGCGGTTGACTCTGGTGGAGGTCGGGTTTCTGAGAAAACCGTAGGGTCAGTTGGACCCGGTGATCACAGGCGTGGTACGCGTATTTGTGGTATTATTGAGATTGCGCAATTTTGGATTTTGTGTTGACATTAATTGCCATCAAGATATTGAGTTATTGATTAAGGTGATTCAGTGATCTCTGAGTTCTCATTTTGTAATCGGGATTTATTGATTTAAAGTAACTGTAAATTTCGTGAAAAAAAATAATTGATATACGTCAAAGGCGGAAATGGACCGGTTGTTCATAATGTGCGGTTTACTGATTTGATTCGTTGAATAAAATTGATTAGACAATGATGTTTTGTGTGCTTGTTAAACAGAACCCAGTTTATTATTTTGAGAAATTACTGCAATTTTTGGAAGTTATGAGAAGTTTTGCATTGCTTAGTGGTAATCGCCAGTATAAATATGCTCACGATCGATTCAGGAAAATGCCAGATCCTAATTCTCCCTCAGAATTAACAATGTAGTATCTGAGGATGAAACAATTAGTCCTTAAGAGTAGAGGCCGAAAGTATTGTGATTCTTTACAATTGCTGAAAGTACATTTTACGTTGATTTAAGTTTATTACTATGTGCCGGTGTGTGTAGTGCTGGTTAAGCGCTGCTCGGTTAAGGGATAGTACTCTGTTATCACCGGTTAAGTGTTAGTGTGTGTGTAGCGCTGGTTAAGCGCTACGATTTTGCTTTGCTGGTTAAGCATTGCGGTTTAGTGCTGGTTAAGTACTAGACGGTGTGTGACACTGGTTAAGTGCCACGATTTTGCTTTGCTGGTTAAGCATTGCGGTTTAGTGCTGGTTAAGTACTAGACGGTGTGTGACACTGGTTAAGTGCCACGATTTTGCCTTGCTGGTTAAGCATCGCGGTTGGGCTGAGTGCTGGTTAAGTGCTCAGTGATAAGTAGTGCTGGTTAAGTGCTACGGTTTTGCTGTGCTGGTTAAGCATTGCGTTGTACTGCATAGTTTTTACTGATGGTTGGCTGGTGATAACGCTGTTTGAAATTCAAAATAAATTATAGCAGAACAAACTTTTTGTAAAATGTTACTTTTGGCAATATAATATTTTAAGTTGTTGTTTGTAACAGTGATAATTTCACTGGGCTCACTTGATACCGTAATTTTTCCAAATGGGTCAGGAACGACCGAGCGGTTAAATTTTACTGTGTTTAATTTCGTTTAGATTATCGCTTTTTTAAAACCATCATTTGGTAGAAAGTAAAATTACATTCATGATAATATCGGGAAGATGTTTAAGAGTCAAGTACCTATTGAGTTTGTAAAGTAAGATGACGTAAAAGCGGTAGATTGATTGATTGATTTGGTTATAGATTCGGGGCTAGGAGACTGTACCAATATATCGTAGACGTAGCCTGGTAGAAATTGGTGTTATCTCCTTGAAATGAGATGACCCTTGGTAAGCGGTAGGTGGTAGTACGTAGATCGTAGAGTCGCGGTCTGACTCGGGATTCCCATGGGGAAGTCCGCAAAATAAAATGTTTTGGTGCTCCATACCTTTTGAGCTATTGTGTTGTGATAGCTATTGGCCACAAATGCGATAACAGATGTGAGACTGTAATAAATTCTAAATCGGTCAAAATTAATTTGTTTTGAAAAAGTGTAATGTGATAGTGTAACTCAGTGGTACTGGGACTCGGTAGTCTATTTGGTTATGATGTAGAGGAAAGTGTAAGCCCATTGAACACTATTCAATCAAGTAACTAAGTTGTTATTTGTTTTCTCTGGGGGGCAACGTGGTTATCGTCACTTGGTGAGGGTGGCAAGGTTATCGTCACTGCGAAAGTGGCATGATCTGATACCGCTCGATTTAGGTAGTAGTGACGCCTTGAGAGATCGTCACTGGAGGTGGCATGAGTCCTATTGCTCGAATTAGGCGATAGAGACGACCGTAATCGGTAGTCGATATGAGCGATTTAGTAGAGCAAGTAGAGTCTTACTTCAAAGTATGTGGTTGAGTCAATAATGGCCATTGGTCAGTTTATAATTAGAAGTAGTTTGTGATTATCCCTAGTAATGATGTAAGCTAAATTATTTGAAAATAAACTTTGAATTACTATGAGAGTTCGTTTGAAGCCCTGTTCCGACTTGTCTAATCAGGATAGGCCGAGTCAAGACAGTCTGATGCAGCAGAATTTAATTCTTGTCAGATTACTACGTCATCAAATGTCACACAGGGACGTGTGACTTGTCAGAGATGGCCGTGTCGCAGAATGAAGTACTAAACGTAAGGTCTTTATCAATCTGAAAGCAACTTAACTATAGTGGTGACACTATGCGGTTGGCAACATCAAATGACATTGTCAAATGTCAATGTCATAGAAGTAGCGGTTGGGAATCGAAATGAACGTTCTTTTTGAATATGGCGTTGGGCGTGTGCACTTGTGAGGTTATCCCTACTTTTGTAACGGTGAAAGTGATTGCAATGGCAGTTGAGAACAGAATCGATCGGGCCGAGTTCGAATGTAGACGCGCGGCAGTGCACTGCAGTAGCTACGAAATAGTATCGTGATTAGTTGATGTTAATTGTTTTAAGTGTTAGCGCGTGCGTGTGACCCGATATGTTTAGATGTGTCCTGAGAGCTAGCTATCCCTTGTTGACCTATGGGCGAGAAGCCTAGTGTTCAGAAGTCTCGTGATGAGGCGCCTAGATGCGCGAGTGTCTGTGTACCCTTGACCCTTGATTTCACCAATTGCTGTTGGTTATCAGTTGTGTTAGCACGGAGGAAAACGAGAAGAGTCTTGGTTGTGAGATTACTATCGTGTGCGTGTGTGGGGCACCGATCTAAGCCGTGATTTGGGTTGCTGTCCCTCTATCGGGACAATTATGCCCTCGCTTGACCTTTGTAAGATTGTGTAAAGATACCCTGTTAGTTAACTGTCACTCTGCTTTAAAGAGTTGCCCACGAAAGCCATCCTATGACCCTATCTGATGCTCCGAGCCATCCATCCTGACTTCCATTTGGCCCCCTTATATCTCTCTCTCCGACATATATATATATTAATACATAGCAATATATATATATATCCATACTAATATTATAAATGTGAAAGTCTGTCTGTCTGTCTGTCTGTCTGTCTGTCTGTCTGTCTGTCTGTCTGTCAGCTCTTCACGGCTAAACTGCTGGACCGATTGTGATGAAATTTGGTAGGGATGTAGTTAATGACCTGAGGTCAAACATAGGATACTTTTGGGCGCGATATAACCGAGTCCCACGCGGGGCGGAGCCGCGGGGACGTACTATAAGCTAAAAATAACTTTAGTATTACAGGCGTCCATAGGCTGCTATACACTAGCTAGACCCCTGCCTTTCATCTTATAGAGTTTATGAGCCATGCGTCTATAACTAGACGACCTGCCTTCAAATACCTATTTCTTAATTCTATTATTAGACCACGTACCCTATAAAGCTATTAATTCAATCACAATCATTATTAATTGCCTTTGAAAGGACCAATAAGGCATTAGGCAAATAAGGCAATGACCTACCCGTTATGATTAAAACGCGAATAACAGTTGATAACTAACCGTGATACATAATTGTTCTAAATTATACTTTATCACAGACCATTAGCAGACAATAAAACAGTCACAGATAGGCTGACTGATGGCTAGTTAGACCACATAATAGGCATTACATATTTATTATCATCTGACTGATGGCTAGTTAGAGTTATCTTAGCGTTTTTCCTGATGCGGATTTCCAGACTCGGAGACTGAGATCCGATAAAAAACGAATGAATGAATGAACCAATTATATAAATACATCATTGAATTGTACAGGATCGAAAATAAAAAGTACGAAGGCGGAATTATCGCTAATGCAATTTCTTCCGCCCAACCAGGACATAGGGTACCTTTCATCCCGGGAAAAAGCACTGTTCCCGAGGGAAATTCACGCGGGCGGCGATGCGGGCGAAAGCTAGTTATATATAATACAGGTGGCCTACTTCCATCTCTTAAAACCATGCAAGATCCAGTGAGTAAGCGAGACAGCGCAATACATGATGTAAGGCGACATCTCTCTTACTCAATCGTTCTTGTATGGTTTTAAGAGATGGTGGTAGGCAGGCAGATAGATATTAATAACTGTCCATCTCAATACTTCTAGCTATGTGTATGCGAAATTTCAGGAAGATTGGAGAGGTAACAAAAAAAAACAAATATATAAACTTACTTTCGCATTTATAATATTAGTTGGGATAACATATCGACAAGTGCCAGGCCTGGCTAGACTGAGATAAAATTTATATTAAAATGAACTCTACAACCTTTTTAATAATATAGTATGTTATATACCTATATCATTACGATCATTGTACGCTACTAAAAATAAAATAACCCTTCCGATTTATTCTTAGGCTGGACGATTTCATTTGGTTTGTTTCAAATACTGGATCTGTACTGGTCAAAAGACCAAATGCAACCTAGGCTCATATGACCTTAGACCACGTTTAACATGATGGTAGTTGAAACAGGAAATCAATAGTGATGGGTTGCTAGCCGCATCGCCGATGTCATGTTTCCCCCATTCCACGATTCCTTCGGTCGACTTTTACAACCTGCGTAGGAAGAGAAGCATCTGATATGTTTTTCTTTTTCTCCCAGACCAGCATGGAAGTTTCAAGCAATCATGGTCCTAAATTTGGCGGTACTGGTTTATACAATCGAAAGACTGCCGTCTGACCTCCCTAACCCTTTTTACAGGTAAACCAGACCAATAGAAACAAAATACGAAGTGTGTTAGTGGTTAACACTGTCTAATTTTTCAGGCGACACAGTCTAACGACTGCCATCTTGCAATAACAGCAAGATAGAAATGGCTATATTGTGACCAATCGAAGTCAGCCCGCTCGCTATCGCTTGACACGCAAGATCTTTATGAACACGCATGACCCACTAGGCTATCCAGCTACTCCGGCAGTGATCTTAGGTATTGTCTAGTGATGGGGGGGGGGGGGGGTCTCTTTCCGCAACTTGCCTTTCACGATTTTAAACACGCGTTATGGATGAAATTGCTATTAGCGATAAGGCCGCCTTTTGCGTCTTATATTTAAGTTCTTTTTAATCTATTTCTGTATTCTATGTGAAATAAAGGGTTTTGTATTGTATGTGCAAATTTAAAAAATGCGATTTTTTTTATTTTAGCATGTGGATACGTTAGCGTTGCATTCATAGGATAGGATATGCAATTAATAAATTACAAGCTTCCTAATGCGCCACCTGTGCGCTAACTAGTTTGAAATTCATGCGGGCGTAACACAGCATGACTATTTTGCATTAGTTAATTAATTATTAACTAATGCAAAATAGTCATGTGTACGCATCAATGACGGCGAAATCTATGTTTTCATTTTAATTCTATAACTCGTATAAAAAATATTTAATTAAACAAAATAATAAGAATACCTATAGAGTAACCTAACCTATTTGTATACTAATATTATTTAAATATTCGAAGTGTTTGGTTTGTAGGATAACCTAAACTCGGAACTTTTGAACAGATTTTATAATTTCTGAACATGATAGCCTGATTCTTAGGGAAGGTTATAGATGTGTATGTACTATAGTACACCACGAGCTGGTGAAACCGCGAGGAACAACTAGATCTAGCTAATCTGTACAAATATAACAAAGCTGAAGAGTTTGTTTGTTTGAACGCTTATAACTTAAGAACTACTGGTCGGATTTGAATAATTCTTTCGGCATATGACAGCCTGATTCTTGGGTGAGCTTTTAGGCTATAGTACATTTAAATCGCGTGCGAGTGAAACCGCGGGGAACAGTTAGAATAATAAAGTCAAAATGAACTCTATAAAAAAGAACAAATGATAAGCATGTCCAATCGAAATCCACCTGTCTGACAAAAGCCCTTTTACAGTAGGCCACAAATAACAGCATACCATCTTAGGTATAGTTCAAGGGTAAAATGGTATGCTTTTCATGGTGACCTACTGTGGTACATTTCTGTCTTTGAGAATAAAAAAGCATAGTGACATCACTATGTCCATTTGTATTACAATTTAATTTACTTATTTTTACGGTCTATTGTTGGCAGTATGCTTTAGATCTAACAAAACAAGCTTATTCCCTTCTGACGCCATTTTATTGGCCAATATCCGCAAACAATCGCAATGACTTTCGTTACTCAAAAAAACTAAATAGTTTGGTACAAACATGTTTTTGTTTTGACTTTCAAGTTACACCTGAATCATAATAAGTACCTATAAAAAATATATTTCGTAAAATATTCCATAGGGACTTATTAACTTAGATGAAAAACCGGCCTTGTGCGAATCGGTCTTGCGCACGAAGGGTTCTGTACAATTATATAGGTAACGCTAAGTGTGAGTGGGACAAGCTATTTCTTTTCCTTACGTAATTATGGTTATTTCTCGCTCACACTGGGGTTAAATTATATGCCGAATATACCTATACGTCATTTCACTAGCAGTTAGCTATGGCTCCGCTCCTATTCTCGTCGCAATTTTTGGAAATCCGCCCGTGACAACTCCTCTCTATAGATTAATCTACCTGAATAAAAAACTAGCGTTTTACGTCAAGCAGTTACGAGTGGGTGATCTCTCACTTTTATGGATCTGGTTTCCCTGTAAATAGGGTCACAGAGGTTGACGAAGAGGTCGACTATATACTGGGTGGAGTGAGCCACACAGAAAAACATAGCATTTTACCCTTACACTTAGGTACCCATTTTAGGTACCTACCTAAGTAGTTTTTCTATGTGACCCACTGTTGTTTGGAAAGTGCATAGCCTACTTTTTAGTACAATGTAACAGTCCAGTGTGGGCGGTACCGCGAGCAATAGGTAGTTATAAAAAAACAAAATCAATAGAAACGGAAACTTCATTTTATTACAAAGACAAATTCACGACTTATAAACCTCCAACCTATCCATGTACATTATTGTCATTGTCTGTCTACTTTACTACACAGATGTAATATAAATAGCCACAAAATTGCTTTGCAAAACCGTAATTGCCCGTACATAATTTATTAGTATCGACAAAGCAATTTTACCATTATGTCAAACGTCAAACACTATCGTCAAACATTTGAACCAATCGGCCAAGGTTGTCACAAACGTACAAACTAGTACAAACAGGAAATATCGATATGTCGATATGTGGGTGTGTACATCACTAGTATCGAAGGAAGGGCCAATAAAGGGTACCTGTTTAGTGTTGCAATGACCCGTTATGAGAATGTATAATGTATAAAATAAAAAGAAATGTATACTACCGACTCCGTATATGTTCAAATTAAGCCAGTACACAAATAGGTATTACTAAATCAACTCATCAGCTGATATTATTCCATTTTCGTATACGAAAGTAAATTTCTAAAACGAATCCGCATACACTTTTCATGATAGAACAAAAGAATATTTGTATCAAAACTTTCTTTTCTACACGCATAGGACGAAGCGAAAGAACACGACAACTATAATGCAATGCAACACGATTTTCTTGTGAAACCTGAACGGAACATATGGTAACTCATTTGCAACAAAGACTTACCTTTTCAAGCAGTAATCAGTCACTCCTTCGTCGCACCCCACTAGTTAACATATACGCTATAATATAACACTCGAATAATCGTGTCTTTTTCTCTTTAAATACATTATTACACTGTTGACTACAAGAAGAACAGCTAAAGCCGTCCAATTAAGAAGGATTCTACTGATTTTAGCTTCCGCAGTCGAACGAGCGATCACGCTCGCTCCAGTCAAAACGAAACTAATATGTCTGACACTTCGTCAGCTGGCTGGGGAAATGCGTCTCTCTGATTGGTAAATCAATGGAAGGGACACCAATTTTGTTGCTTTCCCGTTCACTCCTCCGACCTCTCGCTCTGTAGCAACGACCTTGATTAGGTTTTTAGGTCGAATTGGATTGGCAAATCCTGATTTTCTCCTATCGACATTTCATTTAGAAACTTTACTATAATATAAACATACCAAATGTGAAATATATTTACAGAAAAGATAATTTGAAAGACAAAGAGTAATTATCATTGCTATTCATGTGTGCGTGTGGGACAAAGAAAACAATATAAGCGTGTCGTAGACCTTGTTTTGATTGGTTCCTGTACAGCTGTTTTTGACACAAGGCTCGATATTTATTTACAAACATACTGATGCATGACAATTAATGCATTTTAGTTCCTTCTTCATGAAGATAAGGTCTATATTGGGTGTAGTTATTCTCGTTTTTGTAAGTAATGCAAATGTTATCATTTATCGCAAGGTGTCGCTAGCTGTTCATCAACAACAACTTATATAATTATTTATTTTAGCTATTTTGCTTTTAATAATTCAAATATTGATTTCTTTATTATAATAAAACGTTTTTTTTTAAATATTTTGAACACATCTTGTAAATTGATATAAAAGACAGTTATTGACTAGGTAGGAAGTAACTGCATAGCCATTGACTAACATCCGTTACCATGGCAACCAGTTTGTTTGATGACCACATTACCCTACCAAAATAAGAGTACACTAGCATCTGTTTCGGATATACACTTGATACTGTACTTCTCAATTTAGTTCGTATGTTTTATTTGACACGTCAAAATGTTTATTTGGTTACGCGTTACTATTTGTGAAATTTGATAAAAATAGAACATAAATATGGAATCCTTAGACCTTTTAGCAAGAGAAGATGAATTTAAGAAGTTAAATAAACAGCTGGAAAAGAAAACAGAGAGTCTAATGAAAGAAATTGAACATGTTATGGTGAGTAGGTAACAAAATGTATTTTTAGTTTCTGAAATAGAGATTCCTTCTTTTGCATTCTTAAAAAACTTTCTTAGTTAAAAGTAGTGGAAGATTCCCAACCTGAATTTTATTTTAGCAAATCTACTATTCCCGCTTATAACCTCAGCTTCATTTTTGTCAAAATCAGGGATATTTTTTCGGACATAGATATTCTTCCATCGGTATTCCACACAGCCTCATGGTTTTTTTTCTGTTTTGCGGCAAAACCCTATCTTATTACTGGTTCTCATCTAAGAATTTCAACTTTTTAAAAAAATATTTGTTAATATAAAATAAGAATTGATAATAAAGCCTCATATTATTGAATGCTATAATACTAATGTATAGCAGAGTACCCGAAATCGGCGAGCGTGTATGACGAGAGTGATGAGTATTGAGGAAGCGAGGGAGGTATGTAAGGATCGTAGCCAATGGAAATCTCTAGACTCTGCCTACCACAGCGGGAGACAGGCGTGATGATATGTACCATCATTTCGTGTAGGTGGCACGGTCAATCGACCATGCACACCCTTTTATCAGAGTTCTTTGGGGTTCCAAAGACGTGGTTGCCTCTGAAGTGGAATCTGGTAGTCGTTAAAAGAATTTTATGACTACCAGATGGCAGCCGGGAGAAATGGTTTAATGTGCCTTCAGATGCACGAAATCATCTTTATTATCAGACAGTCAGTGGATTCAATTCTGCATTGTCCTAACCAAACTGGTAACAACTAATTAAACTTCCATGGGGATCATACCGACCAGACCTGGTGATTTTCTTTTGTCCTGCCGGTCATCTGTGACAAATGTGTCTCACGTCACATAGGGTATTGCAAGTTCAATTCACCTTGCAAAGTATGGTGATAGATTCGTTTTATATCAAACATAAATAAATGAATGACGATGATAGAGAGAGGGCAAGTATCACACTAATATTATAAAGGCAAAAGTTTGTGAGTGTGTATGTTAATTACTCTTTAACTGATGAACTAATAGCTGAATCGATTTGGCTGAAATTTGGAATGTAGATTGCTTAGTGAATTCCCACGAATGGGGAGCCCCGGGCAACAGCTAGTATATAATAAGTGAATCAAACATTTTCCTAAAATCTTTGCTTTAATACTTTCAGCAAAAACAAGACTTCTTTGCGGATTTCTCTCACAGTTTAATCTTAAATACTAAGCCAACATCAAAAAAACATTGTCATGATACTCCAAATACCACACCGGAAAAAACCAAACCAAAACAACCAAAAAAGAAATCTATTAACAACCAGCCAGCAACGAAATTTGAAAATGGAAGTCAAAATAAAGAGATCTGTGCAAATAACCGCTTAGATGATGAGACCTGTGCAAATAAATTGTCAGATGATGAAACTTGTGCAAATGAAAACACAGTTGTTAGAAATAAGCGCACAGATAATGAAAATAGATGTAGAAGTTGCACAAGAAGGGTGATTTGTGATTGTTGCGCTGAAACTAGGAATAATAGTGATGAAATGGAGTTTTTAAATGCATTTGTATCTGTTAGTGTCCAGGAGAAAGTGTTGCCAGCATCATTTCTAAAAGGTACTTAGTTTTCTTACAAGCTTTTCAACCGTTTTGCAAAAGTTCTTAATTCAGTGTTTGTTCTCTATATTTATCTTTTATAATTTCTAACTACTGATTTTAAAATTTATTTATTTTTTGTTCAAAAGGACATCTCGAATTTTGGCAATATCCGTACAGGTTGCTTACCACCAACTCTTAACACCATGCAAGAATGAGTAAGGGAGATGTCGCCTTACATCATGTATTGCACTGTCTTGTTTACTCACTGGATCTTGCATGGTTTTAAGAGATGGTAGTAGGCTACCAGTAGTTTGATTTTGAAATCAAAATGACTGGAGTAAGTACGACAGCCGTCAGAATTTATTGTTACAAAATTTGATATTATATGATATACAATTTAGATGATACTAGCGCCTCTAGCGCCGAATTCTTTCATTGAAATATGTTTTTGTTTTTCAGACAGGCTGTCAGTAGACATCATTTGCAAGTTTCTTTCGACAAAAGTCAAGCTGATGCAAGAACAGATGGACAGACTCCAAAATGTTATAGATAATAAGGTGTTTGAGGGTATTCAATATTTTGAGGAAGAGCCTGAGCCTAGCAAGGCATCTAACTATAGCACGTGTCAAGCGGCGGCGAGCGCGGCCTAGCTTGGATTGGTCGCCATTAGTGGCATT
Source organism: Apomyelois bistriatella (assembly GCA_947044815.1). Taxonomy (NCBI): domain Eukaryota; kingdom Metazoa; phylum Arthropoda; class Insecta; order Lepidoptera; family Pyralidae; genus Apomyelois; species Apomyelois bistriatella. The sequence continues at coordinate 689,255 of OX345715.1, read as the reverse complement.
TCTATCTTGAGCTCTTTCATGCTTCAGAAGGCACGTTAAGCCGTTATTCCCTGCTGTAATCGCTAGATGGCAGTCGTTAGACTATGCCAGATTCCTTTAGGTAGCCTGAAATATCTGACAGTGTTACCCACTAAAACACCCGGGTCATGTTCTGTGGGTCTGGTTTCCCTGTAATAGTGTTACGGAGGTCAGACGGCAGTCGCTCCATTGTAATAACCTGTACCGCCAAATCAGATGAAAAAAACAAATGATTAAAGCATACCCTTGACCAGTTATGTTAATACTGTCATATATTCTCATTCTGTGCCTTCAGCCTCTGAATCGTAAGCCGATAGTGATACTGGGAAATACGAAAAAGAAGCTCACTTACTCAGTAAATAAATAGGTCGGTTTTTGTTTTTTGGGGAAAAACCGTTATTATTGGGTTTTAAAATACCGATTTTATCCCTGATTCTTGAACTGAAAACAAGGGGAATATTTAAAACCAAATTTCAATTTCAAGGCATCCCAATGTAAGGCACACATGACGAAATTGGCGGAATTAGAGGGGGAGAGAATGGCGCTCATTACAAAAACCAACAATTTTAAGGCGGCCGCTTGCGATTTGAAAGCTAAATGTGGTGTTTTGGATAACAAGTTACAGGTATGTGAGTAATAGTATGTTTAATAAGTACTTATTACATAATGAATGTTTGTCACTTCTACACGCTGGCAGTTTTGCAATTTGTAACTATATGGAACTATAATTTAATATGTTAAAAATTAACTTCAAATCCAGAACCTTAATTACATAACACGGATTTTTGATAACTTGTGTTTTCAGTGAATAATGATTTTTGAATGATGGTGGCGCTAGTATTCACCGAGGTATCACCTTAATTAATAATTTGTAATTCATTAATTGCAGGAAAAGGACAGACAGTATAAAGAACAGCGTAGCGAGACCGATAAGCTGTCAGTTGAGTTAAAAAAGCTGAAAAATAAAAATGTCGGCTTGGAAGCGAGATGTGCGTCCCAAGAAGAGGTTATAGACAGCTTGAAACAGCAGTTGGAAGCTGCTAAAAGAGCTGAGAAGGTAAGCCTGGTGGCTTTGTGGTAAGCCCACAAAACATTTGCTACTTGACCCTTTTACTTTTAGTGATGGTAAGTTATTCTAGGCGAGGCCTGTATTGAGTGAATTCGGATGTGTGTCAAATTGAATGAAAGGTCTAAAAGGACTCGTTTCCAGTGCCGTAAAACTTGTTATAAAAAAGCTGTGTTTGCATTATCCTCAGATGTTATTTTTCTGAGGCGTTGTCTAACACTCAGTTTTTCATTAGTTCAATTTGCATTCTTTCTTATTTGTGGTTCAGTTTGGACCTAATTGGGAGCCTATTCTATTGCAGGAATTTCGTGATTCATCTCGCAGCCTCTCAGCATCACATCAAAGCGCCATCTCTCGTCTAGAAACCAGAACTAAATCGTTGACGACGTGCATAGAAAAGCAGAAAGCATTGATAGAAAACTTGAGGAAACAGAACGCTATTCTGGCGACAGAGGGCGCTGTGAAGATTTTGGAACGGGAGTATAGTAATTTTTTAAACCAAGGATAATGTAGGCTGAGGTCGATTGGCTCCGCAGAATTAACCATGGTGTGCAGGGTCAATTGGCCAAGTAACTAACAGGATATGAATGAATGAGAGTACTTATAAGTTAAATGTGTTTTAAGCTAAGAATAAAACATGATAAGTGTACGAAATGACTTTTTATTTAAAATGACCCTGTGCCCCTAGAATGAGTTTTCTAAACGCAGGCGCTAGCGACTGCGTTAGCGTTTTTGTATGACAAACCTGTACAGCGCCTCTGGCGGATAGTAAGGCAACTAAGAAATTCCATACGAAATTCTAACGCAGTGCGAGCCGACGGGTTTTGATAATATATTGGTCGTCATACTACGAATATTAATCAGTTATGCCTTGATCGCACGTACCGAGTAGACGGGCGAGACAGTGACCTCGGCCGAATACTCGGTGCGTGTAAACAGTGCGCCGAGTGCTCAGCCTAGCGAGTGACCGAGGAAATCACTGTCTCAGCCGAGTAACATTTTACTGTCTCGCCCGTCTACTCGGTACGTGCGTACCAGGCATTATTAATCAATGTGGTTAGTTTTGAATAGCATATTTACGCCATTATATCAGTTTTCCAATAATTCGTGTCATTAGAGCAAGCGGGGTTTGATAACAACTATTTATTACTGAGAAATAATAAGGGTGACAATATGTTACAATGGGATTTTCGGGAATAAATAATGCATTTCTGAGTCTGTTGTCCCGAAGATCCGGAAGTCGTGGGTTCGATTCCTTCGCGGGAAGCCTACTTTTTCTGTCTAGTTATTTCTAGTTTGAATCTTAGAAATGTAGTACGTAGTTCACAACAAAGCCACCTAACATTATCGACCAATAACAGCGGCAATAAATGACGCAATCAAATTCCCATTTTTTCTGAATGAAACGTTGGCTTGCAAGCCAAAGTAGTGACACGCTTTTCGTGCGCTATGACACTTCTTGTTAATATTTCTAATGTATGTGGTATCATACATAGTATTACATAGGAAGTACACTTTAAACACACACGCAGTTTACTCAACAATAATTACGTCATTATGAGTCAGTATACTAAGGAAAATCCTAACATAGACACAAAACCTTGTCGCCATATTGACCTTATTATCGAATGGACCTCAATATCGACTGAGAATCACACCAGTTCACTCGTATATCTATCTAAAAATTAAGATCTGTGCGTTGTCCGTCTATCTTACTAGCTTATAAATACTAAACAATAATTTTAATTCTTTTAATTAATTAAAAATAACAATGAAAGTTATTTTGATCGGTTTAATCGCGTGTTTCACGTTATACCAAGTGTCGGGGTACAATTATGTGTTCGGGAATGTGTTGGATCGTGTGATTCTAGAGAATATTACTAATGTGCAATATAACGCTATTCCTTTCATTAAGAGGGTTAAAATGTTTTTTTATAACAATCCGTCGAATAAATTGATCGCGGTAAGTACTTATATATTTATTTTATCCTTTAGAGTATACTAGCGACCCGCCACGGCTTCGCATGGGCATAAAAACCTTCCTCTTGAATCACTCTATTAAAAAACCACATCAAAATCCCTTGCGTAGTTTTGAAGATTTAAGCATGCAAAGGGACATAGGGACAGAGAAAGCGACTTTGTTTTATACTATGTAGTACTAAGTATTACTAATTCTGTGACTATGTAGTGATAGGATAGTGATAAGTGGCGGTGTTTTACTTTTGGCATAGGGGTCGCCTGACCATGGCCACTCCGGTTCTATCTTACTTATGAACTGCCTCCGTGGTCCAGTGGTTAAGGTTGCTGGTAGACCCGGGAGTCGTGGGTTCAGTTCCCACGGGAAGCATATGTTTAGTTGTTTCCAGTTTGGTCAGGACATTGCGGGGTTGAATCACCTGATTGTCTGATAATAAAGATTATTAAAGAATTAAACCAAACTTTAATTCTCAAAGCTTTGGTGTTTCTTCAACTTTTATTTAATACTACCTTTAGCCCGCGACTTCTTGCGCGTGGGCTTCACTCCCGTTCCCGTGGGAATTTCGGGAATTTTTCCCGAAATTCGAAACTATTCGACAAACTTTGTATAAAAGAAAACGGGAATTCCCGCGGGAATACAAAGTTTGTCATGACCAACACGAAAAAAGAATTATACAATTTGGAGCACTCGTTCTATATCAAACATGCCTTGAGTTCATCTAATTGACGATAACTTTTTTTAATGTACTTTTGATTATATTTAGGTACTTATATAAATTTTGACACTTACACATTTCCAAAGGTTGACTGGCAGAGAATGCTTATAGCATTCAGTTTACCTATTGTAGCTCTTGGCTCATAATTTTTTTAAAATAAAATAAAAATGTCGAATTGTAATTCCAAGAGGAAATAACAACTCAAAGAACACAACCAACAACATTGTTTTTTAATTTCCAGGGTATCCAAGCTTTGGACAAGCTGCATAGCCACTCCAGCATCAACGTCACAGCCGGGGGAGTCGGCTACTCTTACGTCAATCTTCGCCTGAAGAGCGACAGGGGTACCGGCCTGGATTATGAGATAGGCATCTACACAAGCGATCCCAGATACAACAACTATAATGGCTGATTTGCTTTTAATAAAGTATTTTTTTTAATCACATGCTTTTATTTTCTTGTCGACTCCTTTCGCGGTTTGCCTGTAGACCCGGGGGTCATGGGTTCAATTCCCACGAAAAGAATTTAACTACTTTATTTACTTGTTTCCAGTTTGGTTAGGACATTGCAGGCTTGAATCACCTGATTGTCTGATAATAAAGATGATTCCGTGCTTCGGAAGGAACCATGACAGAGGTTGAGTTGAGAGGCGTTTCCGTAGAACTCTGACACCAAGGTGTGGATGGTCGATTGACCGTGACACCTACTTTGTGATGAGGGCCTTAAAAATAAAGAAAAGTTTAAAAAATCTACAAAACTTAATCCTGTGCCCCTAGTATGAGTTTTTCTAAACGCAGACGCTAGCGACTGCGTTAGCGATTTTGTATGACAAACCTGTACAGCGCCTCTGGCGGATAGTAAGGCAACTAAGAAGTTCTATACAAAATCGAAATCGCTAGCGTCTGCGTTAAGAAAAAACTCATACTAGGGGCACTGGGCTCCTAATCTGTCAATTAAATTAGGACTAGACGATAAACTAACATTTACCTTTTTTTCCGCCTCATGTTGGTTCCTCTGTGCCGAGTAGTCACTCATGTGCTATCAGAACCACATTACGAGCACTGTGACAGTCAGGTCGATAATTGTGCCAAGATAATTAATATTCATTAAAAAAGTTCCTTAGACGTCATCTTTAAGAATAATTATACCAATCATTACATAATTATCTTAACATTCATTTGTATACAGAAACTTACTTCTGAGGGCGTGATTTGTTAAACTGTACCTTCATCATTATCCGAGCGTGTTTCGTAGTTGAAACCCAGGGTACGCTTTTTATCATGGTCCTGGACTTGGCGGTACTAGTGTAAATGTTACAATGGAACGACTGCCAAATCAAAATATGTCATTCATACAAATCGCATTCTCTGTCCCTATATCCCTATGTATGCTTAAATCTATAAAACACGCAACGGATTTTGATGCGGTTTTTTTTAATTGAATTTTTTTGAATTGGGTTCTCATGGGCATAAAAACCTTCCTCTTGAATCACTCTATCTATTTAAAAAAAACCGCATCAAAATCCGTTGCCTAGTTTAAAAATTTAAGCGACATAGGAACAGACAAAGCGACTTTGTTTTATACTATGTAGTGAAAGCACTTAATCAGTTTGTGGTACAATGACGATAGGTACCTACTTTAAAAAATAATATTTTAAGATATTTTTTTATACATTCAGGATGTTACTTTGTGGAAGTCAAAATTACAAGTACCTACTTACCAAAACTAACTGGTGGCGGAAGCACGCAAAGTAATTTGATAAGCATTTACTTACCCACTTGAAATCATATTTTAATAATTCACACACTTTTTTTGCCAAATATAAGCGGGACCTTACCTAATTTTTTTTTCAATCTTTGTAGCGCCTGTTATCAAGAAAATAACAAAATCTTTTTCTAAGGCAATTGGGACCACATGGCACCACCACCTTTCCTTCGCCGTAGTCGGGTAAGAAAAATAATTTTTTACTTGCCGTTGCCCGAAGTTCCGTTTACGTGAGGGTACTTACCTATATTCATACCAAACTTCATCAAAATCGGTCTAGCGTTTTAGCCGTGAAAACACTACAGACAAACTTTCGCATTTATAATATTAGTATGTATGTATGTATGTATACTTTATGTAGGTATAGTTTGAACATACCGACAAGGAGGTCGATAGCGTAGCGCGGCGCTCGTGTTCGTAACGATAGCGCGGGTCAAGCGACGGCGAGTGCGCGGCCATGCTTGGATTGGTCACCAATATTGGCATTTTTATTTTGAGCTCCTCACGTTTAGCACATTTAGCAGTTAAAGTCCCAGCTGTTATCGATAGATGGCAGTCGTTAGGCTATTTCAGATGCTTTTAGGCTTTAAATTCTGATAGCGTTGGCCACTGTTCCTATTACCATGTCATGCCACAGACAGACTATCACGTCAAAATAACACCCCTCATGCTACTACCACACTTAGCTATTCGCGTATTTGCCAAAATATTCGACAAATAGGCAAATAACGAAAAAGTTTTGGCAAATATACGGTCACATGGTAAAATAGGCAAATATTCGAATTCAAATATCCAAGTGTGGTGGTAGCATCATAAGCTATCTTCGTTATGATGACGTCATAGTCCACCCCCGCTGCCCTCACACTGCGTTGAGTTTAGATAAATCCTTTTATCAATATTAAAATAATTCATAATTAATTATTTATTTTTTTAGAGTTCCGTACTTTAAAAGGCAAAAACAAAACCATTTTATAATCACTACTAGCGACCCGCCCCGGCTTCGCATGGGCATAAAAACCTTCCTCTTGAATCACTCTATCTATTAAAAAAATCAAATGCTCTCCAAGTACTTTCAACTTATATAGTACTAGCAGTCCACCCCGGCTTCATCCGTGGTACATACATAGCCTTTGTCACTCAGGGTGAATGTAGCTTTCAAACCGTGAAAGAATTTTTGAAATGGGCACAGTAGTTTTGGTGTTTATACATTACAAACATACTTATATTATAGTTACTCTTTATAATATCAGTTTATATATAGATAATTTTCTATGTGGCCTATTGTACATAAATTAGACAAGCGATAGTCATAGACATTTTAGATAATGCAACAAAAATTGCACTGTGTCAGGGCTCGCGTTGATTGTAGGGCGGGCAGGTAAGGTTGGATAGGGCGGGTATATAAGGAAAGGACGAGGTGATGCTTATCGCAGTGAGGAGCTAGTACTGACCGTGTTTAGAGGTACGTATGTCAGCTTTTTTATTTTTTAACTGACTTTAGAATATAATATAATATGTATCGTATATTACTTGTATCCCAATTGTTCCATTTTTCATGTAAATAAATAATTTCATTCATTAATTCATCAAGAGATTAGAAAATTATTCTATAATTATTTAAAAATAGAATTCTTAATATTTTTCTTTTATCTATCTATCTATATATATATATAAATCAATTTCTGTTCGTTAGACCGCTAAAACTCGAGAATGGCTGGGCCGATTTGGTTAATTTTAGTCTTGAAATAAAAGGCTGATTATTTAAATACTATCCACATATTTAAAATTTGGTAACCTTTCAAAGAGTTTCATAAAGTAAAACTGTATATTTTTATGAAGGTAGGTTAAAACAGAAATTTGTTTTCTCGGATTTTAGACTATTGATAACTGAACTTTGTAACTGTACAAACTTTATAGGATTTAAAGCTCTTTGAATTGTTTTACGAAGAAATGTGTGATTCGGCACTATCAATATCACTTCATTATCACTACATAGTATAAAACAAAGTCGCTTTCTTTGTCCCTTTATCCTTATGTATGCTTAAATCTTTAAAACTACGCAACGGATATTGATGCTGTATTTTTAAACAAATAGAGTGATTCAAGAGGAAAGTTTTTATGCCCATGCGAAGCTAGGGCGGGTTTATACTATGTAGTGATGATAGTGATAGTGAGTAGTGAGTGACAAACGACTTCTATAAAGAATGAACTTCTCAATTTAGTCCTAAACTAAAACCTTTTCTATTAAGGTACTAGGTCAATTGACCCTGCACAGCACACCTAGGTGTCTGAGTTATTCTAATTTGTCGAAGTTCATGTTGGCCCCAGTAAACGAATGGAAGTCGTTTTTTGTATTTTGGAAACGACTATTATACAATCAATATTTTGTACGAAAAGACATCAACGCGTATAAATATTTTAAATTTTTGATTTTTTTACCCTTGGCAAAAAGGGGTTTTAATAGATTTCACGATATTGCGAGTCAAGCTACGGTGAGCGTAGGGACTTGGGTGGCATTTCTATCTTTACCTCCTTCGTGTTACAGAAGGCACCTTAAGCCATTAGGCAGCCTAAAATATCTAACAGGGTTGGCCACTATCTCCCACTAATAATTGTTAGGATTTATAACCAGTGCCCTTTGAGCAACACGGCCTCCGTACAGGAAGGGAGTAGCCATACGCTGCGTTCCCCACTGTCAAAGTATAAGCCCAATCGGCATATGCAATGTATTAGTGTGTGTAATCTGTACACATATTATATGCTGTTTTGTTTCATTTTTTAATGTGTACGTGTTATAATTACAGTCAGGTGTATGTAGGTATGCAGACTGTACTTTAGTGTATTTTCCCCCCACAAAAAAACGCCAGATCTATTGGAATAGTAAAAAAAAAACATTGAGAACCTCCTCCTTTTTTTTTGAAGTCGGTTAAAAATAACGCGAAGGCAACTCCCTTCCGGTATCGAAAGCCGTGTTGCTCGAAGCCAATGCCGCAATATCTAAAACCTAAGCTAAGGATGTAACTGGGAATCACGCTCGGATGAAATAAAATAAATAAAAAGGAACAGCGCAAAAAGAAAATCTACGCATCAGTCTTTCCATAACAAAGAAATGTCTTTCCGATTGAGATTTTGATGAGAAGTCGTTAAAAATCACTTAATTTTTATTTCATGGCCATTTTTGATTGTTTTACGTTTTATCACAGTACTACTACTAAGTACATTTAAAAAAAAATATATAACTGTTTCCCGCGATTTCACTCGCCCGTGGAGTATACGAACTAGCCTATAACCTACTCCAAGAATCAGGCTATCATAAACCGAAAGAGTTTTTCAAAACTGACCATTAGTTATTAAGTTATGAGCGTTCAAACAAACAAACTCTATTTTTTTACCGACTTAAAAAAAAGGAAGAGTTTCTCAATTCGTCGGAATGTTTTTTTTACTGTACTTATATTATGAGTATCGATTTAAATTATATTATGTTTTCTTGGTAAGTTTATTTAGTTTACATTATGTGTCCTACCTATGTCTGTGTTTGAATTTTAATTTATTTAACTATACTTAAAATTACAGTCTGGATTTCAAAATTGTCCATAGATGCTCCAAATCTATAAATCCTTTGGTTTTGTCAATGTTTGTTTTGCTGTTTATCACAACCGGAGGCGAATGGCAAAAGGAAAATTAAAAAAAAAGATGGCGGAAAACGGAAAATGGCTGCCGTAGACTTACCTCCGGAAAAAAGGATTGTGTTTTTAATAACGATTGTTTACTGTGAATAAATAAAAAGTAATTTTATCTCAAACAATACACGAGATAGGAGGAATCTTTGCCGGTAAGCGCAGCGTCGGTCACCAACCGACAAATGGGTCAGATGACCTGAAGAAGGTCGCAGGCAGACGCTGGATGCAGGCCGCTACCAACCCGCTATTTCGGAAATCCTTGGGGCATATTTATTATTTATTCAACTACTTACTACACTTACAGTTTTTCTAAACGTGTAGTGAGTTAGGTACCATATTTAGGTTGTATTTTACAAAAAAACTTATCACGAAGCACAGATAAAAGAATTTAAATTGACATAAAATATGACAACTTGAGGGAGTGTTGGTTTAGTTGGAGTTTTTGGAGGGAAAGTAAACTGTCACTATGTCCGCGCTGTATTTAATTTCCAAAACTTAGGTTTTTTCGAGTGTTTGTGCATAATATTGGTGGATTATTATTCGCAAAGTGTTCGTGAACAAGCGTGAGTGTTGGGAAGTGATACAGTGTCGATTACGTGACTTTTTATCTTTGTCACCAAAATCTCCATGATAAAGCTAAGTGAAATTTTTCCACCGCTTCACTTAGCCATCTGACTCAGACTAGACTTACTTACTTGACTGGACTTGACTATTGACTAGAATTTTTGACTCGACTGACTTAAGTAGGACTGAAGAAGATTAATAAATTCAAGAAAGGCCTTAAAGGACTAGATTCCATAGCCGTATAAACTATTCAAAAAAAAAATTGGTTTAGTTGGCAAGGGGCAAAAGTATATAATCACTACGTTTAAGCAAGGGGTTTGGAACCGGTATTTTAAAGACCCAAAAATAACTGTCTTTAACCTGGTAAATAAATATAGCGGCCGATTTTAAGGTCCTAAATACCTGGTAAGGACCGTTATTTTTGGAGAAATAACGGTTGAGCGGAACCACAATAGTAGTGGTTGCTGTAAAAATGTATGGGCAGAAAAACGAGCTGGTTTTTTATTCTAACCAGGTTTCCGAGCCCTTAGCGCGTACCTTCACTACATAGTATAAAACAAAGACGCTTTTTTCTGTCCCTATGTCCCTATGTTGCTTAAATCTTTAAAACTACGCAACGGGTTTTGATGCGGTTTTTTTTAATAGATAGAGTGATTCAAGAGGAAGGTTTTTGTTCATGCGAAGCCGGGGCGGGTCGCTAGTAAGAAATAAGAGTTGAAGAGTAATCCTCCACGGTCGTGAACGAAGGTCTGTGTCAAACAGTGGAGAGTCTGCGTTTGAAATGATCTGTGATGATGATGTTAGGATAACAATCCCATGGGTTATTATTGTAGTTCTAAAGTGGGTTATGTTAATTGATAACCGTGCATGTTAACTTTTATTTTAAGATAACAAACTCGGCGGGTGAGATGTAAATTTATGATATTGTTTTAAAAGTGTTTTGCTTTTCAACATTGAGCAAATAAAGGTTGCGGAAGTTTGTTTTCTTTTAGTTTAAAAATAATATAAATAACATACTATGTTTTTTTAGAGTTCGTTATTTGCATAGCATTATTTATTATTTACTTGCTGTTCCTCGGGGATCCGCTCCGGTGGAAATATATATATTATCCGGGATAAAATATCGCCTATGTGTTGTTCCAGGGTCTAAGCAATCTCCATTTCAAATTTCAGCCAAATCGGTTCAGCCGTATTCCTGTGAAAATGTAACAAACATCCATACAAACTTTCGCGTTTATGATATTGGTACTTAGGACTGTTTTGCCCAAGATATGATATACAGCCATAGATTAAAAAAAAATTACGGCGCGCGATTCAAAATTCTTTGTTTTCCAGCCAAAATTTAAAAAAGAAAAATCGCGCCTCGTGTACAGCCGATTATTATTTCTTTACCAGCTTTCGCTTGCGGCTTCGCCCGCGAGAGATTTCCTCGAGAACAGTGCTTTTTCCCGGAATTTTAATCATATCACTACATTCATAGTCCTTTCTTTGTCCCTATGTCCCTTTGTATGCTTACCTAATACTGCGCAACGGCTTTTGATGCGGTTTTTTTTAATAGATAGAGTGATTCAAGAGGAAGGTTTTTATGCCATATTTTATGAGTAATGATTTTTAAACGATGATCTTCAACTAGAAAATAAAATACTCATTTATATGTGTATTTTTTAGTTTTAGTTTTTTTTTTAATAGTTTATACGGCCATGGAATCATGTCCTTTAAGGCCTTTCTTGAATTTATTAATCTTCTTCAGTCCTACTTAAGTCAGTCGAGTCAAAAATTCAAGTCAATAGTCAAGTCCAGTCAAGTAAGTAAGTCTAGTCTGAGTCAGATGGCTAAGTGAAGCGGTGGAAAAATTTCACTTAGCTATATCATGGAGATTTTGGTGACAAAGATAAAAAGTCACGTAATCGTCACTGTATCACTTCCCAACACTCACGCTTGTTCACGAACACTTCGCGAATAATAATCCACCAATATTATGCACAAACACTCGAAAAAACCTAAGTTTTGGAAATTAAATACAGCGCGGACATAGCGACAGTTTACTTTCCCTCCAAAAACTCCCTTTAGTTTTAGTTAAGATTGACTTTTTGTAAGTTTTTTTTTTACAAAAAGACAACCTTTGGGTCAAGCAGAGATCGTAATGTATGCATTTCGTTTGTGTAGGACCACCAGGAGCCAACAATCCAGCTGTCATCATGTGGCGGTACATCTGCGCTTTGTTGGTGATTTGCGCTACTTTCTCCGAAACTGACGCGGAAAAGCGAGCTGAGAGTAAGTACGCATAACTTACTAGTTGTTGCCTGTGGCTCCGCCCGCGTGACACTTGGTAATACTTATGGATTCTAAATATTTGCATGCCTAGATAGGTTAAAAGTGAGGTAAATTTACTTTGGAGCTAACTTAATCTGTGTGACTTGTCCCTATGTATTTATTTAATTTTATTATGTACTAGCGACTTCGCATGGGCATAATAGTAGATTGTTATACAAGGGAGGCGTGCGAGGCATTTAGACGCCCGAGCATAGCGAGGGCAGCTATAGTCCGAGCAGAAATTATTCTTTTTACCCGTGTTAAACACTCTACTTTTCATTTCGAATATAAGGAAAGTATAAAAAGATTTTTTTCTAAAATTAATAATAGTAAAAACATGAGTAGTGCCTTTTTATATGATATTGTATTGGTAATTTAGTTTTAAAATTTAAATATAGAACATACCGCGCGCTTCATAGGGGCCTCTCAGTTCCGCTTAAGATCAGCGCATACCAAGAGCACTGCAGAGGGGCTAGCGAGTTTAGTTTTATCAAAAAAAAATAACATGAAAAATTAAATAAACCTCTTAACGTGATGTTCAGGACCGTCGCGTTTGTACATGTGTTTATTTTTTACTGTATGCCCGTATTCATGAAGTTAATAGTGTGCTGACCCTAGTAAATATTTTTTAAATTAACACTGGCTGTTTATAATTCCATATTTTTTTTTTGTTGTTGAAATTTTTTGTTGCCGATTTCCTTCTAAATTCACAGGCAAAATTATGTACTAATTTTGAAATTACTTTCCCGCCCTAAGGAAGAAAGTGATTACTATGGGTTTTTTCGGCCCGTGGGAGGGCATGAAGCGTTTTCCACCCTATACTCAGATCAGGAAAACACTACTTTCCGAGTATGAGAAATGAAAAAAACCTTTCTCTTAAATCACTCTATCTATTAAAAAAAAACCGCATCAAAATCCGTTGCGTAGTTTTAAAGATTTAAGTATACAAAGGGGCATAGGGACAGAGAAAGCGACTTTGTTTTATACTATGTAGTGACTATGGAAATAGGCTAGCTTCTTTATCCGAAAGTGTTTCCTTAGTACATTCCCGCAGTAGCTTCAGAGCCCAGGGTATCATGGCTAGGTATTAGCGACACTGATTATAATATAGCGACCCCTTCCGTATGATCTCCGTAACCTCTTATTGAAAAACCAGACCAATAGGATCATGTTCAAATCTCAGTGTAATTTACCATAAGTTTTTGCAAACGCTAGCCGCTAACGTGCATTTTGTAATTTGTATAGCAATCCAAAAAGCGCTCTAGGGCAGAAAATTATCAGTAGTTTTTTATCGTACTAGTAACAATGAAATATTCTAAATTCTGTGGGCGCTTCATTCATTTCTGTCATGTGGGTTACATGGTGACAAAGGTGCCTAGGTGTGCAGAGTCCTCAGTGGACTAGGCACTTTCTTTAAAAAACCTTTAAAAAGGAGGCAGCCGGGACAAAGACTTCACGTGCCTGTGTGAAGCACGGAATCATCTTTATTATCAGACAGTCAGGTGATTCACGCCTGCGATGTCCTAACCAAACTGGAAACAACTAAACAAAGTATGCTCCTTGCGGATATCAAAACCCCTGTTTGTGTTTGTGTTAGTAAAGATTATTATTCTTCCCCAGTATCACCAGTGCCCTTCGTCCTCTCCACGAGGTACGGAAGATCACCCCCACGGGTGATGATGCCACGAAATGACAGGTAAATAAATTATCTCCTTATAAAATTCTTCTTTATCCAGTTTTTTCTAGTTGCATCTTCAGTCTACGCTTCAGAGCCCAGGGTACGCTTTAATCATGGTCCTAGATTTGGAGGTAGTATTTTTACAATGGAGTGACTGCCGTCTAGAAATGCCATTAAGGTTAAAATGCCATATGTTATATGGCCATTATAATTATTATGCCATTGCCACGACCAAACTAAACTTCACATGCGCTTTAGTTATGAACACACATGGCTTATCATCATCATTTCACCCGCAGACTGTCCACTGCTGGACATAGGTCTCTCCCAAGGATTTCGAAAACGACCGATTGAAAGCTGCCTGCGTCCAGCGCCTGCCTATAAACTCCTTCTTTAGGTCATTTGACTATCTGGTGGGTGTACGACAGTCCGATGCTGTGCACATGGTCTATAGAACTCCTCATTTCAGGGTATAGCTATTTCATCATTCACAAATATTTTTTACAAGCACCTCCTGGTTTACTTTAAGAGATCCCTTTCTGGGATAAGTCCGCCATTGTTCTTCTGATATAATTGTATGCTTTAATATTTAACTAGTGACCCGCCCCGGCTTCGCATAGGCATAAAAACCTTCTGCTTGAATCACTATCTATTTAAAAAACCGCATCAAAATCCGTTGCGTAGTTTTAAAGGTTTAAGCATTCATAGGGATATAGGGACAGAGAAGGCGACTTTGTTTTATACACTATGTAGTGATGTTTTAACCGACTTAAAAAAATGTCAATTCGTCGGAATGTTTTATGTATGTTACCGGATTACTCGAAGACGCCTAGATCGATTTTTTTTTGGTACAATAAAGTTATTACCATAGTACTATTAAGTATTCTGTGTTATTTCAAAAAAAAACCAAACAAATAATGTTCTTCTCGCAGGTTCTTCCTAGGCAGTCGTTATGGTAAGCGGTCAGAGGTGTCAGTCGGGTCATCACTGCCTCCCCCGGGATCCCCGTCGCTGGTCTGCGAGTACACTGGAGTCTACTCCTTCTATCGATGTAAAGTACCTACCAAAAGCCCGTATGAAGTCAGGTAAATTAACAATTTTTTTTAATACTTTTTACGGCAATGGAAACTAGTCATTTAAGGCCTCTCTTCATTTTATTAATCTTCTTCAGTCCTAATTTAGCCAAGTCAAGTCAAAAAGTCAAGTCAGTAGTCTAGTCAAGTGATGAGTCAGAGTCAGATGGCTAAGTGAAGCGGTGGAAAAATTTCACTTAGCTATAACTTGGAGATTTTGGTGACAAAGGTAAAAGTCACGTAATCGACACTTTACCACTTCCCAACACTCACGCTTGTTCCCGAACACTGCGAATAATAATCCACCAATATTAAGCACAAATACTCGATAAAACCTAAGTTTTGGAAATTAAATACAGCGCGGACATAGCGACAATTTACTTTCCTTCCAAAAACTCCAAATGAACAATTGATAATAGCTATCTTCAATTTTATACCTCTGAACAGGGTCAATGGAACGTGTAAGCTATTATTGCCTGCGGCTCCGCCCGCGTGGTACTCGGTTATATCGCGCCAAAAGATAGCCTATGTATGACTCGACTAAGACCGGGGTCTTTAACTATAGTATAGAATTCCATAATCTGTGACTATACCCATACCAAATTTCATCAAAATCGGTCTAGCGGTTTAGTCATGAAAGCGGCAGACAGAAAGGCGGGTACATACTTTCGCATTTATTATTATAGATAGAAGTAAGTCTTTAATTATATATCCAACAACTAATATTATAAATGCGAAAGGGGGTTTTTTTATTTGTTTGTAACGCTTTCACGCCCTATCTACTGAACCAATCTTTCCGTCATTTCGCATACACATAGTTAGAAGTATTGAGAATAACATAGGGTACCTTTCATCCCAGAAAAAGCACTGTTCCCGTGGGAAATTCACACACGCGAAGCTGTGGGCAAAAGTTAAGTTCTCTATAATTAAAAAATTAAGTTTATATAAATCTTTTCTTTTTCACCAGAGCAAGCGAAGAAAGTCCAGGGAGTGAGGACTAGACTTCAGAGAACAGAAGCGTCACGGACTGATCAACTCAAGTCATATTGTACCTATTTGAAAAACCATATAGTTTTAATTTATACCAATTAACAGTGTTTGAAAAAAGAATAATGTTCAGTTTATATGGTAATTGGCCCCTCTTAGTTTTTATTTTAAATTTGGATAACTCATAAAAAATAATAATTTAAAAGTTAAGTAAATAGTTTTTAAAAATTCTAGAAGGTGGCTAGGCGGATAAGACAGGACTAGAATTAGTTTAGTACTAAATAAATTGTTTATTGAAATACTGAACTCGCTATTTCACTTAAGTGTTGTGTTGGGATTGTATGCACTAAAATGTAAATCAATATAATATAAACAATCTGTAACTCACCAAAGGGCCGTTGTGATATATATTGGTATGTGTACAAGCATATAGACTGGTGTCTTAGTCATATAAAAAGTTGCAAATTTAAACGTTAATCATTTGATGATATACCTAAGATTCAAATAAATTCAATTATTTGAATATATTCGGAAGCATTATATCAGGGCTATAATGCTAACAATTTTGCCAATATTCTTTTCCATAAGGGGTTTCCACGAGCCGAGACGATTAGTGACGCGAAAATATTTAGTTTTTTCTTGTACCTATTTCAGTATTTAGTGATTAAAGCGAGTTTAGTAGCAACCCCCATTGCGAACTAGGCTGGGAGTTCGAAGTGGGTAAATGTTGTGTACATTACATACACGCAAATATCTGTTAATATTACGAGTATTATGTAAGTATATTATTATGTAGTTAAAATGTTTATGTTGAAAATAATTATGTTAAATTCTATATTATTTGAGTTGAAAAACAAATGTTGAATTAAGCATGTTAGTTTGACATTTCATATTTTGACAGCTCCTAAACCAATCACAAAATAAAACTAAAATATAAACTAAAACTAAAATATAAACTAAAACTAAAATATAAACTAAAACTAAAATATAAACTAATCTATAAATGATCCACTCTCCGGAAAGTAGCCGGCTCAAAGGTCCCCATAATGCTTGCAGCATTTCCGCGCTGTATAGCTATGGAGACCTGTTGAACCATATACTGACCGGAGCGAGGATCACAGCCCCTATCTATAAGTCGGCGTCTAAACTCCCGGAACAATTCTCTGCCTTCCAAACCCCAAGGGCCAGCCGTTTCTACCGCGAAAGGTACGAAGTCGTACATTGGTTCCAAGGCAATATATTAGCATGTTAGTAGATTCATTACATTAGGGATTGGTTTAGTAGTAATAAATTACATACATACATAGACTGCCAAAATCATTACCCTTCCTTTTGGCTTCGCCGTAGTCGGGTAAAAATAGAGAGAGAGAGTGGAACAAAATTATTTTTCTTTTCCACTTCGCACTATTCAATAGACTCTAAAACTAACAGGAAAAGCAGAAAATATATCCAAAAAAATAAAAATCCTTTATTACAAAATCTCATTCTCCTTTCTCATTTATAACTTTCATAACACATTCAAATGTGTGTATGTTTGTATGTACATAACATTTATAATGTAATATATATACTTAAGTAAGTTTTTAATGTTAAATAATGTTGACTGTATTATAATGAGCTGAAAATATCAATAAATAAATTGAACTGATCTCTGATTTTTTATTTGATACTATAATATATATAAAAATCAATAACACTTTTCGTTGTTATTTTATAACTCCACATCGGGCTCACCTATCCAAACCTTTTTAGGCTTTGTTCGGACTATTTAGTACACCACAAAGGCAGTTAACATAAATCCATACTAGTCCATACTTCCATATCCATACTTCCACACTATCCATACTTCCACACTATCCATACTTCCATACTTCCATACTTCCATACTTCCATACTTCCATACTTCCATACTTCCATACTTCCATACTAATATTATAAATGCGAAAGTCTGTCTGTCTCTGTCTGTCTGTCTGTCTGTCACCTCTTCACGGCTAAACTGCTGGACCGATTGTGATGAAATTTGGTAGGGATGTAGTTAACGACCTGAGGTCAGACATAGGCTACTTTTGGGCGCGATATAACCGAGTCCCACGCGGGGCGAAGCCGCGGGGAACAGCTAGTAAAATGCATAAAAAATAACAATCGCCATAAAAGTTGGAGAGTCTGGCATGCCGCATCAGCCAGGACCGGTTAGAAGGTTCTACATCATTTCGTGTAGGTATCACGGTCGGTCGACCACGCACACCCTGGTGTCAGAGTTCTCCGGAACCGCCTCTCAACCTCGAATACGTAATAACCGTCCATTACAAACAGACACTTGGTAATTGTATTTATTTTGTAGAGATTTAGTAGATGTAGATACTTACAACATCATCACGTTTTTATCCCATACGGGGTAGACAAAGCCTAGGGCCGTAAGACCTTAGACCACGTTTGGCATGATGGTAGTTGAAACAGGAAATCAATAGTGAGGGGTTGCTAGCCGCATCGCCTACTTATGTCAGGATTCCCACATTCCACGATTCCCTCCACAGAAATTTTAATATATGAATTTCTGTGATTTCCTCAGTCTACCTTTACGGCTTTACGCGGGAAGAGAAGCAGTAACATTTTATGTTTTTCTTTTTCTCCCAGTCTAGCATGGAAGGATAGTAGATATACTTACGAGTACTTAAACTAAACTAGAAATAGGCAAAAAAAACAACCCCCCTACCGTACTTACAATGGTGACTGGGGAATTAGGTTTAGGCTGTTCTCGTATGTACCCACATAATAATTAAAACCTATGTATTAAGTTTTCTGTAATCTGTGTTAAAATGATTCCACGTTACGCATGAACTATTTTTATAACAAACGTCATAAAATTAGGTAAATAGGAAAAGTAGGTAGTCCCAAAAATAATTACGTTAGTTCTATTATCTATTCTATGGTATAATTAACAATCACTACATAGTATAAAACTAATAAAGTCGCTTTTTCTGTCCCAATGTGTCTCTATGTATGCTTAAATCTTTAAAACTACGCAACGGATTTTGATGCGGTTTTTAAATAGATAGAGTGATTCAAGACGAAGGTTTTTATGCCCACGCGAAGTCGGGGCGGGTCGCTAGTTAAAACTAAAGCGTGATAAAATTAGGCAAATAGTAAAAGTAGATAGTCCAAAAATAATTATGTTAGTTCTATTATCAAGTCTGTGGTATAATTAACATAACTTTAACATCAGTCCAACCAAATTGGCTTTGGTTAATAAATTCTCATAATCAAAGTAAATTGGTAAACTATTATGACAAAAATATAACAGTCCAAATAAATTAGTAAACTATAATGAACTCTCTTCACAAAGGTATGTTTCGTGAATACAAACAAACATTAATAATTAGTTTGTAGATATGAGGGAAGGGTTTGATAATTTAATAATTGAATAATTTCTACTAGGCATGCATACGTATAAAGAGATAGGTACACGACACGGCAATTATTTCTATCTAAGGTGGTGTTGGAGAACAGAGAAAATCAGTTGGAAACCATACTTCCTACTCTGACACGGTTGTACGGCTAAGCCGCTAGACCGATTTTGATGAAATTTGCTATGGATTAAGAGGAAAGACGTTTTCTCCATACAAACGCTTTTTTCCTGTTTTTTCTCTGAATAATTCCCATGGTGTTTTTTTTTAATCTCGATCTACTCTATATAGGCCTACCCCTACGTTTAGATTATGACCTTCCAAATCCTATTTACTTTCCAATCCTAAAAACACCCCTTTTTACTATAATATATATCTATACTAGCTGTTCCCCGCGGCTTCGCCCCGCGTGGGACTCGGTTATATCGCGCCCAAAAGTAGCCTATGTTTGACCTCAGGTCGTTAACTACATCCCTACCAAATTTCATCACAATCGGTCCAGCAGTTTAGCCTTGAAGAGGTGACAGACAGACAGACAGACAGACAGACAGACTTTCGCATTTATAATATTAGTATGGATAAGGTGAATTTAAATCAACTGCAAAAATTTGGAGGGCAGATTCAGACCACTAAACTGAACAACTTTCCTAAATAAACTTATGTCGAAATACGAAAAAATTTTTTTGACCTCCCATATAAATTGAGAATCAGCTGATCTAGATTAGTGAAGTGATCTAGAAGAAAGAGTGAAAAATAAAGTTTCATATTTCGATATAAGTTAAAATATTTGCAGTTGATTTGTATCCACCTTGTATATGACTACCACACATATTTCAAAAAGTTTTTAATCAAGAGTTAAACGTAGGTACAAGCGTAGTAACACCTTCCCTTTTTTTGCACGGGGAGTTAAAATTAATAGAATAATATCCCCTAATGAATTATGAAGCCGATTTGTCCACTCAGCTTTTTGTCTGATAAAACAATCGAGACTGAAGTATTTGTTGTCTTCTTTACTAAGAAATAACTTTATCGTTAGGGTTGTCAGTAATAAATAATTTTATCCTTAAAAGAAATGACGAAACGATAATGTGGACCCTAGGTCTCAAGCAACCAGCTAAAGATGCACCGGCAAAGCGCTAAGATGAGAGACAGGGGTATGAGAAATGATGCTTGCGCATTGTTTCTGCTAAAAAACGATGCCAAAGTTTTCCTTTCTCTCTTCATGAATCGATGACGATAGAATTTATTCAGATAATAACTACATACATTATGCTACTTTTTCTCATGTTCCACCTCAACACAAATACTTGTGTTACACGTAATACTAAACATAAAAAAAGTAGAAAAAAATACACTCGACTGGTTTTATCTATTTTTAATAAAAGGACTAGCTGTTCCCCGCGGCTTCGCCCCGCGTGGGATTTGGATATATCGCGCCCAAAAGTGGCCTATGTTTGACCTCAGGTCTTTAACTACATCCCTACCAAATTTCATCACAATCGGTCCAGCAGTTTAGCCGTGAAGAGGTTACAGACAGACAGACAGACTTTCGCATTTATAATATTAGTATGGATCAATCCGTGACAGCCCTTAACTTAAGGGCAAGGCATACACTAGGGACAAACATCCGAAAGAGCCCTGTACTATTAATATACTGAAAAGAAGCAGCACTGGCTGCGTTTACACCGGAACGAGCACTTATATAGATTATCATCAGCATCACTACATAGTATAAAACAAAGTCGCTTTCTCTGTCCTTATATCCCTTTGTATGCTTTTAAATCTTTAAAACTACGAAACGGATTTTGATGCAGTTTTTTTTTTAATATATAGAGTGAACAAGAGGAAGGTTTTTATACCCATGCGAGGCTGGGGCGGGTCGCTAGTTATAGTATACTACCTAGTGACTTGTACATACAAAGGGATATAGGGACAGAGAAAGCGACTTTGTTTAATACTATCTAGTGAAAACAAAGTCGCTTTCTCTGTACCTATGTATGCTTTAATCTTTAAAACTAGATACGCAACGGATTTGGATGCGGTTTTTTTAATAGATAGAGTGATTCAATTGGAAGGTTTTTATGCCCATACGGAGCTGGGGTGGGTCGCTAGTAGATTATAGAGGAGAACAAAAGGAAGGGCAGGGTGCAACCGATCAACTGATTGTGTAGGATGGAACTCGATATAGAGTTTTTTTCAAATCTGAACAACTGGTAAATCACATATTTACATTTTGGAAAAAATATTCCTCTGATCAACTAGGTACTTTTCTTTCCAAAGAAACAACTTTTTAGTTGGTCCGTTAGGAACACAGAATTTAGAAATATAACAAGAAGTGATCTCATCATCAGTGAAATCTTGATTTGGCTTAATTTAGAAAATAATATTTATATATATTAATTTGTAATTGTTAGTCTGTTTATTGGTCTTTTATTTATTTAACCTTTATTGCACAATAGACGGCCCTAATGCTAAGAGTACCTACTTATACGTTTACACCTATATTCTCAATTAAGTTATCAATATAGTAATCTAAGTTTCCTCAAACTCCACTCATCCTCACTCGACCTCAATGGTATTCATAGTTGACACTAGCTTCCTCACCTTAAGGAAATTACTCAATGGAGGTGAGAAACGAACTGTCAAAATATAAGGTTGGTCAAGAGGTACCTTAAGGAAGCCTCGAACGTTTCGTTTACGAAAAGTAGGTGCTTTTATTGAGGACCAGATTTAAAAGAACTTACACCTACTATAATAAGTTCTTTGTGTATTATGTATTTTGCTGTTTTATAATAAATCTATGCCAGTAAGCTAAAATTAAAAAAGAAACGATGTCAAAAACTCTCTTTACGTCAAAAAGTTAAGCGGTTTACCAACATACAGAGATGAAACGGAACGTCATTCTTTGACTCATCCTCACTGGAGTTTGCTCAAGGAAACAATTAAGAATACCGTTTTCAAGGAAAGTTGGAGGACTTCCTTGAGGCGTCCTCGAATGAGGTTGAGTGGAGGCAACCTATGAGGAAACGTTTGAGAATATGGGTGTTAGAGTCTTTGCGTTCCGGGAGTCCCCATACTTTTCAAAGCGGAATCGGCCCCACTTAACGTATTTAATACGGAATGTAGCTAATGCCATTCGCATCGGCACGTCGTCGGTGTGAGTGTCACCCGTTGCCCATCCTTTCCCCGAGGCGCTTGTAAAACAATCATTGTCCTTACTTGATGTTTATACGTATAATAAAAGGTTACAAATATTGTTTTATCGCTTTCTGTAGATCAGCCATTTTGTAATGTCCAAAAATAGACTATTTATAGACTTATTTGAGTATTTTTTTGGCGTAACGTTCATTCGCAAGCTTAATATTCACAGGAGCAATACATATTTTTTTCCCAGGATGAAAGTTAAGTTTAGGGACCCTATGTCCTTCTCAGTGCTGTTAAAAACTATGTAGGTAGTTTTTAAAGAGATTGATTGATTGATTCACGTTTATAATATTAGTTAGGATCTCTATATTAAGGATGGAAAGTAAGTAGGCGTAAATCACATCCCTCCAAAAACATAGCTGTTGAAAAGGGGGCTAAGTTCCTTTCGCCTTAAAAAGGGGTGAAATCCAATCCCAAGCCAAGTTTAGATGCACTTTAAAATCGTTCATTATCATTATCATCGACAGCCTGATCCACAATATTAAGATTTATTATGATAAATTTGAACTTGTTTGTATGTTTGTTGTGGCGCTGCGGACACTACCAGCCCCTGCAGCCGGCCCACCTCCCCTCACCGCGGCGTCCCTGAGCGCCATATAAATGGCTCGACTGGTAGTTGTTCGTCCTCTTTCGCTTGACATCTGCCAGTTGAGTACATTACTGCTGTTCTTGCTTCCGTCACCAACTTTGTGCTTGTACTCCACGACCCTAACTTCATTGTATAACTATTGAATTAAATATAAGTGTATATTTCTAATATCATCTTTTTTGGTGTATTAGGTATTGGTGTCATATCTCATATCACCGTTGGTTGGCCAAGCATGGAGACTGCCTGGTCAAAAGGCGTTACTATCATGCAAAGTTTAATCACAAGTTTAGTAATAAATAGTTAATTAGATCAGTGGGCTGACCGCTATCATTTAAACGCTTCAGTAGATGTCAGACTTATACCTACCTACCTTCGACCAACCGGAAGCCGTGTTGCTCAAAGCTACCTACCTATATACAAGTATGGCATATACGTTTGAAACTATAATATAACTAGGTATACTAACTTAAGTAAGTAATAATGAAAGTTGAGTTGAGCGATAAAATAAGAAATTCTGTGATTAGAGAAAGATGTGGTGTGAATAAGGATGTAGTGACAAAGATCAAAAAAGGGATCCGAATAACTAATTGCCTCCGTGGTCCAGTGCTTAAGGCGTTTTTCTGTAGACTCGGGGGTCGTGGGTTCAATTCTCTCGGAAAGCATACCTAAGTTGTTTAGTTGTTTCCAGTTTGATTTAGGACATTGCAGGCTTGAATCACCTGCTGTTGTCTGATAATAAACATGATTCCGTGTTTCAAAAGGCCGTTAGTCCCAGCTGCCAACTGGTAGTCGTTAAAGAAATCACGACAGAGGCCTAGAGGCGGTTTCGAAGAACTCTGCTACCAGGGTGTGTATGGTCGATTGAACTTAACACCTACACGAAATGATGATGAGAGCTTCGAATATGGGACTAATTTGTAATTAACAAAGGCCTAATCCTCACCAGACAAGTAAGCAAAAATAGGTTTATTATGTGATCTGTACCCCTAGTACGAGTTTCGCTAGCGACTGCGTTAGGATTTTGTATGGAATTTCTTAGTTGCCTCACTATCCGCCAGTGGCGCTGTACAGGTTTTTCATACTAAATCGCTAACGCAGTCGCTAGCGTCTGCGTTTAGAAAAACACACTAGGGGCACTGTGTGATAATTACATAAGACACCGCGGAGGAGGATGATATATCGTGGGGTGGGCAACTCTTGCGTATAACAAGATGTATCGGGTGAGCTGTTATTAAATTAACAAATTAGGTCTTACAGGTATTTCTATTTCTATCTAAAAATTACATTATGAATCTTAGTATTCCATTACCCTTAAAATTCTTAAAAGGTAATTATATAATTACTAGCTATCACCCGTGGCTTCGCCCGCATGATTTTCCCTCGGGGCTTCGCCCACATGAATTTCCCTCCGAAACAGTGCTTTTTCCCGGGATGAAAGGTACCTTATGTCCTTGAAAGAAAGAAAGAAAGAAAAGAAAGAAAGAAAAGCTGTTTATTTGGTACCACAGAATCAGCACAACAACATACATTAATTATATTTAAGTTCAGTGGAGTATGTACCAAATTGGTCCCCGCTCAGCACATGTCGCGGTGTTAACCACGACGCTGATCTTCCGCGGGTACCATATTTAAAACAAAAAAGAAGACCCTATATCCTTCTCAATACCCTATAGCTATGCTAGCTCTGCGTTTACCAAATTTTAGAAAGATTGGTTCAGTAGAAAGGGCATGAAGAGGTAACAAACAAACAAAGAAACAAATATACACACTCACTCACATTTATACTGGATGCCAAAGTTTATCTGCCTGTCTGTCTCACGCTTTCACAACTAAAGCGTTGGACCGATTTTGATGAAATTTGGTATGGATATAATTTAAGACCGGGAGTCAAATATAGGCTACTTTTGAGCGCGATGTAACCGAGTACCACGCGGACGGAGCCGGGCAACACCTAGTTAACTATAAAAGTGTGTTCCGCTTTCATGAAGATTCTTGCAAACACGAGACTTATATATAAATAATCTTGTTTATAAGCTATCCCGCACTGTTATAGCAGTTTGTCTTTGTCGTGAAAATTGCATTTAAAACCGCTTAGCCATATAGAAGAGAGGTGTTTAAGGACCTTAGTTCGTTTTCTCCACAAGCGTAGTGTGTTTGGCGGGGCCCCATAGAAAGGGTACTTAAAGATTTCTTACAAAATAAACAAAAATTTTTGATTTTGTCATTTGTGAAATAAAACTTTGGAAAGTTTTTATTATTTTATGCTAACGCACGTTGGGGGCCCCGTGTCCAGGGGCCCCGTATAATTAGTAGATACGGCGGTAGGTACATCGTCTCCACAGAATTAGTACACACCGTCTCTTAAAACTATGCAAGATCCAGTGAGGAAGCGAGACAGCGCAATACATGATGTAAGGCGACATCTCCCTCACTCAATCGTACACCTGAAGATTAGCATTGCTTTTCAACTAGCTATTTAAGGTGGCAATGATGCTACAACCTTTTGGACACATTACCACGATGTAATGACATTCAGGGACCATCATCATTAGGTTTATTATGTACCTACTCTCAAAGAAATTGAGCTATGGGCACCTACGCCACCTACCCGGCCCGGCAAAATTTGAGTGAGGTACGTACGCCATACCTACGCCAGATGTCACTTTTTCTTTTTAGTTTATTAATGACCACTCGACAACAGGGCTTACTAGCGTCTCTTAAAACCATGCAAATTCCAGTGAGTAAGGGGGATGTCGCATTACATCTTGTATCGCGCTGTCTCGCGTACTCACTGGAACTTGCATGGTTTTAAGAGATGGTGGTAAGCCACCAGATGCCGCTGCCCAACACATATAAAATTTCAACTACTGGCAACACTAGGCTTCCTATAAAGTGATATAATTACGTCAATGTCAAATTTTTGACGCTACTTCTGTTATTTTCCCGTGATTACCAGAATTCCATTTGCTTTGCATGGTGTTTTTGGTGACATTGTTGTAGTGGTTTGTGGATTGGTTTTTACATGATATAACTGGTTATTACACATTGAATTTGTGATTTTATGTGAAGAATTAAAAACCACCGTGAACTTAATAATATACGGATAATGTGATTAGCAGATATATTTGTCTGCAAGTGACTATGAAGCAGTAACAAAATACCCACCTAGTGTATCAATATGTGTATTAATTCTTTATCAAAACAATGCCCTATTGTTTAAAACAAACTTTGGAGATCCCTTCTTGCTAGGAACACTAGATTTATGCTTTGGAAGTGATCAAAACAAAGGTTAGTATATATATTTATTAAAATCCTTTACGAAATAGAGATGGTCTGACTTTTCAAACCATAACAAGCTAAGCTGCTAGCTTGTCAATAATCCCTTCATCTATCTATGTGTTACCTCTTCACGCTTAAACTGCTCAACCAATGAAGATTTAATTTCAACAGTCCATTTCAAAACAAGACTTAACTTTATATCTCAATTTTTTACCCATTCATGTCTAAAATACTGGTACTATTCACAGAAGGATAGGAATGCCCACTTCGTAGTCCCTTGTCTGTGCTACCTATGTCACATCAATGTACACACATTATTATCAATATTGATTTTGAGCCCTTTAATGAGAGTAATACTTTACATCAGGGCTTAATTCCAATACAAAATTTACAGTATAAGTATGCTAATTAACATTTATTAGGCTCCGCCCCGCGTGGGACTCGGTTATATCGCGCCCAAAAGTAGCCTATGTTTGACCTCAGGTTGTTAACTACATCTCTACCAAATTTCATCCCAATCGGTCCAGCAGTTTAGCCGTGAAGAGGTGACAGACAGACTTTCGCATTTATAATATTAGTATGGATTAGTATGGATTGGTAATGTATAAATTGATAAAAAGTGAAGTAACAATTTTTTTCTGGAGGAATTTGTTTTCCATTTATTTTGTGTTAAAATAAAACCTATGAAATAATACATTAATCTTTAAATTCCATGTGGATGAAGTCACAGGTAACAGTTTGTTTTTCAGAGTTAAAATGGAAAGAAACAAAACCGGCAATAAAAATAAGTTGGTAATCACCAATCATGCCAAATTTGCTAAGGAGTTCCTCAAACGACCAGCAGTGTGGGATCGAAACAAGTCTTTTGAGGTAAGTTTAGTTTCTTTAGAGGTTTAGTGTCGTAGACAGAGAGGCAACATGATTGAGACTTTTAAAACACTAAGGGCATTATGTGCCTGCACCAGGTGCCTTAATCTTCTTCTGACTTCGTCTTCGTCCGAGCATGTTTCCCGGTTGCATCTTCAGCTTACGCTTCAGAGCCCAGGATACGCTAAGAGCGCTAAAGAGCTTAGACGTAACCTAACGCCTGCCATCTATCAATAACAGCCAGGACCAACGGCTTAATGTGCATGGAGTATAGAGGAGCTCAAGATAGAAATTCCACTAATGCCGACCAATCCAAACATGGCCGCGCACTCGCCGTCTGTCGCGGCCTCCCATGAATTTGTGTACTATTACGGCGCCTGGCAACCCCAGGGGGAAGCAGGGGCGCGGGGAAGACGGGCTGCGGACGCGCGGCCGGCTCAGCAACGGCCCTCTTGCTCTACGACCAGCCACAGTGTGCGCACGCACGCACTTCTATTTTTGTAACCAAAAGTCAATGTAACGTTGTAACTTTAAAATCGCCAATAAGTATTTCTCTCTAAATAGTGGTTTCAATTTATGTATCCCATAAAACCTACCCTGGACGGCGGCGAGCGACGGCCCTAACACCGTCACTTGACGCGCTCCATCGTTACGAACACGCGCGCAGCACTAGGCTATCTAGCTCCTCCGCCAGGTGCCTGACTACCATCTCTAAAAACCATGCAAGAATAATGTAATTCATTAATTGCCGACAATCACATTTTCTGCTTGGTCCAATGGTTGACTGGTAGAGAATGCCATATGGCAATAAGTCCACCATTTGTACACTTTATTTTTAAATTGTACAGTAAAGTTTTAAATAAATAATGTGCCTGTCCGCTACTCGGAGGAGTAAGTCGAGCTAGGAGGAGGTCCCGGGTTAGATCTTCGGTCAGGTCAAGATGAAAAATGATCTTTTTCCTGATTGCCCTAGGTTTTGGATATATGTATTTGTCATAAAATATAGTATCATTAAGTTAATGTCCCATAACACAAATCTCGAACTTACTTTGGGGTTAACTCAATCTGTGTGATTTGTCCCTATATATATTGATTTATTTATTTTTTTGCAGGAGAAAAAGGATGCCCTCTTTAAAATGGCCGAGGCTCTCGACGCGCGTGTCTGTGCCCGTGTCATGTACACACATTGTGCTAAATTCAAACGGATCCACGAGAGAAGGGTGAGTTTACATTGTCAGGAACCACTCTCTCTCATCTTAGCGCTTTTCCGGTTGCTCCTCAGACGATTGCTTTGGAGCCCAGGGTCTGCTTTTCTGTTTTTTCTCCTTGACTTCGCCCGGTCTTCGGCATCCTTAGTTGTGAGACCATTAGCACGCATATCGTTTACTGCGACGTCGAGCCAGCACATTTGAGGCTTGCTCCTTCTACCCGGCCCTGGCGGAGGCGGCATGGCAAGACACTTATTCCCAACGTAATTGGCTAGTCCAAAAAAATATGATAGTGATTTTATGTGTTTTTTTCGATAAAATAGACCATTTTACAGATACAATTTGAAAGAAAAAATTCTTAAAATTGTATGATTTTTTTTATTCAATTTTAAAGATACATACAGCGATGACGTCATTCCGCGTTGAAACAAAGTATTTAGGTTATGTTTACAAGAATAAAAATATGATAATGACAGATTATGACGATTTGACTGGCTTGTGCCTGCAGTACTTCCAAGCAAAGAATATACAATCCCTATGCTGTCAACTTACAGAAAAAAATTGAGAAAGTTGCTTACGTCACACAGAAGCAGCTTGTACAATTTATTTGACATTTTTTGAAAATGAAGGTCAGGGGCGTATTTTTTGACATATTTTCAAGGGTTTTTTGCAAATATGTTAAAAAATACGTGTTTAAAAATAAATAAAATAAAATATCTGATTATGACAAACGGTTCCTTGTCGAATAAGACATTAAAAAAAATTGGACTGGCTCATCAGCTCTCTTGAAGCTTGTCCGCTATGTCACGAACATGAAGGCTGCCCCGAATGTGGGAGTTTTTTTATGCGGTCATTCCGTGATACTCCACACATCCAACGCAACATCTTTAAGTCAGGGACCACAAGATGACTATATGATAAAATGTTAAAGTGGGTTTGTATCACAGATGCCAGAATACTATATTAGTCAGTTATTCTACCGCTATATAAAAAAAAAAACCCGACGATTTTTAGTGTGAATCAGTTTGTGGTATAGGATGACGATACTTTAAATGATCGTGTTTTTATGAAGTAATAAGAAGTACTTACGCGAGCAAAGCCACTGGCAAAAGTTACTCTGCAATAATATTAATACATTACATTACATTACATTTACTGTAACAGGTACGGTCTTATGTGGGGTACTGCATAATGATGAAGAAGTCTTTAGAAATGGCGTTGAAGAGTCACAGAGTACCATCTTGGATCAGGGAGGTCGATGCTGAGCTGCAAGTTTTACCTAAAGTCATTAATGTGAGTCTTTAAATGTAATAATGTTTGTTTGTTTGTGATATCTTTATTGCTTTAAAATACATAGTAAATACAATATTATTAAAATCAGAAGACAATGGCGGACTTATCCCAGGAAGAGATCTTTTGCAGATTTTGATGCCTATATAATAAATTAAAATTAAAAAATCCAAACTAATATTATAAATGCGAAAGTCTGTCTGTCACCTCTTCACGGCTAAACTGCTGGACCGATTGTGATGAAATTTGGTAGGGATGTAGTTAACGACCTGAGGTCAAACATAGGCTACTTTTGGGCGCGATATAACCGAGTCCCACGCGGGGCGAAGCCGCGGGGAACAGCTAGTATTTAATAAATTAAAATGCCTCTTTGTTTTTAAGTTCCTATCGCGGGTCTGCTGAAAGAAATTTCCATAGAAATAAGTAGCACCCTTGTACAGTCGGCTGCAGAGAAATCTGACCCCCTTTCAATAGCGATACTTGTGGCATTGGGGTCAGATTTCTCTGCAGCCGACTGTACTAGATTTCCTAATTTCAAGTTTCCTATGTGCGTTTTTGTATGTACATGAATTAAATAAATAATCCAAAATCGAAATAAAAAACTCTAATGGTTCTTATTTTTAAGGATTATCGTATAGAAGGTAAAATCAAAGAAAGCAAAGGTGCAAAAATATGGTCGGTCTTCGTCTCGATGCTTTTGAAACATTGTCGAAATGCTCATAAAGTGCCAAAAGTCGCCGACATACCTCCCGTGGCGGACTTGCTGGGATTGAATCACTACGAACAGCTGTTCAAACTATGGTGAGTTATTTTGGTTATTTTCTTCGTTGGTTGAAGTAGTTTGTGTAAGTTTATCGTAGCAATAACATCATTAATGCATGCTTAAACACAACAAGGTCGCCCAAAGAGCTATGGAGAGGGCTATGCTCGGTGTTTCCCTTCAAGACCGAATTAGAAATGAGGAGATCCGTAGGAGAACAAAGGTTGCTGACATAGCCCAGCGGATTAGCTCTTTGAAGTGGCAGTGGGCGGGGCACATAGCGCGACGAACCGATGGTCGATGGGGCAGAAAAGTTCTCGAATGAGGACCACGCACCGGCAAGCGCAGCGTCCGACATCCACTTTAATAAATAGACTAGCGACCCGCCCCGGCTTCGCTCGGCTCTAAAAACCTTCCTCTTGAATCAGTTTATCTATAAAAAAAACCTCATCAAAATCCGTTGCGTTTCAATGATCTAAGTACATAGGGACAAACAGCGGAAAGCCGACTTTGTAAGATTATTTTCATACTATGTAAAGAAGATATACTGAAGAATTTATTTGTGTTTTTCTAGGAAGCAACAAAAGGAAATGGCTTTGTATAAATACAGTTGTTTATCAGAAATCGGAGACAAGCCTTCCGAAGACGTTGCACTGACGCGAATGGAGTGGTCGATAATGGATATATTGGCGCTATATTTAGAAGGGTTCTCTCTTGTAAATGATGTAAGTTTTTCATTTATGCGGTTTTCATCAGACAACAATTTTTAGTTGAAATTCAGCATTATTTGGAGTCGGTCTCTCTCTCCGAACGCATGTTTAAACCTTCCCTGAACTTACACAAATATTTCAAGACCATTATAAACCAAATCGGTCCAGCCATTCTCGAGTTTTAGCCAGACTTACGAATGGCAATTGATTTTTATATTTTAACTAGATGGTCCCCGCGGTTTCACTCGTCATTAGTGTTTGTGTATGTCTATAGCCTATAACCTTCCCCAAGAATCAGGCTTTCATATACAAAAAGAATTTTGCAAATACGATCAGTAGTTTTAAAGTTATAAGCGTTCAAACAAACAGTCTTCAGGTTTATTGTATTAAGTATAGATATAGGTTTCGTTGTAATTTTAGAGCGCTTTCGATAGCCCCATGCAAGTGAAACAATTGGCCGAGCTATACCACTTGGTGAAGGCTTATAGAGTGGAGGAGAGTGGGGGTGACGTCACTCACAAGTGGGGGAAAATCGTTCGGATGTACTCCAGGTAAGAGACGTGTTTTTCTATATCTAACAGCAGTCTACCCTGGCTTCGCCCGTGGTACACACACAGCCCATGTCGCTTGCCAACGGTGAAAGAGTTTTGCAAATCGGTCCAGTAGTTTCGAAGCTTATGACAAACAAACAAACAATTAAATCATAATAAAAAAAAAATTAATATGTGCATCCAAAAATAATATGCTCTAAATTGGTCGAAATCACTTTAGAAATTTATTTTTAAAATATTATTATTATTATTTGCATATAAATTTATTTGTCATTCCTCCAGAAACTACGAAACCTCTCCCTCTGGCATAATTCTTCAAAGAAGATGGTACGAATTAAAAAAAATTACCAGCGACAATATACAGTTGAGAATGAATGAGGAATCTCACAAAGTGCATCCGTTGATGGTTGAAATTGCTGCAAAGTACCCTCACGTATTGAAAACCACCGAAACGTGGGAATCAATGGTGTTAAGCGGCAAAGTGTACGATATTTCGGTAAGTTTCTCGTTGTTTCTCGCTTTAAATGTGTGTTTTGATTGTTTATTAGATTCTCTTGTGTTTCTCAATTAAATTGAGTTTTTTTAAACTTCTACTATGCATTCACTATATCTACATCGTTCAAATCTAAAAGCAATTTTATTTTACTTTTTCTTTTATTCAATAATTAAATGTTTTGTTTCAGTAGGTTTCTCGTATTAATTTATTAAGTGATTGTAAAATATCATGATTAAACATGTGTTTCTTATGTGATATTAAATATAGTGTGTTTCTCACCATGTATCTAAGGTTTCTCGCGATAAAAGGCATTAATTTCTTTCAGAACTTATCGGGGCCGTTTTACTATGCCGACATTGTAGAAAAAGAGGAAGGTAAGAATTTAAATTAAATATAATATTTTAATCTAAATTGTAATAAATTAAAAAAGTAGGTAATTAGATTATATTAAAATTGTGTATAATAAAAGATGGATTTCATTTCTGACGGGTGGCGTACTCATATTTACAAAGAGAGTTGACGTAAGACAAGCGATCACAAAAAATAAAACCCAAGTAATTAGTTCGTCAGTTGTGTTTTAATTTTTTTGCTGATCATAAAATTACAAACGATAAAATAATGTGTAAATATTCTGTAAAAATACATAGAGAATACAACGTTTTGTTGTTACTTATTTATAAAACATTTTCTTTCAGCCGGCCCCAGTGAACCAGTATTAGATAAAATAACTGATATCGATAGCAATTCTGATAGTGATGATGATAGACCACTAGTTATAGTTGAAAACTCACCACCCAAAGAGATAACCGAAACAACTTGTAAACAAAACGTATTAAGCATGCCGCAAATTGATGCAAATGATAATGACTCTAAATATTTAGCTGGATGCTTTAAATTAAATGATGATATTAATTTGCACAGTGTTGAAAATAAAATGATTAAAGAAATGACCCGATTGGACAATGATCTGAATTCGGAACTAAATTTAGTAATTCGCGACAGGCAATCGAGTTCTTATTTTCATAATATACGTACAGAAAAAGAATTGAAAATATTAGAGAAACAATTAGGTCAAAAGTTGAAATATTTGAAACGCCTGGTTTTAACTGATGATGGTAATGGATATGTTGATGCTAGTAGAGTTAAAGGAAGAGAAAGTAAAGATTCAAATACTGACACGAAAAAAGATAAGAAACTAAACAAATTAAAAACCAAAAATGATAAAATTGATAGTTTAAGCAATAAAACAAAAACTGATGATCATAATGCTGGCAAAGATGACAAAGGTTCGTCTAAAGGAACATCGAAACGCAAACGTGATAGAAATACAAAATTACACACTGACAATGTCCCTGTTAGTGATACATCAACAAATTCTAACATGAAAACATGTAAAACAAAAATAAATGCAGAAGTTGTAAAAAGTGCTGATACAAAAAGTAGTACTGAGAAGAATACAGATAAAACGAAAACTTTAAATAAAAGTAACGAATCCGAAAATAAGTCTGAAGTGCCGAAAGATGAACACAAAAATGTAGATGATGATGTTAAAGCAACGACTAACTCATGCACAAATCCAGACGGTTCATTGTTTGGGCATCTTCTTATGCCCACTGAAATAAACAAAAACATAAATGATAAAGTAACTATAGCCATGGATAACAATAGTATGTCAAAAACTCTTGAACAAATAAACAAACCCAAAAGTAATGATTCTTTAAACGTTACCAAACAAAGTGATCTGGATTTATTAGAGAAAATAGATCCAACTCAAGCGGAAACAGTGATTATATTTTCGGATTCTGACGAAGAACAAATTTTACCGAAACCAAATGTAAATGAACAAGAAAAGAAAATTTACAGTCTTTGTGATGTCAAAAAATACCTAAGTAGCCATAGCCTCGACGATATTTTGTCTAAAATGGATGATGCATCGCTGAAAAAAGATGGCACGAAAAAAGATAATGTTAATAGGTCATACGCGTCATATATATGTCTATCTGATTCTGATGAAGAAACGCCAACTGTGATCACGATGAATGACAAAGCACTTGATGATACAAATAATGATGTAAATATTGGTAATGATGAAAGCATTGCAGCCAATTTAAGCTCTGACTCAGATAATGTTTGCCATGTCGATACTGTTCAAGTGATAAGCCGAACAATTAACAATCTAAAAACGAATTCAGATGTTAATAAAAAACCGATTGATATTTTAGCCGAAACTATTCACAATTCTAACACAAATGATATTAATATTTATGATAATTTATGTGTAGTCGATAAAGATTTAAATTATAAAAATGTTGCAATTGCTCCAACGGAAATGAAATTAGTCGAAATTAAATCAGATAAATTTGCAGAAAATCTAAACGATATATCAGATGATTCGCATTTATCAAAATCAACAAGCCAAGGAAATATTCCGGATTTAGCGAACGTGAAAAATGAACTTGATATGGTATTGAAAAATGTAAATTCATATTTGGATCGTATCAAAATTGCAGATAATAATGAAATATTAACTGATAGAAAAGATTTAGTAAAAAAACTCGAGATTGACAAAGAGAATTCTAATGATGATTTTGTAGAAACTAGTTCGGGTAATGATAACACAGAATCATCGTCTGCCAGTGAGGATAATGATGAGGACAATGACGAAGCTGGTATAGGTAAGTACCTCTTTTAGGACATTAAGAGTACCCGAAATAGGCGAGCGAGTATGACGAGAGTTATGAGTATGGAGGAAGCGAGAGAAGTATGTAAGGATCGTAGCCAATGGAAATCTCTAGTCTCTGCCTACCCCTAAGGGAGATAGGCGTGATGATATGTAGGTATGTATTACCTGACATAAAAGAAGGTGCATAATTTACATGTAACTAAAAAACGCCTTGACCGATTTTGATAAATCATATGTCATTAGATTTGTTTTTAGTGCGCAAGTGTCAATGACTTTATATGACAAATGCAGAAAATACAAATGTCGGTGTATTGGCGCCAAATTTATAGGATTCAAATAAAAAATCTTTCATATTGGTCCTAAGATGAATTTTGCTAACTTTCTAGGTTGTAGTTTATAGTTTGTGGCACAAATACTAATATTTCACTATATGCGTATCTGTCTAGTTGAGTTTCTGACAAATTGCGTATCTGACAAGTTGCGAGTCTATCCTGAAAGATGACGAGATGCTTATCTGACCAGTTGCGTTTCTGACGAAAAGCGACAAATCCTTTTTCAGAACTTATCAAAGGTGCAATAAATATTTTTAACTTACTTACATTTGATACTCTTCCAGATCCCAGACTAATAATGGACACTCGCGTCTACCTACCAAAACTCGACGAAGTTGAATCTTATAATAAAAACCGCAGAGTCGACTTTTCCATTAACACTAAAAGAATAAGCCGGCTAGGTTACAAAATTCTTAATTACAAAAGAAAAAGTGACGACCCCATACAAATACAGGATGATATAAAGTCTCAAACACCAGAGGCTATTAATAAATTAACTGACGAAGAAGTAAAACCAAAACGGAGGAAACTTAATCCTAAAGACGAAATAGGCACTCCATATCAAGCTAAAGAATTAAGTTCGACTGAAAGACATAAAAGTTCTAACGTTTATGATACTGAAAATATTTTACAAAGAATCAAATTTGAAAATGATAGCCAACCTGTTAATGAAGTGTTTGTTAGTAAAAATATCTCAGAAAATAATAAAATAAATATTAAACAAGAAAAAGAAGTTAATAATAAACAAATAGAACCTATTCAACGTAAAGCTAACGACCAAAATTACGATCCAAATTTGGCTAACAGAAACTGCGATAGTGAAGGTAGCGACGATATGGATTTAGATACGATAGATAATGAGACACTACTATTAGACTCGAACATTGAACAAAATAATGAAATTGTAAATAATCTACTTAAAAATGTGGATTTAAATACTAGTCATAACAAAAATAACGAAGAGACTATAAATGAATTGAAGACAGATGACCAAATTAAAATTGAGAACCTTCACGATAAAATAAATACAAGTCGTAATAATGTTTTGTTGCCAATGACTACAAATATAGCCAATCTTGCTAAAGAGATTACTGACTCAGTGGTTGACACAAAAAACAAAAATCTGAATGTGAATACACAAAATGAGCTTTGTAACGCGTTAGTTAAAGTTGAAAATGTTGCTGACGAAAAACAAATATCCGACGACGAAGATGTCAACTTGAAAACGTTAAAATTAATGAAGGCAAAAAGCAAATCTATATTAAATCAACACGAAAATTTCAATGATAAAACTCTTAAAGAGTACAATGAATTGAATATCGAAGATGGCGGACTTTTAACTGAAATTGGACATGAAGATTACGTGGATGATAATTTGAAACCGATTAATAATTTAGCTCAAATGTTGAAGTTGTGTAAGCCTGTTAAATTGTGTTTGGAGAGGGTTAAGGTAAGTTTATCAATACATATAATATTGATAATATGTATTGATAAATACAACAATACATATTAATTGTGTTTTTCATCCGAGCGTGTTTCCCGGTTACATTTTCAGCTTACGCTTCAGAGCTCAGGGTACGCTATAAATCATGGTCCTGATTTGTCGGTACTGGTTATAACAATGGAGCTACTGCCGTCTGACCTCCGTAACACTATTACAGGGAAACCAGACCCACAGGAACATGATCCGGGTGTTAGTGGACAACACTGTCAGATTTTTCAGGCTGCCTCTGCATCTGACATAGCACGACTGCCATCTACCGATAACATCCGGGACCAACCGCTTAACGTGCCTTCCGAAGCACGGAGGAGCTCGAGATAGAAATTCCACTAATGGCGACCAATCCAAACATGGCCGCACACTCGCCGTCGCTTGACGCGCATTATCGTTACGAACACGCGAACCGCGCTAGGCTATTGAGCTCCCATCAATACATATTAATTATAAGTATTTAATATTATAGTTCACTAGCTTTTTATGCCCATGCGAAGCCGGGGAAAGCGAGTTTATTATAAAACTAGCTGTTGCCCGCGGCTCCGCCCGCGTGGGACTCGGTTATATCGCGCCCAAAAGTAGCCTATGTTTGACCTCAGGTCGTTAACTATATCCCTACCAAATATCATCACAATCGATCCAGCAGTTTAGCCGTGAAGAGGTGACAGACAGACAGACTTTCGCATTTATAATATTAGTATGGATATAGTATCGTTGTTAGTATCCCATAACACAAGTCTCGAACTTACTTTGGGGCTGACTCAATCTGTGTGATTTGGCCCTATATATTTAATTATTTAAAATTAGTTAAGTGTGTACGGAACCTGCCATATGAACAGAAGTTAAAGAAACTTAATTTAACAACACTAGAGTGTCGTAGATAGAGAAGCAACATGATTGAGACTTATAAAATACTAGAGGGCATTATAATGTTCCAGAACTACGCGATAAGCTTTCGAAAAATGACCACTTGAGAGGACATTCTTTAAAACTGTGTCGCACTATAGCCAAAAGAAAGCCAAAAAAACATTGTTTATCTAACCGTGTGGTCATGGAACTCACGGCCTGGAACAGGCTCCCTGAGAGTGTCAACACTGCACCTTCAGTCAACGCGTTTAAAAATAGATTAGACAATGTATAAAATCTCCAAACTTCAGATGCACACGCATCAGCTTCATATGCTGCTAGTGTATTTAAGAATATAAATAAATAATCTCACTTTGGGGCTAACTCAATCTGTGTGATTTATCCCTATATATTTAATTGTTTATTTAATGAATATTTAGGTACCAGACCCTGATACACTACAAGTAAGGAAAGTGGAGCTTCCAGACCGAACCAGTTTGAAGCGACACCGAGCCCCTACCGCTCATGTAGCACCTATCAACGTTAGTCTCACTGTGGACGACAATCGTGAAGGTAAGATAGATAGATATACTCTTTATTGTCTCATTAACAAACAAATTATACATGTTGAATACAAATAATGTGTACAAAGGCGGACTTATCGCTAACGCAATTTCTTCCAGCCAACCTTAGGGTGGATAGGAACGTGGAAATAAAAGGGTGAGGAATCATTACATCGTGACAATTTTATTTGGATTTGTTTATTTACTCCCCTTCGCTTCGCTCCCGTAGAAATTTTGGGATAACATAACCTATGTGTTGTTCCAGGGTCTAAGCAATCTCCATTCCGAATTTCAGCCAAATCTTTCGCGTTTATAATATTAGTGGGATTGAATTTACATTTAATTACAAAACGATGATATTTAGTTCTTTTCAATGTTGCATAAACCAATTTATGAATGAAAAAAATAATTAAATTCAAGATTGAATGAATGAATAAACACTTAATTGCACCAATCACATAAATATGTACATCATTGGATTGTACAGGAACGAAGATGAAAATTAGTACAAAGGCGAACTTACCGCTAGTACAACTTTTTTCAGCCAACCTTAGAGAGAAACAGAAATGTGGCTAAATAACCATGAACACCCTGGTGTCAGTTGCTCGAAACCGCCTCTCGGTTTCTGACGTAATTCCTTTAACGATTACCAGATGGCAGCCGGTACAAACGGCTTAACGTGTCTTCCGAAGCACGGAATCATCTTTATTATCAGACAGTCAGGTGATTCACGCCTGCAATGTCCTAACCAAACTGGAAACAACAAAGTATGCTTCCCGTGGGAATGGAACTCAAGACCTCGGGGCCGAACTAGTCTGGACCAAAATATACACGAGGTCTATCTGTCTGACTTTGCTCGATATCGAAATTAATATCTGCGTTTTGTAGTTACTGATGTTCCGTTTCCGGAAATTACAAATTCGGAAAATTTCCTATTTCTCTGGTTACGTTGGGAACATTTCCGCAAAGAGAAAATCTCCGTAAACTTGTAGTAGAATCTTGTATTGTATAGATGTTTTTTTTTATATATAATACTTTTTACGGCCATGGAAACCAATCCTTTAAGGCCTTTCTTGCATTTATTAATCTTCTTTAGTCCTACTTTAGTCAAAAAGTCAAGTCAGTAATCTAGTCCAGTCAAGTAAGTAAGTCTAGTCAGATGGCTAAGTCAAGCGGTGGAGAAATTTCACTAAGCTATAACTTGGAGATTTTGGTGACAAAGATAAAATGTCACGTAATCGTCACTGTACCACTTCCCAAAACTCACGCTTGTTCACGAACACTTTGCGAATAATAATCCGGCAATATTATGCACAAATACTCGAAAAAACCGTAGTTTTAGAAAATAAATACAGCGCGGACATAGCGACAGTTTACTTTCCCTCCAAAAACTCTGTATATATGTAAACAGTATAATAGTAACGTATTTTTTTTTTCACAGATGGCGAGGCGGCTGAAAGTGAAATCGGAACATTACTACATCAACTATCTGTGAGTTGTAATTTTTAAAACTATATAATAGAAGGTTTTATACAAAAAAAAAACGGTTTAAACGTTTAAAATACTTTTTGCACCTTTCTATACGCACAACCACTGAACAAAGGAATTATCCGAATAGAAATGTTTTGACGCGGACTTAGTTCCAGGATCAGTGTGGCAGCGTATTCTTTTTTCTTATCTTCAATTAATACATGTAAACCACACCACATCTTATTACAAATGTATTAAGTAGTTTACAAAAAAGCCACCTAATATTATCGACCAATAACTGTGGCAATAAATGACGAAATCAAATTCCCCGCCCATGTTTTGTGCAACGTTGGCTTGCAAGCCAAACTAGTGACACGCTTTTCATGCGCTATGCCACTTCTTGTTAATATTTTAAAATTCTGTGTACATAACGGATAGCGTTTAAATCGAGAATCTGTATTGAATAGATATTCTGTTGTGGCGCTACACTTTTGAAGTCAGAGTTAATGGCTAGTTTTATAATAATTTATACATGTTTTAGATGGAAACAGCGACGGAATGGCAACGTCTTGTGGGCACTCTCAAATATAACAAAGATAAAAAACGACCCAAGTAAGTATATATGTTTTTTTATATGGTAACTTTTAAAGTACATAAACCAATAATCTATACTTCTATACAATCCCAACTAATATTATAAATGCGAAAGTGAGTTGGTATATTTGTTTGTTTGTTACCTCTTCACGCCCTATCTACTAAACCGATCTTTCTGAAATTTCCTATACACATAGATAGAAGTATTGAGAAGGACATAGGATACCTTTCATTCCGGGAAAAAGCACTGTTCCCGTGGGAAATTCACGCAGGTCTTCACCTGCGCGAGCGAAAGCTTCTTTAGTAATTAAATAAGTTTGTTTGTTTGAACACTTATAACTTTAGAACTATTGGTCGGATTTGAAAAATTCTTTCTGCATATGATAGCCTGATTCTTGGGGAAGGCTATAGGCTATAGTACATACACGCCAAGGGCGAGTGAAACCACGGGGAGCAGATAGTTTTAGAAAATAAACTTGGAGCATTAAACCAACGGAGTGGCTATTAACAGGACTGAAAAATGTTTGTTTTTATTATCATTATAGACTCTCGTCTACTGACGACACAAACGCAAATGACGAGCAAGGGAACGGAAAAGAAGAAAATACGGACAAACAAAATAATGTAAGTATTAGTTCATAAATATGATTCTGTGCTTCGGAAGGCACGTTAAGCCGTTGGTCCCGGCTGCCATCTGGTGGTCGTTAAAGAAACCACGTCA
The DNA here is from genome assembly GCA_947044815.1 of Apomyelois bistriatella. Classification (NCBI taxonomy): domain Eukaryota; kingdom Metazoa; phylum Arthropoda; class Insecta; order Lepidoptera; family Pyralidae; genus Apomyelois; species Apomyelois bistriatella. Next base: position 648,357 of record OX345715.1, on the reverse strand, counting down.
GAGGCCGAGAGGCGGCTCCGAAGAACTTTGACACCAGGGTGTGCACGGTCGATTGACCGTGACGCCTACACGAAATGATGCTGATGATGACTGATATTATAAGGCTAAATTTTTTTATGTTACTTCTTTACTCTTAAACGGCTCGGCCATTTTTCATGAAATTTGGTGTTCAGGTAGCTGATACTTCGCATTAACACGAGGTGCAACTATTCTACTATTATAGACACAAAAGTTTGTAAGAATGTTTGTTACTCTTTTACAGGAAATCGGCTGAACCGATTTGGCTGAAATTCGGAATGGACATTGCTTAGACCGTGGAACAACACATAGGCCACGTATATTTTATCCCGGCATTCCCACGGGAGCGAGGCCATGGACAACAGCTAGTTATTCCATAAATTTACTAAATCATGCTTTCTTTCAGACTAAAAAAGCTACAACGCCTGACCCGGACGAGTTGCGATTGGCTAATGAGGAATGGCAGCGTCAAAAGACAATTTACAGTAGATACTTCAATTTAAAACCTATTTACAAACAAATTGTTGATGACAAACACAATGGGCAGTCTAAAAATAAACTGAGTAAGAAAAAACAAGCATTGCTTGTTAGGAAACTCGTTGTGGATAAGAATAGTGCTTCGGAAGTTTCTAAAATGAGTATGGATAGTCTGAATAGCCTTGATAAAACTGTGAAATCGATCATTGATGATACAATAACAAAAAAATACATGCCGATCAGTAATGAAACTATTACTATAGATGATGACGATAGCGTCGATAATTCTATTAGCAATGATAGTTCACAAATACCTCAAAATAATGATAATAACGCGACGCGACAACAAAACAATGCTGTTGCGAAATTGACGCCAGTATTCACAAAAGTTCAAGAGAAAAAGACGGTTGAATTAGTGCCTATAGCTACAAAAGTTAAAGAGAAAGCGCACGGGTCCACAAGCCGTAAATTTAATAATCCTGTTACGAAAAACGTGCAATACGATAAAAACATGAAGCAGGTCTTAACAAAAAGAAGTTGCAAAGAAAATAACGATGTAAAGTCTGCGTCTGACAATGAAGTGTTGCCATCAACTTCTAAAAACAATCAAAATTCAGCAAAAGGATATGAATTACAATATCTCTCAAAAGATTCAGATAACACGTACAATATAGTGACGATTAGAGCGAATAATTTATTGCCAGAAAAGGTTACGATTAATTATGAAACACCGCATAGTAAATGTTTGAATAATATAAACGAATCCAGTGAAAATTGCAATCTAAAATCGTTATGGAGGAAAAATCTTGATCAAATCGAAACAGACGAAGCAACTATTGATTTATGCGATAACGACACAGACACCGCTGAAATAGGAGATAAATATCATCCAAATATCCTTAAAGCCGATAATTCAAATTTGACTAAAGCACCAAAAAATAATTTCCCTCCTATAAAATTGGTGAAACCCAATAACATACCTGTAATTAATGTTAAGTCAGATGATGTCAAAACGTTAGAAATAGGTACTATAGCTCCTAAAATGATTAAAAAAATCGATGACATTCTTAATGAAATATCAGAAGAGGCTACAAAAAATATTCCGCAAATCAAAAACGTGACTACGGTTCCATCTAGCATAGATCTTGATGATTCAAGTAATGAGCTAAAAGAAAATGAACCTTCAGTCTCTAATAACAAGAAACAAGATTCGGGTCGTAACGATAGGAATATTAACAGTATTCTTAGAAATCCAATAGATAATACTGGAAAAAATTCACAAATTGTCATGTCACCTCCCTTTGATCGAGGAATCTTTTCTTTGAATAATAATACGAAAAACACACTTATAAAACCTCCAAATTCAGACGACGAAGAGTCAGATATGGATCTTCTTTATATTGATAAAAATGAACATAGTCCTAAAGATAAAAACAAAACTTTACTACATTCTACTCCTTTCTCTTTTGTTCTTTTTAACGGCAATCGTGAAAGCGACGAAGAACTAACATCTATCAACAATAAAAATTTAAATGCTGATCCAGATCTGAAATGTACCGAAAATAAGTCATCAGTTACAGAAAACAATGAAACAATGAAGTATACAACAACTATAAAAATAGATAATGTTACTTCTATTTTATCTCAGTCTGAGATTAGAAATGAAATTGACGATAACGCAATCAGAGACGCTGAAAATAATAAAAATATGACTAAAAATTGTAACGACCAGATTAAAATAGAAGAAAATTCTACTAAATCAAATAATGACGAAATTTCAAAATCTGTAGATGAAGTTTTAGGAAATAAAATTGATTCTGAAGATACAGCAAAAGATGAAACGACACAAAGCGATGACGCTAAACATTCCAAAACTGAAAACGTTGAAAAGCCTCGTCCATTCCTCAAACTGGTCCCTATTCAAAAGCTTCTAAGCGAACGCGAGACAGAGAAAAAAACTCAAAAACAGAATTCAGAAGAACCCATAGACAATGAACCTAATTTGGAAGAGGCTAAAGTACGCGGCGCTCCCATTCCGTTTGTGTGCAGCACCAAAGACAATTTAGAGGAGGAAAGTTTGCCTGTCATTTGTAACGTTGTTTCGTTATCTGCTGCGGTGAGTATTCTATTGTTTAAAAATTTATTTTCAATATAGGATATTCTTATCACTTATTGACGTCAATTGTTACTTATTTTAAGTTTACCACCACTTCCAAAGCGCAAGTGGAGAAGAAGTGGCGCCACAACTCCACAGCAGCATTTTCTTCAAAAACGTCAATTCACTAAATTTGAGTCAAATCAGACGATCTTACATTTGAATATTTTTATAATTACAATAAGTTCATTATAAAATTATTAAATATTGAAGATTATTGAAATAGTTTAAAAAAAATGTCAAGTAATAAAAGATGTCATGATATAATAAAAATAATAATAAAAATGAGAGGAAGCTAAATAAACGAAATAATAATAATGTACTGAATGTACATATGATCAATTTTTAGCTATAGTTTGGAGGACTCCGCACCAAGCTTAAGTTATTTATCTATATAACTTCTTCTTTCGGTGCCACTTCATTACTGAAGGTTAGCTGTCAGCTCGTTAAATCTAGCCTTATCCGTAGCGAGTCTGAACAACTGTTCCACTGTTCTAATACCAGTCCACTGCCGGCGTTCCTCAGCCATGACATTTTGCGTCCTCCCCGCACTGCGCTTTCCGGCTATTTATCCCATTATGATGAATAGATGATATCTTCCATGCTGCGTTTAGGCGCATAATGTCAAAAGCGCATAATGGTAACAGCTCGCAAAATGGTAAAAGAGCAAAATGGTAATAGCACAAAATGACAAAACAGCAAAATGGTAAAAGCGCACAATGGTAAAAGAGCAAAAGTGTGAGAGCGCAGAATGGTAAAGATTTCAGTGAATGGTAAAGATAGTATATGAGCTGCCAGGACCATATTAATATCATATTAGTGAATTGTTATTCCCTATTAAGTAATAAAATAGAAGTAAAACGTGAACTTTTCATTTTTTAATATTTTTCAAAATTATATAGTAAGTATTGTAAGACATTATCAACATTAACAAAAATAAAAATAAAACTTAACGTATATAACTATACGTAGGTTTACTAGCTTTTTTAATGATTACCATGAGTGTCGATTATCTTATTTTGACAATAATGTTTTTGTTTTTATAATTTTTAACACGCTTTCATTAGCTTCACCTGTATGTTTGCTTGCTTGTTTGTTTGTAACCGACTTCTTTGAACTTAATTTTGACCCACTTTGAACAGTCAGATTTAATTCAAACTTTGTAGAATTATCAAGGACCGATGACAATACAATAATTCGATAAGTTTAAAAAGTGGAAAAAAAATATAGTTAAAAAAACTAAAAAAACACGCTTTAACGAGCAATCTAACTAAAAACTAAAAATAAATTAAACCAAAAAGCGTGTTCCATTTCCATTTTTCATTTGTCGAGCACCCCACACACTTTTTGGTTTAATTTATTTTTCATTTTTTAGTTCGATTGCTCATTAAAGCGTGTTTTTTTAGTTTTTTTAACTATATTTTTTTCTTGTAGTTTAAGTGCTTCTGATACAAAGATAATTCAAGACCTTTATTAATAAATAGCATTTGCTTGCGATTTCGCTTGCGTTAAATTATGTTAAACGATAGCCTATGTCCTTATACATGGTCCAATATAACTATGTTAATTTTCATTAAAATTAGTTCAGCCGTTAAAGCGTGAAAACAGAACATACATACACACTTACGCATTTAAAATCTTAGTAGAGATACATTTTACGTTAAGCTATCAAATTTTGAAAAAATTAAAAAATGTTTAAAGTTCACGTTTTTTGTGTTTTATTACTTGATAGGATAGTAGTAATTCATTAATATGATGTTAATATGGTCCTGTCTGGCAGCTCATATACTATAGCACTGAAATCTTTACCATTCTGCGCTCTTACCGTTTTTCTCTTTTACCATTGTGCGCTTTTACCATTATGATGTTTTGTCATTTTGCGCTATTATCATTTTGCTTCTTTACCGTTTTGCTCTTTTACCATTTTCCGAGCGTTTACCATTTTACGCTTTTGACATTATGCGCCTAAACGCCATGCTGGTCTGGGAGAAAAAGAAAAACATAGAATGTACCAGCTACTTCTCTTCCCGCGCAAGCCGTAAAAGTCGTCTGAGGGAATCGCCGAATGGGGAAATCATGACATAGGCGATGCGGCTAGCAAGCCATCACTATTAAATTCCTGTTTCAACTACCATTATGCTAAACGTGGCCTAAGATCTTATGGCTCTAGGCTCTGTCTACCCCGCATGGGATAAAGACGTGATTATATGTATGGATGTATGATGAATAGAATAGAATAAGTCTTTATTTGCGTTTGCATAAGGTACACAAAAGATGGTATACAGACATAATTATCAACCTCTTTACATCCATATATTTATAGCATGCAAATAGGTACAACATAATTTTAAAATTACTAGTCAAATGGTTTGCAGAAGATGATATTGTGGGTTTCTTATATCTATTTAACAGTCCATCCCGGCTTCGCCCGTGGTACATACATAGCCTATGTCACTCAAGGCGAATGTAGCTTTCCAATGGAGAGAGAATTTTTTAAATCAGCTCAGTAGTTTTTGAGTTTAAATAAATGCAAACAAAAATACAAATTTTTCCTCTTTATAATATTAATATAGATTTCAGAATAATATACTAGTACAGGTATTCGACCGCCATAGAAAGAAACGCGCCTATTTTTGGTGTACCAATATAGTCCTCTCATACTGAGACATATTAACGCCATATATCGATCACTTGAGACACTGTGATTCTAAATCTGATAACTTTTTTAATAAATATTTATTTTTAATTGATACGGCTAAGCATTCCCTCTAAAAAAAAAGTTTGACAGACAGACAGACGGACAACAGAGTGATATTAGGGTTCCGTTTTTAACCGACTTCAAAACAAGGAGGAGGTTCTCAATTCGTCGAAATGTTTTATAGCCTTTTGAGGTATTGACCCAAAAAATAATCAAATTTTCAAGCTTGCCCTGACTGGGAATCGAACCTCCGTACCTCGAAAATTATGAAATCATTTATATTATTACAGGATAAACAGCCAAATCCGCCCCCCACATACACCATTCGAGTTGAACCCACGTTGCGAAAAGCGAGTAATTTCAAGGACGATCAGTCGGGCTTATTTAGACCTACGCTCTCAACAGGTATGTTTTATTATAAACTTTGCCGTTGCCCGGTGCTCCGCTCCCGTGGGAATTCCGGGATAAAATATAAGCCTTTGTGTTGTTCCAGGGTCTAAGCAATCTCCATTCCAAATTTCAGTCAAATCGGTTCAGCCGTTTTCCTGTGAAAGAGCAACAAACAAAACGATATTAGTAGAACTAGACATATACGTAGTATGTAAATGAAAATTCAGTGTGTATACGGAGTTTTTGGAGCGACTTTTGGTGTATTCGCGCAATAAATTCTTAAGTAAATAACGAGTGCATTTATTAAGGTGATACCTCGGTGAACACTAGCGCCACCGTCATTTAAAAATCATTACTCACTGAAAACACAAGTTATCAATAATCCCTCTGCTGTAATTATGGTTCCGGATCTGAATTAATTATAAACATATTAAATTATTAAATTATAATTCCCTATAGTTACAAATTTCATTATTGCTTAAAACGGCCACTTTTAGCAGTTTTGCAATTTGTAACTATATGGAACTATAATTTAATAATTGATTATGATTAAAATTAACTTCAGATCCAGAACCATAATTACAGCAGAGGGATTTTTGATAACTTGTGTTTTCATTGAGTAATGATTTTTAAATGACGGTGGCGCTAGTGTTTCCCGAGGTATCACCTTAACGTCAATCACTCAATCCCAACTAATATTATAAATGCGAAAATGAGTTTGTATATTTGTTTCTTCACGCTTTATCTACTGAACCAATCTGCTTGAAACTTCGCATACACATAGATAGGAGTATTGAAAATGACCTTTCATCCAGGGAAAAAGCACTGTTCCCGAAATTTACGCGGGTGAAGCTGCGGGCGATTCTAGTCATCATCATCAATATATATTAAAATCAACACTTTTCGTTGTAAAAAACACATAAAAATCGTCATAATTTAATTTACCATTACCATTTTATCTACTTGGTTTTAACTGTATTTACAAATAAATATATTTTGATTTGATTTTGGACTAGCTTAACTTAGCAGTGTTATATGGCATATTCGTGCGCGAACCAAGCGAGATCAACATGTTTATTACAGACAATCATCTGAAGGTGACCAGGCGGTTGGATTACAGCGAGCTGTCTTATCGGCCGCACATCAAAGTGTCAGATTTCATAAGGGACCGCGATTGTACCGACATATCATTGATGTGTGTCGACGACACTAAACCGATTTGGAAGGTTAGTTTTAGAGAGTAGTGGCGTAGCGAGACTTGGCGGGTACAAGTATAAAAAATTGTCTGGCTCATAGAAGGATAAAAATTTCTCACAAAAGAAAAAAAAATGTTTGCATAAAATTTAAAGAAATATTTATCAATCTGTCACTTTTTCCACATTTTTTACAAACAATTAAATTTTTTTTATTAGTTTTATTTTTATTAGTATTTATTTATCAAATCATATAAAAATAAAACTAATAAAACTATTGGGGCCCCGTATAATTGATACGGCGGTAGATACGCCCCTATTTTAGAGGTTACCTTAGGGTGGAGTGGCCACTGATAGGCGTCCTGCCAAAAGTATAAGACCGCCGGTCATACTGCTTGTACATGTGTGCGTGTGTTTTTTGCTTGACACTACATAGTATAAAACAAAGTCGCTTTCTCTGTCCCTATGTCCCTTTGTATGCTTAAATCTTTAAAACTACGCAACGGATTTTGATGCGGTTTTTTTAAAGAAAGAGTTTTATGCCCATGCGAAGTCGGGTAGGGTCGCTAGTTTTTCTATATTTTCAAGGCCGCTGGTAAGCCTTAGCCGAGTCTTAAAATAGCTCACATTTTAAATAATAATAAGCATTAGTTTAGCCATTCAAAGGGGGAATGCTGCCAGTATCTTCGGAATCTTGCCTAAAGGGACTCCTTTTAATAATATATTTTAATTATATATACATATATTTTTGTTTTAGTAGTTAGTTTCAACTTAATTTAGGTTAGTTTTTAATTATTATTTTTTAGATATTAAGTTTAGTGTTTATTTTTATGTAACTTTTTTTTATTTAGTGACCTTTTTTAAATAATTTATCCAGATAGATGGTTGCATGCCCAATGGAAAATGTCGGTGCAAGGCACTGCACGATAATTATCTAGTGCTGACAAACTTGAAACTACCGGTAATGGGCGCCACCTACTGGACGGTGGCGAATCGATTGAACTGCCAGAGGGTCATTATGGACGAGACATCTCAGGGTATGTACAATCTTTATTTTATTGGAACGAAGTTCCTTACGGCGGGCTCGGAGGAGATAGGGATTTTGCTGCGCGAACGAACTGAAAAAAATGTGATAGTAAAACCATAAGAAAAAGTCCGTGGAATAAAGACGTGCGCAGGCGCGACAGTCGTATTCACAAGCGAGTAGTGTATAATACCTTTCTCTTTCTCCCTCTTTGGAACTTCTCTCCTATTACTTTTTTTTATTTAATTCATGTACACTCAAATACAAACATAGGACACAAAAAATTAGGAAATTTGGTACATGGGTGCTACTTATTTCTATAGAGATTTCTTCTAGCAAAACCGCGATAGGAACTTAAGACGATACCTCGGTGAACACTAGCGCCACCGTCATTTAAAAATCATTATTCACTGAAAACACAAGTTATCAAAAATCCATGTTATGTAATTAAAGTTCTGGGTCTGAAGTTAATTTTTTAATAATATTAAATTATTTAATTACTAAAAGTGTCCGTTTTAAGCAATATTGCAATTTGTAACTATAGGGAACTATAATTTAATCTATATATATAAAAATCATTTGCTGTTCGTTAGTCTCGCTAAAACTTGAGAATGGCTGGACCGATTTGGCTAATTTTGGCCTTGAAATATTTGTGGAAGTTCAGGGAAGGTTTAAACGGTGAGTAAAGTGCAGGTTCAGGCGGTACGGAGTTCGCCGGGACAGCTAGTAATGTAATATGTTATAATCGAGGGAATCGCCGAATGGGGAAATCATGACATAGGCGTAGCGGCTAGCAACCCATCACTATTGATTTCCTGTTTAACTACCATCATGCTAAACGTGGCCTGAGGTCTTATGGCTGTGTCTACCCCGTATGGGATAAATACGTGATTATATGTATGTATGTAATATGTTATAATTATTTTTAGTTAATAAGTTTAAGGATATAGTTGGAAGTACTGCAAGCACAAGCCGGTCTAATCGTCATAATCTGTCATTATCATATTTTTATTCTAGTTAATATAACCTAAATACTTTTTTCAACGCGAAGTAACATCGTCGCTTTATGTATCTTTAAAATTGAATAAAAAATGATTTACAATTTCAAGATTGTTTTTTTCTTTCAAATGGTATCTCTAAAATAGTCTATTTTATCGAAAAAACACATAAAAATCACTATCATATTTTTTTAGAATAGCCAATTGTATATTTATACTGGTGCAATAAAGATTTTTTGTCTTGTCCTTGTCCTTGTCTATTATTTTTTTTTTAATTTTTTTGTTCCGTTATCAGGGTCGACTTTAGTGGGAGAGCTATCGGTACCAGACGAATTGTTTTTGGACAACTTCTGGTTCCGGAAACTGAGCACGGACCCTATGATCTACGCAAAGGTAACTTATTATATCATCATTTTGTATTGGTTAACACGGTCAATCGAGCATGCGCACCCTGGTGTCAGAGTTCTTCGGAACCGCCTCTCTTGGACTCTGACGTGGTTCCTTTAACGACTACCAGATGGCAGCCGGGACCAACGGCTTAACGTGCCTTCCGAAGCACGGAATCATCTTTATTATCAGACAGTCAGGTGATTCAAGCCTGCAATGTCCTAACCAAACTGGAACAAAGTATGCTTCCCTTTGGAATCTCACTCTCAATCAGTCTCTTACTATGGTGTGCATGGTAGATTGACCTAAACGAGATGATGAATCAATAAAAAGCACTGTTCCTGAGGGGAATTCATGCGGGCGAAGCCGCGGGCGAAAGCTAGTATGTAATAAACTTGTTTATATTAATTTTTCTTTGTATCCATACTTCCATACTAATCCATACTAATATTATAAATGCGAAAGTCTGTCTGTCTGTCTGTCTGTCTGTCACCTCTTCACGGCTAAACTGCTGGACCGATTGTGATGAAATTTGGTAGGGATGTAGTTAACGACCTGAGGTCAAACATAGGCTACTTTTGGGCGCGATATAACCGAGTCCCACGCGGGGCGATGCCGCGGGGAACAGCTAGTATTGTTAATAAAATAACTAAAAATAATAAACATTAATTACAGATATGGTACGTCGTGCCCGATTCAAAAACTTTTCAAGAAATGGTCAGTTTAAACATTCAACTGTCACTATATTCGGCTAACACAGGGTCGATAGTGCCCCTTACCATGGTCCCGAAACAAAAAGAACAATATAAAATAAACAGTGATAACATACATTCGATAAGGTTGCCAGAATTCGCGTCGGTAACCCCTTCACCTCAAGTTAAGTTGGTCAAAGCGCCTGTTGCGCCTGCCACCAAAAATAGCAATGAAGTCATTAGTTTAGATAGTGATGATGATTAAATTAAATAGTTAACAGGGACAAGTCACACAGATTGAGTTAGCCCCAAAGTAAGTTCGAGACTTGTGTTATGGGATACTAACTCAACGATACTATATTTTATAACAAATACATTCGATAAACATCCAAGACCCAGGCCAATCAGAAAAATACAATTTTTTATCTTGAGTAAACCGGGGATCGAACCCGGGACCTCTTGAATAGCGGACAGGCATGTTTACCATTACGCCACAGAGGTCGACATTGATGAATGAATAAATAAAAACTGAAGCTTATAAGCAGAGCAGGGATCAACCATTAACCATATGTAATTGGTGCAATAGTGTTTATTCATTCATTCATATCTTTGGAGTTAAGTTCCAATCGCGATTTTTGATTACATTATATCCTCAGGTTTATATATATGATTGCGAAAAGTGTCTGCGTTATACTATGTATAAGGTATTTATTTGAATGTTGGTAGGCAGGTCCAAAAAAAATTGGATTTTTGTAAGAAATTCTTTTTGTATTATTATTTTTTTATCTCTCGTTTTATTATTGTACAGTGCAGTACTTTTTCCTATCTACCCTAAGATTTACTCATCATAATCATTTCGTGTAGGTTACACGGTCAATTGGTCATGCACGCTCTGGTGTCAGTGTTCTTCAGAACCTCCTTTCGCCCTGTAACGTGGTTCCCTTAACCACTATCAGATGGCAGCCGGGACCAACGACTTAACGTGCCTTTCAATGCACAGAATCATCTTTATTATCAGACAGTCAGGTTCTGATTCATTCAAAACAAAATGTCCTAACCAAACTGGAAACAACTACAGAAAGTACTCTTCCCGTGGGATTCGAACCCACGATTCAAGGGTCTACCTACAGGCAGCCTTGACCACAGAACCACGGAGGCAGTTAAGATTGGTTTTTCCAATTTAACATATTGTAGTAGCATATACTACACATAAGTTACAATTAATGATACTTAATAATACATAAAAAATATTTACCCCCCATAATTAAGAAACGCTTGTTATCCCTTTTTTCTACGCTGATCTTCGATAAGACAGAAAAGGACGAAACATATTTTAGTTAATATGGGGGTTAAGGTATTGATTCACCCACCAAATAGTCATTAGAATCCTGCACACATTACTTTTAAATAGTACATAAAATCACGTCTTTATTTCAAACGGGATAGACAAAGCCTAGGGCAATAAGTGCTTAAGCCACATTTAGCATAGTGGTAGTTCAAAAATTCATTTTCAAATATTAATTACACAAAATGGCCGATTATTAAAAAGATTTTCGTCAAAGTTGGATTAGGAACAATTTGTAAATATATTTATAATATAAGACATAAAATAGATATTACTTTGTGTATATACGTTGGTTAGTGGTGTTTGATAATGTATGTGTGACAGTGTGACGTCATAAGTGTGTAGTGTATGTAAAAAAGTTAATTCGTTTTAATATCTTATCGTTAACGTATACTTACTTATGTGCGAGCAAGCCAGAATTTCTAAGTTTGTTTGTGTTGGCCATTTAAATGATACCTTGGTGAACACTAGCGCCACCATCATTTAAAAATCATTATTCACTGAAAAACACAAGTTATCAAAAATCCGTGTTATGTAATTAAGGTTTTGGATTTGAAGTTAATTTTAAACATATTAAATTGTAGTTCCCTATAGTTACAAATTGCAAAACTGTTAAAAGAGGCCGTTTTAAGCAATATCGTCTTAACACACACGGATGTTCCTGTGGGTCTGGTTTCCCTGTAAAAAGGGTTACGGAAGTCAGACGGCAGTCGCTTTATTGTAATAACCAGTACCGCCAAATCAGGATGATACAAAGCGTACATCGGGCTCTGAAGTGTGAGATGAGGATACAACTGGGGAACACGCTCGAATAATAATTAATGTTAGTAAAGAGTATCTAATATAATTAAATATTTAATTCTGTGTGAATCGTTATATTTAGTTTAAATTCGAATCCTCTAATAGACTGATTCTTTTTGTAACTGTTTAATTTTGTTTTGTAAATATTAAAACGTAGATTATTTGTAAAAATATGTTAACTTCAATTGAGCCAAATATAATTTTTTACGTTGGTATTAATACCTCTACTATATTATAAGACAAACTGCACAAAATAAATGTGTGAAAGGTATTACTGCTTTTATTTTTAACCCAATACGCTATTTTTTAACCGGAATTTACAGACTTATGACTATTAGGTTTAGTTTTAACTAAAATATGTTGTCCCTTTCCCTCCTGCCGATATATGACGTGAAATAGAGCATGTAGTCCACAAGGATTCCAAAATTAATAAAATATTGAAGTGATTGTTTATTTTTGTGAAAAAGCCGCTAGGTATAGCTAATGAACAGGATTACATTGGATATCGACTAATGTTTTAAGTGTTTTGCTGAAAATAAAAAAAATAGAGAAATTCAATATTACAACAATATGAATTTTTGCTAACTAGGTACCTAACCTACATATCTTTATTATTCCTGTATTTATTATGCTACCACCACACTTTGCTATTCGCGTATTTGCTGAAATATTCCACGAATAGGCAAAGTAGGCAAATAACGCAAATGTTTTAGCAAATATACCGTCCACACATGGTCAAGTAGGCAAATATTCGTAAACAAATAGCCAAGTGTTGTGGTAGCATTATAAAAAAATATGTAGGTAGGCTCTGAAATTACTTTTTTGTCTACCCTCATCCTTACACAAATATGACTAAGTGCTACAACCATTGTCATTTCGTTATTAGCTCGCATCGCGACTGCCCACTGCCCGCGGCAAAACTACTCTGCCAAGTAGTCCGTTCGTCAGACAATGAAGAATACTTAAAAAAAAATTGGTTGCCTGTAAAGTCGGTATACGGGCGAAAGTTTTACGTGACAACGACTTTGAGTGGTAAAATAATTTTAATGTGAATATTCATTCATATAGTAGGAAGAAGGATGAAATAATAGGTCTGTCTCTCTCGCTCTTAGGCGGGCTAACCATGCCCGAGTGCAAGGGACGCGTGCCTCTCACTCGCTCTCATTGTGAGCGCATAACGTGAGCGGAGCGTAACGCAGTTCTTGAAGTGTCACCCGGCAAACCAATTTATAAGACGTTGTCACGTCAAAAGATCCATCAATGTATCTTTGCAACGTGTTTTAGTGAATCTAAGGTTAATTTCCTGCTGGTAAATTGTGTCTGTCAAACAGCACCTTCGCATTACTACCAAGGTATTAATTTTAACACTTTCTCGTTCAATAGCTGTAAGTCTTCCTAAAATTGAATAAATAACAAAATAAAATGCAAATCGCTGCTGTAACCTGTGTAACAAGTCGCCTGGACGATGGGGTGAGTGATTTTCTTAGTTTTCTCTCGCCTCTGTATTTTAATTTTCCAACTAAAAAACACTTCATGTATTAAAAACAGTGTGTCATGATGGCTTTTACTGACATATATTTAGTGATGTTGTATTTCTCACAAATATGTTAAATCATCATCATTTCATTTAGGTGTCACGGTTAATGGACCATGCACACCTGGTGTAAGAGTTCTTCGAAACCAATCACCTTAACCATTGAACAATGGAGGCAGTTATTATAAATGAAACACAGAAATCAATAAATAATACAAGTTTTAATACAGAGTATGGCATCTCGCTTATTTTGTACAATTCCTAGTTACAGAAACATAGAATCAAAGACAAATTAGACATAAAATAAATTCTAATAAATAAACAGTCTTATCGAAGGATATAATGCTTTTGTTAATGATATCCCCTATATTCATAAAAATTAACAAATATTTGTTATTTTAGCTTAAATGTTTTGTCTCTATATATTGGCAAGAGAGAAAGGGATAGAAGTTTGTTAGATAGTTTAGTTGAACTGGTCTTCCTTTTGTTAATTTTTATGAATAAGGGGGGTAATCGTTATCTTAGCCGTAAAGTGCGAGTTCGACTAAAATAACCTAAAATTTATATTGATATTTAATGTCCAGTTAAAATTGTGACACTATACAACCCGACGGCTTAGCCAAAATTATAAATGAACAACCCAAAAAATAATATAGAAAAAAGATAAATAATACTGACGATTGTCATTTTAATAAAAAATAAATGTATTTTTTGAAACTTGATTCAAATTATTATTCATTCATTATTCACCTAAAAATTCCTGAAACCCAGTACTGTCGATAATTATTATTAAACAAAAAAAGTACGTTCATTGACAACTAGCAATAAACAAAGTTTTAACAATTTAATGTTTTAAAGCCAAGATTTTATTTATTTGACACGACACATTACCAATATGGCAGGCCGCCGAAGACGCATAGACATTCCGAGAGAGTTATACAGGGCCTCACTTTCTACAGGGCAGAACTCAATACGTTATACTTCCCCCCTTTTGAGCAAGAGGGAAACCTTCCCCGAATGGTCAAACTTTAAGAAACTATCGTACTAAGAACGGGTCTTCCTCGGACGACCCCTTCTACGCTTTGGAGCGATCGGCTCCGGACACACACCACCCCTGTCATGATACCTACACAAATCTGATAGGTGGTATTTACCGGCGACTTGACCAGACTTCTGTGAGGCAAGAATGTAAGTAGTTTGGCTTACCTTCTTAGAGACAACATACGGACCATCTCGGTTCGGGGTAAATTTCGAAGTAACTCCCTTCGCAGCATTACTAAGTACATGACTCTTCATAAGTACAAGATCACCTTCTTCAAACGAATACGTGCGTATAATCTCCTTCCTAGCAGGCGTGACACGATACAGCAGAGGTACAGCAATCGGAGGATGATCACCACTGTATATCCGATGCTCAGCATATGGAATTTGCTCTCCGACTACATTAAAAGCATCAGGATACTCACAAAGTAAATCCTGGAGACCAGACCTCTCTGACTCTGATAGATTAACACCTTCGTCCTCCCGCGACGCATTGACAGAAGCACAGTCAATGGGGTCCGGGTCCTGTGGGGTTTCCCACAACAAGGGGTGTGTAATCCGGGGCCTGTCAGCTGTATGCCACGTTAAACTAGAAAAGTCAATGACCATCTTAGCATTTAAGATAAAGTCTATGCCTAATAAAGTTTCATTGTTGACAGCATCAGGTAAAACAACGAACTCAACAGGAGTAGAAAATTCAGCGAGTCGAACGCTGGTAACAGTCAGTAAAACCTTAGTATGTCTCACAGTACCATCTGCTAGCTTGATAGACATAGTCTCAGAACGAAATGGAAGCCCGCTCTGTTTTAACAATCGATAAAGTGAACTACTAGCAATACTTCGTCGTGCAGCTGTATCTAACAGTGCGGTGCCTGTATAACCCTCTATAGACACTTGCACAATAGGTCGACCTTGCTTAGAGTTTGACCGATTATTGATACATACAGACGAGAAAACATTTTCAGTCTTAACACTATTGCTATTTAATTTACAGTCAGGGCAATTCGCTCTTATATGTCCCTGTTTACCGCAACCATAACAAGAAGGACTGATACCTGTCGACGATTTCTTACTTAACTTATCACACGAATCCCGTACGTGACCTCGCGATTTACAGTACACACAAAATAACTTATTACTCTTGATGTTTGCACTGGATTGAGAGTGTTGCTCACTAAGTTGTTGGTGCGACGAAGACGCTGTCGGTACGCATGGACGTGTTGACATCGTACCGCCGCCGGCGGCACGTAATGACACATCACTCGAACCTGAAGCGCTGGGCACTGGTGTACGTACAGTGGTCTTCGTAGAAGATGTTGCTGAAGGTGGCTGTTGACATCGATCCGTATTTTTCACCAGGGACTCCTCTATGGATCTCGCCCTTTCTATTAGGGTCTCGACGTCGCTTACTACGTCTCTCGCCAACCGTTTTCTAATACGCCTATGTAAAAGGCCGTAAATTATATCTAACTTTGCCTCTTCTAATAGGTTATATGGCAGTTTTGCCAACAAAGCGCGTACTTTAGTAATAAAGATGTCGGCACGCTCTAGGCCGTGTTCTACGGCGAAAATATCCCGGAACAACTTGTAGGCAGGGCGTGGCACTCCATACATAGAACGAAGACGCTTCAAAGCCTCAGGCCATGTAGTTATTACGTCCCGGATGCCTCGCCACCATACTGCTGCATCTCCATGAAACAGCATTGGAAGACCTCGAAGAGCTACCGCATCAGTTACGGAAGCACATTCTTTAAAAATCTCAACCGCATCAATGAAAGCTTCCACTACTTCCGGATGTGGTGATGAGCCATCGAAACGCGCGGTGCATTTCGATAAATTACCTGACTTGAAGGACGGCGACGTTGAAGGCCGCGACTGCATGTCAACAGTGTCAGCGGTAGCGATGCCCGACGGTGCCAAATGCGATGATAGAAGAGACTCAAAAAGCCGTTGACTCGTCTCTGCCTGCGCTTTCGAAAAGGCAGCTAAGAGAGAGGAAAATTGGTCTCCGGACATGAGCACGGGCGCCGTCTGCATTACCACTGAATTTGCGGATTCATCGTCGCTGGATGAATTTTCATTGTCCTTTCGATTCTTGCGTGGCGGCATGTTAACGAATATTGGTAATTATAGAAAGTGAGTTCAAATCACAAAAGGCCAAAACGTTGAGCGCCAATTTAACAATTTAATGTTTTAAAGCCAAGATTTTATTTATTTGACACGACACATTACCAATATGGCAGGCCGCCGAAGACGCATAGACATTCCGAGAGAGTTATACAGGGCCTCACTTTCTACAGGGCAGAACTCAATACGTTATAAAGTAAATATAAAAATCATTCAGTCTAATAGTTCCTCTTACAACTAAATGTTAGGTAAACACTAAAGTACATAAAGCCACCATTCAGATTTTATAATATTTTTTACGCCACTGGACTAGAGTCCTTTAAGTCTCATACATACCTAAATAAATATTTATCTTCAATCCTACTTTATTAATGTCAAGTCAAAAACGTTAGAAGTAGTAGTAGTTTAGCTAAGGTGGAAGAATTTAGTCATTTTAAATAATTACTTAGTAATTATTTTGAGATTTTTGTGGCAGACATTTTAACTCATCTTTGTCAAAGAAAATAATACACTATGCGAATCAAGGGAAACTTAGGGTTGTTTGGTCGCATCTGGGGAAATTTTGAAAATGGCATAGACTTGCAAATAAATTGTACGTTTAATTATTTAATGCAGCGTCGTTTGTCTCGGTTGCCATTTGGTATTCGTTAAAGAATGCGTGTCATAGGCCGAGAGAAAGTGACACTTGGGTGTGCAGGACCAATTGACCTTGTATTATTAAATTAATATTTAATCCAATTAATTTGAAAATCTTGAATGGCAGCTTGAAATAAAGATAACACTGATTAAAATAATAAAAAAAATTACGACGTCACGAGATCAAAACTCATATATTTCATATAAAAAATGCAATTTGCATGTGAACTTTAACTACGTGAATGAATTACATATTAATCAAAATTCATTTTAGCACTGTATTGCCCAAAAACATAAAAAATCACTAAAACGGTTATTTCAATTCAGACATGTTGGTGAACTCGGGTCTAAGACACATTTTTTTCAGTTAATTTTTTATTATTCTAATCAGATGACGGATTGAAAATGGGAAGTACTGTTTGTGGAAGTCGACAAAGTTAACAATTCGTGCGCAATTCCTTGTAAAGTTATAAACAGACACAATAACCTACTTGTTACACTGAATGACCCCTTTGGTCGTTTAAAGAACCAGAGATTTAGAACGCTGGCTACATACGACTCTAATTTATTTTTATAACTGGTTTAGCTTAAAAGTTAACAACTTTTTGGGCACTTAATAATAAAAATTAACAAACGTTATTTTAACTTAAATGTGTTTTGTCTCGTTAAATATTGGTAAGAGAGAAAGGGATAGAAGTTTTGTTGAACTGGGGTTGCTTTTTGTAATTTTTTATGAAAAAGGCCCCCCTTTTTCATAAACTGTCGTGCCATTGCTTGTTCGCTTTTAAGTTTTTGTTAATTTATATTTCAGGTAATAAGTACTTTTCATTTACTTATTTAAACCATAATCCACACACTATCCTTTCTGCTTAACCATAGGTTAAAGTCCTTTTTAAAATTCTGTATACCAAAAGTAGATTATTGTGCCTGAATTCATGTGCTAATTATAAATACAAAATTACTTACAGCTACTTATAAGGATTACGTAAAATAAGGGCGTATTTACAATGGATTCCGTAAAACGTAGAGGACCGAATTATAAAAGCTTTTTATTAGAGAAATTGCATTTCTTTCGAATATCCTTTATAGATTTTGAATACTTGTAAAATATATATCTAAGTACCAGCTGCACCCCGCGGTGTTTACCTGCGGTTTATCACACAGCAGCGCCATCTACTTTATAAAGCGCCATTGACTGTCAGACTTTTAGACCAATCCTACGGGAGTCGCGTACTTTTCGAGATAAAAAGTACCCTATGTGTTAATCCAAGGTACCAGCCACCTCCGTACCAAATTTTATAAAAATTATCCCAGCCTTTTGAGCGTGAAGATGTAACAAATGATTTTTGATTGGTAGAGGAACAAAACGTCATTCTGAAGTGTGTGTCAAAACACAAAAAAAACTAATGGAAAATATACCTATGTTTTTTTTCTATATGGACAATCTTGTAGGGGTGTAATAAATATTGTGTTATGATTTAGTGTTACAAATAAATATCTTTAAAAAATGTCATAATACAATTTCTCTAATAAAAATAATTATTTTAAATATAATTAAGTAATTTAAGTTACAAATTTATTTACAATGAGTGCGTTATGTAACAAAATGGCTTATACTGGCAGATAACACCGGTTTTTCGAACACCATTGGCAACGAAATTCAGACAATGTCAACAGCATACAACACAATAAACTCGTTGAATTTATTAATTAAGTAATGTGTACCTATTAACGATACTGGGAATATTTCGATAAAAACATTTACACGTATTACAAAATAAATTCACGTATTTTTCTTAGCATGATGACTGGCAAATTATATTTGTGAGGGCCAAAACTACAAATACATGTCATTTTTAATAAAACAAAGTCGCTTTCTCTGTCCATATGTATGCTTAAATCTTTAAAACTATGCAACGTGTTTTGATGCGGTTATTTTTAACAGATAGAGTGATTTAAGAAGGTTTTTATGCCCATGCGAAGCCGGGGCGGGTCGATAGTATACTATAAAAAAAAGTATGTATACGTGTTATTATCAAAATACTCCCAGTACCGTTTTCAATTCTGTAAAAACGTTAGTAATTGTATCCAAAGTTACTTCGCTTACAAGTAGTAATTTGAATGGTGTAATTTTCATAAGGGCCATTCAATACTGAATTTTAGTCCCTACACACTTAGGGCTAGTTTCGACTGAACGAAAAAATGCTCGGGAAAACTGGCTCCAAGGAAATTAGATCCGTATTACCATAGCTTAAAGTAAAAATTTGTATGAATATTGATAGTTCGACGCGACCGCCCACGCATGCTTGCGACATAACTTAATCTTTGGTAATACGGTCCTTTTTAGGGTTCCGTACCTCAAAAGGCAAAACCGGAACCCTCAAGATCACTTTGTTGTCCGTCTGTCTGTCAAACTTTTTTCTCCGAGTCTGACTCGCACTTGGCCGATTTTTTTTTTAAGTCAGTTCCTCATGTCTTTCAAATTGGACCCATACCCGGCATTACTGGTATATTTGATGAATAGTTTGGTACAAACCATACTCAAAGTGTGTAGGAACCTTAAATATGGCACAAACTTGGTGCTCTTAAATAAATCTGTTCAAATTTTAACTAGTAATTATTTATTTTACGTCGTTCACTAATTCATTTCGACAGGTCCTGATTTAAAATCAACGTTATTCTGATAACAGTAAGACTGATATTTCACTGCATATTTGCATATTGTATTTTATTTTTAGCCTTATTAAAAAAAAGGATACAGCCTATTTTGACTGAAATATTTTATAATTTCAAAATTAACATATCCGATATGATTATATGTTAAAAAGGTGACTTAAATACATAATATATGACTAGCTTTACATTAGATACAGTGTAGTAATATACAAAAGAGAATATAAACATTTACTAAGTCGATAAAAAATACTAAAAAAAACACTAATTGTGAATAGTTTTGCTTAAATTTAGTCGTAATTGGAATTTCAGTTGTGATTACCGTTTTATATTTATACATTTATTTTTAAATACTTCATAATATTTTATACTTCTGATAGTTAGTTTATTGAAAACTGTCTGAAATATTTAAAAAGTTTGTTAAGCTCAATCGAGTTAAAAAAAAATGTTTTGTCTCCCTTTCTCTATCGTCAAACATCTATATGAGGGAAAGAGACAAAACATACTTTAGTTAAAACGGGCTCAACATTTTTTTTTTGTAATTTTAAACGCAAAACTTTAGTGTAGTCTGATCAGGCACAATCGCAATATGGCAACGTAGTCGAAAAAGGGTCAATCCTAAATGGTCTTTTTTTTAATCATCAATCATTTACAATTTCCTTTAGTTTAATTTTAGTTTTCATAATTGCCAAAATTAGCCATTTCGAGAATCGGACCAAATTCAATTAAACCGCAATTCGTTTCAGGGTAGTTACTACCGTCTCTTAAAACCATGCAAGATCCAGTGAGTAAGCGAGACAGCGCAACACATGATGTAAGGCGACATCTCCCTCACTCAATCGTTCTGGCATGGTTTTTAGAGTAAGCCACCAGAAGTATAAAATAAAATGTCATTGTCAAAAAGTTCCGTTCTCCTTGAGATCATATTATCAAGTCTTTTATTCGCCAAATATGACACTAAGAGTAGCAAAGATTCATTTTATCTACACGTAGAATTATCTAGTAGTATTCGTCTAGAAATACCTACCAGTCTTTCTAGATTTGAGCTTAGTTTATATTGTAGATTTAGAAAATATTCTAAAAACATTTTTACTTAGTTTCTTTAGTTACATCCTTTCGTTGATTTGCTTATCGCAAAATTTTAAGTGAAAATGTCGTGTAGCTAACATATTAATCAAAATTAATAAAATTCGAGTCGAAATTGTCAAAAAAATCAACACACGTAGTCTATGGCTTTCAGAGCCTAGCCTATTCAAATCTCACTTTAAATCTATAAGTCATTTCGTCTCACTTGACCCTAAAAATACATGGATTCAGTGCAACGACACGGGTCGGAACTCGAAGCGAAATCACAATTCAACGTTTCATTACACGAAGTTCTCGAGTCGTAACTTGACGTTATTGTGCCATAACACGAAGTTCTCGAGTCGTAACTCGAAGTTCTCGTGTCGTAACATGTAGTTCTCGGGTCGTAACCCGACGTTCTCGGGTCGTAACTTAAAGTTCTCATATCATAACCCGAAGATCTCGGGTCGCAATCAAAAGTCCATGGTTTATGATTGTAAACCCATGGGCTTTGGCTGCACTAGCAGTGGAACTGCTGTTGTGTGATCGCGGACAAGTCCTTCATGAGTCCTTCGAGGTTCTGCATTTCGCGGTGGAGCCTCTCGGTGGACCGCGACGGAGTTAGGGGTTCTAATTCCTCAGCGCAATGGGGTACACCTGCCCCTACGAAAAAAAGGTGAACTTAATAATAACTATAGTTTATTTAAAACTCTGGTCTAATGAAATGAAAAATAGACGTGTCGTATCAAAAAATAAAGGTACTCGCTAATGATAAGACTAAATGGAAGAATCTCCACCGACAGAAGCCTAGCTTCTTAATTTATCATCATGATTTTGATTTTTTTTGTCATATATTAGTGTGTCCCACTGCTGGGCAATGGGCTCCCCTCTTTCTCCACTTATCTCTATCCAGGGCAACCACTGGCTACTGATCTAAAGGCGAGATCGTCACGCCATGGTCTACTACGCCGTTCGTCCGATTTACAATAAAGTGGCCGAACTTGGCCCAAGTATATGATGAGGATATTAAAAAATTCTAAAACAGCTAGCGCAGGCTATCATATATGTACATCTTAATATACCAAACCAGTGGACACAAAATAAGACGAACAATGTTTATCGTAAAATTAATATACATAAAAAATTAAAATACAGTAGTTAAAGCTATAGAGATTATCGAAGAATTAATCCATGCACTTGAAAACCATAACACATGTTGGTGAAGTCGGGTAAAACTTACCGAGTTGCAGTCTATTTGGTATGTGCCCGGGGGACGAACTGGCACTCTTCTTGTAAGGTGAAGTCTCTCTCACGCTACCTGCTTGACAGGAGAAATTTTTAATATACTTACTTAGATAAATTAATGGACGAATACTCAAACGCTACTCAATTTTGAGAGCTGTTTAAGTATCATGCTGTCACTGTCATATCGCTGACTTTCAGCTCGACAGCATGTTAAGGGAGTGTAAGGTAATTAACTAAAATCATCATCATATCAGTTTCACGGTCAATCGACCATGCACATCTTGGTGTTAGAGTTCTTGGGAATCGTCTTTCGGCCTCTGACGTGGTTCCTTTAACGACTACCAGATGGCAGCAGGGACCAACGGCTTAACGTGCCTTCCGAAGATTATCAGAGAATTAGGTGATTCACGCCTGCAATCTCCTAACCAAACTCCCGTGGGAATCTAACCCATGACCCCCGGGTCTACAGGCAAACTTTACCACTAGACCACGGAGGTAGTTTAGTTTATTTAATTAAATGAAGTCGGCATTCCCCAAGGCAATACAATGGGCCCGTTATTATATTTTTTTTTTATAATAAAACTTGCTGAAATATTTTTTTTAGCTGAATGTAACTGTCTTTATGGCAAGCCCAGTGTCAGACAACACCGACCAGTAGGTCGACCGCCGTTCTCGATTTTCTCCTCTCGTAATGGCTACTTGTATCGCTGAGCCACATTTCGCTCCGCCTAACACACAAAAAGCCTTAAGAAAATGTTTTTTTTTTTGTTTACATTGTCGAATGCGTTGTCACTAAAATTCGACTTTTTGTAAACAAAAAATATTTTTTTTCGAAAGCGTTTTTGTGTTACGCGGAGCGAAATGTGGTAGCCATTACGAGAGGAGAAAATCGAGATCGGCGGTCGACCTACAGAAGGTCAGATGACCTGAAAAAGGTAGTGTTGATCCTTGGGGGGGGGGGAGGATTATGCCCAGCAGTGGGCATCCTGCAGCAGGCCCAGCGCCTGTGCCGAGTGTAACTGTGCTCACCTCGTGAGTGTGAGGGCGTGCTGTGGTCGGAGGCGGTGTCCAGCAGGCCCAGCGCCTGTGCCGAGTGTAACTGTGCTCACCTCGTGAGTGTGAGGGCGTGCTGTGGTCGGAGGCGGTGTCCAGCAGGCCCAGCGCCTGTGCCGAGTGTAACTGTGCTCACCTCGTGAGTGTGAGGGCGTGCTGTGGTCGGAGGCGGTGTCCAGCAGGCCCAGCGCCTGTGCCGAGTGTAACTGTGCTCACCTCGTGAGTGTGAGGGCGTGCTGTGGTCGGAGGCGGTGTCCAGCAGGCCCAGCGCCTGTGCCGAGTGTAACTGTGCTCACCTCGTGAGTGTGAGGGCGTGCTGTGGTCGGAGGCGGTGTCCAGCAGGCCCAGCGCCTGTGCCGAGTGTAACTGTGCTCACCTCGTGAGTGTGAGGGCGTGCTGTGGTCGGAGGCGGTGTCCAGCAGGCCCAGCGCCTGTGCCGAGTGTAACTGTGCTCACCTCGTGAGTGTGAGGGCGTGCTGTGGTCGGAGGCGGTGTCCAGCAGGCCCAGCGCCTGTGCCGAGTGTAACTGTGCTCACCTCGTGAGTGTGAGGGCGTGCTGTGGTCGGAGGCGGTGTCCAGCAGGCCCAGCGCCTGTGCCGAGTGTAACTGTGCTCACCTCGTGAGTGTGAGGGCGTGCTGTGGTCGGAGGCGGTGTCCAGCAGGCCCAGCGCCTGTGCCGAGTGTAACTGTGCTCACCTCGTGAGTGTGAGGGCGTGCTGTGGTCGGAGGCGGTGTCCAGCAGGCCCAGCGCCTGTGCCGAGTGTAACTGTGCTCACCTCGTGAGTGTGAGGGCGTGCTGTGGTCGGAGGCGGTGTCCAGCAGGCCCAGCGCCTGTGCCGAGTGTAACTGTGCTCACCTCGTGAGTGTGAGGGCGTGCTGTGGTCGGAGGCGGTGTCCAGCAGGCCCAGCGCCTGTGCCGAGTGTAACTGTGCTCACCTCGTGAGTGTGAGGGCGTGCTGTGGTCGGAGGCGGTGTCCAGCAGGCCCAGCGCCTGTGCCGAGTGTAACTGTGCTCACCTCGTGAGTGTGAGGGCGTGCTGTGGTCGGAGGCGGTGTCCAGCAGGCCCAGCGCCTGTGCCGAGTGTAACTGTGCTCACCTCGTGAGTGTGAGGGCGTGCTGTGGTCGGAGGCGGTGTCCAGCAGGCCCAGCGCCTGTGCCGAGTGTAACTGTGCTCACCTCGTGAGTGTGAGGGCGTGCTGTGGTCGGAGGCGGTGTCCAGCAGGCCCAGCGCCTGTGCCGAGTGTAACTGTGCTCACCTCGTGAGTGTGAGGGCGTGCTGTGGTCGGAGGCGGTGTCCAGCAGGCCCAGCGCCTGTGCCGAGTGTAACGCCGAGCCCGGGCACGGCGCCCGCGCTCGCTGTAACGACCCTGAGGGGGGCACCCCTGTGTCGCTGCTAAGGGAGTCACGGCTGGTGGGAAAAGATGTAAGATGGAGATATATAAGCTAAATAATGAAGATGACTCCAAGTGTTTCACAGTGGGGATGTGCGAGTTAAAAAATATAACGTTAACACAAGTGTTTGTAGTGATGGCCACTGTAATAACGTGAACACAAGTGGTTGTAGTGATGGCCACTGTAATAACGTGAACACAAGTGGTTGTAGTGATGGCCACTGTAATAACGTGAACACAAGTGGTTGTAGTGATGGCCACTGTAATAACGTTGACACAAGTGTCTGTGGTGATGGCCACTGTAATAACGTTAACACAAGTGGCTGTGGTGATGGCCACTGTAATAACGTTGACACAAGTGGCTGTGGTGATGGCCACTGTAATAACGTCAACACGAGTGGCTATAACGTTGTCAACCGTTATAAAGCTAAGACATATAACTATACACTTAAATAACGCTAACAAAAATAAGTGTAGTGTCTACAATAATCTACAAGCGGTGTACAATACTCACTGTGTGTAGTGCCCCAGTGGTTCATACGCCACATAATGCCCGCGTTCCCGCGCGGCGCACGCGTAGATGTCCCCGCCCGCGCCGGCGGGGGCACACGCTGGGCCCAGCGGACACGACACTGATCCACCTGACAGACAGACAGACAGACAATCAGGGCTCAAATTTCGTGAACGTAGGTATGTTCACGAAATAAATAAATTTTAATTTGAGCTGCTAATAACTTTAATACCTATAAGTGAGTATATTACTGACAAAGCATATTTGCCAGCTTTTCTAAACCATTTATTTGTTGTGTACAAAACAAATAGATGGTATACAAAAGCGGATTTCTCTATGTTCCGCCATCGGGCATACAAAATTTATCAAATAACTGTGTTAGTCATTATTATAACATTATAGGAAATTATCATGCAAAAACTAAGTATAATCTGTTATGTCAAGTATATAAAAATAGGGAAAAAAAATAATAAGTCAAATTTGTCATTAATGTATTCATTGACCGAATAATGTAAAGCATATTCAGTAAGTAATGTAAACAATTCTCTCTTATAAGTTTTAAAGTTATTAGCATTTCGTATACTTTTAGGCAATTTGTTGTACAATTTTGGTGCCATTGCATAAACACTCTTATGTAGAAATGTAGTATTATTTGTACTAGGAGAAGCTTGTCTGAGCGACGTTGGCTCTCTACACGGTGAAATAAATTAATATTATTTGTTGCAAAAATGACAGTTTTATAAATATATAATGATGGAAGAGTTAATATCTTTAGATCTTGAAATTGTAGATTGTATCCCAAGGGAGCAAAATAATATTTTTACGGCGAGGGCGATTTTTGAATCCAGAGCGGAGTGAAGGATTCTAGTGCAGAATTAGTGTAGTGTAGATTCTTTAATAGAATCCTGAACGGAGAGAGGGATTCAAAGTACATCACCCGAGCCAAAAATATGTTTGCGCCCGAATGATACACTCTACTTTTCATCTCGCTCTATGAGAAATTTATTTCATCCGATGATTGCGTTTATTCTTACCAGCCAGTGTTTTATTTTTCATAATATGTGCACTCGGCATGACCGTATTGTTTTGTTCCGAATTTGAAACTCATTATTGCCCGCTTAAAAACCCTATCGGAAAAGACGTACTTTGGTCGCACTTTTGGGGCAGCAAAGTTGAACATTTCGAATAGAAGGGATGAAAATGTATTTTGCAGCTATCACAGGGTATCAACTTTAATATAGCTCGTAAACATTAATCAACGTAAAGGATGAATGAACGAAATGAATGAACATAACACTTTTGACGTGACAACGTCTTATAACTCGATGGAGCCGGCTGCACGCACGAAAAAAACATGACGCAATGCGGCGTTACCTCGCCCTGAGGCGTTCCATTTAAGGCTTGAAGTGCAAGCGAATTTCTTATGACGTTGTCACGTTCAACTATCGTCAGTAAACCGACTTTACAGACAACCGATTTTTTTGGTCAATCGTGTTAATGAAATAATCGTGTTAAGGGTTCATGTTGTACCTATTTTAAGACAGTGACTTTGTTTGTAGTTAGAACTGTAATCGTACAATATGAATTGCAATAAATGAATTGAAATTGAAACTAATGTAGTAACATGAACGTAGGGTTTGAATGAACGAAATGAATGAATGAATGGAATGAATGAATGAATGTAATGAATGAATGAATGAATGTAGTAACGTACATGTGGCGGGCGGCGGGTGCTGCAGCTGCGGGTGGAGGGAGGCCATCGACGACTGCGGGGAGCCCACGCCCGCCAGCAGCGGCGTGCTCTGGAACATTTATATAATTATTATAATACTAGCTGTTGCCCGCTCCCGTGGGAATTCCGGGATAAAATAAAGCGTATGTGTTGTTCCAGGGTCTAAGCAATCTCCATTCCAAATTTCAGCCAAATCGGTTCAGCGGTTTTATTGTGAAAGAGTAAGAAACAAAATTTATATTTATCCATACTATCCATACTAATATTATAAATGCGAAAGTCTGTCTGTCACCTCTTCACGGCTAAACTGCTGGACCGATTGTGATGATATGCACTAGGAGTCAAACATAGCCTACTTTCGGGCGCGATATAACCGAAGCGCACGCGAGCGGAGCCGCGCACAACAGCTAGTCTATATATATAGACATACATCCATACTAATCCATACTAATATTATAAATGCGAAAGTCTGTCTGTCTGTCACCTCTTCACGGCTAAACTGCTGGACCGATTGTAATGAAATTTGGTAGGGATGTAGTTAACGACCTGAGGTCAAACATAGGCTACTTTTGGGCGCGATATAACCGAGTGCCACGCGGGGCGAAGCCGCGGGGAACAGCTAGTATATATATAAAAGAAAATCGTGTTAGATACACAATTTGTAACTCAAGAACGGCTAAACGGATTTGGCCGAAATTTGGAATGGAGATTGCTCAGACTTTGGTTTAATCGTGATACCTAAACGAAAAGATGACGATGATGACTGAGTACTATCCTATCGTAACTAATATTGTAAATGCGGAAGTGAGTTTGTATACTTGTTTTTTTGTTTATTTGTTTGTTACCTCCTCACGCTCTATCTACTCAACCAATTTCCCTGAAATTTCGCATACACATAGCTAAGGGTATTGAGAAGGACATAGGTACCTTTCATCTCGAGAAAAAGTACTGTTCCCGAGGAATATTCATGCGACCGAAGCTGCAGGCTTTTGCCCGTTAGTGATCCATGATCTATATAATGTACGATATAGTCACCTGGTCGGGGTGTGTGACCCTGTGCGGCCGTCGCTCGCACGTGCTGGCGCAGCCCACGCCCACGCCCACGCCAGACATGCCCACGCCCACGCCCACGCCCACGCCGCCCATGGCTGGGAAACATATACATTTGATCAAATTATGATGCTATTCCCGAGCATGTGGGCGACTTACCACATTATATAATAAATAGGTATTTACACGTAAACAAATAAATAATAAATATATACTTAACTACATATAAAATAAATATTAAATCATATAGTATGTATACAATATAGTTTATTTCATATATACTTACTTATATATATATTTAGTATGATAATATGTATACAAAACACATATACTAAAATATATATAATGTGGTAAGTCGCCCACAAGCAAGTAGAAGATACTTAGTCTAAGTCTTAACCAGAATAGCAATAGGCAAAAGGCTGAAATGTTAAAAATGATTATTTTTTTATTTTGGTAGGAATAAAGTTCCTTCTTCATCTGGCGCCCACTGACGCAAATAATGTTATTACACTAACATTATTTTAAACCTTATTTCAATGAATATAGAATTAAGTTTACTTGAAAGGATTCCGCATGCCACAGCATTTAACACAGTGAAGTAATTAATTCTAAACTAATTGAAATAAGGTCTAAAATTATGTTATAGAAATAATAAAATATTTCCCGTATTGAACAGTAAACATTTGCTTTTTTTTTTTAATTTTTTCACTAATTGCTTATTAACGTCATCGTTTATTCTGAATCGTTCAATCCATTGCTCAAAATGACCCTTGCCCAAAATTTCCCTTTCTCAAAATATATCTTTCTCAAAATGTCCTATTCTCAAAATGTCCTATTCTCAATATGTCCCTTTCTCAAAAATGTCCCTTGCCCAAAATGTCATTTTCTCAAAATGTCCCTTGCCCAAAATGTCCCTTTCTCAAAATATATGTTAAAAAAATAACACCACACAATTTTTTACTGCATTCTTTAACTCAAAACAAAAAACCTTAAAAAACAATAATATTTTCTGTACATTTTACGTGTATTTAATTAAAAATGTATATATAAAATTTCAAAAGTAAAATAAAAATCAAAAGCGTCTTACGTTTATACTCGCACCGGTCGCACCTATACTTGTCGTAAAGGCCGGACGCGGGAGACGCGCGAGTCTCGTCCGATCCCGCGCAAGACGGCGACCGGCGGTCTTATAGAGAAATCAAAATTAAAAATAAAATGAGCAAAACACAAAAATAAAATGCAAATTAAACAGTTTATATTTTTTATTGTTTTTAATTTGAAAATTGTTACAATAAATAAAAACTAAAAACCGTTAAAGAAAAATGTCTGAATAAAACATAAAATAGGGTCCATAATGAAAATTTAAAAAAAATCTACAAAGATATCTCAACAATGTCAATTTGAGTTATTGTCGATTCAACCCACATATCCATATATGAGGGCACATTAATGTAAGGACTACGTTTGCACAAACTCATAGTATTATAATTTGATTATTTTTTTTTTTAAGTTTCAGCGGTTCTTTCACTCACCGACATACGTGGGCACGTCAAAGTACTAAGGACTACGTTTGCAAAAATTCATGGAATCATCATTTGGTTTCCATATATATATATATTTTTTAATTTTATTGGTGATTTCAGTCACTGACACACGTGGGCACGTTAAAGTGTAAGGAGTATGTTTACAAAAACTCATAGTAAGTATTGTATTTATTTATTATTTTTTGCTTCTATTAAGTTTTGGTGGTTCGTAGAACCCAGCAAGGACGAAAAGAGGAGCGGTGAACCTTACATTCGGAGTTGGGTAATTTGGAAAACAATTCGGAGTTCGGTTCTTTCACTCATCGACATACGTAGGCGTAGTACGTTAAGTACTAAAAAACACGTTTGCAAAAACTCATGGTACCTATTTTTTTATTTTTAATGTTTCGCCGGTTATCCCACTCACCGACATACGTGGGCACGTAATGCCTCCTGTCGAGCGAGGCGGGCGGGAGCTGCGCGCGCGCCGGCTCGTACTCGGCGGGCGGCGCCCTGCCCAACGTCAACGTCGACGACACCAGCGCGCTGCCCTCCGCGCTGCCCGCTGATACTGACACGATAACGTACATAAAATAATATAGATATACTCTTCATTGTACCATTACATACATATAAACACGTCTTTATCCCATACGGGGTAGACAGAGCCTAGAGCCATAAGACCTTAGACCACGTTTAGCATGATGGTAGTTGAAACAGGAATTCAATAGTGATGGGTTGCTAGCCGCATCGCCTATGTCATGATTCCCCGATTCGCCGATTCCCTCAGACGACTTTTACGGCTTGCGCGGGAAGAGAAGCATTATTATACCATTAACATACAATCCATACTAATCCATACTTCCATACTAATATTATAAATGCGAAAGTCTGTCTGTCTGTCTGTCTGTCTGTCTCACCTCTTCACGGCTACCGGATGATTGTATTGGACCGATTGTAATGAAATTTGATAGTGATGTAGTTAACGACCTGAGGTCAAACATAGGCTACTTTTGGGCGCGATATAACCGAGTCCCACGCGGGGCGAAGCCGCGAGAAACAGCTAGTTATATATATTGATACAAATAAATTAACAGTCGATCCATTGTAATAACCAGTTCCAGCAAATCAGGATTTGAATTTGAAAAATAATTTGATTGATTTGGTGGAACGCCCAGGGTCCTGGTTTGGCGGAGGCCCAGGGCACTGGGCTGCAACCGGGAAACACGCTCGGACGAAGAAGAACACAAAAAAAATTATAAATTTGGAAAATAAATACAAGACCGTAATATTGTCACTTTCACAAACGCACCAAAAAAAAATTATTAACACTTTCGCTGGCAGCAACGCCTCTCGACGTAGATAACAATTGACTGCCATTGTTATTTCGATTACTGTCTGCGAAAGTGTTAAGGATGAGGTGAAGAACAAGAAGACAACGTCGTACTCTTACTAGCTGAGCTGTGCAGACTCTTGTCCATATGTTTCAGCTCCATCTGATCGTGGTGGATCCAGAGGTCTGGAGGCTTGATGGCGGCCGAGGCTGAGGACTTCTGGTACGTGCTGGAAGGGAAAATGCCCATTTTAAGTGTATCCCGTCCCGTTATCCCAATATCGAGATCTGCTGAACCAATTTTCATGGTTATTGATTCGTTGGATTTGTCTCCGCCCCGAATAGCAGAATACATCTTAAAAATATTGGAAAAAGATGAAAATAAAAATAAAAGAAAACATTTTCCCATACAAAATGTCCGTGGGCTGTAACTTACTAATTCTGTGACTAGGGTGTAAGGTAGGTGTGGGGTAGGTGTGGGGTAGGTGTGAGGTAGGTGTGGGGTAGGTGTGGGGTAAGTGTGGGGTAGGTGTAGGGTAGTGTGGGGTAGGTGTAGAATAGGTGTGGGGTAAGTGGGGTAGGTGTAGGGTAGGTGTGGGGTGTGGGGTAGGTGTAGGGTAGGTGTGGGTAGGTGTGGGGTAGGTTTGGGGTAGGTGTAGGGTAGGTGTAGGGTAGGTGTGGGGTAGGTGTGGGATAGGTGTAGGGTAGGTGTAGGGTAGGTGTGGGGTAAGTGGGGTAGGTGTAGGGTAGGTGTAGGGTAGGTGTGGGGTAGGTGTAGGGTAGGTGTGGGGTAGGTATTGGGTAGGGTAGAGGTTGAAAAAAGGGCAGGACAACGTCTGCCGGGTCAGCTAGTTTTGGTATATTAATTTTAGACACCATTAATATTTTGTTTATTTAATTGAAGTACACTCAAATACACTCAAATTAAATGCCTATTTTAGTATACCCCTGTACTTATGTAGTCTTCGTTTCGAGTCGTAATGGCTTTATTGACCATGATAAAGAGCGTAGTCTGGGCTTTGAAGAGCTATTAAATAAATTTCAATAATATTAAGGGTGTTTAGGATAAAAAATCATTGTATGTTTCAAAAGGAAGATTTATTGAGAAAATACAAAATTTCACAAATGTTTGGGAAATTATAAGTGTTTTGAGTTTCTTTTTTGGCGGGATGAATCGGCGGTAAGGTAATTAAATTTATTATTTTCAATTCTGTAGCGCTATTTATTTAACAAAAAAAAATATAATTTTTTTTAGTCCGGCACCACATGACTAGTATTTATTTATTAGCGACCCCCGCCCCAACTTCGCGTGGCCACAGAAACCTTCATGTTGAACCACTCTATCTATTAAAAAAACCGCATCAAAATCCGTTGCTAAGTTTTAAAGATTTATACAAAGGATGTATACAATACAATACAATACAAATACTCTTCATCGCACCACAAAATAATAAAATTATATAAAACAGTTTAACTAAAAAAATGAGGCGCAAAAGCAGACTTATCGCTAAAGCAATCTCTTCCAGTCAACCTTAGGGTGGATGGAAAGGGACATAGGGACAGAGAAAGCGACTATGTTTTATACTATGTAGTGATAGTGTTACCTGGTGTCCGGAGACAGCGGCGGCTGCGAGCGTCTACAGCACAGCGACAGCGCGAGCGCAGCCGCCAGCGCCAGCACGGCGCACGCGCCGCCCGCGCTCGCCCACAGCCACGCGGACGTTGCCGACGCCAGCCCGCCGCCCTCGCCCGACTCTAGCGGACAAAAGCGTAATTACATTAACAATAAGCAGTCAAAAATTAAATTTGAAATTATCCACGACACGTTTTCTTTTTAATGATGACAGTTGACTGATTTAAAAAATATTTGGGGGGGGGACACATATTATTTGCAGACATTAGGTATTTTCCCCACTTACACCCCCAGAGCTTTGTAACAGCTCAACCGATTTTCATTAAACATATTATTTTGTAATGTGCACGTGATGCGCTTTCATTTGAGACCCCACCCGAGTATATTTGCAGACATTCGGTTGTTCTTCCCGACTTTCACCCCCACAACTTCTAAACGGCTCAACCGATTTTCATCAAAAATGTCTAAGAACACTCGCCCGTATGTCACCTTTAAAACGAAAAAAAAACTAAATTGAAATCGCTTCATCCGTTCGAGAGCTATGATGACAAAGACAGACAGACAGACACGTCAAACTTATAACACCCCTCTTTTTGCGTTGGAGGTATAAAAAGGGTAATTACATTAACACTTATGTGTGTTACCTCACCTCTCGCGCAGAATGTGACAGACGTGAATAAATGCCCTTAACGTCTCCGGCAAAACGCATAAAACCGCTTAACTGACAAAATCCCAAAAAGTAACGAAGTCTAACCTCCTTCATATCAAATCAAACATTTTAATAAATTTGAAGTTGGTGCCAATTTTACTAATTCGTTGACTAGCTGCTAGCTCGTTAATTAGCATATTTTATTAAAAGAATCGGCACCGATCTCAGATTTATTAAAATTTTTGATACGAAGCATATTTAAACAACAATGTAATAATTATTTCATCCTTTTTAGTTGAAGAATTGAAGTCGGATTCGTTTTTTTGGCAAAAACAATTTATTGTTTGTTATCCTTTGTTGATTAGTATGTGTGATGGTGACGAATGTTATTTGTTAAATGATTATTTAAAACCCATTTTGAATAAAATATGTTTAAACCCTTTCTCTCTTATCCAAATTTACCGTGAAAGAAAGAGAAAAATACACAATATTTTAGTTGAAACGGGCCTAACAAACGTTTCTTATTTTTTTATGAATAAGTATTACTAGTGAAAACCTTAAAAACACATTTCAATAACAATCATATTAGCTAGGACCGAATTACCTATTCGTGTCTAAGCTTTGGCACTAATCACGGTAAAGATAGGAGCACCAACCCCGCTCCTATCACTGGGATCCAGCCTGAAGCGTACCAATCCCTCGTCCGTGCCTAACTATGTTAATCTACAGTTACATTTGAACACATATTAAAATTATCAACAGCAATATCATATCAATATCAAATACTAATAAAGGCCATGTTAAATCACTAGAGCACAATACACGTCTGCACCGCTCGGCGAACCCAAGGAGAAGAGAGCGTTACACTCATACTCACCCCGACACTACTACTGCCAAGAGGGGTTTACCTGTAGTGGGGAGATATCTGTCATGTGATGTTACCGGGCGCTAACAATCACTCACCCATAGCGGTGGTGTAAGACACAGGCTGGCTGAAAGGCCCCAACCCCTTGCTGTTTTTGGCCTGCACCTTGAAGGTGTACGTGGTGCGCGGGCGCAGCCGGTCCACGCGGGCGCGGGTTCGGTCCCCGGGCACGGTCACCGCCGTCCACTCCTCCGGACCTGACCTTTGGGCCGCGTACATCACTACGTAACCTACAACAAAGGAAAAGGTACAGTCTTCGATCTTATATTAGTACCCCCGTAATTTCGTTTTAGTTCGTCTCCAATATAATTTGAGCTATGATAACTAGTAGCTCTTTAGTTTTTAAGGATTAAGTTACATTAGCGAATCTTTACGCAGTCTTTACACCCTGCAAATAGAGTTCAAATTCCTACAAATTCTCACCAGTCAATCGTCCATTATGCTCAGTAGACGAGCTCCAGTTCAGCTCTACTCCAATATAATTTAAGCTATAATTATTGTGTAGCTCTATAGTAGACAGAGCTCAAGTTATATTAACTATTTAAAAACATGGCAAATTTAACACTGCACTTCACATAGTCCTTACACCCTACAAATAAAGTCCAAACTCCTACAAATCTTCACCCATTCAATCGTCCATCAGGCTCAGCAGACGAGCTCCACTCCAATATGGTGATAATTGGTAGCGCTTTAACACAGGCTTAAGTAACGGTAGCGATTTTAAAACAAGGCAAATTTAACACTGCAGATTACATAGTCCTTACACCCTGCAAATAGAGTCCAAATTCCCTCAAATCCAGGCTCAAGTAACGTTAGCGATTATAAAACAAAGCAAATTTAACACTGCACATTACATAGTCCTTACACCCTGCAAATAGAGTCCAAATTCCTTCAAATCCAGGCTCAAGTAACGTTAGCGATTATAAAACAAAGCAAATTCAACATTGCACTTCACACAGTCTTTACACCCTGCAAATAGAGTCCAAATTCCTTCAAATCCAGGCTCAAGTAACGTAAGTGTTAACAATGCAAATTTAACACTGCACTTGCAATAGTCTTTACACCCTACAAATAGAGTCCAAACTGTTTGAAATCCTTACCCGTCAGCCGTCCGTCGGGCTTGGCGGGCGGGCTCCAGCTCAGCACCAATATAATTTGAGCTATGATTATTGTGTAGCTCTTTAGTAGACAGAGTTCAAGTTACCTTGGCGATTTGAAAACAAAGCAAATTTAACACTGCACATCACATAGTCTTTACACCCTGCAAATAGAGTCCAAACTCCCACAGATCCTCACCCGTCAGCCGTCCGTTGGGCTTGGCGGGCGCGCTCCAGCCGAGCTCGGCGGCGCGCGCGGCGGGCGCGGCGGGCAGCACGCGCGGCTCGCGCGGCGCGGAGCCCGGCGCCGCCTCCAGCGACGTGTTGCTCGCCAGCATCGACCACGGCGACTCGCGCCCGCCTGCACCACACCACAGTATACACCTCATTGTCTATGCTTTTGTAGTTCTTTAGCAGGCTGAGTTTTTTATGGGAAAGTAAATTGTCAATATGTCCGCGCTGTATTTAATTTCCAAAACTTAGGTTTCATCGAGTACTAGCTGACCCGGCGAACTTCGTACCGCCTCAGCGTAAATTTGATTTTCTTAATATTTTTTTCCGTAAGAACCTTATACAGAGTATTAGAAAACCACAAAAAAAAAATCAGCCAAATCGGTCAAGCCGTTTTCATACTATGTCGTGACAACGGAAAACGGGTTTAAATTTTATATATATATATATAGATTTGTACTTAATATTATTATTATTTCCTTTATTTAGCTTTCTCTCATTTTTTTACATTTTTAAATATTAATTATATTTAAAAAAAAACATTTAAAAATATAAAAAAAAATATATTATTCGCTAAGTGTTCGTGAACAAGCGTGAGTGTTGGGAAATGGTACAATGTCATATAAATGACTTTAATCCTTGTCACCAAAATCTCCCAAAATAAAGCTAAATGAAACTTCCACCGCTTCACGTCAAGTGTTAACCCTTGACTAACTTGACTAGACATGACTACTGACTTGACTGTGACTCGACAAAATAAAGAACATTTATCTAAAACTTGATACTGGCAAAAATAAACTATATGTTTGATTGCCATATTGTGGATTATATCCACATCAAAAAACAAAACTAGCCCTTTAAGGCCTTTCTTGAATTTATTACTCTTCTCAAGTCAAAAAGTCAAGTCAGTAGTCTAGTCCAGTCGAGTATGTGTCTAGTCTAAGGCGGTGGAAAAATTTTACTTAGTTTATAACATAGAGATTTTGGTAATTGAAGATAAAAAGTCACGTAATCGATACTGTACCACTTCCCAACACTCACGCTTGTTCACGAACATATAGCGAATAATAATCCGCCAATATTATGCACAAATATTCGAAAAAAACGTAAGTTTTGGAAATTAAATACAGCGTGAACATAGCGTCAGTTTATTTTCCCTCCAAAAACTACTCGAGTTTGTAGCTTATACTTTTATTATTATACTAGCTGTCCCCCGCGGCTCCGCCCGCGTGGGACTCGGTTATATCGCGCCCAAAAGTAGCCTATGTTTGACGTCAGGTCGTTAACTACATCCCTACCAAATTTCATCACAATCGGTCCATCAGTTTAGCCGTGAAGAGGTGACAGACAGACAGACAGACAGACAGAATTTCGCATTTATAATATTAGTATGGAAGTATGGATATACGACTAGCTTTCGCCCGCACGAATTTCCCTCGGGAACAAGTGGATTAACACCATCTCTTAAAACCATGCAATTGAGTAAGAGAGATGTCGCCTTACATCACGTAGCACGCTATCCCGCTTACTCACTGGATCTTGTATGGTTTTAAGAGACGGTAGCAACCCCCTAGTGCTTTTTCCCGGGATGAAAGGTACCCTATGACCTTCTCAATACTCCTAGCTAAGTGTATGCGGAATTTAAGGAAAATCGGTTCAGTAGAAAAAAAAACAAATATACAAAATCATATTCGCATTCATAATATTAGTACGAATAGGTATAGTAACTATAAAACTAGTTTTTTATATACTAGATGTTCCCCCGCGGTTTCACTCGCCCTTGATATGTATCTACTATAGCCTTATAACCATCCCCAGGAATAATTTTTGGAGAAATAATTTTTCAAATCCCATCAGTAGTTCTAAAGTTATAAGCGTTAAAACACACACAAACAAACTCTTCAGCTTTATTATATTGTTGTATTATGTTATTTCATAAAAGTCAACAAAGTAAGTGACTTAAAGAAGCAAGACACAAAACAAAAAAGAAGATATAAGAACAGAGATAAAAAATTTACTAAGACACAAAAAATAAACTGAACGAAAATCGATTCATCCGTTTAGGAGCTAAGATACCACAGAAAGACACTCTTATAATACTACTTATAAAAAATAACACACAAAGACTTACCTTTAATCAGCTTAACAGCAAACTCGTATGTGGTGTAAGGTCGAAGGTCATCCAGCATACAGTTGAGGTCGGTGGCGTTGAAGGTCCGAGGACGACCGCCGCCAGCAGCCGCCCAACGGACCACATACCGCCTACCATCGGTCACCGCCTAATACCACATGGGAAATAAATAAATAATAAATAAATAAATATATAGGGACAAATCACACAGATTGAGCTAGCCCCAAAGTAAGCTCGAGACTTGTGTTATGGGATACTAACTCAACGATACTATATTTTATAACAAATACATATATAGATAAACACCCAAGACCCAGGTCAATCAGAAAAAGATCATTTTTCATCTTGACCTGACCGGGGATCGAACCCGGGACCCTCTGAGTAGCGGTCAGGCTTGTTAACCATTACGCCACGGAGGTCGACATAATTTAATAAATTTAACCTTATGACCTATTTATATGGATGGAATATTCCTTGAAACTATAGATAAAGTACCAGGGCAACATGTATTAATAGGAGCTTTCTTTCTATATAGCTTAAGCTTTCTCGTAAGAACAACTTCCTTCATACCTGAAATTGGTATTCTCTATGATGTCCTAACTCCTATTCGTATATGGTGTCCTAGTTCTTAGACCAAAATAAATGATTATGATTACTTAGCTACACTTGGAGTTAAAGTGGCATAACCCCATGTAGCTACCACATACCGCCTACCATCAGTCACCGCCTATGGAATTTTACCTTATGACCATACAATAGGGATGGAATATTTCTTGAAACTAGAGGTAAAGTACCAGGGCAACATTTATTGATAAGAGCTTCCTATAGCTCAAATTTTCCAAGAAAAGCTTACCTAAAACTAAGAGGTAAAGAACCATCGCAACATGTATTTATCAAAAGGAGCTCTTTATAGCTCAAATCTTACAATAACTTCATTCATTACTCAGCTCCTATAAATGTATGTTTCCCTAGTACTTCAGCTTCCATTATTTCGAAACTTTTATTAGCACAGCGTTTCCTTGCCAAGCAATCAAAATAAGTTAACATTCTTCATAATGCTTCAAGTTGCAAATAGTAAAGAGCTTCTGATTTAACTACACATGGAGTAACTTTTTAATACATACCTGGCCTTTCGAAAGTGTTGGATCAGTCCAGTACACGACTGCCGTGGTGCCGCTCAGCATTATAGCCTGCGAATAAAGAAAACATTGCATTTACATAATAGACGTGTTAATCAATAGGCAACTTGTCAATTTGGCATCTGTTGCTCCAATAATAAGAATCTTTTTGCTACATTACAACACACTGTAAGTTTTTCTACATGTATGCATTGAAGTGAAAAGTTAAAGCATTGTGGCTGCATAAACGAGTCGATCAGGCTTACCTTCAGTCCAACGGGCGGTATGAGAGGCGGCGCGTCCTCCTCTTCCTCCTCGTCGAGCTCGTTCCTGTCCTCCTCCTCCTCATCGTCGAGGTCGTCGCCCTCAGCAGCGGGAGGTTTGGTCCTCACTGTGGCGTACACGGGAGGTCCAGGGCCAAGGGAATTGGCAGCTCGGAGGGATATCACGTATTCCGCGTTGGATTCTGAAAATTATATTAAATCCCTTATATTTTTGGGACAAATAGCATTAAAACCAACTTGGCTACTATATCTTTCACTGCCAGTTTATGAGATTATGTTTGGACATTACAATGGATTACATAAATATCATTTGCACCAGTAGTAAGTACCAGGTTACCAGAACTCACACGAAGGTATAACACGAGAGTGGTGATGCATTGCGTAGCTGCCTCAGTCAATTTAGTACAATATTTGGTGCTTATTGCACGGACCTATTCTCGGCCATCAACTATCAAACATAATACTCGTTAAATACCAGGTTAGCGAGACACACCTTGTCCCTGTATAATACTGATGCTGACTCTCTCTCTCTTCTACACAAATAAGAGATTATCCAGAGTGACTTCCAGATGGCAGCGGGGACCAACGGCTTAATGTGTATAGCAATTTAAAGTACCAGGATAATATAGCCCTGTAGGAGATTTGCGCGCGCTGATCAAATATATGCACCTAAAAGATATCCAGAGCC
This sequence comes from Apomyelois bistriatella, assembly GCA_947044815.1. Taxonomy (NCBI): domain Eukaryota; kingdom Metazoa; phylum Arthropoda; class Insecta; order Lepidoptera; family Pyralidae; genus Apomyelois; species Apomyelois bistriatella. The sequence continues at coordinate 608,509 of OX345715.1, read as the reverse complement.
ACTACAAGGAGCAATTCTTGGGCCACTACAATATATAAAGTACCAGGCTACCATAACTTACCAAGACCTCTCATTACGCTGGAATACTGATGCTGGCTGAGTTGGCTATACTGCCCATCAGGCACTACAAAATAGTCTTTCTAAGACCAGGAACACACAGCTCGAAAGGAGCTACTTAGAATGATGTTTTTTGATTATTTACGATCTTATCCGAATCTTAAGTACCAGGATAACATAGCCGTGTAGGAGGTATGAGTCTAAAAGATATCCAGAACACTACAAGGAGCAATTCTCGACCCACCACAAAATATTATGTACCAGACTACCTTAACTCACCAAGACCTCGTATCGCGCTTGAATGCTGATGCTGGCTGAGCTGCTTTTGCTGCTCGTCTGGCACTACCTTAGCCCTATACAAAATAGTCAACCAGGAACACATAGCTCGGAAGGAGTTACTTAGAATGATATTTTCTGATTTTTCACGCTCTTTTTCGAATCTTAAGTACCAGGATAACATAGCCATGTAGGAGGTATGCGTTTAAAATACTCAGAGCACTACAAGGACCAATTCTCGGCCCACCACAAAATATAATGTACCAGGCTGCCATAACTCACCAAGCCCTCGTATCACGCTGGAATGCTGATGCTGGCTGAGCTGCCTCTGCTGCTCATCAGGCACCCCGAGCCCCCAGCCCAGCCAGTACGAGCGGACCACCACTTCCGGGGATGATAACCCGTCGTCCGACCACCAGACTGAGATCCAGTCGCGGCCCGCTCGCGCTGCGAAACAAAAAAAAAAACAACACATTTTCAAGCTTTTATTAACTTAAAAGGTTTTAGTTCATAATGTGTTTTAGTTACCTTATTCAGTCAGTTTTGTTTTAAAATTATTGAATGGAAAACGGATGGTCCATGCGAGTATGTCGTTAAAAAAATTGCCAATACGATAAATACATAAAAATATAAAATTAACAAACGGATGAATTGCTATTTTAACTGTAGTTGTAGTCAATTTTTATGAATAAGTTGGTCATAAAACGTACGTTAAGCCCATTTAAAATATCTTGTCCCTTCCTCTCTTATTTATATGTAAAGTGATAGAACGAGACAAAACACATTTAAGTTGAAATGGGTTTAACGTTTTTTAATTTTTAACCGACTTCAAAAAAAAGGAGGAGGTTCTCAATTCGTCGGGATGTTTTATTTTTTTATATGAATAAGGGGGTAAATCGGAAGTATTTGTTACTTTGTTTATAGGTGACAATATTCGGAACTTTTTAAACAGACTTAAAATCTACATATATATCCTGTCTTGGAAAAGGATGAATGTAAACACACGGGCAGGTAAAACAACAGCGTATAGCTAGTTATCAAAACAATACATACTAGTAAGACGCGATGGTCTCTCCGGGACTAGAACCACATTTGGTTCTAGCGTAGTGGTTCTAATAGAGTGACTATAATCTATAGAGCGCGCGCCTAACTCCACGTCCATAGTCGCCAGCGCAAGCACTAGTAATAAAAAAATATATATATAATATAAATAAAAAAAATATTAATTTATTATTTTATTCATTTTATTCAATGAAAATTGACGGATATGGACGGTAATGTGGTGTGGGTTCGATGGTAACACAAAAACAAACTAAATATGCCTGCGCTGGGATTCGAACTAGGGACTACGAGTAGGAAACTAGCGAACCGAAATTAGAATAAACGTGTCTGGTTCCCTCCATGCTGGTCTGGGAGAAAAAGAAAAATGTAGAATGTACCAGCTGCTTCTCTTCCCACGCAAGCCGTAAAAGTCGACTGAGGGAATCGGCGATTGGGGGAATCATGACATAGGCGATGCGGCTAGCAACCCATCACTATTGATTTCCTGTTTCAACTATCATCATGCTAAACGTGGTCTAAGGTCTTATGGCTCTAGGCTTTGTCTACTCCGTATGGGATAAAGACGTGATATACAAATGCATGTGTAAGTAAATGGTAAAATAAAGAGAAATAATAATGTGTGTGTTGTATGTTATCCCAACAAATATTATAAATGCTATTTGTTTGTCTGTTTATTTATTTGTTTGTTTCTTCACGCCCTATCTGCTGAAACGATCTTCCTGAAATTTCGCATACACATAGTTAGGAGTACTGAGAAGGACATAGGATCCCGGGTAAAAGCACTGTTCCCGCGGGAAATTAATGCGGGAGAAGCTAGTGGTACAATAAAGAGAAATGATATGATCTAAGGGTACAGGTCTACATACAAAGGATGTCTGAATGAATTAGGTACAGTAAAATGTGTAAGGTCTTCCTAACATACAAACAGACAAACAAAACTCACTAGTAAGAGGCGGGGGCTTCCCCGGCACCCGGCTTTCGTCCAATTGCTGTTGTTGAGTGCTGGCGGTCACCCATTCGCTGAACGGACCAGAGCCGTTGGCGTTTATCGCGCATACTCGAATCTGGAAACGAAACGATAAGCTTTTGACAATACATACAATTAGATATGGCATCATTTATATTTTTATATTGTTTTATAATTATATAATGGTAACATTTTTCTTATTTTTTAAAATTACTTAGATATGTCAAAATTGTAAGAGCTCTCTCTTCCTTCACCTCTTGCTCAATAAAAAGGCTGCTACAACAAATAACCATAGTTTTCACCTAATCCTGTCTACAACACATACATAAAAATTGAAACTGAGACAAAGACATAGAAGACAGAAGCTGGCCTCAGGCCGAGAAGGCAAGCGAGGCGTACGTGTGAACGCAAGCCCCCTAACGATGGGGGAGTTATTGAAACGCAATGATTGCATAGACAGGCGACACTATAGAGAACTTGTAGGGAGATCGAGCAGGTGCGACTGGAGAAAGATGCGAAATGCTAGTACGGCGCACTCTCCCGAGATTCGGCTCGTATAGCCGAGAGGTTGGTAGAGCCGTGGGAGGTGGAGGGAGTGGTGTAATACATTATCATCACGATGAGCTCGATAGCATAGCGCGGCGCGCGTGTTCGTAACAATAGCGCGCGTCAAGCGACGGCACGTTTGGATTGGTCGCCATTAGTGGCATTTCTATCTTGAGCTCCTCCGTGCTTCGGAAGACACGTTAAGCTGTTGGTCCCGGCTGTGATGGTCGTGATCGTCCTTCCTTAATTGGCTATTTCGAAACTAAAATACCAGGATAACATAGGCCTATATAAGTTTAATTACTTATAGCAAAGGCGAGGATAAATTGATGATATTCCGAAATAAATACGAGACCTGCAGACCTGGTAAGTGGTTGCCGTGTCCAGATTCTGCACTTCTAGGTAGTCAGCTAATCGTTCTTCCTTCTGGTAATTGGCTATTTCGAAACTAAAATACCAGAAGGGAATCGCCGAATGGGGAAATTATGACATAGGCGATGCGGCTAGCAACCCATCACTATTGATTTCCTGTTTCAACTACCATTATGCTAAAGACGTGATTATATGTATGTATGTATGTAAAATACCAGGATAACATAGGCCTATAAAAATTTAATCACTTATTATAAAGGCGAGGATACATTGATGATATTCCGTAATTAATACGAGACCTGGTAAGTGGTTGCCGTGTCCAGATTCCTCAGTTCAGCTCTCCTGGCATCAGCGGGTGTAGTCAAGGAATCAGCCTTCTTCCTCGTAGCGGTGGTCGAGGCGGGTAACGCCCGGTATCGAACCTTGTACCCTGTGAGTGTACCGCGATGAGTGCGCAGCGGTGGAGCGTCCCAGCGGACTAGGATTGACTGCGCGAGAGAAAATTATTTTTAAACTTTTTCTATACTATATAATATGAGAAAAGATTAGTATTTTTGTATCTATTCAAATTTTGATTTCCGAAATTCTTTCACCATTGGAAAGCTACATTCACTCTGAGTGGACATAGGCTTTGTATGTAACACGGGCGAGGCCGGGGTGGACTGCTAGTTTATAATAAAGAGCAATAAAATAATGCCTGCTTTTAGATTCTATCTGAAAAACTCTTATGGCAACATCACTAGGCGAACTTTCGCCAAAATTAAAATAAAATGTACCAGGGTACTATAAATCTATAGGAGTACACAGCACGAGTACAGGGCTATACCTCAACGCCAGGAATTTAAGAGTGTAATAAAGGCGAACTTCATTAAAATAAAAAAAATATGTACCAGGGTATCATACACCTATTAGGAGTAGCTATATGTGTATACAGCACTGGGTATCATACACCTATTAGGAGTAGCTATAGGTGTATAGTCACCCTACAAGTACCAAGCTGTCATACGTGTACAGGAGCTACACTCACATTGGCGCCGCTGGCCATGGCGGTGACATTGGCGGGGGGCGCGGAAGGGGCGTCGCTGGGGGTGCCGGCAGTGACGTCAGCACTGGCCGCACCCCCTTCCGCGGACACTCTGATGACGTAACGTCCGGCCGCGCGCAACCCACCGATCGTGGCTGTTAGAGGAGTGGAGGGGGAAATCTCGACGAGTTGTACTTGTTCGCGGTTTGTATCCACCTGTAAATTAAAAATCTTATGCCCGAATACTCAAACGCTACTCAATTTTGAGAGCTGCTTAAGTGTCATGCTGTCGCGCTGAACGTCAACAATATGACAGTGACAGAATGATACTTGAACAGCTCTCAAAATTGAGTTAAGTTATGAAATGGAGAGCCACACGTGGATTCTTTATAAACTAAAGTACCAGGATAACAAAGGCCCGTAGAAGCTGCTCAGTAATGACATAACCTCCTTTCCTTCTGGAGGGTGATTTTGACTTTTGAGGCTTCAGGAATTTGCCGAAAATGAGTTCAAAATGTCAAAGATCAGGTGCTTCTAGAAAGGCATGATCAGAGAAATAGTTTGCAGAAATTATAACGAAACTGTATTCGTTCGACTTCTTCCTCCAGTTACTAGGATAACATAACTGCATACTAACCTCAGTACAATGTATCTGGTACTTGGTAGGTTCAGGCACTCTGGTGACAGGCGGTGACCACGTGACCTTTAATGCGTGAGGACCGACTGCTTCCACTTTTATATTACGAGGGGGACCGTATGTCAGTTCTTCTTCGGGCGTTGTCACTTCTATCGTCTGTTGGGAATAAAAATAATGATTATTATAACGTGATTAAAGCAATAGCATGGCATTGCGTTATATCCTGTGTTGGGTAATGTTATGTTATGTTTCGTCACGTAAAGTAATGTTACGTTGCGTTACGTTACCTCACGTTGCGTTATGTTTCGTTATGTTACGTCAAGTTACGTTATGTTACGTTGCGTAACGTAACATTTTGTTATGTTACAAGTTACCTCTGAAGGCGGCGATATAGCGTGTTCCGTATAAGCCATCACTGAGAACTGGTACGTAGTGTTGGGAAGCGATGGTACATTCATTTCGTGACGTTGCGCGTTGCCGAGTGATATCCGCTCTCTGTAAAAAGGTAATTAGATATTGAACTACCATCATCACTACATAGTATAAAACAAAGTCGCTTTCTCTGTCCCTATGTATGCTTAAATCTTTAAAACTACGCAACGTACTTTGATGCGGTTATTTTAAATAGATAAGAGTGATTCAAAAGGTAGGTTTTAATACACATGCGAAGCTGGCGCGGGTCTCTAGTTATCTATAAATAATCAAAGCATTATCTATACGTTTTCCCAGAAGCCGGGACTGCCTAAAACTCAATATCCTATTTTTTTTCCTTGGCAAGATAAATATACACTTAATTCTACCAATATCAACTCTAAGTAAACATGTTTCACACGAATAAAAAAAAACATTCAATTTTATATATGTAGGTACCTATATTTGCCAAAACATTAGCTTTATTTGCCACTTTGCCTATTCGTCGAATATTTTGGCAAATACGCGAATAGCCAAGTGTGGTGGTAGCATCAGTTGTGAAAATATCTATTGATATTTTTTTTTATCTGTTTATGTCACACTGCTGGGCAAAAGCCTCCCCGCTAACCTTCCATGTATCCCTAGCCATGGCATTTCCTCCCCAATTATAATAGAAAGCCTGTAGTTCGTCTGACCATCTAGTTTAATGCTTTCTCGCATTCTGTACCCATCAGTAGAAACCCATGCAGTCAAAACATGAGCCCATCCATTTTGACTTAAAAATACAGTTTTAATATAATTTTCCAGCTAAATTGTATACTCAAACTAAACCCGCCTGCTCTGGCCAGGTCCCTTACTACCATCTCTAAAAACCATGCAAGATCCAGTGAGTAAGCGAGACAGCGCAATACATGATGTAAGGCGACATCTCTCTTACTCACTGGATCTTGCATGGTTTTAAGAGACGGTAGTAACCCACCAGATGCAGCTTTTATACGCCAGTGGCTTAGAGGCAGTTACGATCCCGCCGAAAAGTTCCGGGGAAGTTATTCCCAAACGGAAATGCGATAAGCGCCCACAAACCAGGCTTTGGTACTCCTCAACGCCTTGATTGCTCAATCGCTAAACGTGGACATTTTTTATTATGATAAACTAAAAACCTTTATTTTTTCATTTATAATGTATTATGTCTCATAAACCTGTGTAAATTGCCCTAGCTTATAGCACGCATTGGGAAACTGTAAGTGCTATCAGTGCCTTTATTTGATAAATCCATACTAATATTATATTATAAATGCGAAAGTCTGTCTGTCTGTCTGTCACTTCTTCACGGCTAAACTGCTGGACTGATTGTGATGAAATTTGGTAGGGATGTAGACGACCTGAGGTCAAACATAGGCTACTTTTGGGCGCGATATAACCGAGTTCCACGCGGGGCGGAGCCGCGGGGAACAGCTAGTAAATAAATAAATTATACAGACTCACCTCTCGCTCCCTTTGACCCTGTAGATGACGGCATATCCCTGAAGGTCTTCACTCTTAGTCTCTGGTTCTTGCCAGCTCAACGTCACAAATCTACAAATTATTATCAGTTTACGAATTATCATCATTTCGTGTAGGTGACGCGGTCAATCGACCATGCACACCCTGGGGGCAGAGTTCTTTGGAACCACCTGTCGGCCTTTGACGTGGTTCCTTTAACGACTACCAGATGGCAGCCGGGACCAACTTAACGTGCCTTCCGAAGCACGGAATCATCTTTATTATCAGACAATCAGGTGATTCAAGCCTGCAATGTTCTAACCAAACTGGAAACAACTAAACAAAGTATGTTTCCCGTGGGAATCGAACCCACGACCCCCGGCTCTACAGGCAAACGCCTCAACCACTTGACCACGGAAGCAGATCGGTTTACGAATCTTTCACGTTATTTTCAAATATTATCCCTTTGTTTAAAAAAAAAACTTTTTTAACCCCTTTTGAACTAATATGTGTTTAGGCTCTTTCTTTCACGGTAAATTTCGATAAGATAGAAAGGGTCAAGTATATTTTAGTTAAATTGGCATAAAAAAATATTTTAGATATAGAAATAAAAATAGACATAAAAATATATTAGTTGTTTAATCAATAAGCAAGTATTAAATAAATCTTCTATAATAGGTGTATCTGTTAATATAACATTAAAATAACCGCATTTTACTTAATGAATATGGATTTAAGGACGATACACATACCAAAATAACATTGATCTGTCTGTCTGTTTGTTAATTAATTTTCTGGGGCAATTAATACGGTCAGCTATCATTTTTTTTCCATAAATTACTATAATCATATATAAATAATTATGTCAGTCGTCTGAGGGAATCGCCGAATGGGGAAATCATGACATAGGCGATGCGGCTAGCAACCCATCACTATTGATTTCCTGTTTTAACTACCATTATGCTAAACGTGGCCTGTCTACCCCGTATGGGATAAAGACGTGATTATATGTATAAATAATTATGACATAATTTAGTCATTAAATAAAGAAAATTGACTACAATAAAATAAAATGATTTATTTATTTATTTATGTGTACAATGGGCCACATTAGAAAGTATACCATCTTAGGTGTATGTAAGGGTAAGGAATACTTTACTGTGTGTCCCACTGTACATGAAACTATACCAATACTAATATAATAAAGCTGACGAGTTTGTTTGTTTGAACGTTTATAACTAAAGAACTAGTGCTCGGATTTGAAATATTCTTTCTGCATATAAGAACCTGATTAATATAGGTCATCGACGATATTACATATACACCAAAGACGGGTAAAACCGCGAGGAAAATCTAGTTTAATTTCTGTTTTGCATGCCATCTCTTATAGTAAATTACGGCAAAAACTAACTATGGACTTTTAGGAAATTAAAAACTACTGGAGCGAAATGAAAAACGTGCAATAGCTTTTTGCAAAGACAAAAGAGAGAGCACAGACTAGGGAGGAGATACTATAGAGAGATGTGTTTATTTTTTTAAATTGATCGGACATAGAGTACAACAAAAACCAGCGACTAAAGACGGCTATGATATAATATTTTGATTATTTACAACATCCCTTTGGTAAAATATGTAGACCTACCTTTGTAACCATATCACTTATCCATACTAATATTATAAATGCGAAAGTCTGTTTGTCACCTCTTCACGGCTAAACTGCTGGACCGGTTGTGATGAAATTTGGTAGGGATGTAGTTAACGACCTGAGGTCAAACATAGGCTACTTTTGGGCGCGATATAACCGAGTCCCACGCGGGGCGAAGCCGCGGGGAACAGCTAGTATGCAAATAAATGTTCAATTCTGTTAAATTAAAAATAACTCACCGATGCTTAACCAGTACGGCTCTCAAATCCTTTGGCGGCGACACGGCGCTGGCATTTTGCGGTAAGTCAGCAATACGAGGCTCTGTCAGGGAAGGCAGGTCGTCAGGACGTGACGTGAATGCGGACGACGTCTCGCCGAGGAAGTCGGCCGACCACGTCGTGTCGTAGTCAGGGGTGGGGGTCGAGGGGGTTGGAGGTTCTAGGAGGGGTAATGAAGGGAAAAAGGGGAAAAAAATGAAAAAAAATTAAGAAAAAATAAAAAAAACTAAAACGATAACTAATAATAAATAATAACATGTTTTTATTGAACTACTAAATTTTTACCCCCTTATTTATAAAAATTTACATATTTTGATGGAATAAAGGAGTTAATGGAATAAAGGACAGCTATTACAGCCAGGAAATTAAAAAAAAAATTTCATTTCCTGGCGTTAAGAGTATTTTAAAGGCACGACAACTAATAATTTAAAGTCTGGTGGTCAAATGCTTAACAACTGTATTACGAAACGTTTGTTAATTTTAACTAAAATATGTTTTGTCTCTTTCTCTATTAACGACATTTCACGTGCGAGAACGAGACGAAACACATTTTAGATAAAATGGGCTTAACAAACCTTTCTTGATGCAGGGGTAAGATAATAATAGTATAAAAAATTTGGAAATTAACAACGTAAATAAAAACAAAACATGAAAAAGGAATTTCAGGATATAAATCAATTATATACAGTTTCAACACAAATCACAGTACAGATTCATTAACTTAATTTATACTTAACTAGCTTTTGCCCGCGGCTTCACCCGCGTGTACTTCCCTCGGAAACAGTGCTTTTTCCCGGGATAAAAGGTACCCTATGTCCTTCTCCTGGCTCTAAACTACCTCCCTGACAATTTTCAGCTAAATCGGTTCAGCCGTTCTTGAGTTATAAGTGGAGTAACTAACACGACTTTCTTTTATATATATAGATTTACTAAGTCTCGGTGTGCAACTGCTGACCAAAATCTTATCCCATTTTGTCCCCTATCAAATTATTATGTGGAGAATACCCCATTTCTCTTATACAAAGCTTGAGTTCATTCAAATGAATATAACTTTTTTTAATTAACCGATTTTGATGATCCATTTCAAATCAAAATGACTAAATGTACAGACTAAATGTACAGACAAAATATTTTTACTGATATATTATATGTATATAGATAGATATATTAAAGATGTAAGGTAGATGGCAGTCGTGCTATGTCAGATGCCTTTAGGCAGCCTGAAAAATCTGACAGTGTTGTCCACTAACACCCGGATCATGTTCCTGTGGGTCTGGTTTCCCTGTAAAAAGGGTTACGGAGATCAGACGGCAGTCGCTCCATTGTAATAACCAGTACCGACAAATCAGGACCATGATTATCCTACCCTGGACTCTGAAGCGTAAGATGAAGAAACCGAGAAACACGTTTGGACGAAGAAGATAATAATAATAACTAATTCCACATATAACATAATATTTTTTTAAATTATTATTAGTATATATTTATGTAAGGGGTATGTATGTATATTTCATTAAATTATTTAAGTAGGTTTATTAGTGTGTCTGTCTATATATGTAGTTGTTAGGATTTTTATTAGAGATATTTATCTACTAATTGGCTTTCTGCATCGCTCGCGCTCCAATGTTTTTTGTTTCTCTCTACCCTAAGGTTGGCTGGAAAAAATTGCATTAGCGTCAAGCCCGCCTTTGTACTAATTTTCATCTTCGTTCCTGTACAATCCAATGATGTATTTATGTAATTGGTGCAATAATGTGTTTATTCATTCATTCATACCGTCCCTAGGTGGCAGCACCATCAGCCTGAGCGAGCCAACCGCCGAGCCTGCTGGCGAGCGCGCCGAGCACGCGAACATGCCCGCGTCCAGCAGCAACACGCCTTGGATGCGGAGTGACGTGCTGGGAAATGGACATTTAATAACGTAAATAAAAACAAAATAAAATAATTATACAATCATTTGCCGGAAGACATTAATAAGTTAGCGAAGTTAATTTCAAACAATTAAATTATAGTTCCATATAGTTACGAATTGCAAAATTGCTAAAAGTGGCCGTTTTAAGCAATAATGCAATTTGTAACTATAGGGAACTATAATTTAATATGTTTAAAGTTAACTTCAGATTCAGAACCTTTATTACATAACACGGATTTTTGATAACTTGTGTTTTTAGTGAATAATGATTTTTAAATGATGGTGGCGCTAGTGTTCACCGAGATATCACCTTAAATAGAAAATTAAAATTTCAGTAACATATGTATAACCTTTGCCCAGCAGTGGGACACATTAATAGTAGGCAAAAAAAAGAAAAATGGGTCTACTGGAAGAAATTTCTATAGAAATAAGTAGCACCCTTGTACTAAGTTATTATATATATTATACTCCTAATTTTAAGTTTCCTATGTTTGTATTTGAGTGTACATCAATTAAATAAATAAATAAACTGGTATTATTTTGTGACTAACCCCATATGAACTGGAAGGTCTAAAATATTATTTTTTTACATACATACATCCATACAATCACGTCTTTATCCCATACGGGGTAGACAGAGCCTAGAGCCATAAGACCTTAGACCACGTTTAGCATGATGGTAGTTGAAACAGGAAATCAATAGTGATGGGTTGCTAGCCGCATCGCCTATGTCATGATTTCCCCATTAGGCGATTTATTTTTTATTTTTTTAAATAACCTACACTCACCCATCAACAATAGCAATATCATGGTTGTTCGGAGTGAGAGGCTCGCCATCCTTCAGCCATCTCACAGTGGGCGCGGGCCGGCCTCGAACCTCGCACTTCAGGGTGACGTCGCCGCGAGTGTGCGCCACAACCACCGGGCCAGAGGGGAGGATCACTCGGGGAGGCGTCTGGAAACGGATATATGCTTTATGTAAACAAAATTTTTTAAGGGCCTCTTCTTTCTCAAATACCGTTTTTAAAATCAATATGAATCAGTATTAAACATTCGAAAATTTTTGAAAATGTAATATGTTTTTAGTTGAGGATCTAGCAGAGTGAAATTCGCTTACAGTAACACAATCAGACGAGTCGCACGATAGAAAAAATATCAAATTTGCCTCCTTTTAAAGTTTATTTTCAATACTATGTCTAAAATAATAAACTTATTGACCAGATTTTTTATACCAACCATTGTAGTGTTATTTTCACAAATATGATGTCTAAATACCTACAAAATTACTAATTTGTTTTCTTTATTCCTTTTTTTTTATATATATACGAACTAGGACCGATTAACCCGTTCGCGTTCAAGCTTTTGGCACTAAACACGGTAAAGATAGGAGCACCAACCCCGCTCCTATCACTGGGATCCAACCTGAAGCGTACCAATCCCTCGTCCGTGACTACCTATGATCTACAGTTACACTTTGAACACATATTAAAATTAGCAACAGCGGTATCATATCAATATCAAATACTAATAAAGGCCACGTTTAATCACTAGAGCACAATACACGTCTGCACCGCTCGGCGAACCCAAGGAGAAGAGAGTTACACTGATACTGACCCCGACACTACCACTGCCAAAACAGGTTTACTGGTAGTGGGGAGATACCTGTCACGTGATGTTACCTACCGGGCGCTGACATTTATTGATAACTAGCGACCCGTTCCAGTCCAGGTCGCTGTGTGGTGTGGGGGGGGGACAGTGTTCACTCACGAGCACGTGCAGCGCGGTGCTGTAGTCGCTGGAGTCCAGCCGGTTGTGCGCGCGGCACGTGTGTGTGTGGGGGGGGGATAGTGTTCACTCACGAGCACGTGCAGCGCGGTGCTGTAGTCGCTGGAGTCCAGCCGGTTGTGCGCGCGGCACGTGTGTGTGGGGGGGGGGGATAGTGTTCACTCACGAGCACGTGCAGCGCGGTGCTGTAGTCGCTGGAGTCCAGCCGGTTGTGCGCGCGGCACGTGTGTGTGGGGGGGGGGGATAGTGTTCACTCACGAGCACGTGCAGCGCGGTGCTGTAGTCGCTGGAGTCCAGCCGGTTGTGCGCGCGGCACGTGTGTGTGGGGGGGGGGGATAGTGTTCACTCACGAGCACGTGCAGCGCGGTGCTGTAGTCGCTGGAGTCCAGCCGGTTGTGCGCGCGGCACGTGTGTGTGGGGGGGGGGATAGTGTTCACTCACGAGCACGTGCAGCGCGGTGCTGTAGTCGCTGGAGTCCAGCCGGTTGTGCGCGCGGCACGTGTGTGTGGGGGGGGGGGATAGTGTTCACTCACGAGCACGTGCAGCGCGGTGCTGTAGTCGCTGGAGTCCAGCCGGTTGTGCGCGCGGCACGTGTGTGTGGGGGGGGGGGGGATAGTGTTCACTCACGAGCACGTGCAGCGCGGTGCTGTAGTCGCTGGAGTCCAGCCGGTTGTGCGCGCGGCACGTGTGTGTGGGGGGGGGGGATAGTGTTCACTCACGAGCACGTGCAGCGCGGTGCTGTAGTCGCTGGAGTCCAGCCGGTTGTGCGCGCGGCACGTGTGTGTGGGGGGGGGGGATAGTGTTCACTCACGAGCACGTGCAGCGCGGTGCTGTAGTCGCTGGAGTCCAGCCGGTTGTGCGCGCGGCACGTGTGTGTGGGGGGGGGGGATAGTGTTCACTCACGAGCACGTGCAGCGCGGTGCTGTAGTCGCTGGAGTCCAGCCGGTTGTGCGCGCGGCACGTGTGTGTGGGGGGGGGGGATAGTGTTCACTCACGAGCACGTGCAGCGCGGTGCTGTAGTCGCTGGAGTCCAGCCGGTTGTGCGCGCGGCACGTGTGTGTGGGGGGGGGGGATAGTGTTCACTCACGAGCACGTGCAGCGCGGTGCTGTAGTCGCTGGAGTCCAGCCGGTTGTGCGCGCGGCACGTGTGTGTGGGGGGGGGGGGATAGTGTTCACTCACGAGCACGTGCAGCGCGGTGCTGTAGTCGCTGGAGTCCAGCCGGTTGTGCGCGCGGCACGTGTGTGTGGGGGGGGGGGATAGTGTTCACTCACGAGCACGTGCAGCGCGGTGCTGTAGTCGCTGGAGTCCAGCCGGTTGTGCGCGCGGCACGTGTGTGTGGGGGGGGGGGATAGTGTTCACTCACGAGCACGTGCAGCGCGGTGCTGTAGTCGCTGGAGTCCAGCCGGTTGTGCGCGCGGCACGTGTGTGTGGGGGGGGGGGGATAGTGTTCACTCACGAGCACGTGCAGCGCGGTGCTGTAGTCGCTGGAGTCCAGCCGGTTGTGCGCGCGGCACGTATAGCCGCCCGCGTCGGGCGCGCGCGCCCACTGCACGCGCAGCGAGCCCCACCCCGACAGGTACAGGCGGGAGTCCAGGTCACTGGGGGGGGGGGGGGGGGTGTTCACTTTTCGTAATGCTTCGATCTCACGTACCGAATAGTCGGCCGAGACAGTAATTTCCCCGGTCACTCGCCAGGCTGAGCATTCGGCGCACTATTCAGACGCACCGAGTATTCGGCCGAGGGCACTGTCTCGCCCGTCTACTCGGTACGTGCGATCAAGGCATAAGAAACTCGATAATGATAGCGAGTGTCAAGCGACAGTGAGTGCGCAACTATATTTGAATAAGTGACATTTCTTTCTTGAGTTCCTAAGTGCTTCGGAAGGCACGTTAAGCCGTTGGTCCCGGCTGTTATCGGTAGATGACAGTCATTAAGGCCATGTCAGATGCCTTTAGGCAGCCTGAAAAATCTGACAGTGTTAGCCACTAACACACCCGGGTCATGTTCCTGATGGTCTGGTTTCCCTGTAAAAAGGGTTACGGAGGTCAGGACGACAGTCGCTCCATTGTAACAACCAGTTCCGCTAAATCAGGACCATGATTAAAAGCATAAGCTGAAGATGTAACCGGAAAACACGCTCGGACGAAGAACAATGTGCAATTTTAGTGATAAATATCGCTCAAAACCCGCTATAAAACCTATGCAACAGCTTAAAAACTATTCAATAAATTAATTCTGAAGTCGGTTAAAAAATTTCATCACCCGTGCAAAGGCGGGGCAAACAGCTAATCCATACTAATCCATACTAATATTATAAATGCGAAAGTCTGTCTGTCTGTCTGTCTGTCTGTCTGTCTGTCGGTCTGTCTGTCTGTCTGTCTGTCACTTCTTCACGGCTATACTGCTGGACCGATTGTGATGAAATTTGGTAGGGATGTAGTTAACGACCTGAGGTCAAACATAGGCTACTTTTGGGCGCGATATAACTGAGTCCCACGCGGGGCGGAGCCGCGGGGAACAGCTAGTACAATATAAATCCTTACCTAAGATCTATTGCAATTCCGTTGTTCAGCCATGTGATTTCCGGCTTGGGGTTGCCGGCCGCAGCACAGTCGAATGTCGCAGACGCACCTAATCATACAAAATTTTTAAAGTACTTATCGTGTTAAATTTTCATAAATTTTTTTTAGTCACGAAATTTGACCTCCTTGGGTCCCTACCTTATTAGTCCTACTATCAGACCGTTGGGACCACTAGACAAAAATCAAAATAGCGTACCTTGAAAAATATTATAAACATTGGACCTCCTTAGGGTCCTACCTTATAGTATAGGACTATCAGACCGTTGGGACCACTAGACAAAAATCAAAATAATAGCGTACCTTCTAAAACAGTGAGGGCATGTGGCGTGGCGATAAACCTTGGAGGGGACTCCGCCCCACCCGCCTCGTTCACCACCAGCTCCGTGGCAGTACCGCTTCTAGAAACGACCATTGATAATAAATGAATTTTTGATATAAATAAATTCTTAACAATTTTAAAAGTAACGCCTCTTGACGTAGATAATTTACTGCCATTATTATTTCGATTACTGTCCGCGAAAGTGTTGTTGATTGTATAAATTCATAAGAAAGCTCAAAGTCGCCCAAAGAGCCATGGAGAGAGCTATGCTATGTGTTTCCCTACGAGACCACATCAGAAATGAGAAGATCCGTAGGAGAACAAAGTGCATCTAATTCTGAAGCACCACTGGCTGATCAAGACATCCAACCAGCAGTTAAACGGGGGAACAAGGTAATAAGTAAGTTTTATAGAACCAACTCACGCGTATGTCCGGGCGTCTATCCCCACTCGACAGGCGTATTCCCCTGCGTCGTGGTGTCTCAGTGCGTCCAGCTCTAAAGCACCACTCGCTGATAGAGACATCCGACCGGCTTCGAGACGGAGTGGAGAGCCGTTCTTCAACCAGGTCACCTGAAAGAATAAAATGTAATTTTACTTACTATTTGATGGGCACAAAAATGGCAGTCTAGTATTATTTATCTAAAGAAGCGTTAATGTCGACCAAAGAGTTAATATATTAAGTAGACAGGCAACCTAGAGATTTCTCTGTTGCGTCACAAGCCAAGATGGCTTCATGGCTGAAAACAAGTCCGGCTTCGAGCCGAAAGTTAATGTAGGTGAACCTGAATATATTATAGACAAGCTGTTCCTCGCGGCTCTGCCCCGCGTGGGACTCGGTTATATCGCGCCCAAAAGTAGCCTATGTTTGACCTCAGGTCGTTAACTACATCCCTACCAAATTTCATCACAATCAGACAGACAGACAGACTTTCGCATTTATAATATTAGTATGGAAGTATGGATTTTCGATCTTATTAGAACGAATACTATACCTAGAGGCTGCTCAGGAGAGAAAAAAATGAGATATGATATGATGATGCTTATATTTACTCTCAAAACAGGCGGAGCACTATGGTCCCTCATGGAGCCTTAGACCCTTCTATCAGACCAACTGGCTAATGGTGCAACCTTGAGTTCAACTCAGGGATCTGTCGTCTGCATGGAGACAATGCTAAAAAGTAGACAAAATAGCCAAGTATAAAATACTTACGTTGACCCTCAAAACAGGTGGAGCGTTGTGTACCCTCGTTGATCCATAGACTCTTCTATCAGGCGGTGAACTGGCTAATGGTTGTACCCTGAGCTCTACTCGAGGGTCTGTCGCGCGCATGGTGCACGTGAGGAGGGCTGTGCCACCCAAAGCACCCAGGACTGAGCGAGGGCCTGGTGTTAGGAATGGTAACTCTGGGGAGAAATAAATTTGTGTTGTGTGTGTTTTAGAGGTATTATAATCGTGTCGTGTCAAGAAATAGTTACTTGCTAATGATAGACAGGAATGACAGACTTGAGCAAAGGCGCTGACAACGCTTTTTCAGTGGTGGAATATTAGTCCTCACAAATATAATTGCTAGACTCTTTTCTTCTACTTTCATGTCGAATAGCTCAAGTCAGTCTAAACTTTGTTACTCCAGAACGTCTATAGCTAAAATGATGTAGCAAAATTGGTGAGTCGAAAAAAGTCGAAAAGTCGGTTTTGGGTGAATCATACATCTATCATTAGCAAGTTCCATTATTTCACTTAAACCAAACAAAAGAAAATGACCACGCTGACAAAGACAAAATCCATGAAGAGCATAAAGCTACACAAAAAATATTAAACTAGGTGCTTAATGGATGGATCTCAGTCGACTCGCTAGAAATATTAAATTAGATATTGAACGGATCTTATAAGAAGACGTGTGGTACTGTGATCTACTCACCAGCTAAGAAGACGGTGGCGATCCTGGACACGATGGTGCCTATGCCGTCCGCCGTGGCGACACACTGGTACTGCCCGGCTAATGCTGCTGACATTCTTTCTATCACCAACGATCCGTTCGTGAGCTGTCTCCTGTAAGGAAACCATAACAGATAAGTCAGTTTGCACAAGTCCTTGGCCTGCCGTTGTTTCAGCTTTGTAGAATAGCATCGGTATCAAGCATAGCTTTTTGCATCATTCGCTCTACAATGTTTTTCGTTTCTCTCTAGCCTAAGGTTGGCTGAAGAAATTGCATTAGCGAAAAGCCCGCTTTTATACTTTGATTTTCGATCCTGTACAATCCAATCGGGACGTCACGAAGATGTATTCTCTAAAAAGACCAACGAAAAGAACATGAAGCAGTCTGTACAAAACCAGTTGGTAAAGACCTCGAACTCACTCTTATCTTCGAGCGAGATCGCGATTTTATCCCGGAATTCCCACTGGAGCGGAGCCCCAGGCAACAGCTAGTATTACAATAAAGACCTCCTCACCTATTCTTGTCTCCCAGCGAGAGCGCATGGTCCCTGGTCGGCGGTGCAGTGGCGCTGTGTCTCCAGCTTATCTTAGGCGAGTGTCGTGACGTCACTGCACATGATAACGTGACAGTTTCCCCCTCTATGACTACTGCGTCGAGTGGCTCTGTCGTGAAGGCCACGCCAGGGTCCAGCTGGTCTTCTCCGCCTGTGGAAGAACAGAATTATGATGTTAATTTAAAATTGAAGGTGAAGATGGCTAAATACTGGTCAAAATCAATATAGGGTCCAGGAGGAAGACGAAGGAATTACGTAGAACAAATAAAGGAATAAGTGGGAGCTGTGCCTTATGAGGATGTCAAAAGGAATGGATAGCGGAAGACAGAAGCACCTGGAAACGACACCATTGCAAGATCACAGTTTTTAAATGTGCGTATAGTGTGTATGATCGATTGACCATAACACCTACACGAAATGATGACGATAAATGAGCTCTTAAATTTTAGATAGATAGCCATAATGACTAAAGAAGAAATGAAAATCCCCCCTGAAATGACGTGACTTGCTAGAAGGAGCTCAATAGCCAAGCGTGTTCGTAACTATCATGTCAAGCGACGGCGAGCGTGGCCTGATTTGGTTTGGTCGCCCTAATAGCATGGGCTCTGAAACGTAAGCTGAGCTGAACTGAACGTAACTGGGAACCTTTCATCCGAAATCTATAGTCAATTCCTAGTCTGTATTCTTGTACAATATTTCTCAAATCTTATTTTATTTTTATCATTACCCTTCTGGCCTTGTGTTGCAAGCCAGATCCATTACTGTCAACTTACTTATATAGGTAAAAGGTGGACTTAAACCCCTTTAAATTTAATTCAATAAAATTGTAAAATGCCCATTTTTAACCACGATTTTAAATTTTAAAACCGACTGAATGGTTCATTTTATAATGGCACTTCAAGATAAGCACCTATTATACACTCCCCTTGCTAGTCGATGCGGACACAAAATATTAAGAGTACAGAGATGACGCTAGGGCAAGAAAGTACTTGACGTATTAAAAAAATAAATAAATTTCTAAAATTTAGCTTTTAATATTAACTAGCTGTTGCCCGCGGCTTCGCCCGCGTGTAGGTCGCTTTTCGCGTAACCTGTGGAAACTACAACTATCCAGATCTTTAGTTAATCTATAGTATCCTATTCCCGTGCCAATTTTATAAAGCCATTACATTGCTACGATATAAAACTGAAAATATTAACATTAATACTATCACATCTTTGTCTCTAAAAGAGTAGACGCAGCCTATTACAGGGTCATTTGGACCTAAAAGCCACTCCTAAAGTTATAGTGGGCGTGAAAAGTGGAGAAAAATCTCAATAAAAAGTGATAAGTTAGTTAAATTAAACCTTACGACACGACCGTATGTTCCGTCAAACAACAACTGAACTGACTTCTAGATTTGATTATTTTTAAAACCAAAGCCAAACCAAACCAACCAATCAATTCAAACAGCTTACAATACAACACGACCGATAAACAAACCAACCAATAGAACTAAATCAATAACCAATTTTTTTTTTAAATAATTTAATTTAATTGCCGTAAGGAAAATTTTGAATCTGCTATACCATATGCGAAAAAATCATTAAAATAAAGTCAGCGCTATATATTGATATTTTATGTAACTAAATTATACGCCCACACACATTCAATGTGTTATTTTATTAAAATTTAATAGAGACTGCAGTGTGTTTTTCTCTTTATTGATATCAATAAAACAAAGTAGAAATTCTAGCTTTATCTAAATTAAATACGTTTATGTAAGTCGCATTACTCGCATTCAACTCTGTTTAAAAGTTTTGAAGCAGTGCTAGAAGTAAACTTCAACTGACCATAACTTCTTTTTCCCTTAACCGATTTTGACGAAACAAAGTTTTGAAAACGCTCCTAATTATATGTAATCCACCTGTGAAAATCGCGTTCAAATCTGTAGTTTTGAAGTTATAACGTACCAGAGAGACAAAAATTCCAAAAATAGTTTTTTTTTTGGTTTCTGTTACTCTTCTTTAATAGCTCTGTATCAGTTTTTTTAGAAAAATATTTAATGTATAGACACTCGATTTTTACTGTCCTATTATTTGTATAGATAGATAAGTAAAAAATAATGATATATTAATAGACTTACGCTAAGAGCGTTCTCTACCAGTCAACCATTTGATTAATCTTCTTCTTCAATGTCGTCAATGACCAACTATTAGATTTGATTGGGGTTGCGATATCATTTATCCGGAAATAAATTTGCAAATGAATTTATTCGTTCCTTTTCAAAATTAAAATAAAAAAGAAAATAATTCTAGAAAACAAATAAAAAACGAAAATAGAAAATTATTGTTTGTGGCAGTTTTCGATCCAGCTATTAAAAGCAAAAATATAGAATTCTAAAAAACTAATACAAAACGAAAAAAAAGTCATGCTTAGCAGGATTAGAACCCTCTACTCAAAAAAATAATCCGCGACCTCTACCGATAGGCAAACGTGATGTAAGGGTTGGTATTGTGAACAACCCTTTCTTATGTGGGCAGTATATAGTATAATGAAGACACTAACCAAATTTCACGTTTATGGCTTTTATAGTTTCGGGTTTGTGATGATAAATTAGTTAACCTCCCCCTTTTTACCCCTTTAGAGGTTGAATTTCAAAAAACGCTGAAACACGCCATTTGTTATTTTTGTTAAGAAGCATTCTTGCCAAGTTTCAAGTACATCAGTGTAGATTTAAATTTTTTTTCATACAAATTTTCCCTTAATTTTAACCCTTTTAGGGGTCTAATTTGAGCACTACGTATTAACATAAGACTTCGGTCCAAATTTCAAGTTTATAGCTTTTATGGTTTAGGCTGGGCGTTGATTTATCAATTGCCCTTGTTCTTTTATATATATAGAAATTATAATAATCTACTAACTAATTAGAAATGAATACAAATATACTTAAAGACCTACAATTTATTTGAGAAACCTTACAATATATTTAAGATATGCAACTAACCTATGGAAAATAACACAAAGATTAACCTATTTTCAAACTACTATTCGAAATCCGAAATCCGGAAAAATACTTTTCAAACTTAAATTAAACGAATCAATGAGTAGCCCAAAACGCAGACATACATACATACATACATATATACATACATACATACATATATACATACATACATATATACATACATACATATAAACATGTCTTTATCCTATACGGGGTAGACAAAGCCTAGAGCCATAAGACCTTAGGCCACGTTTAGCATAATGGTAGTTGAAACAGGAAATCAATAGTGATGGGTTGCTAGCCGCATCGCCTATGTCGTGATTTCCCCATTCGGCGATTCCCTCAGACGACTTTTAAGGCTTGCGCGGGAAGAGAAGCAGCTGGTACATTCTATGTTTTTCTTTTTCTCCCAGACCAGCATGGGACCAAAACGCAGACATACTATATAATGCCGCAAATACCACTCCATACTCCAATCAATTCCAATTTAATTTTATTATTTTATATTTAAAAGGTACCAAATGGTCTAAACACACAATCAAATCGTTAGAAAATCAAAAAAAAATTATTTTATTTTGAAATCTCAATTACTACACATGATGATTAAATGCGAACGACAAACCATATCGACTTTTAAAATGTGTGGTGGTGCCATCTATTGACACATTACTGAACTCATAATATTAACAAATAAATAAAACCTTTGCACTCTATCTTCTATTATGTATTGTATCCTATTACAATATGTTGTGTACATACAATACAATTCAATACAATACAAAATATTATACCAAGACATTTTTAATTTTAATTCCATGTATCTCACTTCAAAAATGACAAAGTTTCATACAAACTGGCAACCCCTATTTCACCCCTATAGGGATGTAATTTTCAAAATCAGATTGATGCATTATTATTTTTTACCAATTACAAATTCAAATTAAAAATTTCATGTGTCTCACTTCAATAATGACAAAGTTTCATACAAAATGGCAACCCCTATTTCACCTCTTTAGGGATGTAATTTTCAAAATCTGATTGGTGCATTTTTATTTTTTACCAACTTTAAATGTAAATTAATAATTTCATGTATCTCACTTCAAAAATGACGAAGTTTCATACAAACTGGCAACCCCTTTTTCACCCCTTTAGGGATAAAATTCCCAAAAGTCCTTTCTTAGCGGACGTCTCTTAGTCACAATCTACCTTTGTGCCAAATTTCACCTTCATCGGCTCAGCAGTTTTGGAGATTTCGTGATGAGTGAGTGAGTGTTTTTCGCTTTTATATATATAGATTTCTATAATTCATTAGGGCAGTATGTACAGGAAGATGAGTGGGTGCAAAATGTTATTGTGGAACACAATACAAATTTAAATTAGAATACTGTATTGTATAGCATTAAAATAAATCTGTGATTTGTCCCTATATATTTATTTATTTATCTAGAAACAGTGACTCAGTGTTGCTACTGTAAATCTGTGAGTAATGATATAAATAAATTAAAATAATTGTTTAATAGATTCGGTATCCATACTTCCATACTAATATTATAAATGCGAAAGTCTGTCTGTCTGTCTGTCACCTCTTCACGGCTAAACTGCTGGACCGATTGTGATGAAATTTGGTAGGGATGTTGTTAACGACCTGAGGTCAAACATAGGCTACTTTTGGGCGCGACATAACCGAGTCCCACGCGGGGCGAAGCCGCGGGGAACAGCTAGTTATAAATATGCGTAAATTTACGTTGAATTGTATTGAATTGAAGTAAAGAGACCACAGCCAAGAGGCGGTTCCGGAGAACTCTGATTCAATTGAACGTTTCACCTACACGAAATGATTTCTCATTATACCACAAAATATGCCAAAAATCTTTAAGTCGTACTTCTGTGCGATAAATGTTTTGTGAACAAGTATACAACATGTACCTACTTAGAGATGGTATAATAGAAGTGAAGTATTTGTTTTTATTACGCCCGTGGACATTATAAAAAGTTGTTTGTGCTATATTATAATTAAAATGATGTGTGTTTATCTGTTTGAGATAATATGGTGTTTTGGAAGGTTCTGAAATGGAATTCTTTAGGCTTCTTTTTGTCTATTGTTTTATTCATAAAAACTTATTGTTTCTCAGTTCATTCATTCATTTCGTGTAGGTGACACGGTCAATCGACCGCCTACGTTAGTATTTGTCTAAAAAGGAAACAATGAAACCATTGAGAAATAAAACTATATGATTCCTACATAGAAGATAGAAGACTGATTGCAGTAAAAAGTAGACTATATAATCTTCTTCACTGTAAAAGAAATTTGGAAACAGTGTGCGTCAAGACAAGACGTATTGCCTTTATTCTATAGCCAACTAGCTTTTGCCCGCGGCTTCGCCCGCGTGTACTTCCCTCGGGAACAGTGCTTTTTCCCGGGATGAAAGGTACCCTATGTCCTTCTCCTGGCTCTAAACTACCTCCGTGACAATTTTCAGCTAAATCGGTTCAGCCGTTCTTGAGTTATAAGTGGAGTAACTAACACGACTTTCTTTTATATATATATATATATATATAGATGTAGCCAAAGAACATTACGAAACAACAACAACAAACAAACTTTTTATTGTTCCACGAAATAAAATACAAAGACACATTCAAATTCAAGATTTTAACCGATTGCGGCAAAGCCAAAAAGGAGGGCTTTGTGTTTGTGTGGTTGATTAGCCCATCTATGAAACACTGTGTACAGCGTAAAATAATGAATCAGACATTTCAAGTTTTTACAATCAAAAAGGTTGAGGGTGCCACTATCGCACTGCCAGCACGTCGTCTAAGTAGTTTTGCCACATAACCAAGTAATTTCACTGCCTTCGAACAAAAAACACAATACAAGCACTGCTTAACAGTGATACTTTTTTAATGCGTTTTTTTTTAAATAGATACAGTGATTCAAGAGGAAGATTTTTATGCCCATGCGAAGCCCGGGGCGGGTCGCTAGTCCTTATATAAGATATTTGTATTTGTATCTGCTTAAAACGCTGTTATAAAAACGCAAATATATTTCTCTTTTATTCTGCTGTTTGGCGGCAGACATAGGTTGAAATGTCTCTTTCCTATCTTCTGTACCTTATTTATTTAAGGAAAATAGCCACACAAAAAATAAAATAAACAAATTAAAACCAAATAAATTTTTTTACAATATTTATTTTTAATACAGGTTTTTAACAAACAATCCAAGGAATGTTCATCCAGTAGCATAAGAAACAGAGAGACAAAGAAGTAATAAATATATATAGAAAGAAATAGATAGAGAGAGCAGATCGACTGGTCAAATATTGTTCCCTTGTTTTGAAAAAAAAAGTAAAGTAGAAAAGGAAATAAAGTTGAGAGAAGTAATTGCTATCTGCAGGGCCGACCGATAATGAAGTCCTCAGCTGGCTATTGTTACCTTATTTAAAACGAGAAAGCTTTTTGTAGTAAAAGGCAAGTCCTCTTGTTCCTTATATAAATGAGCTCTCAGATCCCGCGCTTTTGTGACCTCTCTAGTTAAAGACCCGGAGAGAAAGGGGTCCCATTCGGTCCAGTGAATCTCTTCAGGCGCAATGCAAAAAACCCTGAAGAATATATTGGCTTGTGTAACAATGATTGTCAGATACAGTACAAACAGTGCGGAGCCCGGTGTTGAAAATTCTATTTCACACTCAAATTATTACTCAAAGTATGTAAAATTTAGTTAAAATAGAGTATGTTCATTGTATAATCATTGCTAAATCCGGTATGGTTGCAATTATCAACTAGAAATTCTCAACTTTATATTGTGGGTTGCCTGGCAATGAAATATCTGACTATTTTGAGAAAAATAGACCCTGTGTGAAATATTTTACATTTAATTTATATGTTCTTGGTTTATTCATGTGTACAAATAGTTAGAAATCATTTTAAGACAGAATCCAGACAAAATCTGGATACAAGAAACACTTGATAACTACCCTAAACTCAAAAATATAAATCTCACAAAGAATCTGATTTTACCAAGAAAATATAAGACCAAATGAGAGGATTTTACGGTTTATTTAGCATACTAACGTGGAAATAGAAAATTAGAACAAAACAAATTACCTTTTCAGGGTTTTCCAAAATATTTTTTAACAAAACTTGGTTGTCGGTAAAATACAACCTCCATGTACTTTTCGATTACAAATATTCGACTTTCGATATCTCGGCACTTTTTTAAAAGAATATTTATAAAAAAATACGTTTATTTAGCAACTTAATTGCAAAATAACGAAAAATAAATTCAAAGCCGGCATCTAATCGAACCACCAGCGAAATCCATTTGACAGCTAGCTCGTCCGTAGTGATGGGGCGAAGGTCGACAATTTCGATTCGTCTATCCATAATCGATCACAATCTGGTATCGACTACTCGATTCTCTTTCATCACAATTATACAATGCAAAATGAAAATCCTACGTGTGAATTATCGATCACCAATCGCAACTGTCATTGACAAAGGCGTCGATAAATAAAGATCTAAGTAACCCACCAATTTCGTAATTGCACATAGCGCTCAACCGCATCGTAGCCGAACTGCAACGACACATTTTGACGTTTCCCGTATTCCGCTACTAATTTAAAGACCAAATCGTAGTTCATCAGAAAATTCTCAAAATATCGATTCTCTCAACGATTCGATGCTTGGCAAGTTACTTTACTCGGATTTTTACATATTAAACAAGCTTTAATTGTAGATAGCCACAGATTCATAATTGTGTTAGGGGAATACGAATATCGCGCAAACTTAATCGAGTCGGAATCGGATATCAGTTGTACGGGTTTCTTAGTTCAATAACGAAAAGTCGGCTAAATCGATCACTGAAAAATTGCGATGACAATCGACTTAAATTATTAATGTGAATTAAAAAATAACGTTACAAGGTGAGACATCTGTGTTTTCTTATTGTTATAAAAATTTAATGTTCGGAAGTCAGCTTCTATCGAGAGATCTCCTAACCCATGGAAAAGAGCCACAAAACATTTCAATCAAAATAAATCATTCGACAATGGTCACTACAAACTATAAATTATACTTTACACTATTGTGCTATTGCCCGCATGCGTATGGGCAGCCCTTACAAATAGGGTTGCCAATCGATGCTTGGTTTTAATGAAATTTTACAGACGTGTATTGTGCTCTAGTGATTTAACATGGCCTTTATTAGTATTTGATATTGATATGATATTGCTGTTGATAATTTTAATATGTGTTCAAATGTAACTGTAGATTAACATAGTTAGGCACGGACGAGGGATTGGTACGCTTCAGGCTGGATCCCAGTGATAGGAGCGGGGTTGGTGCTCCTATCTTTACCGTGATTAGTGCCAAAGCTTAGACACGAATAGATAATTCGGTCCTAGCTAATATCAGAAGTGGTATGATGAAAGAATATTTCTTAATATTCTACCACGCCTAGTAAATTGTACATGTTTTGTGATACTTAATTGTTAACATTCTGGCACACACGCGTAAGTAAATTTAACAAAACGGTTAGATTAAATTTGTAATCTAAAGTAGTCGAAAAAGTTTTTGTGAGTGTTAAAGTATGAATGAATGTTGTAATAATATACCACAGCTGTAAGTATTGGTGCAGAAGCGGTAAGTCTTTTTAAGTTTTATGTGACTCCAATCCTAAAAAGTGTGAAAAAAATATCTATGTGAAAGTTATTTATTTTGTGGGTATTTGAATGAAATAATGCAAAAAAAAAACTGTTTGTGATGAAATACCGTTTGTAAATGTTTGAAATAAAGTTGTTTACTTCATTCTCGATTTTAGCATAGGTGAAGGTTCCGATCAGTTAAAAGCCACAAAGGACCGAAACGGAAAGTCACAAGGGGCTCGGAACACTGATAAACAACCCAAGATACTATGCATTATCGAGGTGGTTATACATTGAATGTCTCAAATAAAGTTGTTTACTGTGATTTTCGATTTTAGCATAGGTGAGGGTTCCGATCAGTTAAAAACCAGAAGTGACTGAAACGGAAAAGTCATAATGGTCTCGGAACACTGATAAACAACCTAAGATACTATGCATTATCGAGATGGTGAGGTCATTATAGTAAAAGCATAAAAGGTGATTTGTATTCAATAAATGTATTATTGTTTCATGGTTCGAGCTCGACGGTCGGGGACGACCGGATTTTTCAGGACGGCCGAGTGTTAGCGCCCGGTAACATCACGTGACAGATATCTCCCCACTACAGGTAAACCCCTCTTGGCAGTAGTAGTGTCGGGGTGAGTATGAGTGTAACGCTCTCTTCTCCTTGGGTTCGCCGAGCGGTGCAGACGTGTATTGTGCTCTAGTGATTTAACATGGCCTTTATTATAGCATTTGATTTGATATTGATATGATATTGCTGTTGATAATTTTTAATGTGTTCAAATGTAACTGTAGATTAACATAGTTAGGCACGGACGAGGGATTGGTACGCTTCAGGCTGGATCCCAGTGATAGGAGCGGGGTTGGTGCTCCTATCTTTACCGTAAGCTTAGACACGAATGGGTAATTTGGTCCTAGCTAATATGTATTAATTATTTCAATCATCTGCACCATTGATGGTGCGGATCAATGGTGCATTCGGTACGACGGGAACCTTTTTAGTTGAGGAAATGGAGTCGGTCTCGTTTTTTTGGCAAACACAATTATTACTAAAACACTTCTTTTGACAACAACTGTAACGATCGTCTCAGCCAATCCAGACATTTATTTACCTCGTCCAATCAAAATACCTCGGTTTCCTGGCAACCCTACTTACAAGCTGCGATAACGCCGTGACAAACAGACGCACAATACAAATATTTATTTTATTGGAGTGGGTCAACATCGGCAGATGTGGGGCCAGGTAGTCTTTGTGACTATAAGAATGATCGCGTGCACAGATTTGTACTTAATTATTTTATTATCCATCCTCGCACCTGGTGGCCTACTATCATCTCTAAAAACCATGCAAGTTCCAGTGAGTAAGCGAGACAGCGCAATACATGATGTAAGGTGACATCTCCCTTACTCACTGAATCTTGCATGGTTTTAAGAGATGATACTAGGCCACCTGGTCATACTTATTATTTACCAGCGGACCCGGCGAACTTCGTACCGCTTTAGAATTATAATTTACTAGGTTTCGCCCGCGACTTCGCCCGCGACTTCGCCCGCGTGAATTTCTCACGGGAACAGTGCTTTTTCCCGGGATGAAGGTACCCTTTATCCTTCTCAATACTCTATGAGTATGCGAAATTTCAGGAAGATTGATTTAGTAGATATGGCGTGAAGTTTAACAAAATATACACACTCTCTTTCGCATTTAAATAGAAACAGGCGGTTTTCACGAGCTTCTCTGTCGACGACGACCCATCTGTAGTTTTTTTCAGTCAATGGGGTAAAGTTACCCGTGGTACAACCAGTTGAACATTGCGGTAGGACCACGGGTCGGGAGTGATTTAATTAAAAGTATGGATTATTCAAAATCCCGTATTATTCCTTCTTTTTGGAGTTGAAAACATGATCTTTATTTCAGACGGACACGTCATCAATTTTAATGAATTTAACACGACTTCCATTTGAAACCTCATGAGTAGAGAACGGAACAGAAAAAAAGCTCATCAACTGAGCAGAAACGGTACCCACAAGGAGAAACTACAAGTTAGAACATACGACTACACACAGCACAGAAGTGACAAAATATATAGTCTTATCTTTCTGAAATTTAACAGCAGCGAAAGAGAGATAAGAATCGGTGAAGTCAATTTCATGTATTCTATCTTCCGCTAACCTTCGCACAACCTGATACATTACTTTTCGTTTACGTTATTATATACGTTCTGAAAATCCTTGGGGGAGGAATGTCCAGCAGTGGACAGCCTGCGGCTGAAATTATGATATGTTCAACGTATAGAATTACGGACTTGCGGTCACCAGACATTTCATTTTAATCGAATACTTCTTTAGGCGCGTTGGCATTGATATTTGCATTTTGTGAAAGGGCAAAACCATTGAACTCGCGACATCGTCACCGACACCTCAAAAATAGAAATAAAATGCATTCGTATTTGTTCATGTTTTCACTTCTGTCGACACTTCCGGAGTGGCACTGTTTTTTTTTAAATTTATATTTCAACTTTACTCCTTGGCGGTCTGATACACATACTTGCGTGATTTAATGATCTTGAAAGCGTGAAGGATACATCTTAAAATGTATTTACTCCCTTTATTGCTAGCGTGCCATTGCTTGTTGTGACTATGTAACTTTATCGATATTGTTGCTAGCTATGTCCTACGAACTTTCTCTCTGTCCCGTTATCTACTCACATGCACAAAAAGCCGATGCATCGGGCCGCGTGGAGTGGATTAGCAATTGACCTAATATCTTGAGCACTGCTGACTCATTCAACCCGACGCGATCCCGTATCATCAAGCGGGTAGCGAATTTATTTTATAGTAGTTGTTGCCCGCAGTTTGCTTCATAGAAGGGGCAAGCCTAAAAGTGCTGGCTCAACATTCGCAGTAAGTAGGAAAGCGGAACCTGGGCTCCGAAGCAGTTTGTGGAAGCCACCGGGAAAGCGCTAAGATGAGAGAGTTTTTTTTTAAACTCTTATAATATAACTTTAGAACTATCCGGTCGGATTTGAAAAATTTGAATTTCTTAGCCTGATTTTTAGAGGTTATACTGCTAGTTTATTTATATAACTTTATTGTACCACCAGGGTGTGCACGTTAATTGACCATATTGTGACGTCGCGCATTCTCCTACGGCGGTCCTTCCTCGCTGCCCCGCACCGCATCACCCCGAGGGCCATATATAAGGCTGCGCGCGTCCAGTGGAAGACCTCTTTCGGCTGACCTCACCATCTCAAGTTAAGTGGCTGGCTATTTCATAGCGGCTGCCTGACTGGATTTCGTGCCTACTTTGATCTCACGACCCCTATAATCTCTCATTAACGGTTATCTTTAAGAGTCTAACCTTTTGTAAAGTACAAATAATAAATATTGTGCGATTCGCTGAAACCTGGATTTATCTTCTCTCCTCACACATACCTTAAGTAATTAGTAAATTCCACCTACGTTATAATATAACCCACACAAATAAATTAATCATAGATTTCACACTTTTGTCAATCCAATCCACGTCTGAAAAGTTGAGTCTTCCAGAATCCCGAATATTCCCGATACGAATGCCGCCAGTTCAAAAGTTAATTATACTGCATTTACACCGACGTGTAATCTGATTATTTTTGTAACATTAGTGACATTAGGCACATTTCAAACCGTATGGCTTAGAAACCCGCATTTTTGTTGTTCGCCATCATCATTACGTGTAGGTGGCACGGTCAATTGACTATGCATACACTGGTGTCAGATCTCCTCCAAACCGCCTCTCTGCTTTTGACGTAATTCCTTCAACGACTACTAACAGATGGCAGCCGGGACCAGGACTAACGGCTTAACTTGCCTTTCGAAGCACAAAATCATCTTTATTATCAGACAGACAATTAGGTGATTCAAGCCTGAAATTTCCTAACCAAAATGGAAACAACTTGACAAAGTGTTATTCTTCCCGTTGGAATCAAACCCACGACCCCCGGAGGCAGTTGTTGATGTTTGCCTGCCGAGAAGATGGCATGGCCCGACCCCCCAACACCCCTATGTAACTCGCGGGCGCGGGCTTACGAAAGGCTGTACGGTCGGCTTACATTACGGTGTAACAGGCGTCCACCAAGTTTCGCCGCGCAACTTGGCTGTCTTCGGGAGACGCCCGCTCGAACCCAAGTTATCCGGTTTTTATTCGCGTTATAAAATAACTTTTACAAAAGTTTTCGCGTGACACGGCCGTAACTAGCGTGAACTCTGCATTGCGCATTGTGGGACTTGCTTCGGATCTGTTGGATAGTTCACAATTCACAACACGAATGAGGTTTGTCAACGAATCCCATCCCACTTCCCACTATTATTATAAACTAGCGACCCGCCCCAGCTTCGCATGGGCATAAAAGCCTTCCTCTTGAATCACTCTATCTATTAAAAAAACCGCATCAAAATCCGTTACGTAGTTTTAAAGATTTAAAAATACATAGGTGCATAGGGACAAAGAAAGCGACTTTGTTTTATATTGTGTAGTGATGACGCGAAAGTTTGTAAGTATATTTGTGACTTATTCACGCTCAAACGGCTAAAACAATTTTTATGAAATTTGATATGAAGGTAGCTGATAACTTGGATTAACACATAGGGTACTTTTTATCCCGAAAAGTACGCGACTCCCGTAGGATTGGTCCAAAAGTCTGATTGTCAATGGCGCTTTATAAAATAGATGGCGCTGCTGTGTATGATTAACTATACCGCTGGTAACACCGCGGGGTGCAGCTAGTTATTCAGGAATACACATACACGGTTTGAAAATGGGACTTTAGTCGTCTCAGATCCTATTTGGTCTGGGTCCCTGTAAAAGATCAGACGGAGACGCTCCATTGTAATAACCAGTACCGCCAATGAAGATGAAGGTGTCATTGACGGAGGTAATGACGTAGTGGCAGACAGACAAATCGATAGTCCGTGACAACGCGCAGTTAATACAGGTGGTTTAGATAGCGATATTGCAGTGAGGGACAATGTTATAATGCCCCTCTACTGACAAAAACACAGACCAGATAATAGTACTTAGTAATTTTTTTTAAAAGAATAAGTTTTATTTTTTACATATCATCTTATCGTGTGGGTTACAAGGTCAAACGACCATAAATACCATTGTGTCAGTTTTTAGGAACCGCCTCTCGGCCTCTAATGTGGTTCCTTTAACGACTACCAGATGGCAGGCTAACTAAGCACGGAATAATCTTTATTATCAGACAATCAGGTGATTCAAGCCTGCACTGTCTTAACCAAACAGGGAACAACTAAAAAAAGTATATGGGAATTTTATCTACCTTACAAAGTCAAAGTCAAAGTTTATTTATTTGCCATAAATGTGGTAGCATAGTACAATCAAATTTAGCCATAAGTATCACACATTTAACTGTTTCCAGCATGCAAATATAATTAAGTGAATACATTTTTATAATTATTAAGAAGCAGCTTTTTTATATGATAAACTCCAATGGGTTGGGAGTAACATTGTAAACATTATGAGTCCAATTATGATTGTCATGTTAAAATTATATAATAATGCTAAAGAAGTAATACAATTATGTTAATAATACAGTATCAATCTTTTTCATTTTAAATACTCATTTACAGAATAAAGCATATTGAGAACCTCTTTTTAAATTTACTTAAATATATAGACACTATCTTTGGCAGTTGAAAATGCTCCATTTCACAAAACCACGAGTATTAAAACGTCTATATAGTCTATAGCTAGCCACAGATTACAAACAGCAAGATTGGAGCGCTGTGCACCGGACCACGTGACCATTGGGAAAAAGTCTCGACGGTCCTTTGTGGGTTCCGTACAGTGGAAATTAAAATTTCTAACACCCAACGAGAAAGAGGTGTGTGTTAAATTTGTAAATTAGTCAAGCATGGTTACCGTGCCAGTTTATCTTGTTTTGAGCGATTATAGTATATTGTGTACTAGCTGTTCCCCGCGGCTCCGCCCCGCGTGGGACTCGGTTATATCGCGCCCAAAATTAGTCTATGTTTGACCTCAGGTCGTTAACTACATCCCTACCAAATTTCATCACAATCGGACCAGCAGTTTAGCCGTGAAGAGGTGACAGACAGACAGACAGACTTTCGCATTTATAATATTAGTATGGATATGGAAGTATGGATAGTATGGATATCCTAAAACAGGTGCATTGAGAATGAGAACTATCATTTTCTGTTGTATACTAAACCTAAAATAAATAAAATCTTTACAACTTAATTTAATAAATTACGTTTAAGCTGTGACTATTTTTAATTTGCATTAATACCCCGAGCTTATCGGACTTTGTTTTTACTTGTGTTAGACTATTTTAAAGTTATCGTTATTCGGCTAATCTAACCGTTAAACTTCCACATGAGATCCCAGTATGATAATAGTTCATTCGCAGATTCCCAAAGCCGACAACGGATCTCCAAAAAGTGAAATAGGGAAAATATCAAACAGCAACACGAAACAAAAGCCGTATCTCGGCCAGCGCTCGCTATCCCACCAATTTGGGTCATTCGGACTCAGACCTGACAGTGCTTTGAATATTAGAGTGACGAGTGCCATTTCAAATTTATGGCTAAAGCATACGAGTGCCAATATTTCTTTATGGCAGTTCTGGAATGGAAGAATACTACGCTCAAATAACATTAAATTTAAAAAAAACCCACGTCACATTTTCTTTTTAGTGGTGACGGTCGATTTACATATTATTTGCAGACATTAGGTATTTTCCCCACTTACACCCCCAGAGCTTTGTAACCGCTCAACCGATTTTCATTAAACATATTATTTTGTAATGTGCACGTGATGCTGATCTGCTAAGATGATAATTAATCAATTTAACATGACAACCTACGATTTAATTTGTGATAATATCTTGAAAATGATCCCAAAAATTTTATTTTTGAGATAATTTGCAGGTTCGACAAAAATATGGTTGTTTTGATGACTCATCAGAACAGAACAGGGCGTAACAGCTGGTTTTGGAAGACTATTGGCGAAACGTGCAGGTATCAAATTAACTCTGTAACATCCTATTGCTCCATGTAAATAAATAATTTCATTTCGTTTCAAGATGAGAAGAGAACAGCAAGAGTTTTTCGACTGAAAACCTGTGTGATTACGGTACTGTTCAGTCTATGATCCACCTCTTGATGTGCCTCTTATCTGCACGGTTGAGAATTTGGAGAAGGCTTAAAAAGAGCGGTGAACGTGGCCATGTACTCCTCCTTTTAGTGTCAAAGACAAATTAATAGATAAATGATTTGGGGCCATGTATGTACTAGTCAAAACATATTTACTCGTAATAGCCATTTTGACCCAAAAAGATGAAGAACAGCGCAGTATAATATTAGTTTTGGGCAGTTCTAAAAACGGACTTGCACTGGTTGTTTGTACTGTCAGTAATACCCCTTTCGCTCTTTGTACTGGCAATGGGCGGGACACATAGCGCGAAGAATCGATGGCCGATAGAGTATAAAGGTTCTCGAATGGCGACCACGCACCGGCAAGCGCAGCGTCGGACGCGCACCGAATAGATGGCCAGATGCCTGAAGGTCGCAGGCAAACGCGGATGTTGGATGCAGGCCGCTTCCAACCGGTCATTCTGGAAATCCTGAAAAAGGCCTGTCTAGCTGTAGTGTAGGAGTAGCGCTAAGTTAGAGATACATATATTGTAAGAAAGTTTGGATAAAAGGAGAGTTTTCAACCATTATCCGTTGTATCAATACGTCCCATTCTCACATGGCGACTAGGGCATGCAGTTTCATAGATTCTCAGTTTCGAAATTGGCTTATGAAATTAGGTTCATGAGTTTCGAAATTTCGAAATTTCGAAATTCAAGGGACACCTCAGTAATAAAATATGAGGCTGTTTGTGAAACTATAATTCTGGGCGTTCTTGGGGCCCAAGTCAACCTTATCTGCGAGCTGGTGCTCCTGCTGATTAACGGACGAGGCTCTGGCGAAGGCTTTCCCTTGGGGTTTGAAGGTCAGACGGCAGTCGCTCCCGTGAAAGCAAAATCGCCAAATCTAAATGGTAAGAATTAGAAGGAATATTGTCACAAATTTGGCGCCGCCGGCGTAAAACGGCGCGCAGGAGCTTCGCCCGACTCCTGTGACAAGTGGGCAAGGGCTGTCGTGACCGGGGCGGCCTACGCGCCACAGGTTGGTCACAGTGACACAGATAAGACGGCATTCTGGAACCTACTTGAAGGTGTGCTGCGTGAAATAGTTGAGATAGTATTAGGTGGCCTACTGAACGGTCATGTTGGTGAGAGGTGCAAAGAGTTTGAGCTTATTCATGGTGGGTACGGATACGGCAAGTGCAACGAGGAAGGCGAAAATATCCTTAATACGTGTGCGCTTGGCGATCTTGCCATCGTGAATACGTTCTTTATAAAAAGAAGCTGGAGCATCTCATCACCTACCTACAAGAGCTACCCAAATCGATTTCATACTAACCAGAAGACGCCGTATCGGCAAAGTGGCCAACTGCAAAGTTATTTCAGAAGAGAGTCTTACTGCACAATACCGTCTCCTTGTCATGGTCTTTTGGGTCAAACCTACTGGCAAACCGCGGCCGACACCAAATTAGTTGGTGGCGGATAAATACGTTGACGCGGATACGGATGACTCCATCTAACATCGATGGGACGTCATTCAAACCGCCATCACCGGGCGGGAAAGGCCTTGCTTGGTGTGTCAAAAAAGAGGGGGGGGGGGGCACAGGTGTGATAGGGAGACTTGGTGGAATGACAAAGTCCAGAGGGAGTTAAGGGTAAAGAAAGACTTCTTTAAAGCGTGGCAAGCGTCCGGAACTCCTGAAGATCGCGACGCATATAGGGTTGCAAAACGGGCTAGCAGGAAAGCTGTTGCCAGAGCTAGGCGAGACTACTTGCAACCTTTATACGAAAAGTTAGAATCGTCTGAGAGGCAAAAGCTCGTCTACAAACTGGTTCACTCAAGGGGGTTGGCGACGAAGGACATTTCCAAATGTCACTGTGTTAAAGATCCCCAAGACAAACTCTTATGCGAAGATCTCGCGGTGAAGGAGAGATGGCGCTCTTATTTTCACGAGTTGCTAAATAAGCAACACAACAAGGTGAAACACCGGACCTCCCTCCAAACCAGGGACTAGTGCCACACATCACTCTTCCACTCATCAGACGAGGTCCGCCTAGCTCTTCGTGACATGAGGCTGTCGGTGGAGTTCCAATAGAGGCCTGGAAAGCGTTGGGCCTGCGTGGTGTGGACCTAACTGACCTTTTTAACCGTATTCTCTTCGGTGGCAAGATCCCTGACCAATGGAGGTTAAGTACCATTACTCCAGTATTTAAGGGAAAGGGTCGGTGCAAGAGTGCAAGAGTTGCCGCGGCATAAAATCACGTCCCTCACCATGTACTCTGTCTTCGAGAGTGTACATGGGGTGACTGGTGTCACTTGTGATCCCAGAATTCCGGTCAGGCTAAGGGACAGGTCTATAAAATCATCATTAGACCTATCCTTCTGCACGACACTGAGGCGTGGAGGGGTTTTTTTAAAATAGATAGAGTGATTCAAGAGGAAGGTTTTTATGCCCATGCGAAGCCGGGGCGGGTCGCTAGTAAAAAAATAATTTCGAAATTTCGAAACTAAAGTTGCTAATTTCGAAATTACGTGGCATGCAAATATTGCCCGAAATTTCGAAATTACGAAGTTTCGAAATTTCGAAATGCATGCCCTAATGGCGACCCTGCCAGACAGCTTGCGGGTGAAATGATAATGGGTAAAAGTATAACCCTCTGTTACGGTTGTTCTTGCACCGATCAACCAGAACCAAGGCGTTTTTGAATATGGCGGTCATTATTCCCGTGATTTGAACAAGATCGATTCAATCAGATTCAAGTTCTAAGCCAATTTACATAAAGCACTTTTTTATTAAATTAGGTATTCGATCCGTTTGATCTGCCCTTCCTAAAGTGATGGACACTCCTCTTTATTAGGACAAATCTAATTTGGAAGATGCGAAGGAACCCAACCTAATTTGGTTACGAGGTGGGAACATTGATATTGATTTAGTAAAACTAGTAGATATGCAACTTATGTGTAACTGTTGTTAACGTACTTTAATGACATTTGTGACTGCCTCCGTGGTCCAGTAGTTAAGGCGTTTACATGTAGACCCAGGGGTCGTGGGTTTGACTCCCACGGAAGCCATACTTTGTTTAGTTGTTTCCAGTTTGGTTAGGACATCGCAGGCGTGAATCACCTGACTGTCTGATAATAAAGATGATTCCGTGCTTCGGAAGGCACGTTAAGCCGTTGGACCCGGCTGTGATATGGTAGTCGTTAAAGGAACCACGCCAGAGGCCGAGAGGCGATTGCGAAGAACTCTGACAGGGTGTGCATGGTCGATTGACCGTGTCACCTACACGAAATGGTGACGAATAAATAGTTTTTGGAAGATGTCAAGAGAGCCGTGCAAGATGGGGTTTCTTTGATAGCAGCGTGTGTGAGTGTGACTGCGGCGCGGTGCAGGCAATTTTAGTTTTAATCTACGGGCTATAGTACTCATACCACGGGCGAGCGAAACCGCGGGGATCAGCTAGTAATACACTATTTCCTGAGATGAGTCAATATCATCATAAACAAATGAGCTATGCTCTTGTCGGTGGAGTTCCTTCCATTTTTGTCTATCTTTAGCAAGTTCCTTTATTTCTTGACTAGCTGTTCCCCGCGGCTTCGCCCCGCGTGGGACTCGGTTACATCGCGCCCAAAAGTAGCCTATGTTTGACCTCAGGTCGTTAACTACATCCCTACCAAATTTCATCACAATCGGTCCGGTGACAGACAGACAGACAGACTTTCGCATTTATAATATTAGTATGGATACGACACGACTAGACTATAGACTCAGCGTTCTATATTTAACTAGTCTGTAGATACTGTAGGTACTATGGTACCCCGGTCCACCCTTAGCATCCGGACCGGATACGGCCGCCCCCGGATATTGTCGTGGTGATGGCCGCTTGACCCGGCCAATGACCGGGTTGTTTGATGGCATGTTTTTATCTTGTCATTGTACATGTAAAGTTATCAGTCAAACGACCTTTTACACCTTAGTGGCATTTTTATTGAAATAAAATTGTATTTTTGTAACATTGTAATTCGGTCAATGGACCCATGTACATACAAGTATGTATAGGTCAGTAATATATATGTAAGTACCTAGCAGTATATAATAAACTAGCTGATGCCCGCGGCTCCGCCCGCACGAGATTCGCTTATATAGAGTGCAAACGTAGCCTACAGTTGACCTCTGGTCCTAAACTATATCCATACCAATTTGTACTAATTTTCATCTTCGTTCCTGTACAATCTAATGATGTATTTATGTAATTAGTGCAAAAAGTGTTTATTCACTCATTCATACCAAATGAGAGTCTGGAGTTTTTATAAGTCTGTGCTCTGAAAGTCACAATAGCAATATACCTGTCATATGTCATTGTATACAACTTTTTAAACTATCAATCAAGGGCCTGTGGTCGGCGCGTCACATTTGTCACAATTTGTCATCTGTGCTCGGCATTTGTCAATGTGACATGTATGTAGGTTAGAATTTTGAATATATGCATTTTCGTTGCTCATAGCCAAAGAAGTTCGAATCGCGCTGTCTATGTGACGCAATTTTTTTTTTTAATCTATGCTCATAGCACTATTATATAGTATTCCGTGCTCCTCACAACATACTCGTAGTATAAAACAAAGTCGCTTTCTCTGTCCCTATATCCCTTTGTATGCTTAAATCTTTTAAACTAACGCAACGGATTTTGATGCGGTATTTTTACTGGATAGAGTGATTCAAAGAGGAAGGTTTTAATGCCCATGCGAAGCCGGGGCGGGTCGCTATTCTATACTAATATAATAAAGCTGAAGAGTTTGTTTGTTTGTTTGAACGCTTATAACTTGAAAACTACTGGTCGGATTTGCAAAATTCTCTTTGTATATGAAAGCCTGATTCTTGGGGAAGGTTATAGGCAAACACATTAATGGCGAGTGAAACCGCGGAGAACAGCTAGTAGCTTCATAAATGTACAATCGGGGCAGATAAAGGCCCTCAAACAAACCAAATCAAATTTATTAGCAGTAAGTACTTTTTGTAAAACGGCGGACTTAACCGCTAGAAGCATTGTTTAACAATCAACCTACTTAATTTTATTTCCCTTAATTTATATTTTTCTATACTTGACATAACAGATTATACTTAGTTTCTGTATGATACTGTTCCTGTAATGTTATAATGACTAACACACCTATTTGATAAATTTTGTATGCCTTATGGCGGAACATAGCGAAACCCGCTTTTGTATACCGTCTATTTGTTTTGTACTACCCATGTTCACGAAATAAATAAATTTGAAAAACCTTTGTTTAAAAAGTTTGTACGGAAGAACCCTAAAAATTAAGTCCTCGAGTTGGCTCAGCTGGCTCCAATGAATTACAAAAAGAATTCAGTCTAGACTAGACTCAAGAAAAGCGGATGTAATTGTCCTCGATGTAATTGTTTGTAAAATTCAAAATCTTATTCAACAGTAGATAGTTGAATTCAAATTCATTTATTACTTGCAAACATGTTGTACAAGGTTTTACAAATCACTATTAGAAACAAACATGCCTAACCGTTACGGCATCCATACTTCCATACTAGTCCATACTAATATTATAAATGCGAAAGTCTGTCTGTCTATCTGTCTGTCTGTCTGTCTGTCACCTCTTCACAGCTAAACTGCTGGACCGATTGTGATGAAATTTGGTAGGGATGTAGGTAACGACCTGAGGTCAAACATAGGCTACTTTTGGGCGCGATATAACCGAGTCCCACGCGGGGCGAAGCTGCGGGGAACAGCTAGTACAAGTATAAGTTCTTGATCGCGTCGTTACATCTTAAAATCAATGTCAAGCAATTTCAAATTTTGAATCTATAAAAAAGTCATGAATATTATAATAACATTTATGAGTTAATATATTCTTCAAATGTCTCCTGAATTGATGCACATAGCTTCACTCGCGTGCATTATTTGGCGATAATAATTAGCCTGTATTATCCAAGGGTGTTTAATGACGACCTCCGTGGCGTAACGGTTAACATGCCTGCCCGCTACTTAGGAGGTATCAATTTCGATCCCCGGGCGGGTCAAGATGATGAAAATTATTTTTTCTAATTGGCTGGTGGGCCTTGGATGTTTAGTTACATATGTATTTGTTATAAAATATAGTATCACTAAGTAAGTATCCCATAACACAAGTCTTGAACTTACTTTGGGGCTAACTGACGCTTCGGAACTATATTGGTCACGAACGTCAATAAAATTACAAGTTGACAGAAAACCTAATAATAATACAAAGGTTTCGACTATTGTGACAAGAAACCCTAAAACCCAACCCTGGATTTCATTGTGATAATTTTCTCTTCATAAAAATGCTAAATATTTTTTCTTTGCATAAAAACATGCAATTTTCCTACAGTTGACAACCCTGTGTTCAATATTAATGATCAATATTAAAACAATTTGTCTGCAAAGCATAATAGATTAACAATGAATAATGAACCGTATCCAAAAACAATAAGATCGAAAGTCACTCTGGCGAATATGTTACAAGGCGTAAAGATTAAAATCACGCCTTAAGCAAGACTTACGGTGCAATTTTGCGCTTTAATGATATTGAAATAAGGTCAATTTTCATAATTGGATAATTTGATACATAATGTGTTTAGACTTTAGACAAATTGAGTTTTAAACAGATTAGGCAGGAATTCATTAGCGCGGGAATAAGATCATTAATTATTGACGTTGCATTTTGATCTTTAAAGAAGAGTCGGTAAGGATGAATTTGGTTTGAGACAATTTTAATGAAAGTGTCCGAAATTAAGTGTTATTATTATAAGAAACATTGTCTTGAATTGATTTCAATTGTTATAAAAATACAAATTTACTTGTACACAACAGATTTATATGTATAAATACGTTGACAAACAAGTTATTGCGATAAATTAATATGTATCTATTTTTCCTGAAGGTTAACTGGTAGAGAATGCTTAATTGCTTAACTTAAACATTTATTTAATCATTGTCATTCTTCTTTCTATACCAATATTATAACTGAGAAAGTCTGTATATCTATCTGTTACGCTTTCGCGGCTAAACCACAGGACAGATTTTGATGAAATTTGGTATAGACAAAGTTAAGGGCCGGGGTCAAATATAGGATACTTTTGGGCGCGGTATAATCCTGTCCCAGGCGGGGGAACCCACGGGCAACAGCTAGTTCTCTATTCGCGGTACAGCAATGGGCTTTGCCTAAGGAAAATAATCTGATTTGTTTCGTGCTAACATCAACTTACTTCAATTTAGTGATAATGCAAGTCAAAAGATAAGCAAAGTTTTGGACAGACAGCACACTGGCACAGAATATTATAATAATACTGGCAAATATCTTCTGAATTGTACATTGTATGTTTTCTCTGCTTTGGCACTTTTATTCAGCTTGAAAATAATTTATTTTAACACCTTAAAAAGAAGCAAGTACTTAGTTTACTTGATCTATTAGACACACAGAATGTAGAAATATTAACAAGAAGTGGCATAGCGCACGAAAAACGTGTCACTAGTTTGGCTTGCAAGCCAACGTTTCACACAGAAACAATGGGCAAGCAATTTGATTGCGTCATTTAATGCCAATGTTATTGGTCGATAATGGTGGCTTTGTTCTAAACTACGTAACACATTTCTAATAAGGTGTGGTGGGGTTTACATGAATTAATTGAAGATAAGAAGAAAGAATACGCTGCCACACTGATTCTGAAACTAAATCCGCGTCAAAACATTTCTATTCGGATAATTTCTCTGTTCTGTGATTAGACACATAGCTATGTACTACCCTACAAGCAGGAGTGACGTCAACAGGGATGTAATGAATGGTAAGGAGTGACAAATGGCTTCCGCGGTCTATTAATCTTGCAAGCCGAACGAACGGGACTTAAAAATATGTCGATGTTAACGTAAATTGCAGAAGGAAGTTACTACAGAAGGAATACCAATAAAGAAAGCCTTCTATATGGTAGTTTATACATCCGAGCGTGTTTCCCAGTTTAAACAGATTACGCTTCAGTGCCCAAGACACGCTTCGATCACGGTCACAGATTTGAGGTTACTGGTTATTACAAATCAATGAAGCGACTGCCGTCTGACCTCCGTTACCCTTTTTACAGGGAAACCAGACCAATAGCATCATAATCCAAATGTGTAAATCAATAAAATTGACAAATTCCTCAGGCTGCCTAAAGGCATCTGACATAACTCTTCTAGCGATAACAGCCAGGACGTGGCCGGGAGTGCTATTTATTAAATGTATGACCTAAAAAAACCGGTGAGTCAAATGATTATCGTTCGAGTTCGAGCTCACCGGTATGTCGCATGAAAATCATTCGAAAATGAACGATAATCATTCGACTCACCGATTTTGCTGTCATACATTTCAAAAATAGCATTCCAGGACCATCCGAAGTACAGAGGATTTCTAGATATAAATGCCACCACCAGTGGCTTATAGATCGCAGCTCTATAAAAGTCTGTTACTCTTCACACCTAAACTACTAGACCGATTTTCACGAAATTTTGATGAAATTTATAAAATGAGGGTATGAAACGAATAATTATACCTATACGGGGCCTACTATACCTTTGATTAGATCTAAATGCTATAATTTCATAAAACATATTAAAAAACCAGCTCATTAAAGATTTCATTAAGAGGAATCGTAAATCTTCATTAGAGGATGGAAAGCACCCCATGGGGTAGGTCTCGGGGTCTTTCTGTAATGGTCCAATTTATAGGTTAGGGGAGGTTTGATGAGTAAGAAAATGCTGATTGGTTAAATAAATAACACCCTAAAATCGGTATATCGAAATATAGAAACTTCAACCTGCGGCTTCGCTCGCGTTAATACCACGGGAACAGTAAGTCCTCGAATTACCTGTAACAAAAAAAAAGTATTATTACTTTTTAAATATTTTTTGCTTAATTTCACCTGTTCCAGTTTTTGTCTAATTTTTCTAGCGTTAATATTGGCATTGGCACTTATTCACCAATTATATCATTGTTATAGTAACAATTAAATTGATAAATAGAAAAAATCACACAAATTGAGCTAATCCCAAGTAAGTTCGAGACTTGACTTGTTAAGGATACGTAATTCTACTAATCTTATATTAAACTAGCAACCCGCCTTGGCTTCGCATGGGCATAAAAAACTTCCTCTTGAATCACTCTATCTATTAAAAAAACCGCATCAAAATCCGTTGCTTAGTTTTAAAGATTTAAGCATACATAGGGTCAGAGAATGCGACTTTGTTTTATACTATGTAGTGATAGTGATACATAGATTAGCCTCGCAGACCAGAGTGAGTCGGAAAAGTATAATTTTCCATCTTAACCTGATAAATAAAGTAGGTGATCGGTCAGAAAATCGTTTTCAAGATGATGGTCTACTTTCGATCTGACAGGGTTTTTCCTAACATAGTGATATTTTGACGTGACAACGTCTTATAAATTGGTTTGCCGGGTGACACTTCAAGAAACTGCGTTACGCTCCGCTCACAATGAGAGCGAGTGAGAGGCACGCGTCCCTTCCACTCGGGCATGGTCTTGGTCATGGGCACTTCGGGCACTCAAAGTTATTGTCACGTAAAACTTTCGCCCGTATACCGACTTTACAGGCAACCAATTTTTTTTTATTAATATGAATAAAACGCACAACTGTACTTTACATTATTAATATAATAGTACACTTGTTCCCATTCCCCATCTTTTAAATGTTAGGGTTGTCACTTGTCGCTAAGACCACATCACTTTATGGTTGAACTTTTTTGTATTTTAATATATTAATTCGTAATTTTTATTCAAATCTACGAGTTTTTTTTTATATATTCAATGTCCAGCGATTGATCACGATCCCACCTGATGGTAAGTGCTTATGTGGTCTAAGATAGAGCTCGCTGGTT
Organism: Apomyelois bistriatella; assembly: GCA_947044815.1. Lineage (NCBI taxonomy): Eukaryota > Metazoa > Arthropoda > Insecta > Lepidoptera > Pyralidae > Apomyelois > Apomyelois bistriatella. The sequence continues at coordinate 564,959 of OX345715.1, read as the reverse complement.
CATGAATAGCCTGTTCACACGGGTCTTAAAAGACCCGGATTATAAGTGTCCGGAGATATGTCAGCCGGTAAAGAATTCCACTCCTCCGCCGTACGCAGTATAAACGAAGTTTACAAAAATACTGCCTCCGTGGTCCAGTGGTTAAGGCGTTTGCCTGTAGACCAGTGGGTTCGAATAATTAATAAGCATAATTTCTTATGTTTTCGCGATTGTTACACATTAAATTAAACTATTTTATACGGTTTTCTATCGCGTTTATTGCTTACTTATTTATACCTAAGTAAGCAATAAACGCGATAGAAAATCGTATAAAATAGTTTAATTTAAGCATAATTTGTTAAGTTGTTTCCAGTTTGGCTAGGACAATGCAGGCATGAATCACCTGATTGTCTGATATAAAGATGATTCCGTGCTTCGTTGAAACTCACTTTCGCATTTATAACATTAGTTAGGACTAGGATTTTATATAATGTACTTATTTCCAACACGTCTACGCTTTTAGGGTTTTAATGGATAAGGTTAAATCCACGTTCTAAAAATTGTTTTTTTTTATAAATAAAGAAATTTACTTATTTATTGTCGACAACCCTAGTACTTTATTTCAGCCCCGTAACACTAGGGCCTGCTATAACACTGCACACTTACCCTCATTACATCTTCCCTAAATGTCGGTCAAGTGCACGAATCAATAGTGGATGGGTGTGCGATTCTTTGTTATTAAATTTCGGCATGAGTGTAATTTCTAAATGAATAAACTAGTGGTTCTGTGAACAGTAGACCTCGCGAACCTCATCCGTTAACCCCCTTTTCGTTTTTTTTATTACTCTAAATAGAGTATATATAGGTATTTCTTATTCTGATAATTTTTTCCCTCGTATATTCTCAAAAGGATTTTTTCTATATTTTTTTATTTTGCCATATAAAAATAAAAATAAATGACCGAAAACGAATTCAAAGCGCAAAGTTGTAAAAGAACAAGTACCATGCGGCCAGTGGTATAAGCAATATAACAAATAGCAAACTTCCCCCATTTTTGCCCCCATTTTCCTTCCAATCAAAAAACGCTTTCGACAAAAAATTGCAAATAAATCAAGGAACACGTGTACCAAGTTTCATTAAGATCCGTTCGTAAACAACGTCACAGAAAACTTTCCCCCTTTTTTCCCCCCTTTTCCCTCCAATCAAAAAAAACTCGACAAAAAATTGCAAATAAATCAAGGAACACGTGTACCAAGTTTCAGAAATGCGACCTCTAGCCCGGAACAAACAGACAGACAGACAGACATCCGGACAAAAGCAAAATTTGCCAGTCTCGAAATGGAGACTCTCGCTCGCTTCGCTCGCTCGGTCAATTATATAAATAAAAAATAAAAAAATTAAATAAAGAAGAAATCCAGACACATTATGTCTTTAGTGGTGAGGGTCGGTTTATTTCTCTCCCTACATATATTTGCAGACATTAAGTATTTTCCAGAGCTTATTCACAGCTCAACCGATTTTCATTGAACATATTATTTTGTATTGCGCACGAAGTCGCGGGCTACAGCTAGTATCTAATAATTTGTCATTGACACGAAAAGAAGAAGAAAATCATCGAATTTAATTGGTAATTTCATCAACTTGAAAAATCGCAACTGATTTGAAAGCAAATACAAAAGTCACTACATTTAATCTATATGTACCTATATGCGGACATTAAGGATTCAATAACGCGAGCCAATTACCCCCGAGCCTCCCCCGAGCACGTGTTCGTTAACGAGAATCGAACCCGGGACTACGCCTTGGGGTGACTGAGCTGTAGGGGACTCTGAGACACAATATATTGAAGTGACCAACAGTAAATTTAAAATTTATGGCAATACTATATTTTTCTAGCTGTTAACAAAAAATCGACATAACCAGTTAAATCTTGAACTGATTTCACAATTTGTTCCGCTGATTTCAGTAAACCGTTCAACCTGTAACTGCATTATCATCAAACCGGCAAAACAGACATTTCAATAACCGGTTATGAATACTTAATGCGCCGCGGATGCGATCGGGTTATCTAGTGCTGGGATTTCTTGCGATGCGAATATCGATAGTTTATATTTTTATTTACTTATGACCTGTTTCCTGTGATTTTATCTACCCGTGGTGTTTATGTACTATAGCCTATCAAAGTCTACCTTCAAAAGTCAAGCTATCACACACAGGAAAAATTTTGAAATCAACTTTATCAAATCGAATGATAATAAAGCGGCAAGTCTGAAAGTACCGGCGCAATGTCGCAGTAAAAAGTATGAATACAAATGGTCTCACAACCAAGGATGTTAAAATGGAGACAAACAGACACTACCCTTTGAAGCTTAGACTGCCCTTTACAAAAACTTTCCACACATTAAATGTGAGTTTTTACGTGCAACGCACTCTAGTGAGTAAACGTCTATTGGTGGGGAAGAAGTTTCAAATCAAAAGTACATGTATCGATATCGATCCGAAAGCAACTATCGACATCGACATCCAGCCACGGCAATCACTACCAACCCTTGTATTGCCGCCGTTGCATTCTATCAACGTTTATTGACGAGGACGGTGACAGATGCTGACAATTTCGGGCGTGATCGACAAAAAGTTAATTCCATTTTTGCGTTCGAATATTCCAAATATTCCTATAATGTATGTTCGGGTGGAGAATTAAGTTGTCGTCTTAATTCGACAGTTCGAGCTCGATCGCACGTAAATGCCGCGAAATAATTTGGCGGCGTGTTCACAGTTTTTTTTTAGTTTTGTCTTGGCTGTATAATCTGTCAACATTGTTGTACTGAACAAGATCTGATGTTTTACCCAAAGAGAATAATAATTACTACGTTTTACAATAATTTATGCAAATAGGTTATTTTGAATTTGAGTCGAAAGTCATGTTTTAAGTTTGACTAGTGAACCTGCGGTAGCGTAGCGATCTGTTTTGGTACCATACTCAAATGCAAACTACTTATTTATCTCGCATGGACATTAAATCCCATCTCTCCTTTTAATGTAATTTCCTGACAGTCAGACATAGAAATAGGAAATCGATAAAGAATGAAATACTCAACATTTTTTCTCTCTGTATTATCTTGTATGGTAATTGTTTTAGTACAACAGACCAACTTAATAATACTAGACGGCAAACTGCCGAGGATACAAACTATGAAACATATAATATACATATACACATATCTTAAAAGAACGAACTATAGATAAAACCGCACAAACCGCACTTTATTAGACGCGGCAACCCTGGCTGAATGGTTTTTATGTCTGTGCCTAGTTTACGGCAGCAAAACATATATTTACATTGAAGTAAACAGCAAGAGGTGCGTCTTTAAAGTTTTTGACGTAACTGAAAGCCGTGACTATCATAATCCAAATTGGCAAGTTTCTACCAGGCAGATCTATTCTAATGTATGGCCAATAATGACCATGGCATGGCGAGAGGGTCGGTCTAGCAAGTTGCCAGGTTTGCCCCTAGATCGTGTTCCTGCCTTACAGCTAACCATTTCCAGGTTTTTCCAGATTATCCGGTTCATGTCTTCTTGGTAGGGCGCCGGGGCTCCTAAGTAATCTTTTAACTAAGAATTGTACAAATCATTTTTTATCCGATAATTTTTTCCCAGTTACATCCACAGTTTATACATCAGCGCCGCTTGTATGATCATCATGGCCCTAAATTTGGCCGCACTGGTTATTACAATGCAGCGACTGCCGTCTGGCCTCCGTAAACTTTTTTACTGAAAAACCAGACCAATAGGAACATGTGGCAGTCGTTAAATCAGATGCGTTCATGTAGCTTGAAAAACAGGACACCAGTGTTGGCCACGAAGACAAACGATAAGAAATTGTCTGCTCTATACAAAACGTTTAACTCAATGTTAGTAACATAAAATGGCCAGTTTATTTATTTTGGCGACCCGAACAGATATAGCAGATATAGCGATGACACCGTGTATTTGTTCTGATCGGAATATACTGTTAGTGTACTGAGATACAGATAATATAACCGTTTGAGCGTGTAGACAGAGCAAAAATGTTCAACGAAATATTTCCTATGAGTTTATTCGGGTTCTTGTAAGTCCGACCATTTATAATCCGACCGCGGCGAAGACGAATAATAAAAAATCAGCCAAGTGCGAGTCGGACTCGCGGCCTGAGGGTTCCGTACTACCACACAATACTAAAAGACTTTCTAGGTTATATAAATTTAGACTTATTAAGGGTTTCTTTTAATTTGTATATAAAAATAAATATTCCTTATGTAAATTTTTTGACCGGGAGGCGGGGAAGACAAGAGCTGCCGCCTTTGCCCAGCAGTAAAACAATTAAGGCTAAAAAAATTGTTTTATTAAAAACGAGGTAAATTTTTATAATAATAATCTATCATTTGCAAATTGCTCAAGAACCGAAAAAATATCAACATCAAACATAACATCAAAGTACACAAGGGGGGAAAGACTAAGTGTGTTTTTAGCCGGGCGATGCCAAAACAGCACCGCATTAGGTACCAAGGGTTGCTGTGTTTGTTTTGGCGACACGTGCACTGCACAGTTCTATTTTTTGCAAGTGACAAAATATGTAAAGAATAACACAAATTTCTGAATTTTCTAATAAATATTAAGAAGATAGTTATCACCTGCAAAATCATGCTCATGGAATTTATAAAATAATTTATATTGATTTTATTTATTTATTGAGAGGAACCCTATACTTAATAATAATCAATAATCAATTTTTTTAATTAATATCCATATCCATACTAATATTATAAATGCGAAAGTCTGTCTGTCTGTCTGTCTGTCACCTCTTCACGGCCAAGCTGCTGGACCGATTGTGATGAAATTTGGTAGGGATGTAGTTAACGACCTGAGGTCAAACATAGGCTACTTTTGGGCGCGATATAACCGAGTCCCACGCGGGGCGAAGCCGCGGGGAACAGCTAGTTCTAAAATAAATGAAGCCTTAGCTATGCCTTATGATGAAGAACCGTCAACCAAGTCGTATGCGGTCTGCATACGACTTGGTTGACGAATGTCCAAAGGGACATGAGAAATCTCGGCCTGAACACTGACAACACTTTCGACCGATGTAAGTGGCGATGCATGATTGGGAAAGCCGACCCCGCGTATCGGGAAGTGGCGAGGACGACGACGAAGAAGCTACGCCTTATGCCTACCAGTGAAAATCTTACAGAAACCCTCTAAGAAGTCACCCGGTTTCGACTCGGATTGTAAATCCTGTGTACGACCGATTCCATTCCAACCATGGAAAAACTAACCACCACCTCCATAAATGGGAGATTAAGGGAAACACCACAGTGCGATTGCGCAGCACTCGACCAGATCTTGTTCCACGGAGTAAGCGAATACCCACTTCGCCCTTTTTCCCGGTGGAATTACACAATCTGATACCTGCCGCCACAAGCTGGCTAAGAAACCTGAATATAATAATTTTGGATACTAATGTCATACGCAGTGGCAGGACCCAAGCACTCATAATGTTTAATTAAAATCATCTTCTAATAATCATAACATCTTCTAAAGGTTTAGTTGTAAATTGTTACAAAATGGATTTTTACGAAACCGAATGCTCTCGATTTTAAGTAAAATTATATAAAAAAAGGAAGGGATCACAGATTCTCATTTAACTAAAAGGGTTAAGGGCACCAGAAATCTCTGTGTATAGAAATTGGCACCCAACGTGGAACGAATTTACAGCTTATTTGGATGTTACATAAAATCATTTTAATGATTTTAATATCCTTGAATTAGTTTACTTCGTTAATTATTGGCACTTTGCAAAGTGTTACTTAAGAACGGGAACCTCACGTAAATAAAATTGATATTCAATTAGAAGTTGAAGAATAAAAGAAACTTGACAAAAAAAAATTGTAAACCAATATTTATGAAATGAGTATGTGAAAAAACATTGCTCATCTCGTTTCGGGGCAAAATAAAACAAACAACAGAATGTCACACTAAAATATTCAAGCACCTTTGTATATTCAGCGTTGTGGCTCGACTCCTCCACTGGTTGGAGAACCTATTAAATATTAACCTGCGAAGTGATTTACCATTTTTACGACATCCCTCGAGTATAAGCCTTTCACAAAATAATTCTGATAAGGATAAATTGTTTGTGTATTTTATTAACAAAATACTAGTTGTGCCTCTCAGTTTCAATCGCTGCAGAATATAAGCTTACAGAAAAATTGTGCTATCAAAAGTAAATATATTTTTGGTAGCTCGGCAGGTTTTATAGATTAGCGCATCATATAAACAACCAAACTGCAGCTTGATGTTTAACTACTAACCTATTACCGTCCTCAGGTAAATATAGGTTATGATATGCGGAAAGATTATGTGAAATCTGTGTTGGAGGTAATAACCGAGATCTGCTGAGCGGCTAATTACAAAATTTGAGCACTGAAATGAAATAATATACACCTATGTAGTTGATTAACTCTTAGATCTTCTTTTCGTGTCGATAGTATCATATTTTGTCAGTCCAAAAAACAAATTACTTGAACAGCTGTCAGAGGCCACATACATTTAGAAACAGAGATATGTACTCGTACATAAAAGTATCAGAGGGTAGAAAGTTTACAATAAAACCCAACCACAACCTTAGAAATGTCGTTGAAACCGTCCCCTTCCGGCGAGGGTCGACAATCACTCCCACGGGACACCTGACGCAGGGGGGGGGGGGGGAGATCTCTGGTAGAAATGTCGGAAGATGACGTTTATATATCTAAACGTTTGTTTGTATTGGCTACAATGCAACCGGGATATTGCTAAAAAGTGTTTACACTACACATTTATTTTGACATTACGTCTCTTGAGTAACCTAAAATAAAGGTTTGCTCCGCGAGTTGAACCGCTCTTGTATTTTCTATTGGTATCAAAAATATTTTAGCATATGATTGATATTTAAGAAACTTTAGTATTTGATGTGTTAAATTACAATAAGAAAAACCGCGAGGCAACCAGTGTCCATATGGTATTATGTACACGTAATACATTTGAGGCAAGAATTGCATTTTACTTTTTACTAGCCGTTGTGACTGCTTCCACTTACGAGGGAATCGGTTTCATCCAATTATCCTATCGCATTAATAAAAAAAATTAACCCATGGCCTAATTTATCCCTGTTCCAAATTTAATTGAAATCAGTTCCAAGAAAATACGTCAAACGTTTGTATTTCGCAAAACGAGTATTACATATAGCCCAATTACAACACCAAACATTTTGTTATTTCGGTTAGCTTTGAACTTTTTCGTAACGTAACCTTTAAAGCTATTTGCGACAGGATTGAGGGGTCGACGAACTCGGTCATTTGGCAGTAGAGGGAGACACTTGTGCGACTGCGATTGTGTAATGGTGTGTTTAGTGGGAAAATAATGATGTTGATTTTTTCCCCTGTCGTCTGGACCCTCCATGTTAATATCCTTTAAAGTTATCAAACGATAAAATTTAGTTTATATTAGGGTAAAGGTGAAGTAGTAGGAAAATTCTGTGTAGCAGTTATGCTCCTTTGTGTTTTTTTATTATACCAAAATATTGTCTCAATACTGAGAAACGATACTGGAAATTTTAACTAGATTTTCTTAAACCTTATGTAGAATAAAAATTCGTGTTTCATAAATAATTCATCAAATAAATAAAAAATAAATTACAGTTACACGTTGGGCGCCAACAATGGGGCTACAGATTTGTGGCGCCCAACGCGGTACTGCCAATATTATAATATTTCATTTTGACAGCGGAGATCGCATCATTCGAATAACAAATATATTGTGAATAACTCTAATGCTGGCCGCTTTCAACCAGTCAGGAACATCGGACTATTTGAGGCTGAAATAATTAAAATATTTTTATATCTCTTGACACTGGTTTGGAAGAGATTTAAGAAATAAGCAAGATTTTCAATAACAAAGAATATGACTACAAGGGGGCCCGTAATCATTTGCTTTGCTACGGAAAATCCTGTGTTATAATTGTTGTAAACATGAATTTCGTAAATAAAGAATGTGTATACAAAATTTTAGGCCGCTTAGTTTTGAACTAATATTTGACCACAAAGTCACACAATAAGAAAGAAATACAATATCAATACAATGAACGAAAAACAACAGTTTTAATAGTCCAGTAAAGTTCCGTAAGTTCAGCGTAAAGAAAGGTCACCGCTCACAGGGGAACCATTGGCGAATGGCCCCACGGTGGGCGCCAATAATGCTAGGGAAGTTAACATATGCCAGAAAGCACTTTTAGCGGAAAGCTTACATTTACAAATGGGATTTAGAAACAACTGCAGTTTTCTAGCTAATTGCCTGTTTTGGATGGTATTTGATAGTGTTTTTGAGTTTATTCTTTATCATTTTGCTGTAAATTACTTTATACTGATTATATTCATCTTAAGTAACGAAGCAAAAATTTAAATCACATCAGAAATGAAAACAATTTGAAATAAAATAAAAAATATATATAATATTTTTAAGCACACAAAGTAATTTGGTAAGTACTTGTTGCCAAAATAGAGCAACTGCTCAAAAACTTTTGAGGAAAGAAGGCTATAGAACATACAACCGCTACAACTAAAATAAACTAACCACAAACACTACATCAGCCCGAGAATATACAACAAACGTTATTGTTCTTGTAACACAGTAACCCGCTCTCTGCTAGAAGCAGCATCAATCTAAGTAACGACCACCAACATTATGCCAAACTGGGTATATCTCCCAGCTAATAAATTTTAGATAAAGTAAAGCCTTACTCAGCATATTGAAGCGTAGACAGAGCGGTGAAAACCAGCAAATATTCTCATAGTTATGTCAGAACTACATGCAAAAAAAGAGATGGACGGATTGTGTCAAAGCACACATGAGCAGGAAAAGTGTTACGCAGGGAATGGCTAGCTAAGTGAAAGGAAATTACATACTTTGCCGACTCTATTTAAGAAATTCGGATAATGTAAAGGAAAAGAAGAAGCCAGTACATGCAATTTATACTATTTAATGCTTCTTTTTGTATCATAAGACATGTATGTATTTGTTGAGATTCAGCTCCAATGATCAAAGGACCTTTCAAGAACAAAATACGCCAAACAGTAGCGCTCTTTTTTTTATTTTTCGCGTCACTGCGTCTTCGTTTCAATGTTAGTATAACATAGTCTCATAGGTTCATAAACATGCATAACGCGCCAGCGAGACCTTTAGATAATGTATCGCCCCATTCGCTCCAGACCCAGGTGGGTTATCGGAGCGGTATTGCCAGTTGCCATCCAGATATTACAATGAAGCTTTATGAACTTCGGTGATGTGCAGCTGTTACAGAACTGTGTATTATAAACATTTCTGAAGTTATTTTTGTGAGTCTTCTTTATATTGAAGTATTTTTCATAAACGTGTAAGAAAAAATATATGCTTAAACAAATATATGAAACGACGCAAATTGGCACAACTTTTTGAAAACTTGTTTAATACAAACAACGCAATTATGCCACACATACATGACAAATTGACAATTCTATTTTAAGAAGCCGTCTAAAACGCCCAAACATCTTGTTGTCAGCGAAAAGACAAATCACCGAAAACCTGTGTCATTCCTTTTTACCTAATTTCAAAAAGCTGTAAGCACATGTACGACAGACGCCCCCCACAAACAACCACGACATTAAGCGAACACAATGACAGGCGGATCGCATTTTTCCTTATTTCCATTAGAGTCGGTATTGATCGCGCCGAAACAACTCGACTTATGGAAGTTTTTGGATTGTGATTACTTTAATGGAATTCCACTAGGAATGGTATTTTCTTTCATTGCTTTGATATTTGTTATTTATGACATCTATAAATCCAATAAATAGACGTGATTTCTAGGTTAAATCAAATCATTTCTTTCGCTTAAGTGAACAACCTATGTGAAAGTGAAAACGATTTAGGGTACATTTCATCACCGAAAAAAGTACTGTCCTCGTATGTTTTAGGCAAGCGAAACTGCGGGCAATATCTTGTACATCTCGTAAACTGATTAGTCTTCTGTATGTACCATAGATAATTTGTGCACCAAGACACAAGAGCCATCCGCGGCAGCTCAGTAAGGACTTTCTTATATTTTTTAGTCTTTTGCTATACAACTTCCAAATAATGGAATTAAAGACGGAAAGCAATCACCGCAACTAATAGATGTATGCGACACCAGGATTGTCACGCGCGCCTTGCCAACGTCTAAATGAATGTATGTGCAGCATCATTCTCATAAGTAAGAAAGTATCCTATATAATGACAAACAATTGACATTGCAAGTAAAAGCCAATAGAAGTTAGACACTAAATATGTCACTCTGTCTCTCGGGTCTTTCGCTCGGGTCGGATTACAAGCAAAAAACTTGGCCATTTAAAACTTATTTAAGCTATCCAGATCCCGATTTTAGATAAGAATTAAAACTAGAAAGATAGGAAACTTTTTGATTTTTTAAGTCACACGTCGGGCGCCAACTAACAACTTTTGTTTTGATTGTAATGTGACTTGATATTAAACAACTTACTTATAAAATACAGGTACTGTGTAAAACACGTTTTGTAGTAATTTCTCTTTGTAATTTTTTATATTTGTTCTTATCGAGTGGTTACATATCTTCTGAATGAGCTCAAGCCTAGTAATGGTGGTGACCAATCAGTCACAGTCATAGCCACGGTCCTGTTGAGATTCTTGACATAAAAATTACTGAACATTTATTAAAATTAAGTTTATGTTTAGTAATTTTAGTTATATTTTCCATTTAAATTAATATTTTTGTATTCCTTTGGCCATTATATAGCACTGTATAAACTGTTACATGTCATTAACATATGTCTGCTGAAAATAAATGTAATAATATGCCATTCTAAAGTTAGAAGGGGGATGATTTAGATACACAATGTATCTAAATCATCCCCCAAGGTATTGTGTACCTATTTCAGAGTGTTTTAATTGTATCACAATGTTGTCTACCTTTCTTCGGTCCCATTTCATTAGCGAGATGTGGCGGCTGCGGTTGCACGGCAGCGACATTCAAATTACAACGAGAATTGAAGTAGTTTTGCGTGTCTTTAAAATGTAACCTTTCAAAGATATTTGTTGTTCTAGCTGGTTGATGCGTACAGAGCAATATCATTTCGCTTAAAATTTCCACTAGTCCCCAATGTATGAAAATTTCTACAATACGCGCTACATTGAAGGCGTTCTAGCTCGCGTAGTAAACTTTAAAAGCGTCATAAAAACTAACAGCCGTGAAATGACGCTAGTAGCTTTAGTTATAAAGCCACAGAACGTACAGGGTCAAATGACCTAGCAACCACGCTTTAAAATATTTAAAAAAAATGTATATTCTCAATTTCTTATCATTAGTTATTTCATAAAAAATTTGATATTCATCCGGCAGTTATCTACTGTCAGTAAATAATATACACATATAAGATATAGAGGTAACCTAATCGAATCTAAGTATGAACACAAAATATATAATAGTACTTGGTATAGGTCTGCATGTAATGGTTGATTCTTCTATTCATTATGGAATTTACCTGAAACAAAAATAAAAGTACATTTAGGTTATAAGCTTACAAAGTTGTTACAGTTACAAAGATTACGACGTAGCACACAAACAAATCAAGTTTAAAAAATGCTCAAAATTAACATAGATAAGAAATAACAGTAACTTCACAACGGTTAACGTGTTAAAATCCCATTATAATGATTGCGGGACCATTTCACATGGAAATGGGGGCGCTCTCGAGCCTCGTATGAATAATTTATAAGGCGTCCGTACGCGACCGCGGCCGGCGCGCGACTGGTTGGCGCCGAGCCAATATTCAGCGCTAGACAAGGTTTTTTGACGTTTGCGGGTAGTATGATGCTGATTTTAGAATTATCTTTTATCAAGTTCGTTTATTCACTATTTGATAACATAAACCTAGTCAAGTTAAACTATTATTTTGTAAATGCGAAAAATCAAAGCTGCCGTAAAGAAGATTGGCATTCTGGGGGCACAAGTGACTCAAGTAACTCCATAGATTTAAAAAAAAATTGCTTTACGTCAAACCGCGCGCGATTTTCTATTTCTATGAGTGATTCTTTGACTTTGACTATGCTGAATTTATACGTTCGCAGCACAGACTTAAAAGATACGTCGTTGAATTAGCAGTGAAGCTCGAAAATATCAGTCTATATATGAGTATCGCGGTGATGCGTAATAGCGAGCGATTAGCACGAGCGTCAAAAGTTGGTTTATTTGTCGTAAGCCGTATACGAAACTGCCATAGTTAGATAGATAGATAGATATACTCTTTATTGTACCATTATCATACAAATTATACATGTTGAATACAAATACAAACAATGTGTACAAAGGCGGACTTATCGCTGATGCAATTTCTTCCAGCCAACCTTAGGGTGGATAGGAACAACGTGGAAAAAAATGCGGTAGGCGGTACCAAAACAAATATGAAATAAATAATATAATAAACTATGAATGAAAAAAAAAAAAAAAACATACACGAATCATACACAAATACATATACATACATACATATACATACATACATATACATACATACATATACATACATACATATACATACATACATACACATAAATATTTATATAAAAAAATTTACCAGTATAATATAGAACCTAGTGAATGAAAATACTACTATCAATGACCAGCTTCCACTAATGAGAGATAATGATTTTTTACCTGATTTTTAAAGGATGATATTGTCTGAGCCTTACAAATTTCAACAGGCAGTGCATTCCACAAACGAACAGCCTGAACGGTAAAGGAATTGGAATAGAACTGGGTAACAAGTGCAGGGGTAACGAGACGGAGGGAGACAGTACTACGCAACTCACGACTATTAACCTCACCGAAAAACCTGAAACGTTCTCTGAGGTAACCAGGAGAAAAAGGAATAAATAGGATTGTATATAAAAGCGAGAGAATATGTAAATTACGACGATATCTAATGGGGAGCCACTTGAGTTGAGAGCGAAAAGAGGAAACGTGATCATATTTACGTAAACCGAATATAAATCTGATACAGAAGTTTTGAAGACGCTCAAGTTTATTTAGTTGCTCCTCTGTGAGGTCTAAATAGCAGGAGTCAGCATAGTCCAGAATAGGATGAAGCAAAGATTGTGCAAGCGTGATTTTGGTCTTGATCGGCAAAAAATTCCTTATTCTTCTCATAGCGCCAGCCGCAGCAAATACTTTCTTACTGACCTCGGCCAGCTGTGGCGCCCATGACATATTACAGTCAAGCATTAATCCCAAATTTTTAACCTTTTTACTATATATAATAGAGGTATTGTCGAAATCAAGAGAAGGGATAGATAGCCAATCGATTCTAGATACAAGACGAGAACTACCTAAAATAATAGCTTGTGTTTTAATGGGATTGACTATTAGTCCATAAGATTTACTCCATTCCGCAATTCGAGATAGGTCACTGTTAATATCGGATATGGCCACGGAAAGATTTTCTAACGACGAGTGACAGTAAATTTGTAGGTCGTCAGCATAAAGGTGATAGGAAGTGCGGATATGAAAAGTAATGGAGTTTATGAATAAAGCAAACAAGAGAGGAGATAGGACACCACCTTGAGGAACCCCACAGGACGTCGAGCACCACGAGGAGAGATTCTCCTCAATAAGTACCCGATGTTGCCGTCCATGCAGGTAAGAATGAAACCAATTAATGACTGATGGAGATATGTTCAGAGAGCAGAGGATTCCCAGGAGCACATCAAAATCGACTGTATTGAAAGCATTACTAAAATCTAAGAGACATAAAACCGTAAGCTCCGTTCTATCCATTGCGGAACGGATATCATCAGAAATTTTAACAAGGGCCGTTTGAGTGCTATGGCCTGCGCGGAAACCAGATTGAAAAGGGCTGAGAATGTTATTTTTGTTGAGAAAGGTATTGAGCTGGAGTTGAACTGCTCTTTCAAGAATTTTTGAAAGGAAAGGAAGGATGGAAATTGGTCGAAAGTCAGAGAAATTAGATGGATTTGCCTTTTTTGGTAAAGGGATAATGTGGGCACTTTTCCAGGCAGATGGATAGATACCTTGAGTCAAGGAATTATTCAGAATTAAGGTGAGAGGAGAAATAATGATGTCAAGTATAGGTAAGATCATTTTGCGACTAATATCATCTGTGCCTACAGCGTTGGAAGACAGGGAAAATACACTCTTCTGAACATCACATTCAGCAATTGGACTAAAACAGAAACTAGGATAATCGGGAGTGGGAATTGAAGAAAGGTGGTTTAAAGTCTGAACTTTATCGTTACCACCATAAGAAGAAGAAGAAGAAGCGAAATGCTTGTTGAGACAATTGATGTCTAAATTAGTGGGAATGTTGCGACTGTTTTTCCCGACTCCCATAGTTCTAAGGAACTTCCAGACTTTAGCTGGGTCTCCATTCTCGACGGACTTGTGAATGTGGCGGCGCTGTGCATCCCTAGTTTTCTGACTCCACTTGTGTAGTACGTCTGGAATTTTTGGAAGTCTGAGTTACGTAGACGTGTCACATTCAATGTCTTCGGACGCGTCGAAATCGCAACAAAATTAAGCACAAAAAATAAAAATATTGAACCATTTTCTTTACAAATTATTGTGATGGCACTATGACACGTAAGTAAATGACCTATGACCGCAAGCAGACACTATGAAAAAGTAAAAGTTTGTACATTTGCAGCTACCGCTCTTGAGCTCCTAAATCTATACAGATGGTCAGATAGGCGACGAGCCAAGCTGAGCATAAACTAGAGTTACGCTTGATACAGACTAATGTTTAGCGAATTGTTCAAATTTTCCATAGTTTAAAAAAAAATGCCTAGAGATCGCGCGTATTCTAAATTCTATGAGATTTCCTTTACGTATCACAATACGTACACACACGTATCACAACACATTTCATGACTTGAAAATTTGATTAGATTTAATTCTTGACTACATTCTGCACGCAACTTCGCTTGCGTGAATTCTACGAGAACAGTACATTTTTCTTATTTTGGCTGGTGTTGGAAGATGCCATAGAGCCGTGCTAGGTGGGTCTCTGTCAGCAGCCTGTGTGACAGCGGCGCGGTGCAGTCGATGGCTCACCTCCTGTCGTGCCCTAGCTGCCCTGTCTCCTGCACTATGGAGGACTTGAACGAGGCGAACGACCGGGCGGTGGAGGTGGCAAGTACTGGGCTAAGTCAATATAGAGACTCGAAAAGAAGCAGAATATTATTTTCAGAATTAAATGTATGTCTTACTAAGTAAAATAATGGTTTTATATATATCTCGCAATAGATGGCGCAGGACAGAGATCCTTAGTATCGTACACAAAGTTGTTTACGTTTTGTTAGTAACTGTTAATTTGTGGGCCACTGTACAAAGCTCGCGCGACAGTGGGCGGCCGCGTCGGTGTGGAAAGCAAGATTGGCGAAACTAGTATGTAGCGTCAGCAAAATGACAATAATGTCACTATTTATTTTAAGTCCGCCTTTATACCTTACCTAGTTTTAAATAAAACGGTCAATTACGAGTTGAACTCGCGTGAGAGGGTTCCGTACAATGCCAATGTCAGTTTTAAAATTCACTTACTACTACTATCGCTATCTAGTGGTATTTTAGTGAACTGTTTTTTCGTAAGTGAACGTTTTATATTAAACTAGCTATTGCCCGCGGCTCCGCCCGCGTGTAGGTCGCTTTTCGCGTAACCTGTGGAAACTACAACTATCCAGACCTATAGTTAAATCTATAGTATCCTATTCCCGTGCCAATTTTATAAAGCCATTACATTGCTACGATATCAAACTGAAAATATTAACATTCATACTATCACATCTTTGTCTCTAAAAGAATAGACGCAGCCTATTACAGGGTCATTTGGACCTAAAAGCTACTTCTAAAGTTATAGTGGGCGTGAAAAGTGGAGAAAATCTCAATAAAAAGTGATAAGTTAGAAAAATTAAACCTACGTATGTTCCGTCAAACAATATCTGAACTGACTTGCCGATTTGATTATTTTTTAAACCAAAGCCAAACCAAACCAACCAATCAATTCAAATAGCTCACAATACAACACGACCGATAAACAAACCAACCAATAGAACTAAATCAACAACCAAAATTTTTTAATTGCCGTAAGGAAAATTTACAATCTGCTATACCATATGCGAAAAAATAATTAAAATAAAGTCAGCGCCATCTATTGATATTTTATGTAACTAAATTATACGCCCACACACATTCAATGTGTTATTTTATTAAAATTTAATAGAGACTGCAGTGTGTTTTTCTCTTTATTGATATCGATAAAACGAAGTAGAAATTCTAGCTTTATCTAAATTAAATACGTTTATGTAAACCGCATTCAACACTGTTTAAAAGTTTTGAAGCAGTGCTAGAAGTAAACTTCAACTGACCATAACTTCTTTTTCCCTTAACCGATTTTGACGAAACAAAGTTTTGACAACGCTCCTAATTATATGTAATCCACCTGTGAAAACCGCGTTCAAATCTGTCGAGTAGTTTTGAAGTTATAACGTACCAGAGAGACAAAAATTCCAAAAATTTTTTTTTTTTTGTTTCTGTTACTCTTCTTTAATCGTTCCGTATCAGTTTTTTTAGAAAAATATTTAATGTATAGACACTAGATTTTTACTGTCCTATTATTTGTATAGATAGATAAGTACAAAATACTGATATATTAACGGATTTAACGTTAAGAGCGTTCTCTACCAGTCAACCATTTGATTAATCTTCTTCTTCAAAGTCGTCAATGACAAACTATTAGATTTGATTTGATTGGGGTTGCGATATCGTTTATCCGGAAATTAATTTGCAAATGAATTTATTCGTTCATTTTCAAAATTAAAATGAAAGTAAGAAAATAATTCTAGAAAACAAATAAAAAACGAAAGCGGAAAATTATTGCTTGTGGCTGGATTCGATCCAGCTACTTCCAGCTATTTCTTGAAACATTTCTTTACTAAAATAATAAAAGCAAAAATATAGAATTCTAAAAAACTAATACAGAACGAAAAAAAAGTAAGTAAAAAAAAGTCATGCTTAGCAGGATTAGAACCCTCTACTCAAAAAAATAATCCGCGACCTCTACGATAGGCCAACATGCGTTGTTAGTAATTGGCGAAATTTTAAATTGAATTTGTCTATAGGTACGCAAATTCACCCCTTTTTTGGATGTAAGGGTCGGAATTGTGAACAACCCTTTCTTATGTGGGCAGTATATAGTATAACGAAGACACTAACCAAATTTCACGTTTATGGCTTTTATAGTTTCGGTTTTGTGATGATAAATTAGTTAACCTCCCCCTTTTTACCCCTTTAGAGGTTGAATTTCAAAAAAACGCTAAAACACGCCATTAGTTATTTTTGTTGAGAAGCATTCTTGCCAAGTTTCGAGTACATCAGTGAAGATTTCAATTTTTTTTCATACAAACTTTGCCCTCAATGTTAACCCTTTTAGGGGTCTAATTTTGAAAAATTCTTTCTTATCTGAGCACTACGTATTAACATAAAACTTCGATCCAAATTTCAAGTTTATAGCTTTTGTAGTTTAGGCTGGGCGTTGATTTATCAATTGCCCTTGTTCTTTTATATATATAGAAATTACATTAATCTACTAACTAATTAGAAATGAATACAAATATACTTAAAGACCTACAATTTATTTGAGAAACCTTACAATATATTTAAGATATGCAACTAACTTATGGAAAATAACACAAAGATTTACCTATTTTCAAACTACTATTCGAAATCCGAAATCCGGAAAAATACTTTTCAAACAAACTAAACGAATCAATGAGTAGCCCAAAACGCAGCTTTAAATTTAGCTGGTACCAAATCGTCAAAACACACAATCAAATCGTTAGAAAAGCAAAAACATTATTTTTTTTTTTAAATCTCAATTACTACACATGATGATTAAATGCGAACGACAAACCATATCGACTTTTAAAATGTATGGTGGCGCCATCTATTGACACATTACTGAACTCATAATATTAACAAATAAATAAAACCTTTGCACTCTATCTTCTATTATATATTGTATCCTATTACAATATGTTGTGTACATACAATACAATACAATACAATACAAAATATTATACCAAGACATTTTCAATTTTAATTCCATGTATCTCACTTCAAAAATGACAAAGTTTCATACAAACTGGCAACCCCTATTTTACCCCTATAGGGATGTAATTTTCAAAATCAGATTGATGCATTATTATTTTTTACCAATTACAAATTCAAATTAAAAATTTCATGTGTCTCACTGCAATAATGACAAAGTTTCATACAAAATGGCAACCCCTATTTCACCCCTTTAGGGATGTAATTTTCAAAATCTGATTGGTGCATTCTTATTTTTTACTAACTTCAAATGTAAATTAATAATTTCATGTATCTCACTTCAAAAATGACGAAGTTTCATACAAACTGGCAACCCCTTTTTCACCCCTTTAGGGATAAAATTCCCAAAAGTCCTTTCTTAGCGGACGTCTCTTAGTCACAATCTATCTTCCTGCCAAATTTCATCTTCATCGGCTCAGTAGTTTTGGAGATTTCGTGATGAGTGAGTGAGTGTTTTTCGCTTTTATATCCATACTAATCCATACTAATATTATAAATGCGAAAGTCTGTCTGTCTGTCTGTCTGTCTGTCTGTCTGTCTGTCACCTCTTCACGGCTAAACTGCTGGATCGATTGTGATGAAATTTGGTAGAGATGTAGTTAACGACCTGATGTCAAACATAGGCTACTTTTGGGCGCGATATAACCGAGTCCCACGCGGGGCGAAGCCGCAGGGAACGGCTAGTTTCTATATATTTAAAAGAACAAGGGCAATTGATAAATCAACGCCCAGCCTAAACCATAAAAGCTGAAATTTGGACCGAAGTTTTATGCTAATACGTAGTGCTCAGATAAGAAAGGATTTTTCAAAATTAGACCCCTAAAAGGGTTAAAATTGAGGGCAAAGTTTGTATGAATAAAAATTAAAATCTTCACTGATGTACTTGAAACTTGGTAAGAATGCTTCTCAACAAAAATTACTAATTGACAGTAACGAATGGCAAAACTAATTTATCATCACAAAAACCGAAACTATAAAAGCCATAAACGTGAAATTTGGTTAGTATCTTCATTATACTATATACTGCCCACATAAGAAAGGGTTGTTCACGATTCCAACCCTTACATCCAAAAAAGGGGTGAATTTGCGTACCTATAGACAAATTCCATTTGAAATTTCGCCAATTACTAACAAACGCATGTTGGCCTATCGGTAGAGGTCGCAGATTATTTTTTTGAGTAGAGGGTGTTAATCCTGCTAAACATGACTTTTTTTTACTTACTTTTTTTTCGTTTTGTATTAGTTTTTAGAATTCTATATTTTTGCTTTTAATATTTTAGTAAGGAAATGTTTCAAGAAATAGCTGGAAGTAGCTGGATTGAATCCTGCCACAAACAATAATTTTCTGTTTTCGTTTTTTATTTGTTTTCTAGAATTATTTTCTTACTTTTATTTTAATTTTGAAAATGAACGAATAAATTCATTTGCAAATTAATTTCCTGATAAACGATATCGCAACCCCAATCAAATCAAATCTAATAGTTTGTCATTGATGACATTGAAGAAGAAGATTAATCAAATGGTTGACTGGTAGAGAACGCTCTTAGCGTTAAGTCCGTTAATATATCAGTATTTTGTACTTATCTATCTATACAAATAATAGGATAGTAAAAATCGAGTGTCTATACATTAAATATTTTTCTAAAAAACTGATACGGAGCGATTAAAGAAGAGTAACAGAAACAAAAAAAAATGTTTTTTTTGGAATTTTTGTCATTCTGGTACGTTATAACTACAAAACTACTCAACAGATTTGAACGCGGTTTTCACAGGTGGATTACATATTTGAGCGTTGTCAAAACTTTGTTTCGTCAAAATCGGTTAAGGAAAAAATAAGTTATGGTCAGTTGAAGTTTACTTCTAGCACTGCTTCAAAACTTTTAAACAGAGTTGAATGCGGTTTACATAAACGTATTTTATTTAGATAAAGCTAGAATTTCTACTTTGTTTTATCGATATCAATAAAGAGAAAAACACACTGCAGTCTCTATTAAATTTTAATAAAATAACACATTGAATGAGTGTGGGCGAATAATTTTGTAACACAAAATATCAATAGATGGCGCTGACTTTATTTTAATTATTTTTTCGCATATGGTATAGCAGATTGAAAATTTTCCTTACGGCAATTAATTTGAATTACTAAAAAAAAAATTTGGTTGTTGATTCAGTTCTATTGGTTGGTTTGTTTATCGGTTGTGTTGTATTGTAAGCTATTTGAATTGATTGGTTGGTTTGGTTTGGCTTTGGTTTAAAAAATAATCAAATCGGCAAGTCAGTTCAGTTGTTGTTTGACGGAACATACGGTCGTGTCGTAAGGTTTAATTTAACTAACTTATCACTTTTTGTTGAGATTTTCTCCACTTTTCACGCCCACTATAACTTTAGGAGTGGCTTTTAGGTCCAAATGACCCTGTAATAGGCTGCGTCTACTCTTTTAGAGACAAAGATGTGATAGTATGAAAGTTAATATTTTTAGTTTGATATCGTAGCAATGTAATGGCTTTATAAAATTGGCACGGGAATAGGATACTATAGATTTAACTATAGGTCTGGATAGTTGTAGTTTCCACAAGTTACGCGAAAAGCGACATACACGCGGGCGGAGCCGCGGGCAACAGCTAGTATATATATATAAATATATATAGATTTACCACTTAATTGTCAATTGATAGAATTCTTGTAGGTTTTTATGTAATCTACAGGCAATGAACTTTTAAAATTTTAGGCTTAATAGTTTCGAAGATCAGGGGAGGGGGGAATGGTTAATTTTATCATTACGCCACGGAGGTTGTCAGATTTCGTATGGGCAGTAAGTAGTACGGCTAGTTCTTTTATATTTGTTTTGCTGTCGTTACCATGAAAATCGCAAACAATTTATGGGATTGCAGACTTTCCACAGCGCCTCGACCGAGAGCGCTACGTGCTTCAATACCATTTGTGAAAATCTATTTTTAACTCCCGTCGCAAATAGAGGGATAATGATAATAGAAAGTATACACTGCAAGGTTTTACCGAGTGACAACCACGTGAGAGCCAATAGGGCGCGTAAAGGTTCTTTTAGGGTCGGCAACGCGCTCGTAACACTTCAGTGTTGGCATTCATAGGCTACGGTAACCGCTTTCCATCAGGTAAGCCGTAGACCTGATTGCCACTTTCACTGTTATCATATCGTTAGATGCATGCATGCGGGTAGCGTTGCCAGGCGTCCGGATAAATTCGAATATAGGTAAGCTTTTTGATTGCGTGTCCGGCCAAAATAAACGGTTTCCAGTGCTTTTGTTACGCTTTTTATATTTCGCAAACGCGAAGCGAGCGAGCGCCGAGCGTGGCCGAGCGCAGTGCCTAACAACAACAACTAACAAGATTTATAATAATTTATAAACACTGTTTAGTTGTTTCCAGCTTGGTTAGGACATTGCAGGCTTGAATCACCTGACTGTATGATAATAAAGATGATTCCGTGCTTCGGAAGGCACGTTAAGCCGTTGGTCCGGGCTGCCATCTGATAGTCGCTAAAGGAACCACGTCTGAGGCCGAGAGGCGGTTCGGAGGAACTCTGACACCAGGGAGTGCATGGTTAATTGACCGTGTCACCCACACAAAATGATGATGATGAGACTATCTGGCTCCTAAACCTCAATATTTCGCATATAATTAGGAAATAGGCATTTCTTTTTTAAATCTATGATATTTCGGGTCTCGCTTGCACAGTACAAGTCGCGCCAACGATCGCCGGTCAACTTGCAATATGCATAGAATGCAGTTCTGTTGCAAAACGGTTCGGATTCAGTTTTGTTGGCTGCAATTCTATGCCAAATTTGATAAGGTGCACTGGCATGGAAAATGCTGTGGTTAGTACAAACTTTTTATTAAACTAATTCCAAAAAGAGAAAGGTTCTCAATTAGGTTATTTTTTATGTTTGTGACCTTATTACTTACTGCGATGACTGATGAAGTGACCCATAGAGGATCTTGGCCTCCGACACCAGAGCTCTCCGCCGCTCCCTGCTCAGCGCCTCCTCTTGCCAGCCGGCTTTTTGGAGGGCTTTCAGGTCCTCTCCAACTTCATCACTTCAGTGGTACCTAGGACGACCGACTGGTCTCTTTCCACTTGGTCGTCCTGTGTACGCTTTTTTGACCTAATAACTTAATTGATTCTTATCGTTTTTGTTTGAAATATATCTGCCTACTTTACAATACAATTTCATTCGATAGAACAAAAACACAAATATATTCCCGGGGATCCCGTTGCAACCGGAATAACGCTAAAATGTCAATGAGATTTATTCGGTATCTCCCAATAGTACTGGTTTAACGCCAGAAATCACAACTGTCAGGTCCGTCAGTAATAAATCAGTAGAACTTCACCCAAATTCCTAATCCCAACAGTGATACCGTAACCCCAGTGAGAACTGTTAATCCCGGATGAGACAGCCCTGACGAGGGAGGGGTCGTTGACCGCGCAGGGCTGTCAGCTACTGGTGCAAGCAGACACACTTGTATAAAACCCAATTCATGTGCTATTAATTAATTTAAACTTTAAAGTATACAAATGGTGGACTAAATTCATTTTTTTTTACGTTTGGTTGTTTGTAATAACTTTATTGTACAAAAACAAAAGTGAATACAAAAGCATAAAAATAAAAAAAGTACAATGGCGGACTTATCCCAGAAAGGGATCTCTTACAGTCAACCAGCGAATGACAGAGAAGATGCTTATAAGGTAACAGTAAAAGTTTTAATATTGTATAAAAAACTCGAAATGGAAAAGCGGTTACCACAGCTTGATACGTATATTTTGATTCCGAAGAACGAAATCATCTCCATTATCAGACAATATTGTGATTCAAGGCTGCAATGTTATAACCAAACTGGAACAAATAAACAAAATATGCACCCCGTGGGAACCCACAACCTTGGGTATTCAGGAAAATTACTTAACCACTGCACCATAGAGACATGTCCTACCTATTGCTTATATGCAAAGGTACTCAAAAAGGAACTCTTATAACTGACTGTACTAAGTATGGATTTATTTCGATATTCAGACCGTTTCCAGACCATTATCAGCCATTTAGTTACCTTTATCATTTTAGGGCACACGTCATATTTCAACGCGTATCGAAATGATGTCGATAAAAGTAGCCGAAAGCCCTGCAAACGAGTTAGGGTTGGCAGTAATTTACCGAGATAATTTAACGAAAAAAGAAATACAATAAGGTAGTAAAGAGACTGTGTAAAGCGAGCGAGCATTTCCAAGGTCAATTAATTGAATTCGTCGAGAAGCCCGTCATACAAAAAAAAAACAATCTGCCACGTTGCCAGTGACCCTATGAACCATCGGAGTTCGTAAGTTTTATAATCAATAATCACTAATTTTGTATTTTTTGTAAACTTTTTAAAAAAATGCACTTTTTATGGTCCTAACTATTTGACCGAGCGAGCGAAGCGAGCGAGAGTCTTCATTTAGAGACTGGCAAATTTTGCTTTTGTCAGGATGTCTGTCTGTCTGTTTGTTCCGGGCTAGAGGTCGCATTTCTGAACGAATCCTATTGAAACTTGGCACACGTGTTTCTTGATTTATTTGCAATTTTTTGCCGAGAGCTTTTTTTGATTGGAAGGAAAATGGGAGAAAAAAGGGGGAAATCTTAATAAAAATAAAACGCCGCTTCTTCTCCACTTGCGCTTTGGAAGTGGTGGTAAACTTAATTTAAGTAATGATTGACATCAATAAGTGATAAGAATGTCCTATATTGAAAATAAACAATTTGAATGAAACTTGGCACAAGTGTTCCTTGGTTATTTTGAAATTTTATGTCTTGAGCTTTTTTTTGATTGAGGGAAAATGGGGGAAGTTTGCTATATTGTTGTATTGTTTATATCAATGGCTGGAAGATGGTTCTTTTACAAATTAATATGCGCTATGGTTTTGTTTTCGGTCATAGATAAGTTTATTTTTATTTTGATATATGGAAATGGGAAATACATATCTATAGAGGTTTGAAAAAAAAAGAAAAGGGGGTTTACGGAGGTGGTTCGCGAGGTCTGCTGTTCACAGAACCACTAGTGATAATTTTTCCTTGCACGGGTCTACTGGAAATTATATTTCTTGTAATTATTTCCTTCCTAAATACGATCACATATTTAACACTTTTAATTTTTTGGGAAATGATTTAAATATTTTATTGTGACATTTTTAAAGACATCATCTAGCTCTCTGAAAAACATAAATAGCTGAGCAAATCTCTTATACCCAAGTCACAGGTACTTGTACATACACTTAAGAAATAAAAACTGACCATCCGACAGCCCTGCGGATGAGTTAGGGCCGGCATTTGGCAGTAATTCACCGAGATAGCGATGATTTTAAGTTATTTATGGCCAGTATCGAAATGAGTGCCGTCCCGCCCTTGAATTGAGGAAATTTAGCTGAGTTTGCGGTTTTCCACCCCATGGGGGTAAATGTGAAACTTATGATTTTATTGTTAGTATTGCTGATTTCTTGAAAAACAATGGTAATTTATAAAATGAAAACTACAACAGTTTGTTTTTTGGCCCTTGGGCAGGTCAGATAAATAGCTTCATTTCATTCAGAGGATAGATCACTGAACATGGAGTGGAGCTCAAAGATCATGCTTTGACACCCGTAATTCAGACTTCTAATTCTTATTATTAAATTGAAGTGATTCGTTTCTTGTGGCGCCATCTATTAACATATAAAAGAGAACAAATAATTTTTCTTCGGTAATATAGGGAGTCCGTACTAAGCAAACCTTCATTTTTAAAATTATATTTTCAGACAATTAAGCACAAGACCGTGGAGAGTGGCGTCATGGCGTGCATTGGAGGAGGCCTACGTCCTGCAGTGGACGAAATAAGCTGCAAAAGTGCAAAATAAGAACTTCCATAATTGTTAGTATGGTCATCTATACTAATATTATAAATCTTAACCCCCTATTCATAAAAATAAACAAACGTTTGTTAAGCCCATTTTAACTGAAATATGTTTTGGCCCTTTCTCTCTTAGCGAAATTTACCGTGAACGAAAGAGCCAAAACACATTTTAAGAGGGGTAAGAGTTTGTTGATTTGTTTGTACTGTTTGATTGAACGCTTATAACTAGGGAGCTCCTGGTCAGATTTGAAAAATTATTTTTGCATATGATAGCTTGATTCTTGGTGAAGGTTATAGGCTATAGGTTATACATACACCCCACAAGTGAAACCGCGGGGAACAGCTAGTTAAATATAATAGTATCGTTGTGCTTGTTTTAACCTCAAAACGTCAGAAAACATTATACGGGGTAGCACAGTATCGTCTAAACTCATCTACTGACATGACGGGGCGGAAATACTTTAATTTTATAATTGTGATAGACAGCCGCACCTCCGCAGTGTCATTTTGATGGGTAATTTAATTTGTGATGTTAATTTGCGAGTCATCGTTGCGTTATTGTTTAAATGTCTTTTTTTATCCGAATGCTCGAAAGAGGGTTACTTTTTTAAGTATATTCATAAAAAAAAATTTGATAGTCTTCTTCGTTCGATCCGAACGTTTGCATTTCCCGTAGGTTTGCTCAAAAAAAAAGGCACTTTATAAAGTAGATGTTGTGTATGATAAACCGCGGGTAAAACCGCGGGGTGCAGCTAGTTTCTAATGAATAATAGAGTCATCACGCACCTGCGTCCGTGTAAACATCATTGTCAGTGGCAAATGTTGTGAATTGTCCTGTGTTGTGGGAACCAATTGCTGAATAGGCTTGCGTAGGCGTAGAGTATTTCTATAGCTAAATAACTAACGTCTCGCGCACTTATTTCTACGTAAAATATGCCCGAATAGTCAAACGCTGTTAAATCTTGAGAGCTGTTCAAATATCATGCCGTCACTGTCATATCGCTGACGTTCAGCGCGACAGCATGATACTTGAGAAGCTCTCTAAATGGAGTAAGTGGCGTTTGAGTATTCGGGCGATAGTCTGCCACATTCTGCGCGCGGGGCGGGGAAACACGCACAATATGTATTTACACTAATGCATTATTCGAACACAAACAAAAAATACACGCACACAAGTATAATCGGTTTCTTATACATACAGGGGGTCGCCTGTCATCATCATTGGCCAGCACATCTTTGACAGATGATTCTTGCAGCAGGGGCTGAGTAAAAACTGGCATGAGTATGTTTTTGCAAATGTTACTAGTTTAGCCAGCCTTTGAGCAAAGATATTTAAAAAAATATAGGATAGTTTTGTTAGCGTTGCCATCCGTCCGGATAAAGCCGGACAGAAAGCTTTTCGACCTCTTGTCCGGCTAATTTCACTGCGTCCGACCCGTCCCGCTTTTGTTACAATTCATACAATCTTGTTTCGATGCTTTAGGCAACCTGAAATATCTGACAGTGTTGCCCACTAACACACCCGGATAATGTTCCTAGTGGTCCGGTCTCCCTGTAAAAAGAGTCGCGAAGACAACGATGAAGCGAACGAACGAGGCGCACACGGCAGTCGCTCCATTGTAATAACCAGCACCCGTAGCCAAGTGACAATTTCAAATCGCTAACGAATGTCGTCAAGAACAAAATGTATGGGTTTGACATAAGCTATTTATCGCAGCTTATGTCAATCCCAAATATTTTGTTCTTGTCGTAACTCGTTAACGTTTTGCGATTGTTACTTTGGCTAAGACCCCAGTACCGCCAAATCAGGATTAAAAGCGTGCCCAGTGCCCCTAGTATGAGTTTTTCTCTTTTGTATGGAATTTCTTAGTTGTCTTACTTTCCGCCAGAGGCGCTGTACGGGTTTGTCATACTAAATCTCTAACGCAGTCGCTACCGTCTGCGTTAAGAAAAACTCATACTTGGGGCACTGGGCTCTGAAGCGTAAGCTGAAGATACAACCAGGAAACACGCTTGGTCAAAGATATTTTATACCGTAAGAGTAATTCGATACCATCAAATATAATTGTTCCCTTTATTCATACTTTTATTGGCCACAATATAAAAAATACGTAGATCGCATATCCGTATAGGAACAGCATTTATGGTTTAAGATGATGCAGAAATGTGTCGTAAAAAATATTTATATCTCCAATGGCGGCTCCTTTGAGGCTGTCTGGGAGAATCTAACCCACTTCGAAAAAGGAGGTTTTAAAAATTATCTTTTTGTAATGAATCGGAAATTTGGTTAAATATTAAACCAGCTCATTATTTATATTTTCTATTACCTTCCCCCACCACTTACAACTAACAGGAGCAGAGCTCGTTAAGTTCAGATAGCACTTTTTACACAAAATTCGAAAATTCTAATAAGAGTTATTTTATATCTGAATTCAAGTAATTATATTATTACTAGCTGTTCCCCGCGGCTCCGTCCGCGTGGGACTCGGTTATATCGCGCCCAAATGTAGCCTATGTTTGACCTCAGGTCATTAACTACATCCGTACCAAATTTCATCACAATCGGTCCAGCCGTTTAGCCGTGAAGAGGTGACAGACAGACTGACAGACAGGCTTTCGCATTTATAATATTAGTATGAATAGTATGGATACCTAGGCTTTAAGTACTTAATTGTTTTTTTTAATGCTCCATAAAGTCTCTTCCTAGAAAACCGAATTCAATCCCACTTAGTGATATCGGCTCACAGACGTGTTTTACGAGTGCAAACTAAGTTGCAGAGTGCACTTTTAGATCTCCGAAAAGATTAGCCGTTTTAGCACAGATCCGCACTTGCACGGAGTCTTTCCTAATCCCATCCTAATATTAGTGTGTTTGTGTTTTCTCTTGTTTTTTTTTTAGATAAAGACCACGCTATAGATGGCAGGATGACCTGGATACATGCGTGTTAATGGCATTGGAAACTAACCGAAACGCGTGGAAGACAAAAGGGGAGGCCTTTGCCTAGCAGTGGGATACTTAATGCTACTAAAAATTAGATGCAACGGAAACACATTATAATTTTAGTGGGTAAAAACGCGATAATAGTGGGATTCAAAAGAGGAATCCATACTAATCCATACTAATATTATAAATGCGAAAGTCTGCCTGTCTGTCTGTCTGTCACCTCTTCACGGCTAAACTGCTGGACCGATTGTGATGAAATTTGGTAGGGATGTAGTTAACGACCTGAGGTCAAACATAGGCTACTTTTGGGCGCGATATAACCGAGTTCCACGCGAGGCGAAGCCGCGGGGAACAGCTAGTCTCAAAATAAATAAATGTAATGTACTGAACCAAATTTCAAGAATTGAAAAAACATAGAACTGAGAATGAACCCTTTAATCCCGAAAAAGTACAGCTGTTGATCCCGGCTGTTATAGATAGATGACAGTCGTTAAACTTTGTTAGATGCCTTTGAGGCAGCCTGAAAAATCTGACAGTGTTGGCCACAAATACACCCGGATCATGTTCCTGTTGATTTGGTTTCCCTGTAAAAAGGGTTACCGAGGTCAGACGACAGTCGTTCTATTGTAATAACTAGTACTGCTAAATCAGAACTATGGTTTAAAGCGTACACTGGGCTCTGCTCTAAAGCGTAAAGCTGAAAATGCAAACAGGAAACACGCTCGGACGACGACACTATGGGCGGGTGAAACCGCCGGGAACAGCTTATAAGTAAATAAAGTATTATAAAAATAAATATTGGTGACTACATAAATCAAAAGGCTTGCAAAACAAGATGTAATTTTGACCAAAACACAGCTTTATTTATAAGGTAACACATCGGAGGAAAGTGGAATTGAATGAGGTTAACAAATAATATTTCTTTCACAAAAATGCCTGATTACTATTTTTGGGTAGGGTCTCTTTGCAAGCGTTAACTTTTTTTTATTTGTATCTAGCAAAGAATCTAATCGTGTCTATTTTAAAACACTGAGGTGAAAGAGTCAGATTTAGTACAGATTCGGTATCTTTTTATCTACGAAACCATACGTTGACCTGTGATCTGGCATCAGCCTCGAACTTAAACAGACGACAAGGATTGGATTCTTCAAGGAATGCGTAAACGTGGCCGATTTACACAATAATTTCGATGCACGTTGATAAACTAGACCCAGGAATTCAACAAAACATGGCAAGCTCTCTGTCCCATATAGGAGACACTAGTTTTTATCCGCGGTTTCACCCGCCCGTGGTGGGTATGTAGATGCCTTTACCCTTCTTCACGAACCAGGCTATCATATGCAGAAATAATTTCTGAAATCCGAAAAAACTCTATTTACCTGCCCGCACTGGCACCACGCCCTTTAAGTAAACTATCGCGTGCCGCCTCTCATTATCGCCATCTTATCGACACTTCATAACTTGCCCGAATGTCCGATGTGCCGCGACACGAACGCTTTGTTCCACCGCGTTTTTGGGCTACTCTTCTTCATCCAATCGTATTTCTTAGCTTAGATATTCATATATCTACAAATAAGCTACTGCCGTGTGACCTCCGTAAACAATTCTACAGAGGATCTAGACCAATATGAACATGATTCCGGTTTATTAGCGGCCAATACTGTCAATTTTAGTATTATTTATTCTGTGGTAAACTTTTCTATTTGGCCCACTGTACTCGAAGAAACAAAAAAAAACGTTCGGAATCAAGAACACTAAACATTTTTAACGCGGAATCTTTAAAAAATATAATATGTGATACCTATCATTCAATCGATAACGCGACACCCTATAAAATAAACAAATCCTCAACAAACAAAACAAACTAAAAACGTCGCAACTAATTAGGAATATTTAGTGCGAGCGATCGTAAAATATTACTCCAAATAAGTCGTAAAACGGAGCACCCTATATTTACAGAAGGCGGGCTGTAAAACAAGCAATTCTCAAATTAAAATTAGCCTTTATTCAAAACACACATAGTTGAAATTCCTTTGACTTAATTTTTTTCACATTAAATAATTGACGAACGAACCTATTTTTGGGTAAATTCATAAAAATATATTAACCATCTCTATTACACTTCAAGAGCCTAGGGTACGCTTTTAATCATAGTCGATTTAGCGGTACTGGGGGCTTAGCCAAAGTCACAATCGTAAAACGTTATCGACGTACGACAAGAACAAAATGTATGGGATTGACATAAGATTGACCACGAGATTTACCGCAGCTTATGTCAATCCCATACATTATGTGCTCCTCAACATTCGTTAGCGTTTTAAAATTGTCACTTGGCTACGGGTGCCGATTAATACAACGGAGCGACTGTCGTCTGACCTCCGTAACCAACTTGGAACATGAACCGGCACGCTTATTACCTATCTTGCAAAAGCAAAGCGATAGCAAAAATCGCACAATATTTGCACAAAATTCGCAAATTCGTATTACGTACAACCAAAACAAAACCATAGCAAAGCAATCGACAGTGCTGCCTCTACCGAACAATCGGTGAACTATATGTGCATTCAATCTCTTCGACTTGATCGAGTTTTCGTATTATCTATGTCTTTTGACAGCAAAGCGACAGCAATCTGCAAACAATTTGAGCTGTCAGATTGCGATTACAAAAAAGGTTAAATTTTTTCGATTGCTTCAAGATTGCTTCCTATTGTCGTATATTTTTAAGTTAATTACTGTGTTAAATCATATTCTTTCTAATTTGTGGTTAAATAACGCTCTTATATTAACATGGCGCGTGCTTTATTGTTATTAGAAGCTTTAAATATTGAGCAGAGAAGAGAAAGACGTGTATAATAAACAACACATCACAAATTGAGGCGTAGGCTTCAGGGCCAAGCCAATGCCTTACAACTATCAGACTCTCAGTTTATAGCCCACTATAGAACAACAAAACACTATAGAAATAAAACGAGAAGAACAAAAATTAGTTTTTTCCAAACTAATTTTTGTTCTTCTCGTTTTAGGTATAAGGTAAGAAGTATTTTTATGTAGGTTGATTGTTACATGGTTAATATAATATTCCACAATATTATAATGACTTAACAGCAATTATGATTTACAGGTTCTCACAGCATTATCATTTTTTGCTACGGGTTCTTATCCGATGCCTGTGGGTATGAGCTACTTGCATTGACTTAGCCAACCTAGTGTTTCTAATGCGGTGACAGAAGTCACATGGGCTTTGAATCAGCATAGAATACTTAAAAAGTTCATTCATATTTTTCAAACACCACAAGGAAGGCAGTTCATTATTAACGGGTGAGAATACAATTCTTATTATGAGTGATCACTATATTGTTTGCATTAGGGTTTGCAGTATAGAAGGTACTATTTTCATTTAACTATTTGAATCTAATTGCCATTATAAAATGGTTAGGAATAAACTTTTAAGGGCATTTCTAAGTCAAATAATCATGTGATGTTCCACCAGAAATGATACTGGCGCTTAAGTTGTTCAGAAATACTAATCATACAAGATTACTAAGCTAATAGTGTCTGTTGTTCTTTATGATGTATACTAGCTGTTACCCGCGGCTCCGCCCGCGTGTAGGTCGCTTTTCGCGTAACCTGTGTTTCATTGAAATGAAATGACGCAATCGAAGTAGCCAGGACATTATTCAAATATAAACAAATATCATGTTTCAGAGTTAAGTTCAAAGAATCTCTTTGTAGACAACATTAGCAGTTCTTCCCTCAGAGGCTAATAAAAATAGATTTTCGGCGCTACTGACCCGCGAGCAAGCCACATACAGTTGTCCATGCGAGAAACGTCTTGTTGACTTGTTCTTAGGTCGATGCCAGCTGCTTTTACGGTTTGTCCCTGCGACTTATTTATCGTCATGGCAAAGCATACAGCAACTGGAAACTGGGTGCGTTTAAATTGAAAGGGGTAATTGTTGGGGATGAGTGGTGAACCACACCCTGTGAGAATTTCGGCCTGTATTAAGTTGCGCTGCCAAACCGTTACTTTGATTCGGGTCCCGTTGCATAGTTTAGGCGGAGAAAGATTTCTTAGGAGCATAATGGGAACGCCGACTTTAAGGGTAATGTTATGAGCAGGAAGACCACTTGCAGCCAATGAAAATCGATAGGGTAGGTGGTAGCATCATCCTGATGCACAACACACATGTTATATGAAGTGTAAATCACCTCATCCCCGACAATTTCCGCCAAAACCTTGAGTTTCGGTAAACGTTTCCGAAGCCCGAGATGACGCATGACGCTCGCGGTCAGCGGACAACCGAGACTCTCTGTCAGAAGTAAAGACCGAGACAATGAATGGCGTTGCCTATCTTCATCGAGTCGCATCTGTCTATCCGCATTCGATTCTTGAGATCTAGCTAACCTTCTGCTTTTAGCTATTCTGGAATGATGCGACAGATTAGATCGTTTCCTCCTAGGCATTATTTAAAATAATTACATACCAATCTCCAAATCATTCATCCAAATCCATACTTCCATATCCATACTAATATTATAAATGCGAAAGTCTGTCTGTCTGTCACCTCTTCATGGCTAAACTGCTGGACCGATTGTGATGAAATTTGGTAGGGATGTAGTTAACGACCTGAGGTCAAACATAAGCCACTTTTGGGCGCGATATAACCGAGTCCCACGCGGGGCGAAGCCGCGGGGAACAGCTAGTTCTTTATATAAGGTGAATTTAAATCAACTGCAATGCAAATATTTTAAGGGCAGATTCAGACCACTCAACTGAACAACTTTCCTAAATAAACTTATATCGAAATAGGAAAAAACCAATCAATAGACAACAACCAAAGAACCAAATCAAAAGAACCACAATAGTCCGGTCAAATTAGACATTTGACCCACGACAAATTCAGGGGAAGCTGAAAATTCTTACAATTGTTTAAATCATAATTATAAACATTGTCTTAAAAGTCCCAATCGATCCCATGTAAGGAAAAAAATTTTGCGGGGTAAAAAGGTCAAAAAATGGGTTTTTTGCGATTTTCTTGAAAACGGTAAGTTTTATCGCAAATTTACCTCAGACATAATTTGTAGATCAGGAAATTTCCTATAAAAAAAGTATTAATAATTTTTTTCTTAAAAGCCACCGCTTCTGAGATATAACGATGCAAAAAATTGCAACTTGTAAGCGCGCGCCTATATACTTGAGCTAAGTACACTACCTCAGGGGTGGCGTGGAAACGTGTGCGTTTATGACGCTTGCAATTTTTTGCATCGTTATATCTCAGAAGCGGTGGCTTTTAAGAAAAAAATTATTAATACCTTTTTTATAGGAAATTTCCTGATCTACAAATTATGTCTGAGGTAATTTTGCGATAAAACTCACCGTTTTCAAGAAAATCGCGAAAATCCCATTTTTTGGACCTTTTTACCCCGCTAAAATTTTTTCCTTACATGGGATCGATTGGGACTTTTAAGACAATGTTTATAATTATGATTTAAACAATTGTAAGAATTTTCAGCTTCCCCTGAATTTGTCGTGGGTTTACTAATTTTTTGGTCTAATTTGACCGGACTACAAAGACAAAGCCCAACAATTTTTTTAATTAACTAGGGTTAATTTCAATCTGCTATACCATAATGCGAAACCATAGCGAGTTTTTAAGTAAGTAAGCGCCATCTATTGAGATTTCATGTTACTAAATTTACGATCAAATTCAATGTGTTATTTTATTAAAATTAATAGGTGCAGTGCGTGTTTTCGTCTTTATTGATATGGATAATATAAAGTAGAAATCCTAGCCTTATCTAAATTAAACTAAACGTAACTAAACGCATTAACAGTTTTAAGCAGTGTTTGAAGTAAATTTTCAATCGACCATAACTTCTTTTTCCCTTAACCGATTTTGACGAAACAAAGTTTTGACAACGCTCCTAACTATATGTAATCCAACTGTGAAAACCGCGATTAAATCCATTGAGTATTTTCGAAGTTATAACGTACCAGACAGACATACATACATACATACAGACAGACAAAAATTCCAAAAACTGTCTTTTTGGTTTCTGTTACTCTTTTTAAACCGCACTCAATCAGTTTTTTTGAAAAATATTAAATGTACAGACACTTGCATTTTAGTGTCTTATTATATGTATAGATTAAAGTTACTGTTTGTTTTAGTTTCTACAACAAATTTATATTTCCTGGGTGTTTGGGGTGCATCGATGGTACCCATGTGGCTCTGATAGAGCCAACAGAACACGAGGAGAGATTTTTTAATAGAAAGCATTTCCATTCTAGAAATGTGCAAATAGTAAGTACTAGTAACATTGATTTTGAATTAATGTACCAATTATTAAGCCAAGTGTGTACAGTAATAATATAATATATTACTTATTTTTACAGATTTCTGATAGCGATTTAAATATTATAAATTTAGATGCTACATTTGAAGGAGCTACACACACAAGATGCCACATTTGGCAAATGACTGGCATTCAACAGCATATCCAAGATATTCATCGTAAAGGATGTTTGGTGGCTCGGTGTGTATCAGTACTAACTAGTAGTTTAATGTTGATTAACTTGTTATATGAATTGAAATGTATAATACTACTAGCTGTTCCCCGCGGCTCCGCCCGCGTGGGACTCGGTTATATCGCGCCCAAAAGTAGCCTATGTTTGACCTCAGGTCGTTAACTACATCCCTACCAAATTTCATCGCAATCGGTCCATCCGTTTAGCCGTGAAGAGGTGACAGACAGACAGACAGACAGACAGACTTTCGCATTTATAATATTAGTATGGATTATTAATTTACAGGTGATTCTGGATACCCATTAAGACTGTGGCTTTTAACACCAATTGTAAATGCTGAACCTGGCAGTCCAGATGGGTTGCACAACATCAATACATATCTGCAATAAACATCGACTGCCGGTACCACAATCCCAAGTACTGATACTCAAGGAGATCAACTAAATCAAATACCCCAATCTCTGCAGGATGCTTTACAAGGTGGTCTACAAGGCCAAATTAAAATTGTGTGTAGTTATAAGTATTAAATGTATGAAAATATATATATACATATGTAAATCAGTTAAATAAATTTTATTTGATTATATGTATGTCATTTATATACTTTTTAATTTCTTTTCATACCACATAGATTGGCCAGAAACTTAACTATGTACCACATAGGGGCCGCATAGAAAAGTATACCTACTTACC
This sequence comes from Apomyelois bistriatella, assembly GCA_947044815.1. NCBI lineage: Eukaryota > Metazoa > Arthropoda > Insecta > Lepidoptera > Pyralidae > Apomyelois > Apomyelois bistriatella. The sequence continues at coordinate 529,680 of OX345715.1, read as the reverse complement.
ACTTCAATCTTACACCTACTTTCTGTGGCCCACTGTACCTGCTATTTATTTTAGTTATTAATTTTTATTGACTAAATAAAACACTAAAATTAAATTAAATCTATGCTAATCTAATGACTCTTGCTGTATGTTTGAACGCGTATAACTTAAGAAATGCTGGTCAGATAAAAAAAAAATATTTCTGTACATAACATAGCCTGTTTCTTGGAGAAGGTTATTCACACGATACAGTGGGCTGCAGAGAAATCTGACCCCCATGCCACAAGTATCGCTATTGAAAGGGGGTCAGATTTCTCTGCAGCCCACTGTACATGAGAAACTAACAGTAGGTATATACAAACTAAAATTTTGCTTCATTATAGAATTTATATCACACTGTACCCATCATACAGTAAGAACTTACTTTGGGAGAGCTCTTAAAGATATTTGCTCACGAATACAAATAAAATTGAAACACTTAAAAATCTTGAAAAAGACCTAAGCTTTTAACCGACTAAAAAAAAGGAGGAGATTCTCAATTCGTCAGAATGTTTTTTTTTTGTCTAAAGTTTTTTCTCATATTTGTTTTGTAAACTTGGAATCCCGCGAAAACAGCTGTTTAAAATTGACATTCCAACAATAGTTCTTGTTATTGCTACCAAATTGCTATTGGCGCTAGTGTCGTTGCGAAAACTAGCAAACAGTGCATTTAAACCATCAGCGAACGATCAGCGAGCGATCACATACGTTTGTTTGTTTGTAATATCTTTATTGCTTTAAAATACAAAGTAAAAGGAACATTATTAAAATAAGAAGAATATATATACGTAATACGAATTTTTGTAGCAATAAGCAATCGATCGCGCAGTGATCGCGCGATAGCTGCGCAATTTTTGCTGATTGCAAATTTTTAGCTAATAAGCGTGCGGGTGTATTAGTGGCCAACTGGCAAAAATTTTAAGGCATCAGACACAACCCAACTACTGACATCTAGTGATAGCAACCGGGAGTCCGGGACCAACCGATTAGCGTACCTTTGAAAGATGCAATGATTGTGATAAAAGTCACAGAGATTAATAAATAAAAAATCCCACCAAAAACATAAATGTAAAAAACGAGAGCCAAGTTCAATACAAAAATTATGCTTGGCGGTGAGCTTCGCCGCAAAAAGAATGGCGATCTAAATGAGTGCCAAGTTCTATGCAAAATCGAAATATGTTTTTATAGGAACAAAATAACATTATGAACAAGTATTAAACTCTATTTCTTTGCTTTATTAGATACCTATAACAATTGCTGTTATTTAAAAATGTGAGATCTTGAAGTAGGTCAGATTAGACTTAGCCAGTTTTTAACACAATTAAAATGTTGAATAACTTTATAAAATGACTTATGTAATGAAAACTGGCCAAGTCAAATCTGACCTACTTCAAGATCTCACATTTTTAAATAACAGCAATTGTTATAGGTATCTAATAAAGCAAAGAAATAGAGTTTAATACTTGTTCATAATGTTATTTTGTTCCTATAAAAACATATTTCGATTTTGCATAGAACTTGGCACTCATTTAGATCGCCATTCTTTTTGCGGCGAAGCTCACCGCCAAGCATAATTTTTGTATTGAACTTGGCTCTCGTTTTTTACATTTATGTTTTTGGTGGGATATCATTACTTTTTGTAAAGAAAACTAGGCAAGTATTCCTATTTAATGTTTTTTTTTGCGTGACAAATTAACCTATAAGAGCTACAAACAAATGAGGTTTTGAAAGAAACGATTCTAATAGGTGGGTTTCCGCTAAACAACCGGGCATAACGAGGACGCTGGCGCGAATGAGCGCCGCTAAGAGCATATTTTGGTTCGTTCGCATTTTAAGTCGTATAGCGCTGTGAGCCGCGCACAAGTGCAAGGCGCAAGCGAGTTCAAGCAGCATTCTTAGACTAGTCAATACATACATATATCGGTACCAATAAGACTTCGCTATTGCCTTGACCTTGGTATACATACACATTGGAGTTTCTTTTAGTGTACAAAGAGTTCGAAATAACAAATTTATACCTTAAAATATTATTTCTTATTTTCAAAAGAAATCAGAGAAACGAACCTTGGGCACTGATCTTTGTTAATTTAGTGAGCCGTGGACTATAAGATAACTACTATGCAGGTATAAACCAACCGACCCGCTAAATTTTAAGTAAATCGCTACCGCTTATAATTTTGTACCATAAGTCAGAGCGTGACGCTGATTGGCTGGTGTGCTGCCGCGCGCCGCTGACGACACACCGTTGTTGGCCGGTTGTTTAGCGCGTAGGTATTACAAGTTTTTTGTATGGGGACACCACTTATTTTTTGACTTTTTTTTATTTTTTGATTTTTTCCTACGTTTTCACACTATTGCCGAGCTGGATTCCAAATTTCATCCTTCTAGGTCATCTGGAAGTAGGTTAGGTTTAGGTACTATAAGTCAGTCAGTCAGTGCTAAAATTTACAACTTTTTGACCTTCATATCTTTATAACCGTTTGAGCTAGCTTCATGAAATTTGGGCTTCTACATGTTCTGATGGATCTTATTAAACACACGTAGTTTTATGTGTTTACATTAAAGAGGTTTCGAGTTATAGAAGGGTCAAAAGTGGCACCAAGTGGTTCGTGTAATATTACACTTGGCGCTGGCTAGCCAGTTCCTTTGCTTGAACTTGGCTTGACACGCTGCCGCGTGTCTAGATCTAGATAGGTATATATAGCTAGCCCCAATGCACAGAATTTATAAATTAATACAAACGTACCCAAAGTAAGTTCGAGTTCGTTGTGTTATGGGATACTTACTCAACAATACTATTTCATAACAAATACATATAAAGATAAATACATATAAAGATGTTTATCTATGTATATATGTATTTGTTATAAAATATAGTATCGTTGAGTAAGTATCCCATAACACAAGTCTCGAACTTACTTTGGGGCTAAATCAATCTGTGTGATTTGTCCCTATATATTTATTTATTACTAGCTGTTGCCCGCGGCTCCGCCCGCGTGTAGTTCGCTTTTCGCTTAACCTGTGGAAACTACAACTATCCAGACCTATAGTTAAATCTATAAGTAGTATCCTATTCCCGTGCCAATTTTATAAAGCCATTACATTGCTACGATATCAAACTGAAAATATTAACATTCATACTATCACATATTTGTCTCTAAAAGAGTAGACGCAGCCTATTACAGGGTCATTAGAACCTAACTCAATAAATAGTGTTATGTTAGTTAAATTAGACCTTACGACACGACCGTATGTTCCGTCGAACAACAACTGAACTGACTTGCTGGTTTGATTATTTTTTAAACCAAAGCCAAACCAACCAACTAATCAATTCAAATAGCTTACAATACAATACAACAAACGACCGATAAACAAACCAACCAATAGAACTAAATAAACAACCAAAATTTTTTTGAAATAATTAGAATTAATTTCTGGAAAAATTTCAATCTGCTATAATACCATATGAAGAAAAAATAATTAAATTAACTTCAGCGCCATCTATTGATATTTTATGTAACTAAATTATACGCCCACACACATTCAATGTGTTAATTTTTTAAAATTTAATAGAGACTGCAGTGGGTTTTTGTCTTCATTGATATCGATAAAACAAAGTAGAAATTGTAGCTTTATCTATATTAAATACGTTTATGTAAACCGGATTCAACTCTGTAAAAGTTTTGAAACAGTGCTAGAAGTAAACTTCAATTGACCATAACTTCTTTTTCCCTTAACCGATTTTGACGAAACAAAGTTTTGACAAAACTGTTGAACGTATATGTAATCCACCTGTGAAAACCGCGTTCGAATCTGTTGAGTAGTTTTGAAGTTATAACGTACCAGACAGACATACATACATACATACAGACAGACAAAAATTCCAAAAACTGTTTTTTTGGTTTCTGTTACTCCTTTTTAATCGCACTCAATCAGTTTTTTTGAAAAATATTAAATGTACAGACACTCGCATTTTAGTGTCTTATTATATGTATTGATTATTTATTTATTTACTTAAGACCCGGGCCAATTAGAAAAAGATAATTTTTCATCTTGACCTGACGGGGAACTAACCCGAGATCAATTTATATCATTAAATTCAATTGGAAATGTGGAAAAATAAATAAATATAATATTTTGAGTGTGAAATAACGGACACACCCTAACTACAAGTACAACTAATACCAAGAAATATTATTCGATTGACGATTTTAAATCAACAAATATGAGTAACAAATAAGCCCCAGGCTAGCATGATCCATGCAAGATGTTATTACAGGGCTGGGCAGTGGGCGTGGGCATGCACTTGTAGTCGTAGCCCACCCTGCCCACCTCTATGAAGTTTAGAAATATATCATCCGTATCAAATTTTATAAAAAATGGCCCAGCCGTTTGAGCGTGAAGAAGTAACACATATACAAACTTTCGCCTTTATAATAAACTAGCGACCTGCCCCGGCTTCGCATGGGCATAAAAATATTTGAATCACTCTATCTATAAAAAAAAACCGCATCAAAATCAGTTGCGTAGTTTTAAATATATAAGCACTAGCTGTTCCCCGCGGCTTCGCCCCGCGTGGGACTCGGTTATATCGCGCCCAAAAGCCCATGTTTGACCTCAGGTCGTTAACTACATCCCTACCAAATTTCATCACAATCGGTCCAGTAGTTTAGCCGTGAAGATTAACAGACAGACAGACAGACTTTCAGATTTATAATATTAGTATGGAAGTATGGACTAGCGACCCGTCCCGGCTTCGCATGGGCATAAAACCTTCCTCTTGAATCACTCTATCTATTAAAAAAACCGCATCAAAATCCGTTGCGTAGTTTTAAAGATTTAAGCATACAAAGGGACATAGGGACAGAGAAAGCGACTTTGTTTTATACTATGTAGTGATAGTGATAGTGAATTGGGACTAAGCTTTTGCTTATAAATGTTTTTTTTTGCCCCAAACGTAGCCCTATTAACACATTGGTTGGTAACGAATTGCGAACTGGTAAGACCTTTGATGTCTGAAGTGACACTCGGGCTAGACGTTGCAGCACGGTCGATGGGAAAAACGTTTTAAATATGACTTAAGTAATTTTTTTTTAAAGTTTAAACGAGAATTTGCAGAATGTAATAATAAAGAATAATAATAATTAATTTATAGAATGTAATAATATTTTTTTTATGTGTAACATTAAAATCATCATCTGTTCTCCATATTGATGTAAATAAAAATTATTTGATTATAGTATTACGTGTAATATCGGTAACTTAATGTCATTATTTGCATGCTATTTCAATGGCGAAAGGCGAAACATGATTGTAAACCACGTAATATACACGACAACGGTGTTATACCGTTGTCGTGTATATTACTTATCATGTTTTTACGCAAGTACATATATTTTTCTTTATCTAAGAATATAGAGATATACGTATTTTTATATAGAGATATACATATATTTTTCTTTATCTAAGAATATAGAGATATACTAAAATTACGATTAAGACGCAGATCGCGATTTCATGGTTCTAGGAATACATGTCATTTTGTTATGATAGTGTTAATGTTACAAATACTAATAGCATAAGTGATATTATCTATTCTGTCCTAATGGCTAACTTAGGTCTCAGAATTTTTTTTTTCTGTATTCCCTAATGCTTGTCTGTTGGGTTAAATCCGGGCCAATTGTAGGAGTATTTTTACAATACAACAAACTATTATATACTCAAATACAAATAAAAAGATTTACGAATAAATAAATAAGCAATTCATATCTCTTCCTCCGCACCCTCGTACCCCATTAGTCATCTTCCACTTCTAAAAATAACAAAAGCCACTTAGCATCACCTGGTTACAGATTTCAAAAATAACCACATTCATTAGGATGACATGTATTGTGGCGGGGTCACTAATCATTTGGTAGAAATAGTAGCGGGTGTGGTGCTAGTTACAGCGGGGGGATAAGCGGAGCGGAAATATTCTTCGATCGATTCCATTGCAAATTTTGGCAGTCTCATATACTGTTGAGTCTGTCATGTAGTTAAAGGTGTAGAAAAATACAATACTACAATCTTTTTGCCCAAAAAACGTCTACTCTATAAAATCGTTTACTCTAGGGTCAACTGAAAACAACGAAAAAAAATGTTCTGCATATGATAGCCTGAATCTCGGGGCAGGTTTAAGGCACATACCGCGAGGGACAGCGTGTGAATGAATATATTGCCCGCTTGCACTGCGACCGCACCCCACTCCTATTTATACATCCCTCAGACTACTACCCATCTAATTCAAGCTGCCCGCACATATTGACTCACGGACCCGAATTAGAATGAAAACCACATCAAAGTTAATGTATGGACATCTGATTTCCGTTGCTAGATCGAACGATAGACACTGAAGATGTCTCACATCAGAACAATGACGTCATCATCATCACATCCTGGTGTCAGAGTTCTTCGGAACTGCCTCTCGACCTCTGACCTTTAACGACCACTTTATTTACACTTTAACGAACATTTTATGGCTGCCGGGACCAACGGCTTAACGTGCCTTCCGAAGCACGTAATCATCTTTATTATCAGACAATCAGGTGATTCAAACCTGCAATGTCCTTACCAAACTGGAAACAACTAAACAAAGTATGCTTCTAATGGGAAACGAACGCATGACCCCCGGGTCTACAGGCAAACGCCTTAACCACTGGACCACGGAGGTAATGTGGTGACGGCCGAATATCAGTATTGGACGTTCTTCGAGAACAGAGATTCAAGACTCAAAAATAACGGTCTCAAGTACCGGTCGATGCCAGTCATACTGCTTGTGTGCGTGTACTTTTTGCTTGTGTTGGATATCATTATCAAGTGTGTGCGTAGCAACATAATCGAATAATGCATTGGTGTTAATAGTTATTGTGCGTGTTTCCTCACCCCGCGCGCAGTATGTAGCAGACTTTTTCACTTAGAAATAAGTGCACGTGACGTCTTCGGTTGATGTTAGAATACTCTCTGCTCATTTATAAGATATACCATTATTTTTATAAATTCAATTTTTAAAAGCGATGTGTTTGTGTTACACATGGTAGATACAAAAGTTAATAAAAATAGTTAATGTATGGCAGGAAAGGAAACCACATTATCTCAGCTTTGATGTGCCAGTCGCGCGTGCATACATAAACAATGAAACAGAGAGAAAGTTTTAAACACTAAACTACACAACTTCACACTTACTTGTGTTCCTGTGCCCCCAGTATGAGTTTTTCTTAACGCAGACGCTAGCGACTGCGTTAGCGATTTAGTATGGCAAACCTGTACAGCGCCTCTAGCGGATAGTAAGGCAACTAAAAAATTCCATACAAAATCCTAACACAGTCGCTAGCGTCTGCGTCAAGAAAAGCTCATACTAGGGGCACTGTCCTTCATACTCCTTATATTTTTCTTTTTGACGAATTAGAAAAGAAGTAGCGAATACTTCATATTATACATAGTCTTTCTTTGTGTCGCCATTAAAGGGGTCTTAGTTTTTTCGGGCATATCTTGCGATCGTCCAAGTCAAGTTAGTAGTTAACAATGTCAGATCAGGATGCCTTAAGACATCAGACACAGCCTTACGACTACCATGCCATCTAGCAATAACAGCCGGGACACAGCAACACGGAGACAGCAGGACGGGGAACAGCCTGCTGTCGTGCCCCAGCTGCCCTTTCTCATGTACATAGAGTGACCTGGCTGTTACCTCTGACTCGGCCGTGAATATTGCACCTTACTGGACCAAATTTTCTATAGTTTTTAGCCATTGTCACGATAGAAAAAGTAGAAGCCGGGACTCACATCACATGCCGCATTATTTGAAAGTTTAACTCTGTCCCGGTATTTACTCATGGCCCCGTTGTTCAATTAGATCAGTGATTCAATCTCTAAGGAAGGTAACGTCAGTTCAAAACTGACTCGAATTGCATCCTTGTTTTGCATAATTCAATTAGGATGGACTGTCTTTGTGCGTATTAGTGACCAGCAGTGTCAGATTTTTCAAAGATATTAAAGATCAAAGACAGGAAAGCGGGCCTGGGCTCTGAAGCAACCTTCTGAAGATGCTACAGGAAAAGTTTTAGGATTTAGAATGAAGAAGGGTGTGAAAATATTAGATCGGCAATGGCACGTGACACCTCTGGTTGCAAGCGTCCATGGGCTACGGTGACCACTCACCATCATGTGCCCTGTTTGCCAGCTAAATTGCATACACAAAACATTTCATTTTCAAAAAGAAATCGCACCTTTGCTGGCTGGAGTATTATATGATAACGATCTACTACGTGACAAAAATTTAAAAGCTGTGCTCTCGTCTAGTTGTTATTATTTGCTATGATGACGATTGATATAAATATTGTAAACTAATAACACCTATTATTTATGTAGAGGGACAAAGGCGATTCAAGGAATAAAATATTTTATTTAAAAGCACTAAATAAAGAATCTTATCTTCGCTCTGAGGTTTCTCAAGCGGCCAGTTACTTGGAGCATTAAACCAGCCGGAGACGCCACGCTCACTTATTTCACGTAAAAAAATCGGTTGTCTGTAAAGTCGGTTTACTAACGATAGTTGAACGTGACAACGTCATAAGAAATTCGCTCACTTCAAGCCTTAAATGGAACGCCTCAGAGCGAGGTAACGCCGCATTGCGTCATGTTTTTTCGTGCGTGCAGCCGGCTCCATCGAATTATAAGACGTTGACACGTTAAAAAGTCTGCCTTATTCTGCGCGCGGAGTAAAATAACACGCGCAATAAGTAACTATAAACGCAAAAAACTACCCGCTCACAAGTACAAGCTTTATGACGAAAGGTAGCCCAAGAAGGAGTTACGTAGAACAAACAAAGGAAAAAGTTTTAGGTTATTAAATCAAACAGGAAAAGGCACGCGAACCTTCACGCACAAAAGCAGTATGACTGACTGTCTTATACTTTTGGCAAAGGGGTACGCCTTTCAGTGGCCACTCCAGTTAGTTTAATGCTCTAACCTCTGGGGTTTCTCAAGCGGCCAGTATACTTTTACCTTTAATTAGCATGTTTTTCGCTAATTGCGCTAACTGGTGGATTTAAATTCAAGTTAAATCAAGTACTGTTACGTGCCGGTGTTTATTGTGTGCTCTTTTATTGCGAGTTAAAGGAAAATGATTTAAATATTTCTCTCTTAGCGTTTTGCCGGTCGCATTCTCAGATATCGTTTCCCAATACTGTGGTGGTTTTAATGACTTTGGCATGGCTCAAAAGGAATCTTTCCACGACTTTCTTGAAGTACCTAATGGAAAGACTCCTTTTGTCACTAACGCTGGGATAATAATAATAAGCAACACGACGACTCATAGGAGTAAGTACCTGAAACAATGAAAATAATAAAAATAGAAACAAACTTAGTAGCCATGATATGAGAAAGTTCGAGAGCAAATGGCGGGACAAGGAGCAAAAATGTTGTGGATGAAAGCAAATGGACTGTATTTTGTGATTTGATACTGAGAAATTATTGATATTGATAAATATGAACTAAATATATGTATTTTAAAAATAAAATAAAAAAGTTTGCATTAGTTTCTAACCTACTTATATATATTAACTAGCTTTCGCCTGCGGCTTCGCCCGCGTGAATTTCCCTCGGGAACAGTGACAAGAACTTTCAGGAAGATTGGTTCAGTAGATACGCTCTATCTACTGACTACTAGTTTCTACTAGTAGCTAGAAAGCGTAACATACAAACAAACTCACTTTCGCTGTTATATAATACTAGCTGTTACCCGCGGCTCCGCCCGCGTGTAGGTCGCTTTTCGCGTAACCTGTGTTACATTGAAATGAAATAACGCAATCGAAGTAGCCAGGACATTACTCAAATATAAACAAATATCATGTTTCAGAGTTAAGTTCAAAGAATCCTTTGTAGACAACATTAGCAGTTCTTCCCTCAGAGGCTAATAAAAATAGATTTTCGGCGCTACTGACCCCCGAGCAAGCCACTTACAGTTGTCCATGCGAGAAATGTCTTGTTGACTTGTTCTTAGGTCGATGCCAGCTGCTTTTACGGTTTGTCCCTGCGACTTATTTATCGTCATGGCAAAGCATACAGCAACTGGAAACTGGGTGCGTTTAAATTGAAAGGAGTAATTGTTGGGGATGAGTGGTATTCGAGGTATGTACACCGTTTCGCCTGAACCACACCCTGTGAGAATTTCGGCCTGTATTAAGTTGCGCTGCAAAACCGTTACTTTGAGTCGGGTCCCGTTGCATAGTTTAGGCGGAGAAAGATTTCTTAGGAGCATAATGGGAACGCCGACTTTAAGGGTAATGTTATGAGCAGGTAGACCACTTGCAGCCAATGAAAATCGATAGCTTAGGTGGCAGCATCATCCTGATGCACAACACTGTTATATGAAGTGTAAATCACTTCATCCCCGACAATTTCCGCCAAAACCTTGAGTTTCGGTAAACGTTTCCGAAGCCCGAGATGACGCATGACGCTCGCGGTCAGCGGACAACCGAGACTCTCTGTCAAAAGTAAAGACCGAGACAATGCATGGCGTTGCCTATCTTCATCGAGTCGCATCTGTCTATCCGCATTCGATTCTTGAGATCTAGCTAACCTTCTGCTTTTAGCTATTCTGGAATGATGCGACAGATTAGATCGTTTCCTCCTAGGCATTATTTAAAATAATTAAAATCCATACTTCCATATCCATACTAATATTATAAATGCGAAAGTCTGTCTGTCTGTCACCTCTTCATAGCTAAACTGCTGGACCGATTGTGATGAAATTTGGTAGGGATGTAGTTATCGACCTGAGGTCAAACATAGGCTACTTTTGGGCGCGATATAACCGAGTCCCACGCGGGGCGAAGCCGCGGGGAACAGCTAGTTCTTTATATAAGGTGAATTTAAATCAACTGCAATGCAAATATTTTAAGGGCAGATTCAGACCACTCAACTGAACAACTTTCCTAAATAAACTTATGTCGAAATAGGAAAAAACCAATCAATAGACAGACAACAACCAAAGAACCAAATCAAAAGACCACAAGGACAAAGCCCAACAAATTTTTTAATTTAATTTGCTAGGGTTAATTTCAATCTGCTATACCATAATGCGAAACCATAGCGAGTTGTTAAGTAAGTAAGCGCCATCTATTGAGATTTCATGTTACTAAATTTACGATCAAATTCAATGTGTTATTTTATTAAAATAAATAGGTGCAGTGCGTGTTTTCGTCTTTATTGATATGGATAATAGAAAGTAGAAATCCTAGCCTTATCTAAATTAAATTAAACGTAAGTAAACGCATTAACAGTTTAAAGCAGTGTTTGAAGTAAATTTTCAATCGACCATAACTTCTTTTTCCCTTAACCGATTTTGACGAAACAAAGTTTTGACAACGCTCCTAACTATATGTAATCCAACTGTGAAAACCGCGTTTAAATCCATTGAGTATTTTCGAAGTTATAACGTACCAGACAGACATACATACATACATACATACAGACAGACAAAAATTCCAAAAACTGTCTTTTTGGTTTCTGTTACTCTTTTTTAATCGCACTCAATCAGTTTTTTTGAAAAATATTAAATGTACAGACACTCGCATTTTAGTGTCTTATTATATGTATTGATTAGTTAGGAAGTATGATTTGCCAGTTGTTGCAAGGTCAATCGACCCTTGTCGCCCTTGTGTCAGTTTCCACGCTTTAGCCTAGAGCCTGCCCAGTACCCGCACTGTGGTCCACGACCTCTGATTAACTGCAGTGCTTTAAAATGCAAATATGAAAAAAAAAAATACCAGGAGATACCGAAATTTCAATATAATCTTACGATTTGTAAGATTACGAGTATATTGAAATTTCGGTTTTTGTAAGTTACAAAACACCTTTTTTGCAGTGGGAGGTTAAAACTCATAATCATAGAACAGCGAGTAAACGAAGCTTAAACAGTTCAATGCTTTCTTGAATCTAATTTAACCGAAGCTCAAACAAGGTGTAAGACTGTATTACAAATACATACATGAATATTCAGATAGAAATTGATCGTGATAGAGAAACAGACGAGTTTGTATTTTATTCCTATAGAAATAAGGTTTAAAACATCGAAGAGCAGTCGAGATAGAAATCTGTGAAACAAAATATCTTAGAGTTTATGTGTGGTCCAAGTTACAGGATAGAAACTTTTTTGATTAGCTCGAAAGTCAATCTATAATGATATAAATAAAGCTGAAGTTTGTTTGTTTGAACGCTTATAACTTTAGAACACTGGTCGGGGAGCTTAGCTCTTTGGCAAAGCTGTGACTTTTCACAATCCCAAAACGTTAACGAAATACAAGAACAAAATGTATGGGATTGACATAAGTTTGACCACGTGATTTACCGCACCTTTAACCTTCTGTTTTTGATAGTGTTACAAATTTTAAACAAGTTCCTTCCATCTCTATCTATCATTAGCAATTTCCTTTATTTCTTGATACGACACGACGTTTGGTTTTACCTTTATCTGCTTCATATAGCTATGCCTCAGTTACATTAATCTCAGTCTTGCAAACAGGTACAGCTCGCGTCGTATAAATACAACACTGGAGGCGAGAGGATAAAGTAAACTTGAACCAATCGCGAACGCCGAGTGACACCCGCCCGCGCCGCGCTTCCCGCATACATCGATAAATCGCCTAATGCTCAGCTTAACCGCCAGCTTTCATCTTACATGACGCGATTTGTATAACCCGCTCACGCTCGTGCCTTGCGCCACCAGAGATGACTTAGGGCAGACGTTGTGACACCGTACGGGACCTCCATTGTAGTCCTGATTTACAGCCGATCAGATCATCATTTGTTTTTATTAACGCGATTTCTAAAGCATTCACTGTCCGTATATACCGTTGTATAAAATGTCTTTCTCGCCACCCGACTGCGCTAACGAGAGTTGTGTTTTTCGAGTGCACCTTCATAGAAAACATAATAGAACGCAGCACAACCATTAGCTGATCAGATAGTCTAGAATTCTCAAGAATAGGGCTATTAAGTACACTACAATTAGGCGCTTGCAATGACGCAAAGACAGATATAAATGTCGATTCTTATTATTGGAGACCAAGACTCACTTTAAGTCAGTTACATTATACGGCACACTTTGATTATTTATATGATCAAAGACGGCACATACGTACGCGAGTGGAGTAACAAGCAACAGCTAAAACAGTGAGATGAAATAAGAAACTTAAAAAAAAAAACATTTACAATTTCACTATGAACGCGACCCCTCCAATTCTCACCCCTTTAAATAATTAAAATATTATACTTCCCCTTTACGAGACGCCATAGACAAACACATAAATAGATGACGCAATTATAGCGGCTAAATGCAATGCCATGACATGACGATAGAATATGAAGTAATACCAAATCCAATCCATACTAACCAGTCGTACCTTCTGGCCTTCTGGTAGTCCTAATTAACAGGGCTTTAAGCAGCAAAGATTTAACCACTTTTCTCCATCCATATACTCGTCAAACATACAATTAGTGTAGGTAACAATACAAGGTCAATTGACTAAGCATACCCTGGTTTCAGAGTTGTTTCGAAACCGCCTGTCTATCTCTGGCGTGTATTTTGAACTACCATCCCGTAACCCAGTAACAAAACCTCCTAAATTTGTACTTCCTATCATGGTATGGTGCTAGCTGGACAGAGCACTAACTGGATGAGTTTTTTTTTTTGCTCTTGATTGAGCAACGATTTCATGACAAAGTGTGGTTGACGAGAATCGTTTGCGTGCAAGTTTGGAATGTGCTGGATGCTGCGCATATCGTAGGAGAATATCATGGCAATCTAGCGGACCAGAGGGCTTACCAAGCGTTACAATCTTATGTCAATTCCATACATTTTGTTCTTGTCGTACTTCGTTAACGTTTTGAGATTGTGACTTTGACTAAGCCCCCTGATCTCTCTGGACCAACAGCTTAACGTGCCTTCCGAAGCACGGGATCTCGTTCAATGTCTACCTTTTATAGTTGGTCTTCGGCGTCGCCCCAAGATAACCATTAGAGCACTTCAACGGCAGTAACTTTAGGATTAAATCAAGATTACACATTATGGTCCTAAAAGGAGCCTTTAAAGTTTATGTTTGGTGCCTGAAGATAAAAGGTTTAAAAGAGATGTCGAAAGTGGCAAATTCGTAGGCGGAGATGATAGGAGAGCTAAGGTCCAACAGTTTTTTTAAATTATTAAGATTGCAGACAGACAGGATCGAACCCGGGTCCTTCGGTGTGGCAGCCTGACATGACGACCACTAAGCTACAGAGGACGTCGAATATAGATAGATGACTATACCAACTCTAGAAACTTGTAGACACAGAAGTAAAAATAAGTACTTACAGAAGTAGCAATACCCCAGTCACGTATGGTCCTTCGAGCCGGACGGCACGTGCCCGGACAGACAACGAGCCCACGGGATCCGATCGAAGCTCATTTCGAACAGTCTCCTTGACTAACGATGGACATTTTACACGTCTCTCGCCACAAAATTGCAACTTCAGAATTTTAATTCATAATAATATAAATGCGAAGTCTGTGGGTTATTTTTGCTAAGATTACTAGTACAGATGTTCAATCCCATACAAAGAAAGCGCGATGACTTTTAGTGTTCAAACAAAATCATAATAACGCCATCTATCGATCCCATGAAACATCATTCCAAAACCGATAACTTATAACATAACTAACTTAATCAGTTTGTAGTAGCATGACGATACAACGACGGTACTAATAAAATCGTATTTCAATAATTCACATTTTTTTCGCTGAAAATAAGATCGATCAAAATTTAAGTGGTCGACTCTTGTTGTGTTATAGCTATTGCCTTAAAACAATTATTTTTCTTAGACAGCGGAAGCCTAAGCACCATTATTTTTCGACAATGGGAGCCTATGATATAACAGTCCTCGCAGTAACTATATTATTCACTGAATTCATGTGCAAAGCTAAATCAACAGTCATTTATCTATAATTAGAACTAGTCAAATCAATATAATCAGGCGTACAAGTCAGCCATCGCGCTTGGATCGACAGCTGTGTCCGGTTAGAGCTGACGCTTAGTAAATAGCGGAGAGCGTTTTGTTTGTTTTCAATAAATATTATAAGAAGTCTCATAATACTGTTATTGTATGCTTGAGTCATTTACTGTCAATCGATCGAAATGTAGAATTAATTTATGTAGGTATTAAACCAGCTTTTGGCTTCGCCTGAAACAATGCTTTTTCCCGGGATGAAAGGTACCCTTTGTCCTTCTCAATACTTCTATGTATATGCAAAAATTCTAGAAGATTGGTTCAGTATATATAGAGCGTTAAAGCGTAACAAACAAACTGACTTTCGCATTTACAATATTGCTTTTGAGATATACATCATTCTCTCATCATATGAATCTTTTTATATTTCATTATATATATATTTATTTAATATGCCAGAACTCCTATCAGAGAAAGGTGGTTTTGTACGACTGACTATTTTTCAAATTACTGATAAAAATTTCCAATTATCTTTCGTCTAAAAAAATTTCCATCCCATTATTCACTGTTTTTTTTTGCTACACTAATAATTTTTTAATAAATAGGAGATTTTTTCGCTTTTCGGGTCCAGTAAAACCTCAGCCTTAGGACTAGTTGTCAGATAAGCATCTTTCTAGTTCTGTATTGACTGTGTACTAAATATCCTCATTATATTTAAAAACAGCAAAAGGGTGTAGGGATCCGTAGATTCGAAACCTCGAAGTCAAGAATTTTTTTTTAATACTATTAAGTAGGGTATACAGACCTACAGCGCCTGATGGAAAGCGGTTACCGTAGCCATTACCGAGCGAGTGCTTTGCCGGACCTGAAGAAATCTATTCACGCTGAGGGATTTTTGTTCTTCCTTTCTTATCAAGTGAGTCTGTGTGTGATTTTTTAAGCTGCCTTATGATGAGGCATTAACTTAACGACTGCCATCTAGCGATAGCAGCTGGGACTAACGGCTTTACGTGCCTTGATATCATGTGGCAGCGACCAATCACTTGGATTGCCATGCTGACACCATATCGTACAAGATCGATTAACCTTACGATCCAAAAGTTATTGTTTCCAAATTTAACCTTCATTTCAGAGCTTTCCGCTAACAAACAGAAAAACACGTAGATTCTTTGTATGATAAAAATACACTGAACCCACAATAATACTCATTAATTCAATCAAGAAAGCTCACAGAAAAAATGGACATCAGAAAAAGCTGGAATCCTGAACGAATAAGCTTATATTAAAAGCTCGCTAACTATGTGGCTTTTTCACAGAATCAATTTTTTTGTCGTTTGTACTCTGAATTAACACATCCCAATCATATATGTTTAATTTTAAACATATATATAATTTTCACTATTTTTTTTTAATTCCTTTATTTTTATGCCGCGAAATTTACATTTTGGCGCCCAAAATCAACCACTTTTATTTTTAACTAATATATAAAGAGAAAAGATTTGATTGTTTGTTTGTATGTTTGTAACGAATAGGCTTCGAAACTACTGGACCAATTTCAAAATTCTTTCACTTATGAAGGTCACACTATCCCCGAGTGATATAGGCATTGTATATACCATGGGCGAAGCCGAGGTGGACTGCTAGTTTTTTTTATAATTTTAATTACCATTCTAAAAGTCACAATCTATTAACATATATCATCGAAACAGCTCTGTTTTTGTCCACTGCTGGGCACTGATACTATTTTTTATGTCCGTTGCGTAGTTTTAAAGATTTAAGCATACAAAGGGACATAGGGACAGAGAAAGCGACTTTGTTTTTTACTATGTAGTGATAGTGATACATCATTATTGGTGCAGTTACAACAAACATTATTATGTTTAGAGCATATAAATACTTTCCGCCCCAATCGGGTGATAAAAAAACGATTGAACAGAAACTCAATTATTTTCCAACAGGAAGTCTCATTGAAAATATATTTATTTTAAAAAATAACTCACTTATTGCATTACACCGCGTTCTTGGCCACGTATCACTATATTTGCTAGGCACGTACAAACCCCAACACAAATTAAAGAGTCAACAGAAGTGGCATCATTTCAGTCACAACACAACAAGTCTCCACACAAATTATAACCAGACGCGTTCGCATCAAATACCATTCATAACCAAAACTTAATTTTTAAAGATTATTTAATTCAAATACGATAAAATATAAATATTTACTAACACCAGGGGGCTAAGTTAGTCGCGATTTCAAAGCTTTAACGAAGTTCGACATGAACAAAGTTGACATATAATTGGCCGCGTGATGTACCGCGGCTTATGTCAATCCTATACATTTTGTTATTGTCAACATTTGTCAACAGTCAACAGTCAGGTTATAAGATACAGTTTGTTATTATCATAAATATTGAAAACAAATTCTGTTATCATCATCATTTCTTGTACCCACACGGTCAATCGACGACTACCAAATGGCAGCCGGGACCAAGGGCTTAACGAGCTTTCCGAAGCACTAAAAGGAATATTAATCATTTATTTAAAGAGAATTTCGAGATTAAAAGATAGCCGTTCGGGCATAGTCTTTCATGTCAACGGCCATTTTTAAAAATAAAAGAAACACAACGGCATATTTCTGTACCCTTTATATTTTACGAGGCCATGTTGTCAGGCATTTCTAATATAACGGGGAAAGAAAATTGTTTTGAAAATGAACATGGATTTATGGGAGTGCGCTGAGGAATCTGAAAACATTTTTCATGACAAAATCCATACTAATATTATAAATGCGAAAGTCTGTCTGTCTGTCTGTCTATCTGTCTGTCTGTCTGTCTGTCTGTCTGTCACCTCTTCACGGCTAAACTGCTGGACCGATTGTGATGAAATTTGGTAGGGATGTAGTTAACGACCTGAGGTCAAACATAGGCTACTTTTGGGCGCGATATAACCGAGTCCCACGCGGGCGGAGCCGCGGGCAACAGCTAGTATAACTATATTTGTAGCTTTATCTGTCCCTAGGTTCGGGTCCTCTAATAATATCTTTATGTCTTTATGAATTCAAGAGTAGCGTTGAAAAAAGCAGTAAAATTCCACGTTATTCCACAATATATCTGCCTATTTTAGGGTCCTCAATACCTGGTTAAGAACCTTATCTTTGGGGAAATACCGGTTGAGCGGAGCCGTAATGCTAGCGGTCGCTGTAAAAATTTATGGGCAGAAAAACGAGCTGGTTTTTTATTTTAACCAGGTTTCCGAGCCCTGCTTAAACGACACAAGATGCACGCCTCCGTCTCCTCTCTTTTGGGTGTGACAGCTTTTAGTGATCCTATCTGTAATCCATACTAATATTATAAATGCGAAAGTCTGTCTGTCTGTCTGTCTGTCACCTCTTCACGGCTAAACGGATGGACCGATTGGGATGAAATTTGGTAGGGATGTAGTTAACGACCTGAGGTCAAACATAGGCTACTTTTGGGCGCGATATAACCGAGTCCCACGCGGGCGGAGCCGCGGGGAACAGCTAGTACGAACTAAAATCGCAACTAGTTACTTAGAACCAATAAGTTTTGGTGATATGAATCCGATCCGGCAAATTAGTATTCGATGTGCAAGCACAATTAATAGTTGATAGTTTACGTGACTCGGATACCTATGGTGACTATTGATGACTAAACCATAAGTAAAGTTTGAAAATTGGAATACCTGGGCCACATAATGCGTAACAACAATTACGAACTCGTTCAACTTATACTGCAAGACAAGATCCAAGGCAGAAGGAGGCCTGGACGAAGGAGAATTTCTTGGCTAAAATCCTACGTCAAGGATACAATAGAAGTACGCGATCTCTATTCCGAGCGGCTGTCTCAAAGGTGCAGGTCGCGTTGATGGCTGCAGACCTTCGATGAAGATGGCACCAATAGAAGAAACCATTCGTTCCCGAGTCACTTGGTAAAATGTTCAATTCGTAAAATGGGACTACAAAGGTCGGGAATTGGGAAAATTCTCAACCTGTGTTCTCAACATGACAAAATTCATCTGCCATGTTTTTACAGGTGGCTTACCACCATCTCTTAAAACCATGCAAGATCCAGTGAGTAAGCGAGACAGCGCAATACATGATGTTAGGCGACATCTCCTCTCCTTTTCGTCATCCGTTGTGAAAAAAAGATTCACAAATCCAGTATAATCCAGAATTTTTCAAACTCATCAAGCGCATATAAACCAAATTCTTTATCAGAATTGTTCGACGAAATGAATAAAATTCTGCAATGAAATAAACACAAAAAAGCAAACGTATTGACGCTCAATCGAAATTTATTCAACCGAAATAACACAAACAAAATAAAAACAAATGACCGTCGTCGTCGAGGTACAAAAATGGCGGGATAGAGCGGCCATTGCAATTTGGCGGGAACCAGTCGGCCATATTGCTTTTATTGACATTTAACGGGTCGGGGTACACTTTTGAAAAGTAATAAAGTTTATTTTGATCGCACATTGGTGCGATTAGGTTGGCGGGACGTTAAAATACACTTTTCAACATATGATATTTGGAAATTTACAAAAAAAATCGAAGGAACATAAAACTGACAGCTTAAAAGTTAATACAGACAGACAACTAGATTGGGGGTAAAAACTTTAGCTATTTAGTCTGTGTCGTGTTCGTGACAATGACCTGGGTTATTAGTGGGTACGTAAGGTGGAACCTTCTCGAAGTTTGTTTAACACTACAGGCACTTGCAGGAGAGGAGCAGGACGTTTATTTATAAATGACATATTGTGTAGCAAGACTTGCATTACATATTCTACGGTAGGTAACACGTAGCAACATACAAACGAATGCCGCCGCCGTTCCAAATTGAATTTTAAATAAGGACTCCTGATTCTGTTTCCAAATCTGAATTTAAAAACGTCCCATAAATAATATTCAAACGATCGTTCCATAAACAAAATGGCTGCATCACTGGTAATCCCACAAAATATCGGTAGCCCTTCCAGTTTTATCGATAAAATTGCATCCGAAAATCATAAAACAGTTTTATGACGTTAAAAACCTTTAAAACTATATTTTGGTATTTACGATCGCCACCCTTGATTTATTTTTAATAATGGCTCGGCATTATAGCTGTCGTCGCCCGAGTTGGCTGTAATTAAAAAAGTTTCGTTGACGATCCTGCCTGCATTTGCATATATAGGATTCGTGAAAATTTTCAAAAATGCTTACTTACATACCAACAAATCGACTGAAAACTGAGCTGGAAAATTTGTTGGCAACAGTGGCAAACTTTGTTTTAATTTGATAAAAACTTATTTAACAACCCCTTTAATAAAGAAAACTAGTTAGAAAAGCGTTATTTTCCATATCTCATTCCATTCACAAACATTTTACAGGTATTTAAATTCTTCCGCCATGTTGATACGTCTGGAAATAAGATTAAAAAATTCCAACACACTTCCGCCACGATAAAAAGCTTGCACTGCTTAAACCTTACTTTTTTAATTAACGGCTCCTACAACCTTACATTAAGCCAGTGCCATCTTAACCGCGTACAAATTCCCAAAAATAAATAAAAAAAAGGCAAAAGTGGCCAGTCGCACAACTTTTTAAAACAAAACGTAGCAAAGAAAAACGCGCACGGAGCCTTATCCGCATTCACTAATGAGCTAAACATTTGGTGTACTAATCAATATACAAGCTTTATACCGCGGACGTGCTTACTGGCGGGATTCGAACCGATTGCGATGATTTACGACCGGTCCGTGCCGAATTCAATGCAGTCGGCGCTTTTATGGATCGAAAAAAAAATAATGCCAAATTGAAATTGCCGCGCGGCGCGGGAAACGTTCGGTAACGTACGTGAATTTGTGGATTACTAATAACAATGTAAGAATGAGACGTGAAGAAAAATAATGGTTATTCTTTAATTTCTGAGAAAAATAGTTTGTTTCGGCTGTTATGAGAATTAAGTGACTGAGAAAATCAACCCTAAACTTTTAAACCTTTCCTCGGTGTCATGATTATTACAAAATAGTAAAACATAGCTTAACTCGTTGACGTTAGCTGATCGCTATACTTCTCCCTTATGGGCGTCTTTTGTAAGGAGGGTGATATTTAGAACTCACTCCAAACTATAAATGAGTAATGATTTCTTATGTTTTCGCGATTATTACACATTAAATTAAAATATTTTAAATAAGTATAAATAAGTAAGCAATAAACGCGATAGAAAACCGTATAAAATAGTTTAATTTAATGTATAAATGAGTATTTAAAGCAAGTAACTTAAGTGTTACTAACATAGGTTAAGTTAAACTAACATTATTATGGATCCAGTTATCTGAAATAAAAGATTTTTATTTATTTTATTTATTTTAACTGTCGCACGTACTTTATAATTCTCTGGCTCTCTGGTCTCAAGTACATTAATAAACTTGTATTAATATAAACACTAGCTTTTTTTCATTTTTAAAATTAACTCCAGATCCAGGACCTTATTACATAACACGGATTTTTGATAACTTCTGTTTTCAGTGAATTTATAAATGACGGTGGCGCTAGTGTTCACCGAGGTATCACCTTAATATCATTGACAATAGTGCAATCCCAATGCTGTTTACGAGGTCTGTGTAGGACGCACCGACACTAGAAAGCTAGGCGGAGGCCCGTGTTACTTTGAATAAACGGTTTACGACTTCGCCGCTTTGTCTTTGTCAGTGTAAATCATATACTCACCAAGGTACTTTAGCTTGTTTACCTAAACTTATGTCTTCATACTTCGTGAAATACGACTGTCTCCTGGCCTATATCGCAGTAGAATATTTCTGTATTTTTCTAAGTTGACTGGAGAATGCTTTAAATAACATGATTTAGAAAATGACAGCCTGGTACAATCTATACTTCAATCCGTACTATATATGTATAATATTATAAATTCGAAAGTCTGTCTGTCTATCTATCTATCTGTCTGTTACGCTTTTACGGCTAAATCGATGGACCGAATTTGATAAGATAATTTTTTTATCAAGACATTCTCCTTCATCCAGGCCTCCTACTGCCTTGGATCTTGCCTTACAGACTAAAAATGAAAGGGTTCGTATTTATTGTTAGATAAAAACATATCGATAGATGACAACGAATTTATAATGCATAATACAGTTAAATGGTGCATGAAACGAAATAATAATGTTACATGATCGATCACAGACTTAAAAGAACTACAGACGGATTGTCGTCGAATCAACAGTGTAACTCGGAAATAGCCGCCTGTGTGTGTATCGCGGTGAGTAACGGCGATTGGCGCTATCGTCACTAGTTGATTTATTTGTGTGAATAAAAATCGTATATGACAAACGAAACGGCCATAATTTGCAGGCATCAATCGTGTTGTGTGTGTGACTACGTCTGGAGATTTTATAAGTCTATGTCGTTAGTACTATTAGGTATTCTGTGTGTGTGTGTTCGATCTAAATGGTTGATGAGACGCGCTGGGTGCGCCGGAGCAAATGCATGTCATTTAGCATTGATGGCTTTTCTATAAGTGGTACTTAAATTAAGTATTATCATTCTATTATTCTAGCGATCTGCTTCGGCTTTGCGCGCGTTTCAATTTTACATTCTTCCTATATATTTTTTAATGGTGATTGCTTACAATCGGGGTAGTGGAACTGAGTATTTTAATATTATTTTAACTTGATACCACTTGTTCCACAAGTTAAATCTTTAAACACATCAGACAGACAACAAAGTGAAAATATAAATGATGGAAATATGAGGTAACAAATATAAAAACTAAAAAGGATCAGCCGAATTGAGAATTTCTTTTTGAAAGTTGGTTGAAAATGTAAAAATACCCAGTAACTACATTGGGATCTCAATGAAAATTGTTCCCCATTATTGCCCTAGGCACTATTTACCCTTGTTTTGAATGACATGGGCATAAAGGACCCAGCTTACAGCCCCAAGCCTTAGGATGAATCAGGGTTAATACAATATTGTTTGAATTTTTGATAATTATATAAATAACATCAATATATTTATGATAAGTAGGTATATTTATTATTATTTATGTATTTATATTGTGCCAACGTCTTTTACTGATAATTTTCCATCCACCCTAAGGTTGACTGGAAAAGATTGCTTTAGCGATGAGTACACCTTTGTGCTTCATTGTTTAAAGTAAAGCTGTTTTATGTAATTTTATTGTGCCATAAAGAGTTTTTGTATTGTATTGTATCATCACGCCTGTCTCCCGCAGGGGAAGGCATAGAGGTTTCCATTGGCTATGATCCATTTTTGTTAATTAATTCCATATTATTCCAACCCCTGAAGCCATGTGACGGCTCAAAGGACGCCGGGACATTTTTGACCTGGACATGCAATAAAAAGGGCTGGCTCCGATGGGAGCAGCGCCAGACACGACAAGAAGCACACACCACATCTGCTTATAGTCTGATTGACTGATTGCACATAATACACAAAAAAAAAAGAAAAAAAAAATTCCATAAAAATATACTAATATTATAAAGAGGAAGTGCTGTAACCGAATACTATAAGTACCCTGTTTCTTGGAGAAGGTTAAAAGCCATAGCATGTACATACTATATATACACATGGGTGAGTGAAACTACGAGAAACAATAACAAGACTTAAGTTTTAAGGTATTACAATTCCTGAGAAACCGACAGACAGGCAGCAGAGGTTTAGTTATAGGGTTCCATTTTTACAGTGTATGGAACCCTAAAATGTGAAGAAACATGATATTGACAAATTATTTACATAATAATTTACAATGATGTTAATATTGACGACTTTGTAAAGCAAAATAATTATATTGATTGAAAAATATAGTATGTAATGTACATAATGTAAGTAATAAAGTATAATTAAATAAAAAAGGAAATACTAATATGAAACTAATAAGAAATCAACTTCTACAGAAAAATCTGGCAACTAATAAATACCAATAACAAAAAAATATGTTGACTTTCCTTTTTCAAAATAACACTTGCTATCAACTATGAACTTGCTACCAATATAATGTAGGACCTGCTAATTAATTTATACTCGTCCTTTACATTACCGGGCGCGTCGTAAGACCGTCAGCGCAGCCCTAATACCAATAAACGGGGGCGCAGCGCCGTACATCACCCAGACATTAACGACCCACCAATCAACTACACCTATAAACCATTACCGAAACGTAAATAAACTCTTAAAACGTACAATCAACATAAATAATGACGAAATACGAAAACAAAAATGTTCCGCTAAAACTTTGTGCTAAAACGTTGTTTCAACACTTTTTATAATACCAATGAGCATTGCAGTTGATAATAAATTTAACTACATTATTATACCATCGTTTAGAACGGCGATCGATAATAAAAGGGAATATTTATACGAAAGGAGCTCACCTTCAACATATGTAAACAACAGGCAAGCCACCAAGAAAATCCAATTTCCAATGCCGAAACGACACATCCCTGTCCGACACATATTGCAAAGCACTAGAATAACACTACACCAGATATTTTAATTCATTAATATCACATTTTCACTTAAAATTCACGATTTTTTATCAATTATTTTACACGTTAATTGAGCGACATAAAACAATCCGCCATTTTCGTCTGGACTGCTGCGTTCGGAAACCCAACTCAATAATGAAAGGGCAATGCCCGGGACAATATGTGATCTGAGCTGAAGTTAGCTTTTGGTAAAATCCCGGTGATATAACATGAAGTTAGTTACGATAGTGCTGTACTTCTTTCAATTTGTAATTAATGAATCTATCGATTAAGTTGGTGTTTTGTTCATTTGTGATTAATTACTGCAAAATTAGCAATTAATTATTCAGTTTTATACCCAAAGCTCGCTTTAGCACAAATACTAGTTCTTATTTTCCATTTAATTAACTATCAAAAGGTAGTGAACACATTTCTATTCTTTAGTAAACATTAAAAAGCATAACTGTTCTTTCGTTATCTGTTATGTCATCGGATAACATAAATCAAACACATCTAAAACAACAAAAAAATGTTTTACATTTTGCCGGTATTGATAAGTTTTTAATTTCAGTATGTACTATAAATAATAACCTCCCTAGTACATAACAGAGTATAATGTTTTATACTTATGTGAGTTAAATACAATATTACAATACTTAGGGTGGGTTGCACCAAAGTACCAGTTATCGTAACAGTTAAAGTCAAATGTAACAGTGACATTACTGCTAACTATAATCGTTGTAACAACATAGGTTGCACCGTCGTATTTTGTAGCATTGTTAGTTACCAGGGTTACAAGTATAATGACATCCGTGGAGGTTATTAGAGGTGAGACGTATTTACTGGAACAGGTTTTTGGAATAGGTTTTGGCTTGGACGCGTAAGTAAGTGTTCCCGCACGCGAGTCTTTTAGCGTATCGAGTATTTACGAGTACGGCGAATTCAAATTCAAATTCAAATTCAAATTCAAATTGTTTATTTTCAATATAGGATATTCTTATCACTTATTGACGTCAATTGTTACTTATTTTAAGTTTACCACCACTTCCAAAGCGCAAGTGGAGAAGAAGTGGCGCCACAAACTCCACAGCAGCATTTTCTTCAAAAACGTCAATTCACAAAATTTGAGTCAAATCAGACGAGTTTACATTTGAATATTTTTATAATTACCATTAGTTTATTATTAAACTCACCGGTACGCGCAACTCAATAACTCGGAAGACGTAGTCGGGAAAATTCGGGATCGCCCGACTCGCCCGCTGCCGCACCGAGCCGCCGAGCGATGTATTTCGGCGAGTTATTGTTTGTTCAAATAACACTTTTAGTAGAAACACAATAAGGTCATTTTCTTTTGGTAGCATATTTGTTTTGGTGTGATAATAATACTTGTTGTTTACTTAAAATTTGCAATTTTAATAACAAACAGTAGATTTATTATATAAACGTATTGAAAAAAAAAACAAGAGAACAAAAAATAAAAGAAAAGATTAAGAATAACTTTGTATATAAAAAAAATGTAAATAAAAATATATAAAATGCTATTACATAAATATATATTTTACTTAAATACACTTTTTGATTGAAATTTTAATAAAAACTGCTGACAATCCTAAGTCTGTATAAAGTATGAAGGGAAGTTTTTAATTGCTATTAGAAAAATTGGATAAAAAAAATACGAAGTGTGAAGACTCGTACTTGTGAAACTAGTCCATAATGCCCATATACGCAAGACGCGCATTTACGGGAATCAATTGGTTACGCAATGAGTCCATTGAGTCGCGTACTCGTAAATACTCGTGGACCTAGTCTTTGGATCTAGTCTTTTTCTGGACGCGTACTCGCAAGACTCAGTCCGCGTTTTACCTAGTATGTCTCACCTCTAGAGGTTATTCGACCCGTCTGACAGATTAGTTGACAATAACAATAGCGCTAACCGGTTAAGTTTAGGCGGTTACGGTTAGCGTAAAAGTTATGATGTATTTTGACTATTGACAAAATGGTGCAACCCATTTTTCACCTAACCGGTACTTTGACTACACAGTTATTGTTATAGTAAGTTAGTGCAACCCAGTCTAACCCTCGTATTAAGAAACGTTTGTTAAGCCCATTTTAGCTAAAATATATTTTGCCTCTTTTTCTCTTACCTGACACTTCATGTGAAAGAACGAGACGCAACACATTTTAGCTAACATGGGCTTTCAACGTTTCTTAATACGGGGTTTAAACTATAACCCGACTGCGTGGTGTCTAAAAAGGATGAAACAAGGAAATAATTTAGATAGAAATCCAGAAATGGATAGGTACAAAATGGTCATTGTAAAGCCGTGGTCGCACCCAATGTTCGTTTAAAGGTGTTCTTATTATCAATTTATAATGGGTGCGACCACGACTTTACAATGACCATTTTGTACCTATGCATTTCTGGATTTCTATCCTACGTTTACACGTTTTTACCCGACTACGGCGAAGCCAAAAGGAAGGGTAATGATTTTGGCAGTCTATGTATTTTAACTTAATTTTTATTCCATGAATTATTTGAATGAATTTAATTTAAAAACGTGTTATATTGATAGCCACATTTAAATAAAAATAAATGCAGTTAATAAATAGGTATTATCAGATGGAGGGCAAGGCTATAATAATAAATAGAGCCCCACCGACAAGATGAGTCTTGGGACAGGATTGCAGGTAAAGCTGTCCAAAATCATGACAACAACGCATGTTCTTGGGCTAACTATCCATGGGGCTGTGATCAGTGCGGTATAGAATTTGAAAATATGGAAGAAGCAAGAGCTCACAGCAAAGACCAGCACAATTATTGCAATGGATTTACTTGTGTGGACTGTCAAAGAGAGTTCAATACATTTAATGCCTTTGTGGAGCATGTTACGGTTCATAGAGATTATTTAAGATACTTTTCTTTTAAGACTAAGTTAGATTAGATGGTGGACGATTTATTATGAATCATAGAAGCCCAGCTTTTCTGCGGCTTCACACGCAATATTTACCTCGGGAACAGTGCTTTTTCCCAAGATTAAAGGTACCTTATATATCTTATATATATATAGATATGTGGTGAGATATTTTCTAATCAGAAAGCGTTAACAGCACATAAAAAAATGTACAGAAAAAAGAGTTTGAGGGAGGGAAGATTACAAAGCAAGACTTGAGTGTGACGTCTCACGATGTACTAGATTTATGTAATTTTAACTGCAACATTATGTATGATAGAAATATTTTTGTATAAACAAGAAATACGACATTCAAACAATAGTTACAATGTTTTATTTGAAGTTTTTTACCACTACTGTTTTTTGATAAAACAAGCACAATTTTCATTGCTGTCACTTTAAAGTAGAGCGAAGCTCTTTTCGCGTCTACATCGCCTTTAATATACGTCGCCTCCGTAATAGTCATGAGAATTTTCTTGTATGATATGATCCCACCAAAAACATAAATGTAAAAAACGAGAGCCAAGTTCAATACAAAAATTATGCTTGGCGGTGAGCTTCGCCGCAAAAAGAATGGCGATCTAAATGAGTGCCAAGTTCTATGCAAAATCGAAATATGTTTTTATAGGAACAAAATAACATTATGAACAAGTATAAAACTCTATTTCTTTGCTTTATTAGATACCTATAACAATTGCTGTTATTTAAAAATGTGAGATCTTGAAGTAGGTCAGATTTGACTTGGCCAGTTTTCATTACATAAGTCATTTTATAAAGTTATTCAACATTTTAATTGTGTTAAAAACTGGCCAAGTCAAATCTGACCTACTTCAAGATCTCACATTTTTAAATAACAGCAATTGTTATAGGTATCTAATAAAGCAAAGAAATAGAGTTTTATACTTGTTCATAATGTTATTTTGTTCCTATAAAAACATATTTAGATTTTGCATAGAACTTGGCACTCATTTAGATCGCCATTCTTTTTGCGGCGAAGCTCACCGCCAAGCATAATTTTTGTATTGAACTTGGCTCTCGTTTTTTACATTTATGTTTTTGGTGGGATATCATTACTTTTTGTAAAGAAAACTAGGCAAGTATTCCTATTTTATGTTATTTTTTGCGTGACAAATTAACCTAAAAGAGCTACAAAAAATGAGGTTTTGAAAGAGACGATTTACGTAATATTAAATAACTCACAAATGCCGTTAAAGTACAATACTAAAAAGGAATAATTTATATCTGGACTATTCCAGCTATAACTCAAATAAATTTAGTCGAACGACGCAGCATTAAACGCAATCTAATAGGTGGGTTTCCGCTAAACAACCGGGCATAACGAGGACGCTGGCACGAATGAGCGCCGCTAAGAGCATACTTTGGTTCGTTCGCATTTTAAGTCGTATAGCGCTGTGAGCCGCGCACAAGTGCAAGGCGCGAGCGAGTTCAAGCAGCATTCTTAGACCAGTCAATATATACATATATCGGTACCAATAAGACTTCGCTATTGCCTTGACCTTGGTATACATACACATTGGAGTTTCTTTTAGGGTACAAAGAGTTCGAACTAACAAATTTATACCTTAAAATATTATTTCTTATTTTCAAAAGAAATCAGAGAAACGAACCTTGGGCACTGATCTTTGTTAATTTAGTGAGCCGTAGACTATAAGATAACTACTATGCAGGTATAAACCAACCGACCCGCTAAATTTTAAGTAAATCGCTACCGCTTATAATTTTGTACCATAAGTCAGAGCGTGACGCTGATTGGCTGGTGTGCTGCCGCGCGCCGCTGACGACACACCGTTGTTGGCCGGTTGTTTAGCGCGTAGGTATTACAAGTTTTTTGTATGGATGGGGACACCACTTATTTTTTGACTTTTTTTTATTTTTTGATTTTTTCCTACGCTTACACACAATTTCCGAGCTGGATTTTAAATTTCATCCTTCTAGGTCATCTGGAAGTAGGTTAGGTTTAGGTACTATAAGTCAGTCAGTCAGTGCTAAAATTTACAACTTTTTGACCTTCATATCTTTATAACCGTTTGAGCTAGCTTCATGAAATTTGGGCTTCTACATGTCCTGATGGATCTTATGAAACACACGTAGTTTTATGTGTTTACATTAAAGAGGTTTCGAGTTATAGAAGGTTCAAAAGTGGCACCAAGTGGTTCGTGTAATATTACACTCGGCGCTGGCTAGCCAGTTCCTTTGCTTGAACTTGGCTTGACACGCTGCCGCGTGTCTAGATAAGCATATCTCAATTTTGTAATTTTCTGAAGATAACTTTCACCTAAGCTTAAAAATCTGCAAAACGCCTGGCTGATATTAAAGTACATATCTAAACATTTATATTCCAAATTATAACGCAGTCTCTAGCGACTTTATTTGTTAAATATCATGGTAGAGACACAAATACTATATTGTACTCCCCCTTTATAATGCACTACCCTACAAGCGATACTTATAATATTTGGGGAGGGAAAAAGTTAAGACATCTGATTTTAAAGGACCCATGCATCGCAGCAAAACGCTACTATGTAACCGGGATAACGCTTAGATGATAATAAATATCGGAAACGTTTATTTTTGATTTACGGGTATAAAACTCCTTGTGAAAACTTTATTTTTGCGTCACAAGATAGTAATAGAGTATGATGATAGTGTTGTACTCTCAATCCAATGTACTTAAATCGTGCAATATTTGAAGTCGATGCAATTAGGTGGTATACATCAAAGGTGTACATCCAAGTCAAAAGAAAAAAAAAGTCACTGTCAGGCAGTGACATCTCTTGTCATAATTCACTGTAAACTACACTTGTACATAGACTTGGTGAATGCAAAATGCAAACAAGCAAAATATATTTGTGAATTAATTTATTGTTCATAAAATAAATCCTTTCGTCAGAGTACTTAATTTTTACAGTTTTATATAGTTCAGATATTGCAAAATGGAATTGATTTACTCTATGAGGCGAAAACCTCACAAATGCGAACCACCGCACTTTGAAAGGTAAACATTACTAATTTAATAATTACTTACCAGTTTTTGAATTAATAATTAAATTTGAAAGGCTTGGTAGTATTCTATAATATATCTTTATTCATTGTTACTTATAATTAAAGAAGAATAAATTGAAATTTCAGTGCATCAGATAAAGAAGTCATTCGTCCGATTTGCACGATTTCTACGTGTAACATTATCGCATTTTCGTCACCTACGGAGTTGGGGGATGCTGAGGGGGACACCTGGGGCGGCCATGTGTATGTTTGTGACCTGGACACGCCGTGGGACAGTCATAAAGTGACCAGTACTTCACATCCAGTAAGTACAGTTATATCCTAAGTTGTATTGCTTTCGACACTTAGTTTGCAAAAACTTAACTATAAAACATGGAACACTAAGGTAAACATTAGCAATAAGTCTGCCTTCATACACATTGTTTGAATTATCAACTTGTATAATTTTTATATTAAACTAGCTACCCTCCCCGGCTTTGCATGGGCATAAAAACCTTCCTCTTGAATCACCATATCTATTTAAAAAAAAACATTCAAATCCGTTGCGTAGTTTTAAAGATTTAAGCATACAAATATATGGACAGAGAAAGCGACTTTGTGTTATACTAGATAGTGATGGTACAATAAAGAATGTATATCAATCAATCATAACATAGGCCGTGCTAGCCACCCATCACTATTGATTTCTTGTTTCAACAACCATCATGTTAAACGTGGTCTTAGGTCTTATGACCCTAAGCTCTTTTCTACCCCGTTTGGAATAAAGATGTGATTATATTTATGTATTTATGTATAAGTATATAAAAAGGATATATACTTGTTTTTGTAAGACCCCTGAAGACTGAATGAATAAATGAATTTTTCTAGGTGTCTACATTGGAATGGGACATCGAAGGTCGGCACCTGCTGGTGGGCACCACGGAGGGCGAAGTCTCGGTGTTCTCTCAGAAGGACTACCTGCTCAATGAGTGGGTTTGCCTGTACACTCATAACTTTCCAGGTATGTCAATGTTTATATAAAAAAGCTAGTTCTTTATGTCCTATAATAGATAAACGGACAGCTATAAATAAATAATAAATATTTATATGGACAAATCACACAAATTGAGGTAACCCCAAAGTCAGTTTGAAAGTTATGGGATACAAACTTAACGACAAGCTAATTCTGTGACGAGACTTTGTTTTATAACAAATACATATATTAGATAAACATTCAAGACCCAGGCCAACCAGAAAAATATTGTATTTTCATCCTGATCTGACCAGGGATTGAACCCGGGACCACCTGAGTAGTGGGCAGGCATGTTAACCATTATACCATGGAGGTCAAAAATAGTTATAAAAAAATGTAAACATTTGTTTGGTGGAATAAAGAGTTTTTCTATTCTGTCCACAGGTGAACATATAATAAAAGCTGTGTTCTTCCACAATGGCCGTCGAATAGTAGCGGTGGATAAGAAATTGGACGCTCCCATCACGGACCGGCTGCAAATGATGAGATCGACTCCCACCCTCAAAGGTTTTGGGTGAGTATCTTATACAGTTTACTTATATATTATATCATCATATGACTTTATTGCTAAATATGTAAATATCAATGCAGTACCTCCCTCATTCATAAAAATTAAGTTTGTTGCCTAATTTTACCATATGTGTTTTGTTCCCCTCTTTCATTTTGTATAGGTATCAATTAGAGAGAGAGAAAAAAAGAGATTGAAATTTTTTTGTCAATATGGTTAAACAAAGGTTTGTTAATTTGTGGTGTCTTTCAGCCAATCAATTACAAGAATTATGACCTGCGATCATATACTTTTGGCATAGGGGGTCGCCTGTCTGTGGCCACTCCTGTATATACAGTACTAGCGACCCGCCCCAGCTTCGCATGGGCAGAAAAACCTTCCTCTTGAATCACTCTATCTATTAAAAAAAACCGCATCAAAATCCGTTGCGTAGTTTTAAAGATTTAAGCATACAAATGGACATAGGGACAGAGAAAACGACTTTGTTTTATACTATGTTGTAGTGATAGTGATGTTCTAAGGAAGTGGGAGATCTAAACAATTTTCCCCATTGCCCCCCCAGTGGCGTAGCTATAGACGGGGCGTGCGTGATAACAGCCAGCGGGCTAGTGGGCGCGCTCGTCGCTCGCGACTCGGGCGCGCTCGCCGCCACTGAGTCGCTCAGATACGCTCGCGATCGCGTCGTTAGTGCTTCATTCGCTCATAAATGTGAGTATGCCATATATTCTATTACTAGCTTTCGCCCCCGTGAACTATGACTGGCTGTGTTTGTTTGTAATAACTTTATTGTACCAAAAAATAGAAAGTAAACACAAAAGTATACAATTAAAAGCAGAAGTACAATGGCGGACTTATCTCAGAAAGGGATCTCTTACAGTCAACCAGCGAGTAACTATATGCATAAGGCGAATTTAAATCAACTGCAAATATTTTATGGGCAGATTCAGACCACTAAACTGAACAACTTCCCAAATAAACTTATGTCGAAATATGAAAAGAAATTTTTGACTTCCCATACAAATTGAGAATCAGCTGATCTAGCTTAGTATGGAGAGTGAAATATAAAATTTCGTATTTCGATATGTTTATTTGGAAAAGTTGTGCAGTATAATGGTCTGTATCTGCCCATAAAATATTTGCAGTTGATTTGTGTCCACCTTATATTTTGACTTTTAAAATAATAATTAATTAATAAAATTGTAATCACGCGGCACGGTTTTAAACCGTTTTAAATTTAGTACCTGGGCGACCGATCTTCGCGCTTGCGTCAAAATATGGGTAAAATGAATTTCCCCAGACATGGAACTTAGCTAGATTATCTTTTTGACCATGTAAGAACTAATGTTTAAAATTTCAAAGAAATCTTTAGAGCCGTTTTCGAAAACGCGAGTACAAATAAAATTACTCGTTTAATAGTATAGGATTTAAAATTGGTGTTTAAATCACGGACATTTTGGTATGAAACGGTTAGTTAGCAAGTGCGCGTGTGTGACAGCCGGTTCGCTGGTGGCGGCGGCGTGGTGCGTGTCAGCGAACGTGGCGCACGTGCGCGCGGCCGTGTGCTCGGTGCGCTACGCCAAGAGCGCGCCCGCCACGCTCGCGCTGCAACCGCTGCCCGCGCTGCCGCTGGTTGACACATCGCCTGGTACGTGTTTAGTTCTTTTAATTTTATAATTATTACTAGCTGTTCCCCGCGGCTTCGCCCCGCGTGGGACTCGGTTATATCGCGCCCAAAAGTAGCCTATGTTTGACATCAGGTCGTTAACTACATCCATACCAAATTTCATCACAATCGGTCCAACAGTTTAGCCGTGAAGAGGTGACAGACAGACAGACAGACAGACAGACAGACAGACAGACAGACAGACAGACAGACAGACAGACAGACAGACAGACAGACAGACAGACAGACAGACTTTCGCATTTATAATATTAGTATGGATTATCTGGACGATTTTATGTTTTTTTCAATTTTTATTTACCGTGTCGCCCGGTAAAAAGGCCTGTTCCCAAAGGTGTTTGCTATTAAATTTGGAAGGTGAATGTTTTTTGCCAAGTATTGCAAAATTATATAAACTAGCTTTTGCTTGCGGCTCCGCCTGCGTGCAATTCCCTCGGGAACAGTGTTTTTTACCGGGATGAAAGGAACCATGTGTCCTTCTCAATACTTTAACTATGTGTTTGCAAAATATCAAGAAGATTGGTTCTATAGATAGGGGCGTGAAAAAGTAACCAACAAACAAATTAATAAACAAACAAACTCACGTTCGCTTTTGTAATAATAGTTGGAAGCTTTTACTCCGGAACAGTGTTTTTTCCCGGGATTAAAGGTACTCTATGTCCTTCTCAATACTTCTAGCTATGTGTATGCGAAATTTCAGGATGATTGGTTCAGAAGATAGAGCGTGAAGGCGTAACAAACAAACTCACTTTAGTTAGGAGTTAGGATTTTCTACGGCCCTGGAAGAGGTCCTTTAAGACCTTTCTTTAATTTATTAATCTTTTTCACTCCTATTTTAGTCATGTCAAAAACGTCAAGTCAGTAGTCTAATCTAGTCAAGAGTTAGATAGATAAGTGATACGGTGGAAAAATACACGTAGATAAATGTGCCCAAAACGTCTATTTTGATATCTGTTTTATTTATACCAATTTAAAAAATAACAATACATTTCGACATCGTGACACGTTCGCTTTCAGCGCGAACACTGAGCGACTGGGAGTGCAATTTTGTGGTGTTGACATCAATTTAGTTGCCCCATTTCACAAGCAGCGTCCGTGCATTTAGTAGGAAACAGGCATACGGTCCATCTGCTGGAAAGTGATCATCATCATCACCATTTCGTGTAGGCGTCACGGTCAATCGACCATGCACACCCTGGTGTCAGAGTTCTTCGGAACCGCCTCTGGGCCTCTTACGTAGTTCCGTTAACGACTACCAGATGGCAGCCGGGACCGACGACTCAACGTGCCTTCCGAAGCACGGAATCATCTTTATTATCAGACAATCAGGTGATTCAAGCCTGCGATGTCCTAACCGAACTGGAAACAAAGTATGCTTCCCCTGGGAATCGACCCACGACCCACGGTCTACTGGCAAACTCCTTAACCACTGGACCACGGAGGCATGAAAAGTGTGTGTGATGAGTGAGATGAGAATTAATTTTTGCATGTGACTCCACTCGCTTAAGACAGAGTCGCGCATACTATGATATACTACTAATTCTGGTTCGCAGTATCTTTGACGTGGTGCCTCCGTGAAGACACGGATTCGTTGCTGATAGCCGGTTCTAAGTTGACGCTGTGGAAACTGACGGAACGGTCGCATCCCGTCCACAAGCTGCTTTTTAAAGGTATATAATCATTATCGTAAGGTATGTCATCAAAACCGTCTAAAATTCTCATATCAATAAATTCATGGATTAAAATGTTTTTTAATTTTTTTCAACTTATTCAATGGTAAATTGTTGTCTTCTTTCGTAAGAAAAATTCAAAACTATTTTAACAAAAATACATTTGAGATTTGAATTTGAATATATGACACAGTAAGGTATGCAAAACTTTTTTTTATTTCCTAGGTTGTCTAAATAAAATGACCCTGCTATTTAAAAAATAGTTTTTCTTTGCGCATCTGTGTTTGGGTCATAGGATTACAGCATTTTACCAAATTTCACATGATTTGGTCCAGTAGATTCGGTGCAAATTGTCTGTGACAGACGATTAGACGCGAGTGATCTTAAAAAGGTTCCGTTCTTCCCTTTTTTTTTGTACGGAACTCTAAAAATAAATAAGAGATAATTATCTGTGAATGTGATCCATAGTGCAAACAATTTTTTTTTTACAGGACCATTGCAAGGTAGCACTACACCTGGAGGTGGTCAAAAAACTGCCACAGACTGCTTCAACACTATGGTAAGTTAAATATTTGAGAAATAAAAAATAAATAAATAGCTTGATAGCGTGTTCGTAACGATAGCGCGCGACAAGCGATCGCGAGTGCTGCCTTGCTTGGATTGGTCGCCATTAATGGCATTTCTATTTTGAGCTTGTCCGTGTTTCGAGCACCTCAAGCCTTTGGTTCTCGCTGCCATCTGGTGTTTGTTTAAGAAAACATGTCAGAGGCCAAGAATCCGAAAGTATCTGACATCAGGGTGCACGCACAGGTTCCATTATTTATTGCAATATTTTTGAAGTGAAAAATCTTGCATATTTATCAGTATGTCGTATTTGTTATTATAATATAGTATCGTTGAGTTAGTACCCCATAACACAAGTCTCGAACTTACTTTGGAGCTAGCTCAATCTGTGTGATTTGTCCTTATATATATATATATACATACTGGCGACTCACCCTGGCTTAGTATGGGCATAAAAACCTTCCTCTCGAATTAGTCTATCTATTAAAAAAAACCGCATCAAAATCCGTTGCGTATTTTTAAAGATTTAAGCATACATACATAGGGACAGAGAAAGCGACTTTGTTTTATACTATGTAGTGATGTTATATATTTTTCATCCCTTCTATTCGAAATGTTCAACTTTGCTGCCCCAAAAGGGGAACCAAAGTAAGTCTTTTCCGATAGGGTTTTTTTGCCGGCAAAAATGAGTTTCAAATTTGAAAGAAAACAATACGGTCATGCCGAGTGCACATATTTTTGGCTCGGGCGATGTACTTTGCATCCCTCTCTCCGTTCAGGATTCTATTAAAGAATCTACACTACACTAATTCTGCACTTGTTAGCGCCCGGTAACATCACGTGACAGATATCTCCCCACTACAGGTAAACCTCTCTTGGCAATAGTAGTGTCGGGGTGAGTATGAGTGTAACGCTCTCTTCTCCTTGGGTTCGCCGAGCGGTGCAGACGTGTATTGTGCTCTAGTGATTTAACATGGCCTTTATTAGTATTTGATATGATATTGCTGTTGATAATTTTAATATGTGTTCAAATGTAACTGTAGTTTAACATAGGTAGGCACGGACGAGGGATTGGTACGCTTCAGGCTGGATCCCAGTGATAGGAGCGGGGTTGGTGCTCCTATCTTTACCGTGATTAGTGCCAAAGCTTAGACACGAATGGGTAATTCGGTCATAGCTAATACACTAGAATCCTTCACTCCGCTCTGGATTCAAAAATCGCCCTCGCCGTAAATATATTATTTTGCTCCCTTGCGATACAGTCCACTATAATGTGACCTCAGACGTGGCAGCAGTCGGCGGCGTGGCCGGTGGAGGGCGGCGTGGCGGTGCAGGCGTGCAGCAGCAAGCTGCCGTCCGCGGGCCACGCCGCGCTCGCCACGCCCACGCACCTGCACCTGCTGGCCAGGGACACCGCCACGCATCATTACGTGAGTCACGTCGCCAATATTACGGCGTTCTGTTCGTAAGCTGTGTTGTTAACCCCCGACGCAAAAGGAGGGACTTATCCATACTTTCATACTAATATTATAAATGCGAAAGTCTGTCTGTCTGTCTGTCTGTCTGTCTCTTCACGCCTAAACTGCTGGACCGATTGTGATGAAATTTGGTAGGGATATAGTTAACGAGCTGAGGTCAAACATAGGCTACTTTTGGGCGCGATATAACCGAGTCCCACGCGGAGCGAAGCCGCGGGGAACAGCTAGTAAGCTTATAAAGCTAATATGTAAGGTGAATTTAAATCAACTGCAAATATTTTAAGGGCGGATACAGACCACTATACTGAACAACTTTCCCAAATAGACTTATGTCGAAAAACGAAATTTTATTTTTCACTCTCCATACTAAACTAGATCAGCTGATTCTCAATTTGTATGGGAGGTAATTTTTTTTTTTTTCGTATTTCGACTTAATTTTATTTGGGAAAGTTGTTCAGTTTAGTGGTCCGAATCTGCCCTTAAAATATCTGCAGTTGATTTAAATTCACCTTATATAACACTAGAATGCTTACGGAGGACAAAAGCCGTTCCGAAATATAACCTAAAGTTTGTAGGTCTCTCTTTCTAGTAGGTTGTATAAAATTCAAGAGGAAAAGGGACACCTACAAATTTTGGCCCTTTTACTGGAACGTTAGGTATTTGTATGTAGGCTTTAAAGAAAAATCAACTTTGCAGCAGAGTGATAAGGATTAATTTTGAATGTTGTTTTTTGCGATTATAATTATTCGTAAGCATTCTAGTGTTGTATATAAATAATTTGCGTTGCTACTATTACGGCATTCTGTGCGTAAGCTGTATTATTAACTCCATACGCAAAAAGCCCTCTTTTTGCGTCGGGGGTTAATAATAATAAAACTAATATATAAGGTGAATTTAAATCAACTGCAAATATTTTAAGGGTAAGATATAGACCACTAAACTCAACAACTTTCCTAAATAAATTAATGTCGAAATACGAAAAAAATTTTTTGACCTCCCATACAAATTGAAAATCAGCTGATCTAGTTTAGTATGGAGAGTGAAAAATAAAATTTCGTATTTATATAGATACTAGCTGTTGCCCGCGGCTCCGTCCGCGTGCGCCTCGGTTA
Source organism: Apomyelois bistriatella (assembly GCA_947044815.1). Taxonomy (NCBI): domain Eukaryota; kingdom Metazoa; phylum Arthropoda; class Insecta; order Lepidoptera; family Pyralidae; genus Apomyelois; species Apomyelois bistriatella. The sequence continues at coordinate 491,131 of OX345715.1, read as the reverse complement.
TATCGAGCCCAAAAATAGGCTATGTTTGACTCCTAGTGCATAACTATATCCATACCAAATTTTATCACAATCGGTCCAGCAGTTTAGCCTTGAAGAGGTGACAGACAGACTTTCGCATTTATAATATTAGTATGGAAGTATGGATAAGTTTATTTGGAAAAGTTGTTCAGTATATTAATCTGTATCTGACCTTAAAATATTTGCAATTGATTTGTGTCCACCTTATATATGTCATAAAGTTTTGCTATAAGCTATAAGTTTGACGTGTGTGTCTGTCTGTCTCTGGCATCATAGCTCCCGAACGGATGAAGTGATTTCGATTTAGTTTTTTTTTGTGTTAAATGTGACTTATGTGCGAGTGTTCTTAGACATGTTTGATGAAAATCGGTTGTGCCGTTTAGAAGTTGTGGGGGTGAATGTGGGGAAGAATCACCGAATGTCTGCAAATATACTCGAGTGGGGTCTGAAATGAAAGCGCGTCACGTGCACATTACAAAATATTATGTTCAATGAATATCGGTTGAGCTGTGAAAAACCTTTGGGGAAAATACTTAATATCTGCGAATAATGTGTGTGTGGGGGGGGGGGGGGAGAGAAATCAGTCGACCCTCACTACTGAAAACGACGTCGTGGGTTTTTTTTTAAATTTTTAATTTAATGTTATTTATTTATTTAATGACCCGTCGGTAAGTGTCTCTCTCTAAGTGATTTCCCTGAACTTGTATCAAGCATTAAAATGTGTCTGTGGCAGCTGTGCTCCCGAGCCGTGGTGACGAGCGGCGGGAGCAGCCCCCCGCCCTCCGCCGGGACTCCCCCCAAAAAACCTAAATATGGCTCCGGGGTACTGCCGGTAAGTACCTATATTTATTTATTTCAAGCAGCACTACATAAATAAACGTCAATAAGTAATAAGAATATCCTATATTGAAAATAAACAATTTGAAACCTTATATACTTTTTTTCTTTTTCTGTTCAATAAAATCTATACTAATATATTAAAGCTGAAGAGTTTGTTTGTTTGTTAACCCCGACGCAAAAAGAGGGGTGTTGTAGTTTTTTCATATTAAAGGTGACATACGGGCGACTATTCTTAGACATGTTTTATGAAAATCGGTTGAGCCGTTTAGAAGTTGTGGGGGTAAAAGTGGGGAACAACAACCGAATTTCCGAATATACTTGAGTGGGGTCTCAAATGAAAGCGCATCACGTTACAAAATAATATGTTTAATGAAAATCGGTTGAGCTGTTACAAAGCTCTGGGGGTGTAAGTGGGGAAAATACCTAATGTCTGCAAATATATGTGGGGGGGTAAATTAGTCGACCGTCACCACTAAAATAAAAATGTGTCGTAGGTATTTTAAAATTTTAAATTTAATGTGTTGTTTGTTTGTTTGAACGCTTATAACTTGAAATCTACTGGTCGGTGATGCAAAATTCTTTTCGTATATGAAAGCCTGATTTTTGAAGAAGGTTATACGCTATATTCATAGTAAACTAGCTGTTCCCCGCGGCTTCGCCCCGCGTGGGACTCGGTTATATCGCGCCCAAAAGTAGCCTATGTTTGACCTCAGGTCGTTAACTACATCCCTATATTAGTATGGATGGATACACACTAATAGCGAGTGAAACCGCGGGGAACAGCTAGTGGTTATATAAATCTACAGTGTGTTATAATAAGTGGAATGCGTATGTATGAACACCTATTATTATATTTTCAGAGCGGTTCCTCCTGCGCCATAGTGTCATGTGTGGAGTTTTCGTATTTGGGCGGCGTGTTGGTCTGTATAGACTCGCACGCGCAGCTACACGTGTACAGAACGCCTCAGCCTTGGGCCGATATACGTGAGTGCTTTTGAGATTTCGAGATTCTGTACAATACAATACAATATAAATACTCTTTATTGCACCACAAAATAATAAAATCACATAAAACAGCTCAACTTAAAAGAATGAGGCGCAAATGCGGACTTATCGCTAAAGCAATCTGTAATTTTGGAGATAACGTTTTCATTCTCGAGATTTCGATTTTTTTTTCCAGATTACGATATTTTCTTAGGCTGATATACGTGTGTTTTTTGAGATTTCGAGATTCTGTCATTATCGAGATTTCTATTTTTTTCAAGATTGTGAAATTTTTCGAGATCGCGAGATTTTTCCAAAATTTTGGCATGTTGATTAGAGGTACCTCCTGCGCTATTGTCAAGTGTGGAGTTATACTATTTAGGTATTTAGGTGGGGCGAGGTGTTTTCGAGATCCAGGGATTACGAGATAATTTTTCGAGATTTTACAAAAAATTGTAACTTGAGAATTACAAGTTGGATTTGAAAAAATATTTTTACATAATTATGATATCCCGATTCTTGGGGAAGGTTATCCAACTAATATTATAAATGCGAAAGTGAGTTTGTTTGGATGTTACGCTTTCACGCCCTATCTACTGCGCTAATCTTCCTGAAATTTCGCATACACAAAGTTAGAAGTATTGAGAAGGACATAGGGTACCTTTCATTACGGGATAAAGCACTGTTCCCGAGGGAATCTAACGCGAAAGCTAGTAGCCTTATAGTACACATACACGCCTAGTTACAGCTACTCGTAGTTATTGACCGAGCGAGCGAAGCGAGCGAGAGTCTCCATTTCGAGACTGGCAAATTTTGCTTTTGTCCGGATGTCTGTCTGTCTGTCTGTCTGTCTGTCTGTCTGTTTGTTCCGGGCTAGAGGTCGCATTTCTGAGCGGATCTTAATGAAACTTGGTACACGTGTTCCTTGATTTATTTGCAATTTTTTGTCGAGAGTTTTTTTTTGATTGGAGGGAAAAGGGGGGAAAAAAGGGGGAAAGTTTTCTGTGACGTTGTTTACGAACGGATCATAATGAAACTTGACACACGTGTTCCTTGATTTATTTGAAATTTTTTGTCGAGAGCGTTTTTTGATTGGAAGGAAAATGGGGGCAAAAATGGGGGAAGTTTGCTATTTGTTATATTGCTTATACCACTGGCCGCATGGTACTTGTTCTTTTACAACTTTGCGCTTTGAATTCGTTTTCGGTCATTTGTTTTGGTCAGACGTTTATTTTTATTTTTATTTTTAATTTTAGTTTTATTTTTATTTTTATTTTTATTTTTATTTTTATTTTTATTTTTATTTTTATTTTTATTTTTATTTTTATTTTTATTTTTATTTTTATTTTTATTTTTATTTTTATTTTTATTTTTATTTTTATTTTTATTTTTATTTTTATTTTTATTTTTATTTTTATTTTTATTTTTATTTTTATTTTTATTTTTATTTTTATTTTTATTTTTATTTTTATTTTTATTTTTATTTTTATTTTTATTTTTATTTTTATTTTTATTTTTATTTTTATTTTTATTTTTATTTTTATTTTTATTTTTATTTTTATAAAAAAATATTGAAAAAATCCTTTTGAGAATATACGAGGGAAAAAATTAACAGAATAAGAAATACCTGTATATACTCTATATAGAGTAATAAATAAAACGAAAAGGGGGTTAACGGATGAGGTTCGCGAGGTCTACTGTTCACAGAACCACTAGTTTATACAGGTTGTAACAACCACATATATGTTTGTTTGTTATAACTTTATTGTACTAAAACACAAGTGAATACAAAAGCATAGATAATAAAACAAAAGTACAATGGCGGACTTATCCCAAAAAAAGGATCTCTTACAGTCAACCAGCGAGTGATATATATTTGTGTATATATATACTAGCTGTTGCCCGCGGCTCCGCCCGCGTGGAAATCGGTTATATCGCGCCCAAAAGTATCCTATGTTTGACCTCAGGTCGTTAACTACATCCCTACCAAATTTCATCACAATCGGTCCAGCAGTTTAGCCGTGAAGAGGTGACAGACAGACAGACAGACAGACAGACTTTCGCATTTATAATATTAGTATGGATATATTTGTTTCAGCAAGTGGATTGTCAGTTCAACACGCTACATCAGTTTTAGAATATGGTCTAGTGTCGGGGTACGACTGTTTGGACATCCTTCTAACATTGAAGCCTAACACGGTTGAAGCTGTTTATGAGAGGTGAGTCAGCGGCAGTCGCTTCACTGTAATGTGGCCTCTGTGGTCTAGTGGTTAAGGCATGTAGACCCGGAGGTCGTGGGTTCGATTCCCACGGGAAGCATACTTTGTTTAGTTGTTAGGACATTGCAGGCTTGAATTACCTGATTGTCTGATAATAAAGATGATTCCGTGCTTCGGAAGGCACGTTAAGCCGTTGGTCCCGGCTTACATCTGGTAGCCCACAGTCGCATCACGCCTAACTTATAATTTGACGACCTCCGTGGCGTAATGGTTAACATGCCAGTCTTCTACTCAGGAGGTCAAGAGTCAGTTTAAAATGAAAAATGATCTTTTTCTAATTGGCCTGGGTCTTGACTGTTTATCTATATACGTATCAAACTTCAAACTAATATTATAAATGCGAAAGTAAGTTTGTTTGTTACGCTTTCCCACCTTATTGACTGAACCGATCTTCCTGAAATTTCGCATACACATAGTTAGAAGTATTGAGAAAGACATAGGGTATTTTTCATCCAGGGAAAAACCACTGTTCAATTCACGCGGGCGAAAGCAAATTTGATATAAAATATAATAGATTTAAAAAAAATTGCCTTTGTGCACGATTCGAAATTCTTTGTAAAATATAGTATCGTTGAGTTAGTATCCCATAACACAAGTCTCGAACTTACTTTGGGGCTAACTCAATCTGTGTGATTTGTCCCCTATTTATTTTATTTATTATTTTCTTTCCAGACTAACAGAAAACTTCCAACGTCAGGTTCCTGCATTTCAACAATTCTACTTTCATAGTTGGCTCAAACTCAGGATAGCGTTGTGCAGGTAAGAGGAGTGATAGCCTAGCGTGTTAGCGATCGTGCGTGTCAAGTGATGACGAGCGTGGTTTGATTTGGATTGGTCTCCGTTTGTGGCTTGCGACTGCCATCTAGCGACAACAGGATCAACGGCTCAACGTGCTTTTTTAAGCTCAAGACAGAAATGCCATTAGTTTAAGTTCGAGATTTCTGTTGTGAGATACTAACTCAACATTTAACATCATCATATCGTGTGGGTTGCAAGGTCAATCGACCCAGCACACCCTGGTGTCAGAGACAACTCAACGATATTATATTTTATAATAAATACGCATTATAGATGACATATATATATATCCAAGACTCAGGACAATCAGAAAAAGATCATTTTCCATCTTTTGATCGGAGATTGAACCCGGAACCTCTCGAGTAGCGGACAGGCATGTTAACCACTTACTGGCAATAAAATTGCGTCACAATAAGTGGGGGTAGTACAAGAAAAGTCTATAAACCATACATGGTAGGTTACAAGTAAAAGATTCTTCTTTTACTGAAGTGTTCTTTAGTGAAGACTAGTCCCTACTAGTCTTAACTGGGCGGGCGTGCCGATAGCATAGTTCTTATAGTGCAAATAATGTCAGTTAGTGTCATGATCAGGGCGTCGATTCTGCTAACGTTAAGACAAAATCGTATCAAAATAGTGTTTCAATAGTAGTGCTTTTTACACACTATTTACAAGAGTTATGACAGTATGATGTGATGTGAATGAAGTGTGTGGTGTGATCATCAGAAGTGATATAAAAAATATATACATTTCTTGTAACTAGTGTGTAAAAAAGCACTACCATTGAAACACTATTTTGACACGATTGTGATTTAACATTAGCAGAATCGACACCCAGTTGTTGTTGAGCCGGCATAAAACGGCCATGTAGGTAGGTAGTTAGCACGGTGGGCATTTCTAAAGCTTGGCCAAGACGGCAGATTTGTGCGGAGGTATGGAGCATTATCCTAGCCTACCAAGATATTTTGCTATGTTTTCGCCAATTTTGCCTCATTACAAGATACAATAATATTTAATAGACTAATTAATAAATTAAGTTTCTATCCCTTCACATATAGACAAAGAAAATCCTCATGGAAAACTTCCTAAATATGTCCTATGACGAAATAGAAGAGTAACTAATAGTTTTAAAATAGTTTTACTTGTGGGTTTTGTATATTATCTGATTTATTTTTTCATTTTTTATATTAATTTTTGTTGGTATAATTTAATTTTTGTATAATTGTTTATTGAGTTTATTTTGTACTTTCCTTTTACTGTCTGAAACACAGGTGTTTTTTTTTTATCCTAGCTAAGACATCTATATTGTTGTTAAAAATTTATTAGATAGCTCTTTTCGTAAAAATTTTTGTTATATGTTTTTTTTTTTTTTTTTTTGTTAATTGATTTTAGTTATTTGAATAAATTATTATATAATTACAATATCGTGTGTAAGGCTGCTGCCGACCGCGCAGCCGGCGTCGTCGTGGCTGACGTGCCTGCAGAGCTGCCACGCGGCGTGGGCGGCTGTGGCGCTGGCGGCGCGAGCTGATGATAAGCCGGAACCCGCGCCGCTGGCGGCGCTGGCCAGCATGGGGGACGAGCACACGCATGACGTGGAGAAGGTAAATATACATTTGAAATATGTAGGTTGACTGGTAGAGAATGCTTTTAGCATTAAGTCCGCCAATTGTATAAGTATTTTGTACTTATGGAACAATAAAGTTTTAATAAATAAATAAATACATTTACTTAGATATTAATCCATATCCATATCCATACTAATATTATAAATGCGAAAGTCTGTCTGTCTGTCTGTGACCTCTTCACGGCTAAACTGCTGGTTTGATTGTGATGAAATTTGGTAGGGATGTAGTTAACGGGTTGAGGTCGAACATAGGCTACTTTTGGGCGCGATATAACCGAGTCGCACGCGGGCGGAGCCGCAAGCAACAGCTTAGTAATATATAAGGTGGACACAAATCAACTGCAAATATTTTAAGGGCAGATACAGACCACTATAATGAACAACTTTTCCAAATAATCTTAATTCGAAACAGGAAAAAAATAAAGATAGAAAAAAAAGAAGTAATTAATACACCAACTTGTATTCACTATGTAATGTGAATGACAAACGCGTACAATATATATATAGCATGGAGCGGTGAGACTGACTAACTTAACTAATGACTATTACGTTCTCAATTTGAGGCGTGAATGAATTATGAGGTAAATATATAAAGCAGACATATAAGGGGATTTTAAGCACTTTTTTAACAAATGATTCTAAATTTAAGCAAAAAAAAAATCTATTGTAATAATTGATTTATATTATTCCCTATTCTTACAAATTCAACAAGATATATTCTATTTACAGATACTCCTAAGCCTGAAATCTCGAACCGAGCCGTATCTATTGTTATAATTGATTTATATTATTTCCTATTCTTACAAATTCAACAAGAAATATTCTATTTACAGATACTCCTAAGTCTGGAATCTCGAACCGAGCCGTCGTCAGAAGCCCTGTCGCTCCAGCCTCTACGCCGAGTGTTACAACGGGCGCTCGACACAGCGCTGACTGCTTTGTGCGCGAAGCACAGCAGCCAGACCCAGTGAGTTATTAATTAGTTCACTTTTAAGCCGTTAGATGGCGTTGAAATATAATTGGGGAGGTGTTAACTTAGAATGGAGTTTCTAAAAATATAATAGATAGATGATAGATACTTCTGAACTTTTTTTTTCACACGCATTAATATTTCCCTGCTGTCTTTATAAGTAAGAGACAAAAATGATTTTTTTAAAGAATTTTTCCTTTTTTGACTTCCAAAGGAAAAAGAGGAAATATCGAATTTTTGAAGGGAAAGTATACTGGCGCCTTGTATGTGCTGTGTATATATTTTCCTATATATATTTTAGTTTTTGTGCATAATAATGGTGGATTATTATTAGCTAAGTGTTGAACCTGAACAAGCGTGAGTGTTGGGAAGTGGCACAGCGTCGATTTGTCCAAAATCTCCAAGTTGTTGTAAGTGAAAATTTTTTCCACCACTTTACTTAGCCCACTGACTCTGACTAGACTTACTTGACTGGACTAGACCAAGACTAAATTAGGACTGGGGGGGTTATTACCGTCTCTTAAAACTATGCAAGAACGAGTGAGAAAACGGGACAATGCAATACATGATGTAAGGCGACAATTCCCTTACTCAATCGTTATTGCATGGTTTTAAGAGATAGTGGTAAGCCACCTGTAGAGGCATAATAAATTTAAGAAATAAGGCCTTAAAGGGCTTGTTTCCGGGGCCGTAAAAAATCCATACTTCAATATCCATACTAATATTATAAATGCGAGAGTCTGTCTGTCACCTCTTCACGGCTAAACTGCTGGATCGATTGCGATGAAATTTGATATGGATATAGTTATGCACTAGGAGTCAAGCATAGCCTACTTTTGGGCGCGATATAACCGAGGCGTACGCGGGCGGAGCCGCGGGCAACAGCTAGTATTATATAAAAAAAGAGGAAATGATATCCTAACAATAGGCATATCGCTGTCGTAGATACGACTTGCTATCGGACCCGTCCGCGGCGTGCCTGCTCCGCAAGCTGGTGGCGGCGGGCGGCTGCGGCGGGGTGGGGGGCGGCGCGCGCGGGGAGGGGCTCGGCCGAGCGCTCGCCCGAGCGAGGGCGGACCACCACGGTGGGTTTATATAGCTTGACATTCATATTGATATAGCTTTTAAACCGACTTCCATAAAATAAGGTTCTTAATTTGCTCTTTTTATTAATGTATGTTCCTTCATATCTTCGTCATTTGTAAATTGATTTAGGAAATTATATTTTTGTTCGAATGGACTTAATTTCAATTAGGTCCCATTGAAATTTTATCAAAATCGGTGTCGTATTTTGGTTTTGAAATCAAAATAATTGGAATAGGACGTAAATCGGTTGTCAAAAAAATTAGCATTTTTTATTGTTTACAGCTTGTATGATGACGGAGTAATTTGCAATTAATTGACCCTGTATGCCTTGGCTATGTATTATTGTTTCAAAAATGGTGCTATGCCAATGTTATAGTTTATTTCATTTCAGTTTAAAAGGTCAATTGATACATACATACACAGAAAGTCAATTGACCTCGCAAACTTGAATGTTTAAGATTTTCTATTTGCCAAAGGACAAGTTTACCTCAGTAAACAAATGGAAGCCGTTTTTCAAGAAAAAAAGGCTATTAGTTGAATAACTTCTGATTTGGAGGCGACCCTGTTTTTTGTCAAATACAATAAAACTGTTGGACTTTCCAAAAAGAAAAGAAAAAATATTTATTTTTTTTTATTTTACATTTAATTTTTTTAATATTATCCTTTTTTTTAACATTTTTTTTTGCAACGATATACAAAACACAAACTGTTCTCTGCTTGACCCAAATTTTGACTGTTAGATAATGCTTTTGGCATTAAGTCCGCCTATTGTATTTTTACAATAAAGTTTACCTTGCTCAAAGGATAAGCATTGCCATTCAATATGGCAATGCAGCCATTTTCATTTTTTATTAAACTATTTCAATATTCCTCAATATTTAATACTTTAATAATAAACTTATTGTAATTATAAAATTATTCAAATGCAAACTCGTCTGATTTGACTAAAATTTTGTGAATTGACGTTTTTGAAGAAAATGCTGCTGTGGAGTTTGTGGCGCCACTTCTTCTCCACTTGCGCTTTGGAAGTGGTGGTAAACTTAAAATAAGTAACAATTGACGTCAATAAGTGATAAGAATATCCTATATTGAAAATAAACAATTTGAATTTGAATTTGAGCCAGCCTTCTTGGCACATTACCGCAAGTGGAGCCTTTAACGGGACTGTACAATTTAAGTTTATAATTTGTTTGTTTATTTTTTATTATTATTATTTTTAAGTTTATAGTCATATAAATAAATAAAATATTTATGTTCTATATAATAATACAAACATAAATGAAGTAAATTCGTATCTGCAGAGGACGCGGGCGCGCTGTCGGCGCAGCTGTCCCCGCGCGTGTGGGAGTCGCTGCCGCGCTGCTGCGTCTCCTACCACAGCGGCAGGCAGTGGCCGCTATACGTATGACATTGTTTATATAATACTATAGCTTTCGCCCGCATTATAATTTCCCTCGGGAACATTGCTTTTTCCTTTTTGTGTCCTTCTCAATACTTCTAACTATGTGTATACGAAATTTCAGAAAGATCAGTTCAGTAGATAGGGTGTGAAAGCGTGATAAACAAACAAACAAACAAATTCACTTTTACATTTATAATATTACTAGCTGACCCGGGGAACTTCGGACCGCCTTTCTTAAAAAAAAATTCCGTAAGAACCTTGTACAGAGTATTAGAAAACTACAAAAAAAAAAACAGCCAAATCGGTCAAGCCGTTTTCATGCTATGTCGTGACAACGGAAAACGGGTTTCATTTTTATATATATAGATGTCGAAGGTTGGACTAGCGGACCCGGCGAACTTCGTACCGTCTTAGAATTATTAGTAAATAGCTTTCGTCCGCATGAATTTCTCGCGGGAGCAGTGCTTTTCCCGAGATGAAATACCTTTCCATCCCTATGTCCTCAATCCTAGCTATGTGTATGCGAAATTTCAGGAAGATTGGTTCAGTAGATAGGACGTGAAGAGGTAACAAACATACAAATATACACTCACTTTCGCATTAAGTATAATATTAGTTGGGATGGGATATGAAAGTATGGATAAATATTATATTTACATTTTTATAACAAAATTACAGCAACGGATGGATATTCGTTTTGTTATGAGCTAGCAACAAACAAGTTACCTACCTTTCAAAGGTCTACTTATTCGTTCAAGCCACGAGCATGTTCATTATATTATCACACAATAAACTAATAATTACAATTTTAGTTCTATCTGCATTTTGCCTCAGAGCTAGCTATATGATGCAGTCTCTGTGATTTGCACATCCACTAAGCTAAACTTGAGAACAAATTCTGGAGGATGGTGGTTTTCTATACCCCGTAATAAAAAAAAAGACGATAAACACTAAACACGGTCGATAACCATGACAAACTTTTAAAAATTCGCGCGTAAATTCACCAATGAAATGACATTAACGCCATCTTGAATTCTATTTTAGTGACGTGCAGTGTATCTTGATTTATAAATCTCGATTATGGTGCGGTCCATTCCGTTTAGCCGTTAGTTTAAGATGTATTCTTTTTTAAACGGTTTTATTTAGCTCACCCCGTTTGTTTTCTTGGGTCAAATTTAGTAATTCAAATTTCACCCTCTTCCTGTCAACCGATTTATCTGAAATTTTGTATACACTTTGGATTTTGGTGACAATACAGTTATGTTTATTCATTATCATTATAAATTCAAGATGGCCGCCGCTACAAAATGGCGGATAATTTATTATTTATTAATCCCATCAATATGGGTATCAAATGAAAGGGCTCAACAAGCAGAATACAATATACTATAAAAAATTGAAATCCAAGATGGCGGCCGCTACAAAATGGCGGATAACGTAGGTTTTATCAATCCCATCAATATGGGTATCAAATGAAAGTGCTCAACCAGTAGAATACAATGTACTATATAAAATTAAAATCCAAGATGGCGGCCTCTACTAAATGGCGGATAACTTAGGTTTTATCAATCCCATCAACATGGGTATCAAATGAAAGGTCTCAACAAGTAGAATACAATTTAGTATGCAAAATTGTAATCTAAGATGGCCGCCGCTACCAAATGGCTGATAACATTTTTTTATCAATCCCACCAATATGGGTATCAAATAAAAGGGCTTGACAAGAAGAATACAGTGCACTATACAACCTTAATATTTAAGATGGGCGCAGCCACTAAATGGCGTATAATAATAAGATTTAAATTTAGAAATTGAATCTGTAATTTAGTATGCAAAATTGTAATCTAAGATGGCCGCCGCTACAAATGGCTGATAACATTTTTTTATCAATCCCACCAATATGGGTATCAAATAAAAGGGCTTGACAAGAAGAATACAGTGCACTATACAACCTTAATATTTAAGATGGGCGCAGCCACTAAATGGCGTATAATAATAAGATTTAAATTTAGAAATTGAATCTGTAATTTAGTATGCAAAATTGTAATCTAAGATGGCCGCCGCTACCAAATGGCTGATAACATTTTTTTATCAATCCCACCAATATGGGTATCAAATAAAAGGGCTTGACAAGAAGAATACAGTGCACTATACAACCTTAATATTTAAGATGGGCGCAGCCACTAAATGGCGTATAATAATAAGATTTAAATTTAGAAATTGAATCTGTAATTTAGGTATCTGATTAATCCAGCCTGAATCCACCACCCAAGTCAAGATTTTGTATCGTGTTGAGGACTGTGTGGCGTTAGGGTGGCTAAAAATGATACGTCGTTAGCGGTACACCACCCAAGTTAAGGTGAAAGGTTAAAACGCGCCGAGAACTGTATGGCATTAGGGTGGATATAAATGAATTAAACAGAATGCGAAATAAAAACTAAAAACTAGAAAATAAAAATAGGTAAAAAAACTTTTTAAGTTAAACGGTTTTATGTTAAACATACATTGCAATTAAGATAAATGTACTAAAAACCAAAAAATAATAAAATAGATACAGTCGTGGGAATTATAAACATATGCATAGACTAGACTAAAATAAAACCGTGGGGCACGTCAATTGTCTACAAATTCGTCGTTATTCGTCGTTAGGCAGTTGGCCCGCAGACGGTGAGGAAATTACTTACTATTTTCTTGCTCATGGAAATTCCAATAGTTATACACTCCATGTAAATAAAAGAGGTGTTTCAACTAGTTTATCGTTGGACATTCACACTGCTGGCTGGCGAGGAATCGTTTCACTGCTCGTAGTTTGTCTTTAATCGACAAAACATATGATAAAAGTACTACTCGCTCACCACTATGCTAGCTTGTTTCCACATTCTAGCCCTACTTATCACACGTCCATCGTTGTCGGTTGAACAACTGCCTAATTATAGTGTAACATTACAAAACAAACATTTTAATCAACGATTGTAGACAATTGACGTGCCCCACGGTTTTATTTTAGTCTAGTCTATGCATATGTTTATAATTCCCACGACTGTATCTATTTTATTATTTTTTGGTTTTTAGTACATTTATCTTAATTGCAATGTATGTTTAACATAAAACCGTTTAACTTAAAAAGTTTTTTTACCTATTTTTATTTGTATTAATACATTATAATTCTGTTGTTATGCTGATAAGTAGGATAATTGTGTGTGAAAATATTTTTTTCAATGAATAATTTTTATATTTGTTAACAGTTTGAGTACGGTGTGGAACCAGAATCATTACGTGTTGCACCAGAGCCTCCGGCCTTTGCGCAGGGTGATACAATCAACCCATCTACACACATGGATGCTATAAGGTATGATATTTTATTAAATAGGTCTATCGCATTTTAAGGTGGGTTTTTAACGATCGCCAGATGCCAGTCGAGTCTGGTTGAATCTGACACAAGTGTACGGGGTAAATTGACCGATATGAGTTAATAAATTATTTTTGATGTATATATATTTCTTTACTCTATGGCCATGGCCATCGATTGATCACGCATGATCTCACAAGAACAAACATAGATAAAATTTGTTTTACTATAACTAGCTGCGCTTCGCGATTTCTTCCGCTCGTGGTGTGAACGTACTATTTATTACCTATAAACTTAATTATATGATCCCATAATTATAGTATAAGGTTCATGTTCTGTTTTATTTTATATATAGACACTAGCTTTCGCCCGCGGCTTGAGTCCCCTCGGGAACAATGCTTTTTCCGGGATGAAGGGTACCCTATGTCCTTCTCAATACTTGTAACTATGTATATGCGAAATTTCGGGAAGATTGGTTTGCCTTCACGCTCTATCTGAGCGTAAAGGCATAACAAACAAACAAACTCACTTTCCCATTTATAATATTAGTATGACTAGTATGAAGTATGATGATATAAAATTAGTGCAGTAAAGACTTAATGAATTGTTCAGGTACATGTACCTGGGCGGCGGCGCGCTCGCGGCGCGCACGCGGCGCTGCGGGCGCTGCGGCTCGCGCGCGCTGCCCGCGCCGCAGCCCGCGCGGCACCCGCTGCAGAGGGCGTACGACGCGAGGTTCTTGCAGAACTGCAGGTTTGGGTGTACTTTGTTCCTTTAAACCCTTCACGAAAGGCGGTATAGTTCTCGGCATGTAAGTTGGCAAGAAACTGTTATGACCTTGAATGCGCAGTAGCCTATATTACTCGCTACGTGCTGGGTATTACTCAGTTACCGCATTTTGTTTAAGCCTACTGTTAATGTGTCCTACTGCTGGGCAAAGGCCTCCCCCCTCCTATATTCATCCGAATAACAATATTTTTTCTTTTGTGTCTCGATTCACGATAGGCTAGAGATTAAATGTTGAGCAATAGGTCGAAGCTTCAAAATTTTTTCATTTTAAAAACGGTTTCACCCGCCTCTGAAGTGTATGTTTTAGTCTATGTTGCTAAGAGACATTGTAGAGTTCTAATGGCGAAAGAATAATTAAAATCGATGATTGCATAATAGTACTAACATTCTTCTTCTTAGTCGTACACTCTTGCAGAGTGATCGTGATTATAGATTGGATTTCTCTATGACCGCGGCTCTTGAAATTCTTCTCCACACATCTCTATCTGCGGCTGTCTTGGAGCATACTGTTGCTGGGCACAGCTTTCATAAGATCTAGCCACCTCATTGGACACCGACCGCGACCGAGTACTAACATTATAATGTTAGTGTAATTAGCCCAACTGACTTTGTGTAGTCCTGAATTTCATAATTCGAGTACTTGCAGGAGTCTCACAGTTATTGTTTTATATATGTTTTTTTAATAAATAAAACGACGCTTCTTTTATAGAAAAAAAAATGTTTATTTTGTGATTTATTTTTTTCAGATGCGGAGGCAAATGGACTCTTTTCTCCAATGTTTAGAAAAGGATTTAAGGATAACTTATGTTATATTATTTTATAATAAAGAGAAATGTAAATATAATTAAATAAACATTAATGAAAATAGTTATCTGACTTTTTACTTATTCTAAGCTAGTTGTTTCCTTAGGTTTCACACAAACCCCAAGGGAAATGAAAAATATGTCTAAGAAACTATCAAACTAAAAATGATAAGGGTTGCGGAGGTCAGATGACAGTCGCTACATTGTATTAACCAGCACCTTCTAATCAGGACCATGATTAAAAGCGTACCCTCAGCTTTAAAACTTAAGCTGAAGATGAAACACGCTTGGATAAAGAAGAAATACTGCTGGATTTTATTTTATAATACAACTGTGTTTATTAGTTTGACAATAAGTTATTTCTGTTTAAAAACATCGATTAATATTTACAAATGGATTAAGATAGTATATGCCCACAAAAGTTGGCTTTCGATATTTTTTAGGAACAGAGGGTTTCCATCATCTCTGTTTATATATAGTGTGTATTGGGGTTGTGATCCCCGCTCCGGATCCTTCCTGGCTCAACGTATTTCCCTAGCTATCCAGCGCGGCATCTGATTTCATAGATTAGTTTTTTTTTTAAAGTAAGTATTTCGTTTTTATACATTAAAAATACAATCTTTTTTTTTTATAATAGTGTTGTAGCGAGACACTCGCCACTCATAACAAACCTCAACCTATCGTTTGGCAACGGCTGCGCGCGCAATCGACTGAATGCCGATCTTGTTAGAAGTTGGTTTAGTGGAAACCCACACGCCACCTTCTACACTGGTGACCACCGACTACGAACAAGAAGCACCTTTTGCGCCGATTTGTGACCTGGAAATCGTGAGCATAAAATAAAAATAATTTTGAATAAAAAATTTTTCCTGTCAAACAAACTTCGTTGCCAATAGCAACAAAGAGGTTGGCCGTGGCCTTACTTACACGAGTGGTGAGCGACTTTTGTTTTTAAAATGTGCGAGTCCGAAAAAGTGATTAAAATTGATGAAGTATTGAGAGTTGGTGTAAAAGTACCACCATTTTGGCCAGAAGAACCGGCTTTATGGTTTGCCCAATTAGAGTGTCAATTTGATCTTTCCCGAATTACTACTGATGATACAAAATTCAATTATCTCGTAGCACAGCTTGATCACCAATACGCCATCGAAGTGAAAGATATCATTACTAGGCCTCCTGAAAAGGACAAATATTTGAAATTGAAGACAGAGCTTATAAGGCGTCTGTCCGCTTCACAGGAAAAGCGCGTGAAACAATTACTTATGCACGAGGAGCTTGGCGACCGAAAGCCCTCGCAATTCCTGCGTCACTTAGAGAGTTTAGCGGGTCCTTCAATACCCAGTGATTTTTTGGCCACTTTATGGACTAGTCGACTGCCACAGAATATACAGACTGTTATTGCTTCACAGATGGATCTTTCTTTAGATAAACTGGGAGAATTGGCTGATAAAGTGTACGAAATTGCTCCTGCTATTCCTCAGGTCTCCATGGCTAGCACTTCTACTGTCATCACACCATCTTCGCCTATGGAAGAGCTAACAAGGCAGGTCAATGAGCTAACCAGGCAAGTAGCAGCCCTTACTAATGACAGGAATAACAGAAGTCACTCACGTTCCAAGCCTAGTTTTCAGAGAAACCGCTCAAGCAGTCGCTCGAATTACACACAGCCACCGCCAGACCACCCGCACTGTTTCTACCACTATACTTTTGGAGCTCAGGCGAAGAAGTGTAGGCAGTCCTGCACATTCGAGTCGGGAAACGCCCAGGGCGGTCGGAAGTAGCGGCCAACGACTGCCCTCCATCTACAGGCCGTCTTTTTGTCACCGACCGCGCCACGAAAATGCAATTCCTTGTGGATACTGGCTCAGACTTGTGCGTTTTCCCACGGTCAGCAGTCAAGACGTCCTGCGCTCGTTCCAAGTATGATCTAATAGCGGCAAACGGCAGTATCATCCATACTTACGGGCCTATACAGCTTCATCTCAATTTAGGACTCAGACGCATATTTTCTTGGAGCTTCACAATAGCCGACGTGTCAAAACCCATCATTGGTGTTGATCTGCTTAGCCACTACAACTTACTAGTTGATTGCAGGAATCAACGTCTGGTTGACGGTACTACAACTTTACATGTCGCCGCCATTTCAGAAAGAACAGGAACCACTGACGATATCGCCTCTGTGAAATCTGTTAATGGTGAGTCAGAATTCCATCAAATACTTCGAGAGTTTCCGGAGATTACAAGGCCTGCTGGTGTGCATTCACCGCCAAAGCAAAGCACACTACACTATATAAGGACTACGCCAGGACCTCCAGTATCTTGTAAACCACGACGTCTAGATCCAGCTCGACTTCAGACTGCCAAGAAGGAGTTTGAGTTCATGCTTGCCAGTGGCATTGCTCGCCGTTCGGAGAGTCCATGGTCTTCGGCTTTGCACATGGTGAGAAAGAAGGACAATTCATGGCGACCTTGTGGGGACTACCGAGCTCTGAATTCCCGCACTATACCTGATCGCTACCCTATACGACACATTCATGACTTCTCACATCAACTTTCTGGATGTTCCATCTTCTCCACCATCGATTTAGTTAAGGCCTACCATCAAATAGCTGTAAATCCTGCTGATATTCCCAAAACAGCGATTACTACACCGTTCGGACTCTTTGAATTTCCGTTCATGACTTTTGGCTAAAGAAACGCTGCCCAAACTTTTCAAAGATTCCTTGATGAAGTGCTCCTGGGCCTTGATTTCTGCTATGGGTACATCGACGATATCTTGATTTTCTCAAATTCCGTGGAACAACACAAAGCTCATCTTCGCATACTCTTCGGGCGCCTCAAACAATATGGCATATGGGTGAACACATCAAAATGTTTCCTTGGAAAAGAAGAGGTAACCTTTCTAGGATACTCAGTTTCAGCTGCCGGTACTAAACCCCTCGCTACTAAAGTCCAAGCGCTTCAGGAGTACACTGTTCCCAAAACTATTAAAGAGCTTCGAAGATTCTTGGGCATGCTGAATTTTTACCGTCGCTTCGTACGAAACGCTGCTCAACTTCAAGCACCGCTGCACGCAGTACTATCCGGCCCTAAAGTTAAAGGTTCACATCCAGTGAATATGACACCTGATATGCTTAAAGCGTTTGAAGATTGTAAGACCTCATTGTCAAATGCCACACTACTTGCCCATCCAAACCCAACTGCAGATTTAGCCATCGTGACTGATGCATCAGATTTGGGTATTGGTGCAGTCTTGCAACAGCGAAAAGGAAAGGAGTGGCAACCTTTGGCCTTTTATTCGCATAAACTGAGCCCATCTCAAAAAAAGTATAGCCCATACGACCGGGAGCTGTTAGCTGTTTACGAGGCCATTAAGTACTTCCGCCACATGGTCGAGGCGAGGACATTTGCCATACTAACTGATCATAAACCACTCACCTTTGCCTTCACAAAGAATAGAGACCAATGTTCACCTCGCCAGTTCAGATATCTAGACTACATAGCTCAATTTACAACAGACGTTCGATACATACCTGGACCCGAGAATGTGGTTGCTGATGCTCTCTCGCGCCTAGATGAAATCTCCGTGGCCATCGACTACCAAGAACTTGCACGATCCCAGGAAGCTGATCCTGAGCTGCAAGGCCTTCTTAAACATGGTACCGCTCTGAAGCTAAGGAAGATACGAACAGCACACATTAACTTACCAATATTCTGCGACACTTCTGTTCAGCCACCTCGACCATACATCACTCCGAACTTAAGAAGGCAAGTCTTCAATATGGTGCATAACTGGAATCACCCAGGAAATACAGCTACAGTACGACTGGTTACACAAAGATTCGTATGGCCAGGGATTCGTAAGGACTGTAGAGAGTGGTCTAGGCAATGTTTAAATTGCCAGAAAAACAAAGTCACCCGTCATACTCATTCTCATCTCTCATCTTTCATTACTCCTTCTGCGAGGTTTTCTCATATTCATATTGACCTCGTAGGACCTTTACCATTGTCTTGTGGTTACAGATACTGCCTCACTGTCATCGACAGATTTACTCGATGGCCTGAGGCTATCCCCCTACAGGACATCACAGCAGAGACCTGCGCAGCTGCCCTCGTGTCTGGCTGGATAGCTAGATTCGGCTGTCCCGCTCGCGTGACTACGGACCGTGGTCGTCAATTCGAGAGCCACCTTTTCAATGCACTCACGTCTATGATCGGCGCGCGACATCTTCGCACTACAGCGTACCATCCAGCTGCTAATGGCATGGTAGAACGTCTCCATCGCCAGCTCAAGGCTGCCATAATGTGCCATGACTCTTCACAGTGGACCGAATCGCTTCCACTGGTGTTACTGGGGATCCGAAATACCTGGAAAGAAGATCTACAAGCCAGTCCAGCTGAGCTCGTCTATGGTGAGCCACTCCAGCTACCTGGTCAATTTCTATCTCCCAAAGATGACTACACGACAGCAGATATCACCCAGTATGTAACCCGACTTCGAACGAATATGGCTAAGCTTTCTCCAAAACCTGCTTCATGGCATGGTACTTCTCCATTTTACATTCCACGCGATCTTCATACCGCATCCCATGTTTTTCTTCGGCAAGATCACGTAAGGGCATCACTCGAACCACCCTATGCCGGACCTTTCAAAGTCCTCGAGAGGCAGGAGAAATTTTTCAAGATAGATGTCCGAGGTAAACCATCCAACGTCACTATTGACAGATTGAAGCCAGCATATTTGACAAAAGATGTACATAGTCCTACAACGATGCCACCGACGACGACGACAACATCTCAAACAGAGGGACAACAAGAGGTTAAAACAACCCGGAGCGGCAGACGAGTAAGGTTTCCGAATTACTATCGACCGTAGTTACGGTCTGGTTGGGGGAGTGGTGTAGCGAGACACTCGCCACTCATAACAAACCTCAACCTATCGTTTGGCAACGGCTGCGCGCGCAATGAAAAACATCGACGGATCGCGGCGTTCTTCATTCGTCGGTTCTCTACGACATGACACGCGTCTCTGGTGTCGATATTCTTATATTGTAAACTGTGTTGTAAAATTGTAATATATCTATCTGTATATACTATCCTCTTTTGCTATCAAGTTCCTCTCTATACCTTCTCCGCTTTCTACCTACTACTGCTTCGCCTGCTTCCTACTGCTATACTTAACTACACATCGTGTGCGACTGAATGCCGATCTTGTTAGAAGTTGGTTTAGTGGAAACCCACACGCCACCTTCTACAGTGTATTTGTATAATTTGTATGTTAATGATACATTTAATAGTATATCTATCTATATATCTCTTATAATAACCATCCAAAAACAAGTGTGTAAGCAAGATGGCTCAATACAAGATGTAAGGCGTCATCTTCCTTACTCAATGCCACCGGTGCAAGATTTTTTCAAAATAATTTCACTGTCATTTTATTTTCGCAGGGGTTTTATTGAGCCTTAATAACTGCTATATTTGACTTATTAGACAATCTTAAAATAAAAAAATCGATATCGTGATCACTGAATTCTATGATTCAGCTAAAAAGTATAATCTATCGATTACAACATAGGCAAGTGTCAATCACTAGCAGTGTCGTTGCGATCGTTTGCGAAGCTTTGTCTGCGACTGCGTTGTTAAAATTGTGATATTTGCTCCTAAAAACGTAACGAGATATAATTAGTGCGATCGTTTTTACTAATAAATAGTTTAAATTTATATAAATGGCAGACAAAAAAGGTATTTATACGCTTCTATTGCTAATTTTCTTTGTTTATTCTATTGAATTATGTTAACATGTGTAACGTCATTATAAGTCCTTGATTTAAAAAAAATGTCATTACTTGTGCATTTTATAATAATTAAGATGAATAAGTCGTTATTAATTAAAGATCAAGGTGCAATTTGAATGCTGGATGAGATAATTTCCCTCTGGAACGAAAGATCGATAAATCATGATATTCAAGATGGACGTCTGCGTATCCGACCAACCCTCTACTGAAACGGCATAATAATCTTCTAAAAATAGTTAATCATTCAACATCTACTAGGAATCTATTCATTCTAATGCAAGAAACTTCTGCACCATATGTTTTGACCTGTATATCATAGGCTACTTGTCTGCCCACTAAATTAAGCATTTTACTTTGTAATTTCCTCATTTTAATATAGGTATATAACAGATTAGTAAGCATTGCACATGCATTAATTTCCAAGAATATTGATTGTCAAACCCTGTTCATATTAAAGTAGGTCACCCATTCTGAATAATTGATATTTAAATTTATTTCATGCCATATTTGGTCCCAATCTATACCTCACGGTCTTCTAGGCTTAACAGAGTAAAATCAAAAAGTATATGAATATTTTGTTTGGTTGGTCTACTAGGGAGTGTGGTCTGACTTGCGTCAATCACCACTTGAAGCACTTAATCTTTAGCTTCTCCATGCTTCGGAAAGTATGGTAAGCGGTTCATAGTGGCTGTTATTGTTAGATAGCAGTTGTTAGGTGTCAGATGTCATGAGGCAGCCACTGACTGCCCGGATTATGATCCTATTCATTGAGGAGAAAAAGGAAAACGGGAAAGCATACCCTTGGCTCCAAAGCAGTCAGCTGAGGATAAGATGAGAAAAGCAGGAAAGCATACCCTTGGCTCCAAAGGAGTCAGCTGAGGATAAGATGAGAAAAGCAGGAAAGCATACCCTTGGCTCCAAAGGAGTCAGCTGAGGATAAGATGAGAAAAGCAGGAAAGCATACCCTTGGCTCTAAAGCAGTCAGCTGAGAATAAGATGAGAAAAGCAGGAAAGCATACCCTTGGCTCTAAAGCAGTCAGCTGAGAATAAGATGAGAAAAGCAGGAAAGCATACCCTTGGCTCTAAAGCAGTTAGCTGAGGAATAAACCTGAAAAGCTTGATGAGCGAGAGGCTAAATTGAATTAACTCCACTGACAAGAGCTCATCTCTTAAATTCATGATGATATAAAATTTGTTAGATGATTAACTGTTTATGTCTAACTGCCGGAATGTGGGTTATAATAAAATTATAATTATAATAATGAATATAATACAGACGAATCACACAGATTGAGTCAGCCCCAAAGTAAGTTCAAGACTTGTGCTATGGGATACTAACTCAATGATACTATGATACTATATTTTATAACAAATTTATGATATATGGTACATAAAAATTCAATAGGATTTTTATTGTTTCAATATGTACTTGCTAAATGTTTGCATTAACATATAGGAGTCATAATGTAAATAAATTATCAAAATATTTTCAGTTGAAACTGTGAACAGTTAGGACATCCACCCAGCATTTGAATGACAACATATTATAATGCAACCTTGACGCTACACATGTTAGAATGCTTACAATAGTACATTGTTTAGATAATTCTCATTTAAAATTAATGAATCAGTCTGGTGAGAAAATTAAGATATGTCTCATTGGGACTGATTATTGAGGTATACAAAAGTAACAAAATTATTTAAAAAAGTATATGATTAGAAAAAAAAAACTGTTTAAATTGTCTTGTAAAAAAGTCCATACCCCGACTGGAATCTTTACATTTTTCTGAATAAAGACCTAAATTAGAAAAATGTAAGATAAAAAAAAAAAACAAATTTTTTCTTTAAATTTGGTCACCATACTTCGTGTTTTGTGACTTTTGTGTACATTATAGCGGGTTTAAAAAAACTTTATGATAATAAAAAGTTTCCCACACCCCTCCCCGTCCCAGCCGCCGCTTCCCCTCTGCAGGAGTCGCCGTGCCGTCAGCGGGGCCGTTCCGCAGTCGACTAACTTACCATGTAATGAATCATATAGAATTTTTCTTTCTTTTTTTTTTCTTTTTGGAAAGATAGTTAAAGAGAGAATAATATATGATATGTGCGTATCGAAGTGTGGACGATCGTATGTCTTATTGATTTATTGTAACCCCTAAGCGGCGGGTTGATTGCTCATACTTGAAGGTGCTTATAATTTCTCTACTTTTTTGGCATCACTTGGATCTATAATATAAATAAATAATAAAAAGTTACATTGCATTACCAACCAAAAATAAAACATTTAAGTATTATTTTTTTGTCGCACTGATACACACTGAAATATCATTAGAAATTAATGGGTACAGCAAGTAGGGTGACTACACGTGATTTATAAAATATTTGAATAATTTGAGCCATCAACTCACTGTTTCGTTTTCTCTATTTGTCTGACAAGTGAATATGTTGACTCAATATAGAAAAAAAAAAAACGATTATAATTTATAACAGTCCAAGAAACTTTATATTTTCGGAGAGGACTTGTGTACTGTCATGAAGCTAAGTTGTTGGCTGTACAGTAGATGTTTTTGCTTGGATTTGTATAGTGTAATGTTATAGAGTCCTCTTTGAACTGTAAAATGAAAAAAAAAAAAACATATTCACTAGTGACACATGAATTAGTTAACACTTAAAAAAAATAAGTTGTTTAAGAATAGAGTGCTGTCTATTTACACAATTTTCAGAATTAACAAATAAACAGGACTCATCCATTTTATGATCATTAAATTAATTGGTGTTTTTAAGCTAAAAGTTTTTTCATTTTCTATAAATATTTAGTTCACAGCTTATTTTTTTTTATTATTGATTTTAACACTATTTTTAAGGAAATAATAATGACTACTTTTAATTTTTTTTAAGTCGATTATAATCTTAGTCATTATTGTTTGAAATTTTGCTAGTATTTATTGCACATCAAACATAAAGACAGAAAACAGACAAAATTTTCCATCAAAAAATTACAAAGTAAAAACTCTGTCTTTGTGTTTATTCCCTGTTGCTAATTTGTTGTGACAGGGAATTTTTATTGTTTGAGTTCTTTTTTGTTTGTCTTTTTCTTACATAGTTTAAGCTAACTCATTAGATTTATTTGACTAGTAAAAAATGGAATAATAAAAAATCACAAAGCAGTTATTTTGTATATTTATTTTGAAACTATGAACTATATGTGTCTCTTTTTATTGCCATTTAATTATATATTAATTATTAGATTTTTTTTTACTAGTCTTCATTGGGATTTTAAAGGTTTTTCAAGTCCCAATTAAAAGCACAAAATAATGTTAGCTCCATATTTTGTGCTAAATTAGAGATGTAACTTTGGTTCATCAGGTATAATTTATTAGTTGTTCATTTAGAATTTAGAAATAATAAATATTTTTTATGCTCTAAAAGTTACATCTAAATACTAATTATTTAAGATTGTGTGTTTAATACTAACATAGAAAAACAGAAAAAAAAAAACAAAATGTAATATATTAAAAATTACAGTTTTGTTTTTATGGAAATGCTCAAAGAAATATTACTGAACAAAATAGATTTTAATTAATTCCTCTTCATAATTTCTTCGGGCACAAAAGTAAGGTGATGGTAAGGCAGAGGCACTAGTGGCTCCAGAGTATCTTAATGTGCCAAATGCAGTTTGTATGTTAACTACACAGCAATGTTTAAGATTTATAACATAAATAATAAAGTTTGTGGATCTCTAGAAATATTTAGAAATGCACAAGCTTGATGACAACTCTTTGAATTCACGAAATATTGTAACCAACTTTTTGTAGCTTTTTGGGATAAATTTTTTGTGATGAATTTAAGATTTTTTCTTTTAATTTTTTTTTAGGAATTGAAAGGGTTGTATTTTCATTGTGGATTGAGTCCTAATGTTTAACAGGAATGACACATTGTTAGTGCGCGTGTGATTAGTTTTAAGGCGACGTTAAAAGACCCTTACTTGACTTAAATGGACAATAAGTAAATTGAAATAGTAATTTTACTCAAATGGAAATAGTAATTTTACTCAAAATGTACTTAAAAAAGTGAGAACTATATCTTTTGATCTGACTCTGATAGAAAAATAAAGTTAAACTTAATTTTCATTATTGTCAAGTGATGGTCTTAAATTGTCGAGTTGTCTATGCCATTTAGCCTTGGCATAGACAACGATTGCATGCACATAATGCTTCACTTGAAGGACAGGGAAGTATGGCAGTATTAAGGTTTTTATTCTATCGTTTAGAATTTAATTCCGAATAAAGACTCCCGTTTTTAGGTCCCACCGATTTCGATTTTTTTTTCTCCATTTTTTTTTTCTTTTTATTCGGTATTGGTTCTCACATGTCTTTTACAGGGATCCTGATTTAAGAAGTCATTTTTCTACTATCGAATTTTAAAGTATTGATTAGTTGTATCGATAAAAAACAACAAATCTTTACTCTGCTTGCCGCATTATAATATTTACGATAAGCTTACCATACTCTAACATACTGTTTAATTTAAAAAAATGCGTAATGGAAAATTTCCATTGCGCCTTTTTGGTAGCTAAATAATAGGTATGTAAGTTAGCAATAAATGTGTTTGGAAGAGGGAGTTACCAGGATTTTTGTGGATCTTAAAGGGTTTTTGTAATTCATTGAAATTTTGCTGTTTAGAGCAGCCGTTATTCTTTGCAGGCATGAACTCACTTCCTCTCGTCACGAGCTATCTATTTAGATTTTTAGATGAAATAGTTTAGCGGCATGTATGTTATTTATTTGCAATTTTAAGTAGTTTCTTGTGTTGTCTCATGCATGTTTCTGTGTCCTTCAACGCACTCATCATAGTTTTTTTTGTCTTTTTTTATTGCTTACTTGCGTAGCTTTTTAGAAACAGCAAAATAATATGAAAATAATGTAGAATTAATATTTGTCTCCGACAAGAAATCTTGGTACACTTATAGTTAGTTATTTGAATAGTATTATATAATGTTATTTTCAAGGAATGTTCACGAACTGTATACATTTTCGATCATCGTTTGATGATTCTGTTTTAGACTCTGAACTTATGGATATAAGCCACATTTTTTATCAAACATCAAAATATTTTCAAAATTAAAACTATAGGCCCTTTCGATTTGAATTGTAGTTATATATCATCGTAAAATGGATACTTACCTAAGTTCATAGTCGATATAAATAATAATTATTGTCTTTTTTAAAGGTCCTTAATCGTGTGATTGTTTTTGTTACTTAAGACAAACAATGGTCACACTAGTTTGACAGCACCGCACTTAGCTACGAAAATGTCCCTTCAGCCGCGTATGTAACCAGAGTGTGGCCATAAAGCTAGTGTGATCATACACGGAATGCATTGTACATACATAACGTTTGGTAGGCATTCGGCACTACTGTGTTGGATCGTTGACTTAACCTACCAAATCCCTGTTTCGTTCGACCCTTTAGTTATAAAGGTTCGAATGCATGCCTCTCACGAGTGTTTTTATGATTTTTAAACTTATCTCGCTCGTGATTGGCGTCTATGTAACGCGTTGTATGGGCATCGCTTGTCGTAACACTGACGCCAGTGAAACACTGAGCGGACGAAATGAGTAAACACTGACATCCAGGGTCTAGTAAAGTCCGCAGTCCGCACTGCTAGGTAAAGACGTAGTATATCTTACCACTACAAAAGTAAAATATGTCTTATTTCGTTCGCATCCGGCCATACGAGAAGTGTCTACATGGTTTTTCATGGCTCAAACATGCATTTCCATATTATTATGCATGCTTTTGAGTTACAATTTTTCAAATAAATAAAACACAAAATTTTCTTTAAATCTTTTATTGTATTACATTTTTATCCTGAAATCATGGTGACACTAGTTCGTGGCGACCTCACCGCTGCGTCAAGCGTGAATGCTCGGGGCTTGGGTTGTGGACAGCCCTCAAGACTAAAGCGTGCGTCGATATCAACACAACCATATTTGCTCAATTTCAATTATAAATTCAAACAAATTAGGATAAATGAATGAGAATGCGCAGATAGTGCTGCTTTATTGAATTGGCAACAACTTCATTTTCAAGGTTTGTTTTATCGTAAAATACATGATAGATTTACATTAATATAGTGATCAACAATTCATTCAAGAAATATAGTATTTAGATGTTTAGCGTTAAAGCAAGCTATAACAATTGCGTCATCGAAGAAAACTAGTTGTCTCGTTCGCACATTTACATGACTCAAAACTAAACGTAGTTTGATCATAATTTGGACAATAACTTCTGGAATTACAAATTCAATAACATCTAATCGCACTAGAACAAAGATGTGGTCATGACTAGGTGTTTGTTTACAAATTATTTTTCCTAAACATTTGTATCCGGAGAATAGTGGGGCGCGAGAGGTGACATTCGGCAAAGAAGGATGACGTTATACAACTATTATGCGCGTGCGTGTGGCTACCGTTGCTGCCACATAACTATAAACTACGAGCTGTATTTCAGACCTAATTTTTCTACTTTCCATACCAAACTTAATTAATTCTAAATGGTGGACTTTCTTTTTTCGTAATTAAAAAAAAACATTAAGAACTCAATGCTAAGAGCATTTGTACAGTCTTTTTTTTTCGAGTCGATATAGCTTTTTATATTTTCTACAGTCAATGATTGGGAAAGAGATAGTTGTTGCGATATAAAAAAAATCGAAGGAAAATAAATTTAAACTGAGCTATTTTGAAATTAATATGTCCAAGATAATTTCAAGCTACGTTACGAAATACCCTCATCTTTTTTAGTTAATGACTTTTAGAGCGAGACAAAAAAGTTTCCTAAATGACGCCCAAAAGTAGCACTATCGGAGGCAATGTCGACGCGCTAAGTCGAGGGCGGAGGCTCTCTCTCGTTCGGGGGCTAAACATCAAAGTTGTTGCAGTGACTCCCCCCCTCGGCGCGTACCCCCAACCGCAGCCTCCGCAAGGGCCGTTCCTGCCCGCCCCGCCTCATCAGGCCGCTCCGCAATATGGAGGTATGTTGTGTTCACTATGTTTTTTTATTGATTTGAGAAAAGCAATGATGTTTGATCATCTCGTACGACACGACCAACTAATAAAAGCAAAGCGAGGGAGAGAGACACCAAGTGTCGTAAGTGAACTTCAAATTTATAAAAATGTTTGATAATGAATGAAACATATTTAATAGACAACAACTTATTTATTTTTTCTTTCTTTTTGGTTGAGTATATAACTAGCATTATTTGGAGTCAAGGCTTATCTTCCTTCAACGAAGAGATGGTGCGGTATGTAGGGATTCAGGGAAATCCTTCGGGAAGGCCTATGTCCAGACGAGTTCACTATTAAGAAGTTTACCCATTTAGTTCGAAAGATAAAAGCATAGGATTTAGAATGACTTATGTACTATATATTTTTTTTATATAGTAATTTAAATCACTCTTGGTCTAACGTACCTCTTATCCGCAACATGATGGCAGCGGTGGGATACAATATATTCATTTTAAATTAAAAAACATATACAGTCGAACATAGAAGCCCGTTTTTTTTTTTTTGAATAGTTTATACGGCCATGGAATCTAGTCCTTTAAGGCCTTTCTTGAATTTATTATTCTTCTTCAGTCCTACTTAAGTCAGTCGAGTCAAAAATTCAAGTCAATAGTCAAGTCCAGTCAAGTAAGTAAGTCTAGTCTGAGTCAGATGGCTAAGTGAAGCGGTGGAAAAATTTCACTTAGCTATATCATGGAGATTTTGGTGACAAAGATAAAAAGTCACGTAATCGACACTGTATCACTTCCCAACACTCACGCTTGTTCACGAACACTTTGCGAATAATAATCCACCAATATTATGCACAAACACTCGAAAAAACCTAAGTTTTGGAAATTAAATACAGCGCGGACATAGCGACAGTTTACTTTCCCTCCAAAAACTCATAGAAGCCCGTCCTTTTCGAAGCAAGTCATTTTTAAAGGCAGCCTCAAGGTGTATATTCCCTTCCAGTCGCCGGAGGATCTCCTTACGGAGTGACCTTCGGGGGAGCGGGTGCGGGCGCGGGGGGCGTGTATGCCCCTCCGCCGTATGACCAACTACAGCACCATCAGGCGATACCGGCGCTTAGTCAGCAACTACCGGTAAGACTTACTTTGTTTTATGAATTTCGGTGGACCATAAGTTTCAATTTAAGATTTAGTTGGCAATACCAATATTTTTATATTATACTAGCTGTTCTCCGCGGCATCGCCCCGCGTGGGACTCGGTTATATCGCGCCCAAAAGTAGCCTATGTTTGACCTTAGGTCGTTAACTACATCCCTACCAAATTTCATCACAATCGGTCCAGCAGTTTAGCCGTGACAGACAGACAGACAGACTTCCGCATTTATAATATTATGGATAAATCATATACCAACTTTGTAGATGATTTATTAAATTTTATAATAAATTTTCGGTAGTGTAGTGCACATAAAAAAGGGTTCAGATAATTATGAATTAAATATTATTATGTACCTTCGTATTACGAAAATTTTAGTCGGCCGGACCGACTAATCTCTTTAGTATTTTAATGATTGATTATTAATTTCACTAAATTAAAATAAAATGTCTGTATATAATATTAATATTTTGCAGTATTATTACTGATTTTTTTACAGAAAGCAGTCATGTTTTACAAAATACACTTCAAAATTAGTCTTGTGACCAAAAAATCATATCTATTTTATGGTTATTCAGATGTACAGCCCAGCAGCGGCCATGTACGCCGCGGCGGCCGGATATCCGGGTTACATCGGGTACCCGGTGCAATACTACCCGTACTACCCGGCCGCGGCCGTGCAACCCTCCATACAGCCGCTACGGCCCACCATCATGATACCTGTATGTTCTTTTTTTAATTTTTCTAATATCAAAAGGGTAAATTAATTAGGACCCAAATTTAAGATTAATTATTCTACTTACTTTACTTACTGCGATGACTCAGCTACCCAGAAGACGTTGGCCTCCGACACTAAATTAAAAAAAAAAACATTCCCACTTCCCCCATCAGAATGGAGGATAGTGATTAAAAAAAAATATATATTCTACAGTCTGTTCTTAAAACCTGGTCCAATCTGAAAGAGGCAAACAAACATTAGTTATATGTTTGAAAAACTACTTTTCTAACCCTTTATTTTTATACCCCACTCGTTTTACACGATCAATTTTTTTTCTTGTTGCCATTTATTAGGTATACAATACAACCGCCACGCCATTTTATTTATGTTGACGCTACTAGCTTAGGGCACTGACTTTTGGTCAGTTATTTAAAAATATACTAGACTGTGCAGGCTGACGTGCGATGGGCGCTGCAAACTGGCGAACCATCGCGCAGAATAAAAAAACTGGCGCTCTCTCGTTCTCGCTGAGCCAGTGGCGTAATACTGTACGGACAACAATGTACCTACCTGTAAAAAACACAAGTTTCCTGTGAAAATAATAACTCCCCTACAGCAGAACGGTTTCGAAGCGGGTTCCCGTTTCGAGGGTCTCGCGCAGAGCCTGCTGCCGCCCGCGCCGCCCGGCGTGCCGCCCTCGCCCGCGCACTTAGCCCATCTCCAGCCGCACCAAGTGCTGTGAGTGATAGTGCTTACATACTTATACATTACAACCATTCAATATCTTTATTTAGGTTTTTTAGCTGTGGTATTGCCATCGTCATATCTTTTCTATTCTTTGTTTTTTGATGATTTACTTAAAGAATTGCTGCCTAGCTATTTTTTTTATTCGTTGTTGTTTATCTGCAGTCAGTACTTGTACTATGAGCAGGTGAGTTGTAGGATATGGGCGTTGAAAGAACCCTGTCCAATGACAGTCCAATTTCAGCTGGGTACAAATCTCTCGTCCAGCTCCAAGTTCTTATAAAATACTAGCTTCCTATAGGTACCCCCTACCAAGAGTGACAATTGAATTAAAAACAAGCACAGCCTTCTGCGCTACTCTTTCATAATCTTCCTAGTATCATAATACGTTCCCAATACCCCCCCAAATAAGGAACAGGGGGAGGTTTTATTGATAGAAGTCTTTAGTTTTAAAGTAGACTTTAAAGATCTTTGCATTTATCATCTCACATCATAGAGCCTTTCCAATTACATCCTAAAAAGAACTCAGGCTGTACATTTAATGTAAACCTTTGACTCAAAAGCGATACTGTATTGATCCAACCAGGAAGGCTTAGTTGATCATTTTTAACTTATAATATTTTAACAGGTGGCGTTAGATCAACGGGTCTATTCACAACCGACGGCCGCCGCTAAGTAAGTCGAGGAGACAGCCTTCTATCTCTAAGCAATATGTTCTATTAACACTGTGAGATGCGAACACGGGTTATTTTACAAAAACTTTATAAGCGACATTAAAATCTCTTCATTAGGGTATGCAATATAAGATTTATCGGTATTTTAACGGTAGGTTTTCCATATCGGAATTGACTTTGGTTTTAATATTTACAGGCTAAATAAAAAAATACCTTATTTTCTAATGATGCAACAGTGATTGTGTTAATAACAAAATTTAATTCCGATTTTGGAATATCTTTGCGGAACAAATATCGAAATTTCGGAATGTTACCGAACCGGAACAATTTTTTTAATGTTACATGATAAATTACAGAACTAAGCGTGCGTAATACTATCACACAGCAGATGTCCGGGATTTCGGTATACAAATATACAAGCCCTAGAAATATGCCAATATCTTATTTTATGAATAATCTCTACTTTGACGATATTTTGATGAGAAACTAAAGTCGATGAAATTCTGCTACGACACACGCGAAGACGTCGTTTTTGTAAAATAATATTTAAGCAATAGTCTTAAAAAAATAAATTAATCTGTTACAAGTTTAATTTATTGCGAAATTAAACAGATGGCTGACATTTTCAAGTCGCCAACGTCTGAAATGTTTCATTCGGTCGTCTATGTCGACTACTAGCATGTTTAACCAATTGCTGTTAAAAAAACAGAAATTCCCTATAATATTTACGGAAAAAAATACTAGTCGACTATGCCGACTAAATGTTACTCTAGTCATCTGTTAAACAAATTAATTTTCGTATGTAAATGGCTTTTTAACAGATCAATTTATTAACACATCTGTATTGCCCCTTTGTAGGAACGTGAAATCTATTCTTCTGTAATATGTTTTCCAATACGTCTAAAATATATAAGGTTATTTCGAAATAACTATTAAATGAATGTTTGCGTTTAAGATACTAGTCGGAACACATAAGTCAAAAAAGTGTTGATATAAAACAGTGGTATTGATAAATATGTTAGCTCAGATTCTAGGCCAGATAAGGTTGGCAGCGCGCAAGTTACATCTCGGTGTACCGACCGTATTTTCAGTCTTTTAGCTAAAGCTTCACTGTTAGTTCCGACCTAAACTATATTTGTAATGTATTTGAAATCACCTTATATAAAATGCTGACCAAAAAAATGAAAGGCTGTGCCATGTTTTTCTTTTTTTTTTAAATAAGTCATTGATACAAAAATGTTTGTATAGTAAATGGTAATTTGGCACGATTTTTATTTTTCTGGTCGGTAAAAGTAAATCAATGTATCACATGAAAGAAAACACTATTTAGAATATTTCAACCATATCATGAAAAACAACTCTGTAAAAACAAAAATTTTTTAGCAAAAATAAAATAGTCAGAAGACATGTAAAATCACTCAAATTAATGAAAAAAAAATCTTCATAATTTTTTTTCTCACAATTTAATTTAAACTCCATCTTAAAAAAAAGATACTTGAAAACAAGCCAAAAATCTTTTTCACTCAAAATTAAATACATAAATGATCTATAAATAAATTAAAAACGCAACGGTAACCGCTTTCTATCAGGCGTATATTATGCTATACGTACACGGATCTGATAATTTTTTTTCCGTGTTCTTAATTTAAATGTTTTAAAACTGCATTAATTTTGCCTAATTACGTCGGGCTTAAGCCCATAATATAGTTAGAAGTTACATAATATAAATAGAAGGTAGGTTGGTCCGTCGGTGGTTTTGAAAAAAGTAAATATGACTGTGATGTCTGTGAGATTTGGTCTTACAGGTTAACGCGGACGGAATTAACGGATCATGTTCGTATTGGTCTGGTTTCCCTGTAAAAAGGGTTACGGAGGTCAGACGGCAGTCGCTCCATTGTGATAACCAGTACCGACAAATCAGCACCATGATTATCCTACCCTGGGCTCTGAAGCGTATGCTGAGGATTTTTACTGGGAATGAGTGATTTAGAAGGTAAAGTGGACGTAAATTCTGTTGGAAATTCCAAGAATTTATACATCTTACTTATAAACAAGCAAAATATGGAAAGATTAAAAAAATTACCCACTGCCTTGCAATTAAGACGACATCTCTCATGCTAAAATCCGCCCTGTGTCGTCAAGGGGTTAAGACCGTAATTTACATGTTACTAAATGAAATAAATAAAAACTGAAAAATAAAATACTTTGAATTATTAAAACTTATGAAATACAACATGATACAATAGTGTTCACTTCTGCATAATAACGTCCTCGTTTAGCAAACTGTAAGCCAAATCTCACGTTAGCGATAAAAACCAGTGCTTTCCAACTTATTTATATATATGTTTAAATTAATCTAACTGTTCCCAGTTCTGAAAAAACAATTTCTTAAAAATCAATTTTTTTTTAACTTTTTTCACCAAAAAATAATGGTACATTGTTTTTCCTATACGTGGGAATATCAGAAAAAATTACTGCACCATTCAAATTGTGAAAAAAAAAACAAATAGGTGTAGTATTATGAATTGGCAACTATTTGCAAACAAAATTCGCGCTCTCTTTTTTAACTCCCGACCACAAGTGGTGTTATTGTGAAAGCATAGACTTAACACGATAACTGATGGTAAGCACTGGTTTTTTATCGTATTGGAAGGTCGCCGCAAGCGATCGTCTCAACGCTATAGTATTACAGAGGGTGTGCACGATTAAAAATAACACGCTGTGCTGAGCTGAGAAATTATCAATGTTTTGTGAAAGAAAAAAATACTACGACAGTTTGTAATAGAAGGCACAGTCTAGCGCGGAAATAAATGAAAAAAAAAATGTAAAAAAAGGAAAAAAAAAGTATGTATGGATGGATGGATGGACAGCGCAGCATAGCGACTAGTGATAAAGATATATAACGGTTGTGCGAGTGTGTACGTGGCGAGTATTATGTATATTGGGAGTGATTGTGGAAAAAAGGGGGGTTCGGTATCCAATAATGACATTTTTAGCAAAAAAAAATATAGTTTAAAAAAAAGTTGATTTTCAGAATGTATGAAATTATTATTTTTACAACTTCGATGAATTTTCATAGAACTGTGTAAAAAAAAGTATTTATTAAGAGATAAAAATAAAAACAAATATTTATGCTTTTATTGGTTACCGGAACCGTACGGCACGTGGATCAGTGTCGCCTTTTTTATTTAATATTTGCTAATGGCAACATTAAAGCAAATTCTATTGTTGCTATGCTAAAACGCGTCGCAACGAGACTTACATTTTTTTACAATAGAATGAAATGGAAGATGTTTTCGTGGAGTGTGAAAGAGACAACTATATCGGAATCTCAGCTGATTGGTTCAGCAACATGCGTTTATCTTTTTTTTTTTTCTTTTAGATTAGTGATGATTTTTTAAACATATTAGTTAGGGGACTTTTTTTTACAACGGTACGATAAAATTTGTCTGAACATAATTATAATAATATGGTTCTGTCAATTTTTATCGTATTGTTGTACAAAATATACATAATAAAATAAAAATGCGGTCGATTTATTCCATTCATTTAACGAACTGAAATAAAATTAAGAAAAGTGCTGTCTCGGATTTCGAACTTGAAATACGATCATTTACGAGTAGATTTTTTGGTATTGACCCGCCTGAAGTCTATCCTCGAATTCTTCTTGGATTCTTGATCGCGGCAGTGACATATTTGGAGCTAATATTTTTTCGTTCACGTATCTGTATGTTAATCAAACTTTTTTCTCGTAATAAATAAAAAGATCTGAAACTAATTTTAAAACAATGAAATATGATAAGTTAATATATTTGATCTTGCCCGCCCCTAGTTTTAAATCGCTACGAAAGTCCCCTAATTAGTCGTTTTTACACAAAAATTAGTTAAAATATAACGAGTCATGGTGACTTCTTTTTTGTAAGAATTAGAGCGAAATTTTTTAAAACGACAAAATTCTTAATCGAAATGAAATACTGCATATTTTTTGAACTAAAATGAGGTATGATCTAAAAAAAATTTTTTTTAATAAAAAAAGGCCTATTTATGTTTGAGTCTATGTTTTTTTGTCTGACAACATAGGCACCGTAAAGAAAAAAAACGTATCTTTCGCCTTATTCTTTAAAAGTTTTTTTTTTTTTTTAATGAGAAAATTGATGAAATTTTCGTTATACCTCAATTTGAAAATTAAAGACTATATAATAAGCAAATGTTTCCATTAATTAGTTTAGTGGCGCCACTGCCGTCTCGGTTCGCCCAGTGGGCATTAAATATGTATTGTAGTAATCTACAGAATGAGTTACGCTTGAAAAAGTATTTACACGATACTGATTGTTACACTTAGTGATGGGCATAAATACTAAAGAACTACCCCTTATTCATAAAATTTTTCAAACACTTGTTACGCCCATTTGAACTAAAATATGTTTAGGCTCTTTCTCTCTTATCGAAATTTACTGAAAAATTTACTGAGAAATAGCCAAAACACATTTTGGTTAATAAATACGGGGGCTAGTTTTTAACCGATTTCTACCTTTGTTCATAGTTTATAGTAAACTAGCACTCCACGAATACTTAGTACCACGAAATATATATAGCTCTATAATATATTATTTGTTCGGTCCAGTAGTTTCGAAGCCTATTCGATACAAACAATCTTTCCTCTTTATAATAATAGTATAGACAACGCTTGAAAATTATTAGATTTTTGCAATTTTTGCCCATCACTATTCAACTCTGTTTAATTATTTGTTAAGACCAGTACTCCGCCACTAATAAAGCATTATTAGTGGCCTTGTATAAGTCCCTTTGACGTGATGTAAATAAATAAGATTTCTTTTTAGAAACATCTGCATCACTTACCAGTAAAACTGTATTTTTGTCAGTATCGTGTATCTTATACTTTTTCAAAGATCTCTTACACACCAAACTGTCATAAAATGCAGATGAGAAGTTATAAACGGCGTGACTATCAATAGTTTCGAAAACTAGAACGAGAAATAGGTATGCGAGGATATTTTGGCAGTTTGAAGATGCTTAGAAATATGACAGCATTTAGCTAATTCAACTTTGAATCTTAATTGATTTGTAATAATGACGATTTTCCTGTGTAATGCATCTGTCGATAATGTGACCTTTGTTATAATGACGTTATGGTTCAATCAGATAACAGGATTTGCCAAAGCAATTGAATCTTAATATCTGTATAATAATGATGATTTTGCTGTGTCGTCGAGAAGATAATATTTTTTAGGAAAGTACATATTCGTTGGCGACTGTTTCTGCAGACTGTGCGTTTCGTGTGTAGATTTTCTTACTGGCGTAACTCGTAAGCGTGGTCGACTTTAGTATGACCGTATTCATGGATATCTGATTTTTGAAAATATTAATATTAACGCCGATTGAAGGCTTTTGAAAAAGGCAGCAGAGTACGAGAAAACGCCACTTTGGGCAATTCATCGAATCGATTCATATTACGAATTCCTTAGCAATTCTGTAGCAATTCCTCTATTTTTTGTAAAATGGCCAACTAAACTTTGCAATTCCTCTTCAAAAAGATTGAAAGAAATAGGAATTGCTAAAGAATTGCTAAGGAATTCGTAATATGAATTCGATTCGATGAATTGCTCAAAGTGGCGTTTTTAGACCCACAGTAGGTCACAAGATTAATACACCACCTTACTTATTGCGATGGCTCTACGACCCAAAGTTGATCTTGGCCTCCTTAAGAAGTATTAATCTTCATGGTTCATGATGGCATCAAGCCATCCAAACGCGAGTGAGCGAGATAGTGCAATACAAGAATGCATCTCGCTTACTCTACTTGTATTCAATGTTCATATTATTAAAACATTCACGGCTCGTTTATTTCTGATCTGTTATTGTTCTGTTTGTTGTGGTACTAAAGTCGGCCATGTTTTGTTCTAGTGTGTAAAGGAACATTTTTATTATTATTATTGCATTTTTGTTGGAAGATCATGTTGTTGAGTGTTTGAGATGAATTTGTAATGTGAAGAATGTGCGCGCGTGTCACTATAGTTTTAACTAGCGGTTGATCGCATGGGATTTTTTTTATTTTGCTAAAGAGTAGCTTTAGACTTACACCAAGTTACAATGTGTCTGTAACAAATTTCATATTAAGCTACAAGCGATTCAAAAATGAGTGAGTAAGCGAGATGGCGCAATACATGATGTAAGGCGACATCTCCCTTATTCGATCGTTTTTGCTTCGTTTTTAGACATCAAACAAGCCCCTTGGAAATTATGAAAATTTGAGTTTGAATTCATATTGATTTGTTATTATAGAAAATAATAAGACGATCGTGATATATAACTTAATAATATGAAATGTTTGCCTATACATCGATAGTCACGTGGGCTGAAAGCTTATAAAAAAAATGTTAACTATTTTTAGCCGAGTACTTTTCCCCAATGTGTTGTGGGGCGCGAACATCTAGGATAGTAAAACACGCATTTTAAAACTATAGTGATATGCTTTTTCTATCATCCCATAAGGTAAAGGGACCATAGAGAAAACAATTTCTATTCTTTTTGACTCTAAACCCAATTGCCACATTTAAAAAATCTAAAACAAGACACCCGGATATATTTTGACGAATCTTGCCAAAAACGGTTCAAAAATATCGCGTGACGAAATTACATATAAAATATTTTTAGGGACAAAATAATTATTAACCCAAACAAATGTGAAATTATTTTTTAGGGACAAAAATAGCTCGAATATTTGTTAATGTTTTTAAAGCTTACTCTGTAATGCTACCACCTCACTTGGCTATTTGTATACAAATATTTGCCTATTTGACCATGTGTGGACGGTATATTTGCCAAAACTTGCATTATTTCGCTACTTTGCCTATTCGTCAAATATTTTGGCAAATTCGCGAATAGCCAAGTGTGGTACTAGCATAAATGTAGTTGCAATTCACGACAATGCCAGCCTTGTTAATCAAGAGCCAAGATGGCGTCGATATATGATCAACTGACAGCTGTCATAGGATTGCGCTAATCATTTCACATTGTAAAATATCTCGCTAAATCCATATAATTTACAGTTAACGCTAAGACCCAAGTTCAATCTACAACAATTGTTTAATATATAACTAAACAGCCGTTTTAGCTGTTAACGTTGTGACGTCACAACTTATTAAAAATTTAACCTCCAAAAGTGACGTAATGCGAAATTTAGAAACACTATACTTATTCATATGAAAAGTAAGCAACGTTTGTTAATTTTGGCAATCTTGGCAATATTGTTGTTCTGTGAAACATATAAGGCGGACACAAATTAACTGCAAATATTTTAAGGGTAAGTTTAAATCACAATACTGAACAACTTTTCTAAATAAACTTATATCGAAATACAACAATATTTTTGACCTCAATATAAATAGAGATATTTCGATATAAGTTTATTTGAAAAAGTTCAGTAAGTATAGTGGTCCGAATTTGCCCTTAAAATATTTGCAGTTTATTTGTGACCTTTGAGCAAAACGGCTTCTGTACAGGAAGGCAGTAGCCATACGCTGCGTTCCCCTCTGTCAAAGTATAAGCCCAATCGGCATATGCAATGTATTAGTGTGTGTAATCTGTACACAAAATATTTGCTGTTTTGTTTCATTTTTTAATGTGTAAGTGTCATAATTACAGTCAGGTGACAGTATAAGTTTTGTATGTAGGCATGCAGAACTGTACTTGTAT
The DNA here is from genome assembly GCA_947044815.1 of Apomyelois bistriatella. Classification (NCBI taxonomy): domain Eukaryota; kingdom Metazoa; phylum Arthropoda; class Insecta; order Lepidoptera; family Pyralidae; genus Apomyelois; species Apomyelois bistriatella. The sequence continues at coordinate 452,375 of OX345715.1, read as the reverse complement.
GTTTTCCCCCCGCAAAAAACACCAGGGCGTCGATTCTGCTAACGTTAAGACAAAATCGTATCAAAATAGTGTTTCAATAGTAGTGCTTTTTACACACTATTTACAAGAGTTATGACAGTATGATGTGATGTGAATGTAGTGTGTGGTGTGATCAGTAGAAGTGATATAAAAAATATATACATTTCTTGTAACTAGTGTGTAAAAAGCACTACCATTGAAACACTATTTTGACACGATTGTGATTTAACGATAGCAGAATAGACACCCAGATCTATTGGAATAATAAAATATCGCTAAGGCTACTCCCTTCTGGTACAGAAGTTGTATTGCTCGAAGGTGTCCATCTTATATAAAAGGGCAAATCGAAAAAACTCTAGCAAACATTTCTCGCTGAGATCATAATGTACTCGTTAGTATGAGGCCACGTTCAGGCCCTTAAGTATAAGTGGGTTTGCTCAACAGTACTGTGTATGAGTCGAGTGCAATATATAGCATAATTATTATTTTGTTTCCAATAAAATTATTAAAATCGATGCGTTTGTTTTATTTGAACCTAAGGCTTACTGTAGCCTCTGCAAGCAAAATAAATTATTGTAAATGAAACCAATCTATCTCATCTGCACCATTGATGGTGCAAGTCAATGGTGCATACGGTACGACGGGGACAAATCGCACAGATCGAGTGAGTTAGTATCCCATGACACAAGTCTCGAATTTACTTTGGGGATAACTCAATCTTCTATCCATTTGTTCGGTCTGTGTGATTTGTCCCTATATATTCAGTTTTCTCTTACTATAGGTGTCAGGAGGCAAGACTTTGAGACTGACACCCATATTCTCAAACGTTTACTCAAACTCGACATCCTCACTCGACCTCAATGGTATTCATAGTTGACACTAGCTTACTCACCTTAAGGAAATTACTCAATGGAGGTGAGGAACGAACTGTCAAATATAAGGAAGCCTCGAACGTTTCGTTTAACGAAAGGTAGGTGCTTTTATTGAGGACCAGATTTAAAAGAATTTGTACCTACTATAATAAGTTCTTTGTGTATTTAAGTATTTTGTTGTTTTATAATAAATCTATGCTAGTTAGCTAAAATTGAAAAAGAAACTTTGTCCAAAACTCTCTTTACGTCAAAAAGTTAAGCGGTTTACCAACATGCAGATATAAAACGGAACGTCATTCCTTGACTCATCCTCACTGGAGTTTGCTCAAGGAAACAATTAAGAATACCGTTTTCAAGGAAAGTTGGAGGACTTCCTTGAGGTGTCCTCGAATGAGGTTGAGTGGAGGAGACCTGTAAGGTAACGTTTAAGAATATGGGTGTGAGTCAAAGTAAGTAAAGTACCAAAGCGATACGTGTTTCGCCTCGTGAATGTTCCATGGGACTATTTGCCAATGGAACTAGTAAGAATGATCGAAACACGTGTCAAAAGGAATGTGTGTGAAAAATAAAGGTGTCGGGCATGTTGCGACTAACAGTAGTGGGTGAGCACCGGCCGGCAGTAGTTTGCATGAACAAACTGGTGACGGAAGCACGCACAGTAATTTGGTAAGTACTTGTAACTTCCGCCAAGTAACACCTGAATTCAGTAAGCTGTAAGTATTTGAATTGGGATAAAATTGGTTTGTAATGAAACACGTAAGTATATTGTTTCAGATTTGAACTGATTTATTCAAAACAATAAAATGAAAAACAGAACTTTATGCAATCTATCGGAAAAAAACTTAGTTAAAAACAAATTCATATTACACATACACATAATGTTAACAAAATGCAGGCATAACGCATTAAAATCTGTTTCGCGCCATCTATAGCACAAAATAAAACAAAATTATTTTTCAGTCCATCGAAGCCCATGCTCCTAATTATTTCTTATGTTATACTTAAGACGAGACCTTCGAGACGACGACGAGCTCCAGAACCTTAATTACATAAGACGGATTTTCGATAACTTGTGTTTTCAGTGAAAAATGATTTTTAAATGATGGTGGCGCTAGTGTTCACCGAGGTATCACCTTAAAAAGTCTCAATTTGACAAAAACCAACCTTTTTTCGTTATACCATGCTTTCTTCTGACATGTTTGAGACGATTCGATGCGTATGTGAATCTTCTATCGCAGTATTCACACCGATACATCAAGCCAGTATATTGCCGCGAATATCTCTCCAAACCGCATTTAAAGTTGAATTTCTTGCCGCAAACATCACAAACGAACTTCTTTGATCCCATAGTATGTGTGTCTTTATGCACATTCATTTGATTTTCGGTTTTAAAAGATCTCGAACACAAACTGCACGTAAAAAGTTTAACATTGCTATGGATTGTGGCGTGTTCTTTTAGTCTATATTGAATGAAACGATTTGTTACAAACATAACAAATTTCCGTTTTGCCATGTATTTTTTTATGATTTTCGTATTTACGTTTCACTGAAAACCCCTCGCCGCACGCCTCACAAATATAAGCTGATTCTTTAGGATCATTATGTAAATGTTTATGTCTCTTGAGTGCCGGAACTGTTTTCAGTTTTTTAAAGCATATATCGCAGGTGACGTCATCAGTTATACTCTCCATTTTGCGTGGAGCGTCAAAGTGTTATATGTTGATTTAGGAGATCTATGTTTAGGAATATCTGGCCGCAGCCGTAGCAAGGTTTTTGTGGGCTTGAGAAGTGTTCTTCGATGTGAATGGAGATGTTCTTAGGATCTTCGAAGTGTGCGTTGCAATATTCGCAGTATTTTCTGAAATATAAATAAATAAAACATAGATTGAGTTAGCCCCAAAGTAAGTTCGAGCGAGACTTGTGTTATGGGATACTAACTCAATCTGTGTTTAGTATAGTATCGTTATTATATTTTATAACAAACTAGCGACCCGCCCCGGCTTCGCATGGGCATAAAAACATTCCTCTTGAATCACTATCTTAAAAAAAACCTCATCAAAATCCGTTGCGTAGTTTTAAAGATTTAAGCATACAAAGGGAAAGAGAAAGCGACTTTGTTTTATACTATGTAGTGATATTGATACATATATAGATAAACATTTAAGACCTAGGCCAATCAGAAAAATATCATTTTTCACCCTGCCCTGACTCGTGATAAAACTCGGAACTCTAGAGTAGCGGTCAGACATGTTAACCGTTACGCCATGCGCCACGCCATACGTCGTCACGGCCTAACACTATTTGTTATTAATTATGAATATGGACACTCTTTTGTGTGCGCACTCGATGCACACATACACATCTGCGGTAGTCCCGTGGCGGTATTTTTTTTTTTTCTTTGTCGATTTCTGAACCAATTAATTTGGACAAATCCATACTAATATTATAAATGCGAAAGTTTGTCTGTCTGTCTGTCTATCTGTCTGTCTGTCTGTCACCTCTTCACAGCTAAACTGCTGGACCGATTGTGATGAAATTGGGTAGGGATGTAGTTAACTATCTGAGGTCAAACATAGGCTACTTTTGGGCGCGATATAACCGAGTCCCACGCGGGGCGAAGCCGCGGGGAACAGCTAGTAAAGTAATAAAGCAGTAAACTTAAAATTCCAACAATTCATACTTTTACAAAACAATTATGGTTCAGAAGGCTGGGCAGAGAGAAAACAGAAAACAAGGATTTTTTTAAAATCACAAATGTGTCAAATACAAAGCAAGCGCACATGTTGAATATAAATTTTGTTTTGAGGGCTCGAGAGTTTAAAAGAAAGTTTCAGAATTGAACATTTACAAAACGACACATTTGGCACCCCATGGTTAGGGGTAGGGTTAATAAATTATATAAAAATCCCGAGATTGAGACACTAATATATACTCACAAACATAAATATAGAGGTTAACATGGTACCTACCTATTAGCACAACATGTTTTTTTTATTATTATGCTTTTAAAAATATGCTTTTTAAATTATTCGACTTACCTCAAATACGGTCTATGTTCGCAAACATGCTTAACAAACATGTGAAAATCGTTCGAAACGACCTTGCAGTCGGCGCATTTCATCGCGAAACACTTCTTATGGATTACCTGTACATGTTCCCTTAAACTTTTCAAATCTGGCATGTTCTGATGGCAATCTACACAAACCCATATATAATCAAACCATGAATCAACATTATTTTCTAAGACATTCTGGTTCGAATATACAAAATTATCAGGCAAAACTAATTTCGGTTTGGAGTTAGTTTTCTTTAATGGTTAATGTTTGTATAGTTTCTTGTGTTGTCAATGACTTTTGGTTTCGGAATATTTCTCCGCAGGATTCACAGATTTCTTTGGACGACCAATGTGTATAAGCGTGTATTGAGCATTCCTTTTTACTTTTAAATTTTTCATTGCAAAATTGGCAGGATAATCTGGAAAGTTTAAGAGAAATTTTATTGGGGTCAACATGGGAGTCTTTTAAAAAGGGCTTGAAAAGCTTCCTCAAAGGTCGGCAATGCGCACGTGACACTCCTAGTGTTGTAGGCGTCCATGGGCTGCGGTGACCGCTTACCATCAGGTGGGCCGTATGCTTATTTGTCTACTAAATTGTAAAATAAAAATTGTTAGTTTTGAATGGGCTTAGAAACTACTGGAACTATTTGAAAAATTCTTTCACCATTGGAAGGCTACACTAACCCGAGTGACATAGGCTATGTATGTACCACGGGCGAAGCCAGGGTCGACTGCTAGTAAGTACATAGTTTAAGTTCTTGTTGTCATTGCTCATCGGTTGTCTGTGACGGCTGAAAATCAGTGCTGGACTTCCTTGCATGTCTAGTGTAATACTGAGCCGCCACCTATTGAGATATTTGTCACATTTCATGGATGTTTGTTTGATAATTTTGTCCTTTGTTGATTTCTATGTGTGATGAATGTCTTATGAAATGTCTATTCTATTCTATAAATTACCTTAAAACTTCTCTGTGCCCCCAAAAATGCTCCGTAAAACTAATGAATGAATTAATTTCCATATCGCAATCCGCACAGCTAAACCCGTAGCAGACATTATGCGTATTTTTAGTATGAGCTCTCATATCGTCCATGCTATCAGACTGTACTTTACAATGCTTACACGTCCATGGGTAATTAGCCCAGGTTTCCTGTTCGTTTAGAGCTTCTTCATTATTCTCATCATCGATGTACATCGGTAGACCTCCGTAAGTGTACGGTGTGGTGTTCATATGAAAATTCTTTGATTGTTTTATTGGTTTTTGGTTATGTTTCTTTTCAATATTACGTGTTGATTTATTAGCTGTATCTTTAACTAGTTCAGTATTTGCTTCGTTTTTTGGCACCTCTGTTGATAGCTCAACTGTAATTCTTTTTTCTAAATTGCTGCTTTCGTCTTGATTATAGCAAAATGTATCATTGTCCATATGTTTTGGACATTCTTCAGTTTTATTTGTTAGTTCATTGTTTATAGGATTATTTATAGTAAATTGTTTATCTGAACCTCTTTCTCTGTCAAGATTAAAGGTTTCTTGAATGAGATCACTACAATTATCATTATCACCGTCCGTTTCTTTGTTTTCAATTTTAACATCATCTATTATTCCATTAACACTTGTAAAGTGTTCCTTGATCTCAATTAAACTTTTGTTATCTTCATATAAATATCTCAGTTTCCTGTGCCCCTATCACTTTTAAAAAAAAGTTGTACGAATTCCAACATTGCTGATGGCAGGCGTAACAAACTGCTGTCGACGGTTAAATCTATGTCAAAATTGAGAAATTCAAGAAGTTTGGTGTACTTTACTGCTGTATCTTTAGGTGATAAATCCATTAATTCGTGCAGGCCCATTTCTTGAGCACAAAATCTACAATGATCTTTCATAGCACTATTTTGAGACATTTTTGAAAGTGATTACTGGTTTTAGAGTTCTGATAATACACTTTTACACACTAGTGTTTAGTAAGCAGATGTATGAATTTTATTATTTCTTCACAAAGCTTCGGTAATAACTTGCTCACGGTCACCCATCAAATTTCACATCAAATTGTGAATGTGAAGGGTCTGGTAGGAATAGGATGGGACTCCCGCCCATGTTTGCCGGCAAAAACTCCATTTGTATTCTGTTTAATGGAAGGGTGCCCATCCCATCAGGGTTGTATATCCTGTCGTTCGTGTTGCTTTTCTATTTATGCTACAATATCTTTTGTTTACAATCAAATAAAAAACAAAACAAACAATGGATCAATTTTTGGATTTCAGATCATGGAATGACATAATAAATAAACGATTTGGCAATGACTTCACTAGATTTTATTTATGTTCTACGGCTCTGGATAAGATGGTATGGACGGATGTCTTACTTCTTTTCCTCTAAATAATAAGAGGAAAAGATATATTTAAATATGTATATAATATATATATAGTAGTATATATTGGATATACTATATATATAGTATATCCAAAGAATTAATATACAACACTAGAATGCTTACGAATAATAATAATCGTAAATACCTAACGTTCCAGAAAAAGGTCCTAAAGTAGGTGTCCCTTTTCCTCTTGAATATTATACAACGCGAATATATAAAATATTAAAAGACGGTAGTAACCCCCTAGATAGTAACAAACACCCAAACCATACAAAGCATGACCAAAAACCAATGTAGAAATAGAGAATATGTATATATTTAACATGATTTGTCATTTGGTACAAAAAAGAGATGGCGAAATAGGAAAAGTCCATGAAAACGATAAAGACCAAAGATACATTTTGATATGTGCGTTTCAAAGACAAACTCGTTACGTTATAAATATATAGATTGTGTTCGTGCACTGGTGGCTTACCATACCACCATCTCTTAAAACCATGCAAGAACGATTGAGTAAGGGAGATGTCGCCTTACATCATGTATTGCGCTGTCTCGCTTACTCACTGAATCTTGCATGGTTTTTAGAGGTGGTAGTAAGCTCCCTGGTGAATTGTGAATTTGTGATATATGGTCGGCTCACGATCTTCAGTCTCATGTGCGGCCACGGAATCTAGTGGGAATCTAGTAGTATATGATCTAAGCCAAAAACATTTTATTTACCCAATATTTACCGATTTACCTATTTACCCATGTTTTACTCCCTCTTGTGAACAGCTTTGTGATTATTTATTTGTGTGTGTGATGTGGTATCTCCTCCCTATGCTCCCTGCTAGTATAGTATCTCCTCCTTAGTCTGTGCTCCCTAGTCTGTAGTGTTGTGTTGTGATTGTTCTGTCTGTGGTTATGTATGATAGTTGTGGTGATGCAAATCCAATGCAAATCATCCAATCCAAATGCATTTAGCTTTTGCAAGCAAAATGAAGATAAATAATATGAGCTGAAACATCAATCTTTCTTGTGATTATTTATTTAGACTATTTTTTACGCGATAACTTTCCTTACTGTGTTAAAAACTGTGAATTTGTTGAAGTGCGTGTGCTAACATGACACTACAGTGTGACAGGAAATACAATCATGATAAATAAATGACCTTTTTTCGTACTTAATATAATACAAAGTTGTTTTATCGCATAATATATTCCTATAAAAAAAAATGTCGGAAACCGTAGAATCCAATGAAGAACCCCCTAATTCAGCTCTAAACATGTCCATGAGCTTTGATTACAGTGAACATATTCATTATAATTCACGTTACAATGAGAACCAATCCTCAACGCTTAGAGAACACTACGAATTACATCCAGAACCATCGATATCCACGTCCAAAACCATGGAAATGGGTGAACAAAGCGAAAAATCCGCTGAATATACAGAAACTGAAAATAAGCAACAGTCTAAAGAAAGTGAAGCAACAACGACTCACTGTCGGTTCTGCGCCACGAAAATGGACTGCCGGGATCTGCTAGACCTATCCACCGAAGACATCATTGGGAAGTACCAAAAACTGCTGTTATTCCTCAAATTAGACATAGACTTTTCAACGAGCAATCCGTTGCCTAAGTTCGCTTGTACGTCTTGTCATAACATGTGTTTGGAGACTTATAGGTTCTTCCTGAAGGTAGGGAAAGCTCAGGAAGATCTTAATGCGTTGTATTCTAAAGATATTACCGTTCTGACGGATTTAGATGGGTCTAGTAATAAGGAAGATCCAATGGAGATTGATGTTATTCAGAATATGGTTATCGGGAAAGGAATTATAAAGGTGGAACTGGAGGAGGAGGAGCCTCGAGCTGATGAAAGCGCTTCGGATACTGAACCACAATTCACAGGTAAAATAATGTGTTCTATTCTTTTTTAAAAGCATACTTTAACTTCTTTTAAAAAGCAGCTGAAAATGAAGATGAACCATAAACATTTTCGTTTATGGTTAATCTTTTAAAAAAATATGCTGTTATTTTGAAATCGTACATGGTTTTTTACAGATTTGGATAGTACCACAGCACCGACAACCGCAAGCAGTAATGAGACAGCGAAAACATTAAACCAAACAAACAATGAATCAGGACAATCCACAAACAAACCCAAGAAAACAACGTACAAAATTAAAAAGACAATCGTGAAAACTCCAAAAAAGAAGACTGAAGCTGGTGTTAAGAACGTTACATTTTCGTGGGCGAGTTACTTATGGTCGTGTGATCATTGCAAGGCTGAGTTGAACACGATGGATGAGCTGAGGTTGCATAGCAGATATACGCATAATTGCTGTTACGGGTTCAGCTGCGTGGATTGCAATGATGAGTTCAATACGTTTAATGCTTTTGTTGAGCATGTGAGGACGCACAGAGAATATTTAAGGTAATTTTTTTATGTATACAAATAATTATTATACGGACAAATCGCAGATTGAGTTAGCCCCAAACTTAGTTCGAGACTTGTGCTATGGGATACTAACTCAACAATACTATATTTTATAACAAACACATATATAGATAAAAATTCAAGACACATACCAATCAGAAAAACTTTCTTCATCTTGACCTGACCGGAGCTCGAATCCGGGACCTCCTGAGTAGCGGATTAGCATGTTAACCATTACGCCACTGGGGTCAAATTTTAATCATTTCATTATCTTAACTCTTAAAAAGATCACTGACGGATCATTACCGATTTCCAGATTTTTCTGCCAATACTGCAACCGTAAGTTCCGCAACAAGGTGGAGTGTGTCCAGCATGCTCTCAGCCACTGGGACAATGGACAGAAGATATGTGAGCTGTGCGGGGAAGTGTTCCCGGACCACGAGACCCTGAGACAACACAAAAACTCCTACAGGTAGGTTTTTCAGCGTTAGCACTACTGGTAGGGTTGAGTAAGGTTCACTTTCGTATGGACATATGGCCTTCAACAGATGCCATTTTCGTTGTTTGCCGATTGATACAAAAATTTTCGGTAATTCGGTCTTGGAATTGTGTATTGGGGAATACACAATTCCAAGATATCCAAAAGAGGCGTACTTCAAGATGGGCGTAAAAAGATTCCTCCAAGGTCGGCAACGCGCTCGCTATGCTCCTGGTATTGCAGGCATCTCATAGGCTGCGGTTAACGCTTCCCATCAGGTGGGTCGTACGCCTGTTTGCGACATAATATATAAGAAAAAGGGGGCTTGATAATATATTTCACTGAACCAAAGAATGGCTTTTATCACTTACAAGTGTACCATCCTTCATATAGGGAAGAAAAACAACACAAGTGTCATAGACAGAGGCAATATGATTGAGACTTTTAAAATTACTACAATTATGATGCACCAGAACTGCATAATATCACTACATAGTATAAAACAAATCGCTTTCTCTGTCCCTATGTCCCTTTGTATGCTTAATTCTTTAAAACTACGCAACGGATTTTGAAGCGTTTTTTTTTATAGATGAGTGATTCAAGAGGAAGGTTTTTATATATGTCTAGTGTTTCTATTAAAAAAAAAAAATATTTTATTATCATCAATTCATGTATATGATACGGTCAATGACTATTCACACCTTAATGTATGACTGGTCAGAGACAACCGACAGCAGATGACAGTCTGGACCAATGGCTTAATGTGCATTTTGAAGCACAGAATCATCTTATAATAAGACTATGAGGTGATTCAAGCCTGCAATGTCCTAACCAAACTGGAAACAACTGGTCTGGGTCTACAGGCAAACACCTTCAAAAGCTTCATATGCTAGTGTGTTCAGAATACAATTGACTTCAATAAGTGATATGAATATCCTATATTGAAAATAAACAATTTGAATTTTGAATCCATATCCATACTTCCATACTAATATTATAAATGCGAAAGTCTGTCTGTCTGTCTGTCTGTCACGGCTAAACTGCTGGACCGATTGTGATGAAATTTGGTAGGGATGTAGTTAAAGACCTGAGGTCAAACATAGGCTACTTTTGGGCGCGATATAACCGAGTCCCACGCGGGGCGAAGCCGCGGGGAACAGCTAGTTTGAATATAAATAAACTAGCCGATCTGCCGAACTTAGTACCGCCTTAGAAGTATGAGTATTTATATAAAACACTATCGTCACTACATAGTATAAAACAAAGTCGCTTTCTTTGTCCCTATATCCCTATGTATGCCTAAATCTTTAAAACTACGCAACGAATTTTGATGCGGTTTTTTTATAGAGTGATTCAAGGTTTTTATGCCCATTCGAAACCGAAGGGGCGGGTCGCTAGTATACTTTAAACCTTCCCAGGGAATCGCTATCTATTATGAAAATCCGTTTGTTAGTTTTTAAGTTTTGCGCGCACAAACAGACAGACACAGTGGGGGCGACTTCATTTTATAGACTGCAGATAAATAAAATAAATCAATGTTATCATGTATTTCAGACCAAAACCGCTGTCTCACAACACGAGACGCAAGAAGCCCCGGCCGGTCGGAGACAAGCCGGTCTCGTGGAACGAGTACGTGTGGACTTGCCAGGATTGCTACCAGGTATTATTGACATTTGTTTCTTACACATAATCCATACTAATATTATAAATGCGAAAGTCTGTCTGTCTGTCTGTCCAGCAGTTTAACCGTGAAGAGTCACGGCTAAACTGCTGGACCGATTGTGATAAAATTGGGTAGGAATGTAGTTAACGACCTAAGGTCAAACATAGGCTACTTTTGGGCGCGATATAACCGAGTCCCACGCGGGGCGAAGCCGCGGGGAACAGCTAGTTTAGAAATATAAGTGGCATAGCGCACGACAAACGTGTCACTAGTTTGGCTTGCAAGCCAACGTATCACACAGAAAAAATGGGCGGGGAATTTGATTGCGCCATTTATTGCCACTGTTATTGGTCGATAATATTAGGTGGCTTTGTTGTTAACTACGTAATACATTTCTAATAAGGTGTGCTGTGGTTACATGTATGAATTGAAGGTGAGAAGAGAGAATACGCTGCCACACTGATCCTGGAACTAAATCCGCGTCAAAACATTTATATTCGGATAATTTCTCTGTTCTGTGGTTTTTTATTTCAATTACATTAGATTTTTCTTGTGTGTGACAGTGCTTGACCTGGGATGAAAGGTACCCTATGTCCTTCCCAATGCTCCTAGCTGCGAAATTTCTGAAAGATTGGTTCAGTAGATAGGACGTGAAGAGATAACAAACGAGCAAACAAATAAACAAACTCACTTTCGCATTAATACAGAAAACTTTCCCCCCTTTTTCCCCCATTTTCCCTCCAATCAAAAAAAGCTCTCGACAAAAAATTGCAAATAAATCAAGGAACACGTGTGCCAAGTTTCATTAATATCCGTTCAGAAATGCGACCTCTAGCCCGGAAGTTTGTTCCGGGACAGACAGACAGACAGACATCCGGACAAAAGCAAAATTTGCCAGTCTCGAAATGGAGACTCTCGCTCAATTCGCATTTATATTATTAGTTGGATGGATTGATTAGTATCAGCTTTTAGGGGGCGAGGCCATGTGCAAGTGAATTAAATTTTATATTTTCCCAACCTGCAACTGGTATGTTGTAGGTTATAAATAAATATAGTTATAGTAAATACAATAAAATACAAATAATAATAATAATAAGTATGTATTGCACTTCAAAACAATGAATTTACATAAAACAGCTTTACTTAAAACAATCAGGCACAAAGGCGGACTTATCGCTAAAGCAATCACTTCCAGTCAACTATACTATTTTTGATTTCTGGAGTGCTATTTTTGAAATGTATGGTATGACATAGCAAAATCGGTGAGTCGTATGATTATCGTTCGTTTTCGAATGATTTTCATACGACATAACCGGTGACTCGAACGATAATCATTCGACTTACATGTTTGGCGTGAGTCATACATCTCAGAAATAGCACCCCGTTTTTTTTTTTCTTTCTCGGGCAGCGTTGTGGGTTTAATATAATTTTTTTTTTATTTATTTATTATTTCAGATAATGCCAAACATCAACGATCTAAGGAGTCACGTCAGAGAGGTCCACTACAAATGTTTCGCGATGAAGTGTGCAGACTGTCTGAGAGTCCACCGCAGTCACGGAGATCTCGTGAAACATGTGCACGGACACCGGCCCAACTTGAAGTGAGTATTAGATTTTGGTGACAAAGATAAAAGTCACGTAATCGACACTGTACCGCTTCCAAACACTCACGCTTGTTCACGAACACTTAGCGAATTACAATCCTTATTATGCACAAATAAATATTCCTGCTTCTAAAATATATCTAGACTAGCGACCCGCCCCGGCTTCGCATGGGCGTAAAAACCTTCCTCTTGAATCACTCTATCTATTAAAAAAAACCGCATCAAAATCCGTTGCGTAGTTATAAAGTTTTAAGCATACAAAGGGACATAGAGACAGAGAAAGCGTCTTTGTTTTATACTATGTAGCGATATTCTTAAACACTAGCAGGTTATGAAGCTGATGCGTGTGCATTTTAAGTTTGGAGATATCGTACATTGTCTAATCTATTTTTAAAAGCGTTGACATTGAATTTGAGTCAAAACTTGATATAGAAAATTTCGCATTTGAGTGTAATATTTTTAATAGCTTTTTCTCTCTCTCCACAGACATTACTGTCCATACTGCAACCAGTACTTCGAACATCTGGAGGAATTGGACAACCACATAGAAGAACATTACTCCGGTCCACAAAAACCGTGCTACGGCTGCGGAGAGATATTCGAAAACGATGAGTTACTACGTAAACATATCTTCGATTATGAAGCAGTGAGGAAACCAGGCCCACACTCCGAGGAGGAAGTCACATGTGACATTTGCTCGAAGAACTGCGTTACCGTTGGAAAGTTGAAGATACACCGGAAAATACACGAATACAAAGAACGGTGTTACGTTTGTGACACATGTGGCAACTCGTACTTCAACTATTGGACGTACCAATCTCATATAAAGATTCACGGGGAACGTTCAGAGATATGTAAGATATGCAAAAAAGGTTTCCCGACTAAAGTGAAGTTGAAGAATCACGCGAAAACACATTTGATCGATCGTCCGTTCGCTTGTGACCAGTGCGGCAACGCTTTTAAGACAAAAAATAAGTTAACGAGACACAAAATGATACATACAGATGCTAAGCCCTACGTTTGTATGATATGTGACAAGAGTTTTAGACAAAAGAACGGTCTGAAGAACCATTCCGCTCAGCATACTGGTGTGAGACCGTATCAATGTGAATTTTGCGATCGGACGTTTACGAATAACCCGAATAGGGACAAACATATGAGGAGGAGGCATGGCATTCCGTTGTACAAAGCGAAGGAGGTTCAGCAAGAAATCATCGATACGAAGGCCAAGGAGTGGCTGAGTCAGGTGACCGCTAATCAGAAGAAAAGGAAGGATAATAGTGATGTGCAAATGCAGGCTTCAAATTCGGTGATAGTGTAATTATATATGTTAATACTTCAGTTTACGGAGGGAACTATAGAATTAAACTTATGTGGTAGCCGGCTTCTGCTCGAGTTTTAAAAAGAAGTATATATTTATTTCAGACCATTCAGTGTATGGGCTTAGTAGTTACTCTTTCACAGAAAAACGGGTGAACCGATTCAACTGATATTCGGAATGAAGATTGCTGACCCTGGAACAAGAACAACACAGGCATTTTATCCCGGAATTCCCACGGGAGCGGAGCCCCGGGCAACAGCTAGTTATAAAAATACCATGTATCGGGCTATAAACAGCAGTGGTACACAAAAGCATTGGTGTTGTTAGTTGTTTAAAATTTGCCTGTTTTTAGGGAAATTTGGTACAAAATGTATTCTAATATAAATTAAGTATTCCTTACAATTAAAAACTTTGCAGGCGTCTATAGGCCGCGGTAACCACTTCACAACAGTGGGCCGTGTGCCTAGTCTACTAAATGGTATATGTAAACACTATAATATGTTTTGTCACTTAAATATCGATAAGAGAAAAAAGAACAAAACATATTTTAGTCTGTAAATTTTATAAGAGGGTAGTTTTTAGGTTGATCTCTAAATTAAGACATTCTATGTACATATATACTTATAATAAAAGAATATATTGTGTTAGTTAGTTACGCTTAATGTAAGCACAAATTTTCTGTTGTATATTAAAGTCTTTAATCAATAGGCTTTGAGTGAAAATTTTTAAACTTGTTTTTATATATTACTAGCCGTCCCGGCGACTCCGTATCGCCTGAACTCACTTTTCTCGCCGTTTACCTTCCCTGAACTTCAATAAATATTTCAAGACCAAAATTAGCCAAATCGGTCCAGCCATTCTCGAGTTTTAGCGAGACTAACGAACAGCAATCGATTTATAATCACTACATAGTATAAAACAAAGTCGCTTTCTGTCCCTATGTCCCTTTGTATGCTTAAATATTTAGAACTACGCAACGGATTTTGATGAGGTTCTTTTAATTGATAGTCGTTCGAGAGGAAGGTTTTTATGCCCATGCGAAGCCGGGGGGGTCGCTAGTATAGATATATTTTAGAAGCAGGAATCTTTAATTATGCATAATAGGACTGGTAAAGGACTGGTTTCCAAGGCCGTAAAAAGTATTTAAAAAATTGTTTTCAACTTTCAAATTGCATTTTTTTAACCATCAGAAAAAAATCCGATTTTTTAATTTTTCATTCATTTCCTATTAATTGCCAGTTGACTGGAAGAGATTTTTAAGTCCGCTGCCGTATATTGTATTGTTGTAAATATTATTTTGTGCAATAAAGATAATATACAAAAATAGTAATTCATTGTTTTATTTGTATACTAGCTTTTGCCCGCGTGAATTTCCTTTGGGAACAGTGGTTTTTCCCGGAATGAATTACCATTCATATCCTTCCCCTATATTCTTCTAAATACTTCTATGTGTATGCAAAATTTCAGGAACATTGGTTCATTAGATAGAGCGTGAAAACGTCATAAACAAACTCACTTTTGCATTTAAAATATCGCTCGCATGGGCATAAAAACCTTCCTCTTGAATCACTCTATCTATTAAAAAAACCGCATCAAAATCCGTTGCGTAGTTTTAAAGATTTAAGCATACAAAGGGACAGAGAAAGCGACTTTGATTCATGTTATACTATTTAGTGAACGAAGTATTCGTTGGGACTTGGATTTTATTTTGCTTGTTTTTACTGAAGTAATTTAATAAAATAAATAAATAAATATATAGGGACAAATCACACAGATAGATATAGATTCACAAAATAGATTCGGGCGTTCGTTACTTTGCGGAAGTCAAAGTTACAATTACTTAGCAAATTACTTTGCGTGTTTCCGCCACCATTTAGTTCATGCAAACATGCCCGCCACAGTTAGTTTACACACACATTCCTTGCAACACGTGTTTCACCTCTACACTGCGATGCGATGTTGGTTTTGTGTCATTCGTCGCTTTTGCGTCAAACAATTAACAACTTAAGAGCCTTGGTACTTGAGGATGCCTCGTGTAGGTACCCTCTGAAGCGTAAGGTGCAACTGGAAACACGCTTGGATGAAGCGTGAATGACGAAAGGTGGATTTTTTGTTTATATGTAAATAAAACTATAGCAAAATGACAAATATTTTATTATATCACCCTAACATGATACTAATTCTAATCGCGATAAAACACAAAAAGCATTGACAAATATTTTTTAACATGTCGACGATGAGTCCTTAAACATGGTGATGATTTGAACAATAATTATAAAATTAACACTTATTTGATAAGAATAATTACAAAAAGTAGCTTCTGTGCCTTTTCTTTTTATTTGGGGTCCTCGTAATGTACGTAAAGAAAAAAAAGCGGTCTTACCGGAAGTACCTACCGGCAGAAGTGAAAACAGGAGCCGGCATACATTTTCTCCGCGCGGTAAAAAGAGAGGTCCATTACTTCATCTACTACGCCGTAATAAAATCGTTTTTTTTTTCATGATCATGCAAGACTTGGATTAGTTTATTTCTTGTAATACTTTTTTTTTTTTTTTAATCGAAGAATATTGACTATCATACTAATATACCTTCCTAATCTAGATATTGTTAATATTTGCAGCGGACTACCTTATTTAAAGGAATAAGTATTCTATTTAAACTATAAAATCACAGATAAAAATAACTAAAGTTCTGTAAAAGGTGGCGTGTGGGTTTCCACTAAACCAACTTCTAACAAGATCGGCATTCAGTCGCACACGATGTGTAGTTAAGTATAGCAGTAGGAAGCAGGCGAAGCAGTAGTAGGTAGAAAGCGTAAAAGGTATAGAGAGGAACTTGATAGCAAAAGAGGATAGTATATACAGATAGATATATTACAATTTTACAACACAGTTTACAATATAAGAATATCGACACCAGAGACGCGTGTCATGTGGTAGAGAACCGACGAATGAAGAAGGCCGCGATCCGTCGATGTTTTTCATTGCGCGCGCAGCCGTTGCCAAACGATAGGTTGAGGTTTGTTATGAGTGGCGAGTGTCTCGCTACACCACTCCCCCAACCAGACCGTAACTACGGTCGATAGTAATTCGGAAACCTTACTCGTCTGCCGCTCCGGGTTGTTTTAACCTCTTGTTTTCCCTCTGTTTGAGATGTTGTCGTCGTCGTCGGTGGCATCGTTATAGGACTATGTATATCTTTTGTCAAATAAGCTGGCTTCAGTCTGTCAATAGTGACGTTGGATGGTTTACCTCGGACATCTATCTTGAAAAATTTCTCCTGCCTCTCGAGGACTTTGAAAGGTCCGGCATAGGGTGGTTCGAGTGATGCCCTTACGTGATCTTGCCGAAGAAAGACATGGGATGCGGTATGAAGATCGCGTGGAATGTAAAATGGAGAAGTACCATGCCATGAAGCAGGTTTTGGAGAAAGCTTAGCCATATTCGTTCGAAGTCGGGTTACATACTGGGTGATATCTGCTGTCGTGTAATCTTTGGGAGATAGAAATTGACCAGGTAGCTGGAGTGGCTCACCATAGACAAGCTCAGCTGGACTGGCTTGTAGATCTTCTTTCCAGGTATTTCGGATCCCCAGTAACACCAGTGGAAGCGATTCGGTCCACTGTGAAGAGTCATGGCACATTATGGCAGCCTTGAGCTGGCGATGGAGACGTTCTACCATGCCATTAGCAGCTGGATGGTACGCTGTAGTACGAAGATGTCGCGCGCCGATCATAGACGTGAGTGCATTGAAAAGGTGGCTCTCGAATTGACGACCACGGTCCGTAGTCACGCGAGCGGGACAGCCGAATCTAGCTATCCAGCCAGACACGAGGGCAGCTGCGCAGGTCTCTGCTGTGATGTCCTGTAGGGGGATAGCCTCAGGCCATCGAGTAAATCTGTCGATGACAGTGAGGCAGTATCTGTAACCACAAGACAATGGTAAAGGTCCTACGAGGTCAATGTGAATATGAGAAAACCTCGCAGATGGAGTAATGAAAGATGAGAGATGAGAATGAGTATGACGGGTGACTTTGTTTTTCTGGCAATTTAAACATTGCCTAGACCACTCTCTACAGTCCTTACGAATCCCTGGCCATACGAATCTTTGTGTAACCAGTCGTACTGTAGCTGTATTCCCTGGGTGATTCCAGTTATGCACCATATTGAAGACTTGCCTTCTTAAGTTCGGAGTGATGTATGGTCGAGGTGGCTGAACAGAAGTGTCGCAGAATATTGGTAAGTTAATGTGTGCTGTTCGTATCTTCCTTAGCTTCAGAGCGGTACCATGTTTAAGAAGGCCTTGCAGCTCAGGATCAGCTTCCTGGGATCGTGCAAGTTCTTGGTAGTCGATGGCCACGGAGATCTCATCTAGGCGCGAGAGAGCATCAGCAACCACATTCTCGGGTCCAGGTATGTATCGAACGTCTGTTGTAAATTGAGCTATGTAGTCTAGATATCTGAACTGGCGAGGTGAACATTGGTCTCTATTCTTTGTGAAGGCAAAGGTGAGTGGTTTATGATCAGTTAGTATGGCAAATGTCCTCGCCTCGACCATGTGGCGGAAGTACTTAATGGCCTCGTAAACAGCTAACAGCTCCCGGTCGTATGGGCTATACTTTTTTTGAGATGGGCTCAGTTTATGCGAATAAAAGGCCAAAGGTTGCCACTCCTTTCCTTTTCGCTGTTGCAAGACTGCACCAATACCCAAATCTGATGCATCAGTCACGATGGCTAAATCTGCAGTTGGGTTTGGATGGGCAAGTAGTGTGGCATTTGACAATGAGGTCTTACAATCTTCAAACGCTTTAAGCATATCAGATGTCATATTCACTGGATGTGAACCTTTAACTTTAGGGCCAGATAGTACTGCGTGCAGCGGTGCTTGAAGTTGAGCAGCGTTTCGTACGAAGCGACGGTAAAAATTCAGCATGCCCAAGAATCTTCGAAGCTCTTTAATAGTTTTGGGAACAGTGTACTCCTGAAGCGCTTGGACTTTAGTAGCGAGGGGTTTAGTACCGGCAGCTGAAACTGAGTATCCTAGAAAGGTTACCTCTTCTTTTCCAAGGAAACATTTTGATGTGTTCACCCATATGCCATATTGTTTGAGGCGCCCGAAGAGTATGCGAAGATGAGCTTTGTGTTGTTCCACGGAATTTGAGAAAATCAAGATATCGTCGATGTACCCATAGCAGAAATCAAGGCCCAGGAGCACTTCATCAAGGAACCTTTGAAAAGTTTGGGCAGCGTTTCTTAATCCAAAAGTCATGAACGGAAATTCAAAAAGTCCGAACGGTGTAGTAATCGCTGTTTTGGGAATATCAGCAGGATTTACAGCTATTTGATGGTAGGCCTTAACTAAATCAATGGTGGAGAAGATGGAACATCCAGAAAGTTGATGTGAGAAGTCATGAATGTGTCGTATAGGGTAGCGATCAGGTATAGTGCGGGAATTCAGAGCTCGGTAGTCCCCACAAGGTCGCCATGAATTGTCCTTCTTTCTCACCATGTGCAAAGCCGAAGACCATGGACTCTCCGAACGGCGAGCAATGCCACTGGCAAGCATGAACTCAAACTCCTTCTTGGCAGTCTGAAGTCGAGCTGGATCTAGACGTCGTGGTTTACAAGATACTGGAGGTCCTGGCGTAGTCTTAATATAGTGTAGTGTGCTGTGCTTTGGCGGTGAATGCACACCAGCAGGCCTTGTAATCTCCGGAAACTCTCGAAGTATTTGATGGAATTCTGACTCACCATTAACAGATTTCACAGAGGCGATATCGTCAGTGGTTCCTGTTCTTTCTGAAATGGCGGCGACATGTAAAGTTGTAGTACCGTCAACCAGACGTTGATTCCTGCAATCAACTAGTAAGTTGTAGTGGCTAAGCAGATCAACACCAATGATGGGTTTTGACACGTCGGCTATTGTGAAGCTCCAAGAAAATATGCGTCTGAGTCCTAAATTGAGATGAAGCTGTATAGGCCCGTAAGTATGGATGATACTGCCGTTTGCCGCTATTAGATCATACTTGGAACGAGCGCAGGACGTCTTGACTGCTGACCGTGGGAAAACGCACAAGTCTGAGCCAGTATCCACAAGGAATTGCATTTTCGTGGCGCGGTCGGTGACAAAAAGACGGCCTGTAGATGGAGGGCAGTCGTTGGCCGCTACTTCCGACCGCCCTGGGCGTTTCCCGACTCGAATGTGCAGGGCTGCCTACACTTCTTCGCCTGAGCTCCAAAAGTATAGTGGTAGAAACAGTGCGGGTGGTCTGGCGGTGGCTGTGTGTAATTCGAGCGACTGCTTGAGCGGTTTCTCTGAAAACTAGGCTTGGAACGTGAGTGACTTCTGTTATTCCTGTCATTAGTAAGGGCTGCTACTTGCCTGGTTAGCTCATTGACCTGCCTTGTTAGCTCTTCCATAGGCGAAGATGGTGCGATGACAGTAGAAGTGCTAGCCATGGAGACCTGAGGTATAGCAGGAGCAATTTCGTACACTTTATCAGCCAATTCTCCCAGTTTATCTAAAGAAAGATCCATCTGTGAAGCAATAACAGTCTGTATATTCTGTGGCAGTCGACTAGTCCATAAAGTGGCCAAAAAATCACTGGGTATTGAAGGACCCGCTAAACTCTCCAAGTGACGCAGGAATTGCGAGGGCTTTCGGTCGCCAAGCTCCTCGTGCATAAGTAATTGTTTCACGCGCTTTTCCTGTGAAGCGGACAGACGCCTTATAAGCTCGGTCTTCAATTTCAAATATTTGTTCTTTTCAGGAGGCCTAGTAATGATATCTTTCACTTCGATGGCGTATTGGTGATCAAGCTGTGCTACGAGATAATTGAATTTTGTATCATCAGTAGTAATTCGGGAAAGATCAAATTGACACTCTAATTGGGCAAACCATAAAGCCGGTTCTTCTGGCCAAAATGGTGGTACTTTTACACCAACTCTCAATACTTCATCAATTTTAACCACCTTTTCGGACTCGCACATTTTAAAAACAAAAGTCGCTCACCACTCGTGTAAGTAAGGCCACGGCCAACCTCTTTGTTGCTATTGGCAACGAAGTTTGTTTGACAGGGAAAAATTTTTATTCAAAATTATTTTTATTTTATGCTCACGATTTCCAGGTCACAAATCAGCGCAAAAGGTGCTTCTTGTTCGTAGTCGGTGGTCACCAGTGTAAAAGGTGGCGTGTGGGTTTCCACTAAACCAACTTCTAACAAGATCGGCATTCAGTCGCACACGATGTGTAGTTAAGTATAGCAGTAGGAAGCAGGCGAAGCAGTAGTAGGTAGAAAGCGTAAAAGGTATAGAGAGGAACTTGATAGCAAAAGAGGATAGTATATACAGATAGATATATTACAATTTTACAACACAGTTTACAATATAAGAATATCGACACCAGAGACGCGTGTCATGTGGTAGAGAACCGACGAATGAAGAAGGCCGCGATCCGTCGATGTTTTTCATTGCGCGCGCAGCCGTTGCCAAACGATAGGTTGAGGTTTGTTATGAGTGGCGAGTGTCTCGCTACAGTTCTAATATTTATTTTTATACACAAACATTGCTAAAACACGTAGTTATATTTATATAAGATTATAATTTTACAGTTAATAAGGTTTTTAAATGTACTCTATAAACTAAGTACCTATGTTAATTAGTTTAAAAGATTATTTACAATTTAAAAAATACAGAAAAGCATTTGATTTAAACATGATTTCAAATTTTAACTTACTAAATAATTTTTTTTTTGCTAAACGACATTAATTGAACTATCTTGTAGTTATTATTTACTACAAGATAAAATATACCTAATATCGTAAACTAAATAGCGGGACCTTAACGTTAACTTCCACAAATCTTAACTTTATTTATTTCTAGGTGATATGGAAACGATAAACGCAATGTAGATATTTTATATTAGTAAGTTATATTTTATACTTATTTACTAATCAACAATAGACCTTTTATTAAAAGGGGACACTAAATTGACGTGAAATGTTTCTGTTTCTAAATTAATAGGAAATGAGACTTAAGGATTTTTATAATTAAATAAAGTAATAATTTAAAAAAATATATTGCATAAATTGATACATGCTGATACATGCCGTCGAATTTTTTTTTATTGTAATTTTCAAAATAGCTTGTAATATATTGTACCTATATAAGTAATAAATACTTATTAAATGGTTGCAGTATTTTTTTTTGATGTGGCTATAATCCACAATATGGCAATTAAACTTAAAGCTTATTTTTGCCAGTATCAAGTTTTATATAAATGTTCTTCACTTTGTCGAGTCACAGAGTCAAGTCAGTAGTCATGTCTTGTGAAGTTAGTCAAGGGTTAAGTGAAGCGGTGGAAGTTTCACTTAGCATTATCTTGGGAGATTTTGGTGACAAGGATTAAAGTCACTTATAAATACGACATTGTACCACTTCCCAACACTCAGGCTTGTTCACGAACACTTAGCGAATAATAATCAACCTTTATTATGCACAAATACTCGACATAACAAAAATATTAGAAAATAAATACAATGACGATAACTGAGTGACTAGCTTGGCGCCAAAAACCCAGTTGCAGTATTATACGCGCAATAAATATAGTACCTACCCATTATATATATTTTATGTATTACTTACTACATATACACAAAAAAATGAGTTGGCATGTCTATTTTATTATTATCATTTTAGCCGCAGGTTGTCCACTGCTGGACATAGGCAAAGACATTTTATTATTAACGAAAATAATAACTAAACAGTAAATGATATATTTATAGGTTAAAACATACAAGCGTGTTTTGAGTCACTGTATGTATGTAAGTCGTGTTTTCACTAAATCTATTGTGCGTAACATTTCAATAAGTAGAAGAAGCGCGCTATTATTTATTATTATTTCACTTCATAAATAAGTGGAAGACCTTATTTTATCCAAACTTTAACGTTAATAGCAATTGGTTAAATTGGTTTTATGCTTTTTATGAGATTTTCTCTCTCTAGTTCCATTGCACTAAGTTGACAATGGGACTTATTGAGAAAAAATATATTTTCTTGAAACTGTTTAAAAGTCGCTTTTTATTTTATTTCTATTAATTTTAAATTTCACACATTCACATTTTTTTCAATATATTAGACATTTTTCTAAGTTTAATAATTACCTTAATACCTAATGGAAGACTTTTGTGATATTGTTTGTCGCGATTATTCTTGGTTGTTTCTACACTATACTCTATCATACGTCGCGCTCATACATACTCATTATTTATAATCTATATCTATATCTATATACCTATATAAAAGAAAGTCGTGTTAGTTACTCCATTTATAACTCAAGAACGGCTGAACCGATTTAGCTGAAAATTGTCAGAGAGGCAGTTTAGAGCCAGGAGATGGACATAGGATACTTTTTATCCCGGGAAAAAGATCCCGAGGGAAGTTCACGCGGGCGAAGCCGCGGGCAAAAGCTAGTCTATATATATAAAAGAAAGTCGTGGTAGTTACTCCACTTATAACTCAAGAACGGCTGAACCGATTTAGCTGAAAATTGTCAGGGAGGTAGTTTAGAGCCAGGAGAAGGATATAGGATACTTTTTATCCCGGGAAGCCCACGCGGGCGAAGCCGCGGGCAAAAGCTAGTTTATAATAAAACATAAAAGATTTCTATATATTGATTAACAAAACGTGCATGCCTCATCAAAAAAAAAAAAATACTAGCTATTCCCTGCGGTTTCACTCGCCATTAGTGTGTATGTACTATAGCCACCTTCCCCAAGAATCAGGCTTACATATACAAAAATATTTTTTTTGTCAGACTGTTCATGAATTACGGTGCACCTGTCATTATGTTTAAGAATCTTCTTATTATAATGTTTTTATTTATAATTTTATAGCCATGTAAAAGAAAATTGCCAAACAACACACCAAATTAGCCGCCATGAGAATAATAAACCTCATTAATCAAAGTATTGTGGAGGCACTAATTGCTCTATTTAGATCGTTTTAGATATTGCAGAAATGATATGTTATTAGACATGTTATATCATGTTTTAATTGAGAAGGTCAAAAATGTTGATTGAAACTATTGATATTTAGTTCTTTTATTGTTTTATCGGTTATTATTTTGAATGGTTCAATTATTTTTTAATAATTTTATTATGACTTTTATTTAAAAAGGCAAAAATATTCAAACCGGTAAAAATATTTTTTTTTTTTGGAAATAAATCTAATATTTTTAAAAATATGTACTTATTGCCTTAAATAAAAATATATATATATATATTTACATATAAATGACTAAAATATATTATTAAAAGGAGTCCCTGTAGGCAAGGTTCCGAAGATACTGGCAGCATTCCCCCTTTGAAATTAAATTAAATTATATAACTAAATAACTACCAACAATCATCAATAAAAAATCATCTACTTTAATGTTTTAATATTTTGAAAATTTAATAAAAACCACATTCATTCATAATTCACACAACACGCCTCTTCAAAAATATATTCTATCTTTTTTATTAAGTACTTACACAATAACTGCTTACTCCACATAATTTTTTTTTTGATATTATTTGATATGCCTTATATAAGTTTTATCTACATCCAAATATCCAATACTTGAAATATATGAAGTATCCATGAATTATATTAAACAGTGAACTTCTATCCATTTATCAACTCTACTCTAATCACAGACATAAAAGAACTACAGACGGATCGTAGTCGAATTAACAGCAAAACTCGAATAATAGTCGCCAATATGTGTGTATCGCGGTGGTGACGATTGGCGCCAGCGTCACTAGTTGGTTTATTTGTGTGAGTGAAAGCCGTAGACAAATGAAACGGCCATAGTTTGCAGGCTTAATTCGTGTTGTATATGAGACCACGTCTAGAGTTTTTATAAGTCTGTGACTGTAATAAAATGTCAAGCGAGAACTTGGCGAAAACGAACGGCCAGTCTCTTTAGACTTTAGTGAGTGGAATTATGTGAAATTGTGCAAAATAATGTATGTGAGATTTATTTGGAAAAGTAGGTAAGTGTAGCTTAATTTTTTAATTGTATATGTAGCTATCCTAGCTATCCTACTGTATATTTTAGTACATTATTAATAGTGTAACTATGTATATGGAACTAGCTGTTCCCCGCGGCTCCGCCCGCGTGGGACTCGGTTATATCGCGCCCAAAAGTAGCCTATGTTTGACCTCAGGTCGTTAACTACATCCCTACCAAATTTCATCACAATCGGTCCATCCGTTTAGCCGTGAAGAGGTGACAGACAGACAGACAGACAGACAGACAGACAGACAGACACTTTCGCATTTATAATATTAGTATGGATTTATTTGGAAAAGTAGGTAAGTGGAGGTTATTTTTTTAATTTTGTATGTAACTACCTATTCTCTTGTGTAATTTAGTAAATTAATAGTGTCACATAATGTATTTGGGAATTATTTCGACAAGTAGCTAGTATGAGATTTTATAACCACAGACGCTAGCGACTGCGTTAGGATTTTGTATGGAATTTCTTAGTTACCTTACTATCTGCCAGTGGCGCTGTACAGGTTTGTCATACAAAATCGTTAACGCAGTCCCAAGCGTCTGCTTATATAAAATCTCATACTAAGGGTACAGGCAAGGGTGGTCTCAGTGCCCTACATGTGACTTCACAGTAGCTTTTAAATAACCTAGTTATTATTTTATATAGAAATAAAAAACGGTTATCTAGATACCTAAGACAGAACAATGCAGATCTTTTTTGGGTGGTACCCACAATTTCTAAATTATTTTTGGCACATCGAGAAAATTTTAATAAAATTGAAAGATTCGAATGATTTTAAGATGGACTCATGTTCTGTAAATTAGGAAAATACTTATTAACACGTACAGAATAAATAAAAATATAGTACTTGGAATTACGTATTTACACAGTGCCCCTAGTATGAGTTTTTCTTATCGCAGACGCTAGCGACTGCGTTAGGATTTTGTATGGGATTTCTTAGTTGCCTTAATATCCGCCAGAGGCGCTGTACAGGTTAGCCATACTAAATCGCTAACGCAGTCGCTAGCGTCTGCGTTAAGAAAAACTCATACTAGAGGCACAGTTGACCAAGATATTTCAACATTTTTAATTAGTAGCATTTGAATGTCTGAAATAAAGATTAATTTATTAATTACTATTTTATATTGAGTATCTTTTTCGGTTGTGATAAAGTTAAGTTTGCTGAATAAGTGTAAGTAGGTACCATTGTTTTTTTATTATTATTATGTCTTTGCTTGTTATAGTTAAAATCTTAAAATATGTGCACAATGAAGTCTTAATTGTATTTTTAAATGAAGGCTTTTTGCAAAACACGTAAGTAACA
This sequence comes from Apomyelois bistriatella, assembly GCA_947044815.1. NCBI lineage: Eukaryota > Metazoa > Arthropoda > Insecta > Lepidoptera > Pyralidae > Apomyelois > Apomyelois bistriatella. The sequence goes on along the minus strand of OX345715.1, from coordinate 426,211 downwards.
TTACATCTAACAATTTTTATATTGTTACCATACTATAGAAATTGACGAAAAACATCCAGACTACGAAACACCTATTTTTTTTCTATGACAAATCGTAAAATTGAAAAATTTAGGGAGTCAAATGAATTTTTGTAATTGACTGGTAGGTGAAAATCAAAAGAAAATGATAAAAAAAAATAACAAAAAATAAATCAAAATATAACTTTAATAAATGGAAATAAACGCCTATTTTTTTACAAATACAGTTATTTTATAAATCCAACGATTATATTGTCGTTCACACAGTATTTTTTTATTAAATACAATTATATTCTTATTTTATCGATTATGCAAGGTATTATTATACAAAATATTTAATGGCATGTACATTACCTTACTTATTTTAATACATTACCCCTAAAAAGATAAACGCCTGCTAATTCTTTATAAAAAAGTGCAATTAATATGTAGGAAGTTAATAAAAAATAACTAAGTATTTATAATATAAAAAATTATATAAAATATAATAAAAATTTTAAGAAATAATTTCCAATTAAAATATTGTATATATTTTGCTTTGAATCTATAATCAACAGAATGTTTATAATATTTAAAATATTAAATTCTTGCCTACTTTATTTAATTAAGTAGGTAATATAAAAGTATTTAAAAAGGTACAATTTTAAATTTAAAATATTTAAAAAAATTACATTATAGGCACGATGTCCTCAAGTCAATTGTTATCAACAATCAATGCTTAAAAATACATGCAGTTACATTATAATTCATCAAATAATAATTATGATTATTCTCATGAAAGTATTAAAAAATAAAAAATATATATATTTTTACTTGACATTTAGATTAGACCAAAAAAAGAAAAGAAAAGTAAAATAGTTTTTTTTTATTAAACTTTTTCAGTTTATTTTTGCCAGTAAAAAAAGAAACTAATTTGAAAAAAAGGCGCGGTAAATAAAAAAAATATGTATTTTAAAAATTTCGGCATCGGATTCTAGCCAATTTAGCCAGCCGGTTTTACCCTACATAGTTACTGAAATGGCGCCCTGTCACAGTTGCAAGCTGCCCCGCCTTGACCCTGACGGCATTGCACGTTGCACCAGGCGGCCCAGCCTTCTGCTGTATCTAACGTCCTGGTCAGAGCCTGCCGTGGAGCAGGGGCGGATTGGTTGCAGACTGGACATCCTAAGAATTAAAAAAAAAATGCGCATTTAAAAAAACATAGTTGGGAGAGCGGTTTGAAGATTTCGAAAGAACTGTCGATTTTTGCTTATTGAAACTATTATGTACTAGACCTAGCTTATTTCGCGCTCAAAAGTAGCTTATTTGAACCAAATGTTTGACCCTTGGCCCTTAACTATATCTATACAAAATATCATCAAAATCAGTCCACTGGTTTAGCCGTAAAATCGTACATATAAAAGACTTTCGCATTTATAATATTAGTATGAATTATCTAATTTAATACATTTTTTTTTTCAATAGCTATTATTATACCGTGTGGGTAACAGGATCAATTGACCACGCTTACCCTAGTTCTGAGATGGCTGCCGGGACCAACGGCTTAAAGCGCCTTCCGAAGCACGGAATCATCTTTATTATCAGACAATCAGGTGATTAAAGCCTGCAATGTCCTAACCAAACAATTAAACAAAGTATGCTTCCCGTGGGAATCGAAGCCATGACCTCTTCATTTCAGGCAAACCTTATACACTGTACTTTTGACTGTAATATTTTTCTGAGGGAATCGGCGAATAAGGAAATCATGACATAGGCGATGCGGCTAGCAATCAATCACTATTAATTTCCTGTTACAACTATCATCATGCTAAACGTGGTCTAAGGTCTTATGGCTCTAGGCTCTGTCTATCCCGTATGAGATAAAGGCGTGATTAGGCGCCTTTGTACACATTGTTTGTATTTGTATTCAACATGTATAATTTGTATGATAATGGTACAATAAAGAGTATATCTATCGATCTATATGTATGTATGTTACTGTAAGTATTCATATGGCTTGGTTGTGAATAAATTTCTACTTCTAATTCTCAAGGTGTATGGAGCGTCAATTGGTTATGGTAACCGCGTTCACATAATACACGTACCGCATTTTGGATTGCCAACCTAATCGTATATAAAAAAATGTTAAGTTTACCGCCAAGAACGTATAAGTCGGATACGCAAAATGCGCTGCAGATGGCGCTCCAGTCAATGTTCCCAGTTTGCTCAGTTACCGCGTTCTCCATCAGGGTAGCACAGTTGCATAACGGGTCACCTGCATAGAAATTGTATAAAAGTTAAAAAATAAATTAACAGACAAATTAAAAAAATATATTCAACTGGTCTGCTCGAAGGACCATTTTGAATATTTATTTGCTCGAAGGACCATATCGCATTTTATTTGTGTTAAACAAACCAGGCCACTTTTGAACAGTATTCATTGTATGCAGGACTGGTATGTATTTTCGTAGCGGAGCTTAAAAACACAACACTGGCTAGTACGTTGAAAAAAAAAACTAATAGAAAGAAAAAGTAGAAAAACTAATAGAAAGAAAAACCCGTCTGTTAAGATGGTTTTGTTATTTTATCATGGTCCTTCGACCCGGATATCGCCATCCATTTCTGCCTTTTACTACTAGTATGCATTATAATCATTTCAGCCGCACTGACCACAGCTGGACATAGGCCTCCCTCACTGATTTCCACGGTGTAGGTGGCCAAGTACTGGGCAAAGTCAATTTAGAGTCCATATAGCCATTATGAATCGAAAAGACGAAGACTTGAATTTCCAGAATGACCGGTTGGAAGCGGCTTGCATCCAGCTCCCCACCGGACCAAATGTACGCGCTCTGCGACCTTATTCAGGGCGCCTGACCATCTAGTCGGTAGGTGAAGGACGCTGCGCTTGCCGGTGCGTGGTCGCCATTCGAAAACCTTTCAGCCCCATAAGCTCAGTAGTAGTAGTAACAGTATTTGTAATCAGGTGGCTTATCACCATCTCTTGTTCCTATCCACCCTAAGGTTGGCTGGAAGAAATTGCATTAGCGATAAGTCCGCCTTTGTACACATTGTTTGTATTTGTATTCAACATGTATAATTTGTATGATAATGGTACAATAAAGAGTATATATATCTATCTATCTTAAAACCATGCAAGATCCAGTTAGTAAGGGAGATGTCACTCTACATCATGTATCGCTTACTCACTGGATCTTGCATGGATTTAAGAGATGGTAGTAACCCCCCAGTGCTTAAACTTACCCAATTTGTTATGGCACAGCGTCGGGCATACAGCGTATCGGGGCTCTCCATAGATGGCGTCAGTGTCGTTGGCCGATGACAGCGCTGTCTTAAGGCCTACGGGCACCAGGTCTTGACAGGATCCGCCGCAAGCGTCGCCTCCTAGGCCTGGAAGACGGAATCTTTTGAAACTAAATCAATTTACATTATTTTTAACACGCTTTTATTAGCTTCACCTGTATGATTGCTTGCTTGTTTGTAACCGACTTCTTTGAACTTTATTTTGACCCACTTTGAAAGGTCAGATTAAATTCATACTTTGTAGAACTATCAAGGACCGATCACAATACAGTAATTTGATAAGTTTATCTCTAAAAAGTAGAAAATAAATATAGTTAAAAAATAAATAAAAAAAACACGCTTTAACGAGCAATCGAACTAAAAAACGAAAAATAAATTAAACCAAAAAGAGTGTAGGGTGCTTGTGCCATATTTTTCATTTGTCGAGCACCCCACACGCTTTTTGGTTTAATTAATTTTTGTTTTTTAGTTCGATTGCTCATTAAAGCGTGTTTTTTTTTAGTTTTTTTTAACTATATTTATTTTCAGGTATGTTTTTTGACGACCTTTGTGGCGTAAAGCTAACATTTTACTACCGTCTCTTAAAACCATGCAAGTTCCAGTGAGTAAACGAGACAGCGCGATACATGATGTAAGGCGACATCCTCCTTACTCACTGGTTCTTGCATGGTTTTAAGAGATAGTGGTAAGCCACCTGGTCAAGATGAAAAAAAACCGGCCAAGTGCGAGTTGAGCTTGCGTTGAGAGGCCAATGTCAAAAGAAAATAGGTGTACTACCTAAAAAATATTATTAACCATATCTATAGAGTTTTGTAAGGATTTTTGATTATAAGATGCGAGTTAACTACTACTATCGCTAGGAAGTGGTGTTTTGGTGAACTATTGTCCGTAAGTGAACGTTTTATAAATATTGAATTTACCCCTTAAATGTCAATTGACAGGATTTTTGACGATTTTCCTACATTTTGTATTTTTTCTCATTAATTTCATTAATGGTCAATTTTCGTCTTCGTTCATTAATAAAATCAAAACTATTTGTGTTACAATAAAACAAAAATATATTTGAGATCTTCATAACGAGCCATTTGCAATTTTTTTTAATTCCTAATTTGTCCCCCGGAAATAACTTTGCACAATCTTTATTTGGGTCACAGAATTACGCCATTCTACCAAATTTCATTTGTTTTGGTCCAATAGGTTCGGAGAAAGTTGGCTGTGACAGACGGACAGACAGACGCACGAGTGATCCTATAAGGGTTCCGTTTTTGCATGTTACTCTAAATGATATTTTTCTGATTGGCCTAGGTCTTGGATGTATAGGGAGTCTTGATGAGTTATTATCTCATAACACAAATCTCGAACTTAGGTACTTACTCAATCTGTGTCATTTATTCCTATAATATAAGGTTTTAAGTATATATATATTTATACTAACTGTTCCCCGCGGCTTCGCCCCGCGTGGGACTCGGTTATATCGCGCTCAAAAGTAGCCTATGTTTGACCTCAGGTCGTTAACTACATCCCTACCAAATTTCATCAAAATCGGTCCAGCAGTTTAGCCGTGAAGAGTGACAGACAGACAGACAGACTTTCGCATTTATAATATTAGTATGGATTTTTAAAACCAAATGCAATTAATAATATTACATTACTGATGAACCCAGCAATGAAGCAATTCTATTTGAATAAAATTAAGAAAATTATTTTTTACAAACAAATCAAAAGGAAAGCCGACATCTTAAAATAACGTGTTGTCTGTTAGTATTGTCTGGTGGTGCGGAACACCGTGGTGCGAGTCCAATTCGCACTTGGGCCGATTATTTTAATGTCATTAAATACACTCAAAGAGATTTTATTGTAGGTAAGTTCAAAAGTAAAATAAATGCGAAAATAATGATTTAAGATGATTTTTTTTTTGGTAGAGAATGCTTTTTGCAAGATAGCAATAGTATGTCAGTTGTAATTTTTGTGTAACATACAATTTTAGTTTAAAAATGGATTAATTGATTTTTTTTTCTTTTGAAATATTTGATTTCTATTATTACATAACTAACATCAATTATTGTTATACCCTACATTTATGCAAATAAAGAAATAACTTATAAATAAGTAATATTAAAGTTTTCATTGACGACCTCCGTGACATGCCTGACCGGTACTCAGGAGGTCCCGCGTTTGATTCCCGGTCAGGTCAAGATGAAAAATGATATTTTTCTGATTGGTCTGGGTCTTGGATGTTTATCTATATATGTATTTGTTATAAAATATAGTTTCGTTGAGTTAGTATCTATCCCATAACACAAGTCTCGGAATTACTTTAGGGCTAACTCAATTTGTGTGAATTGTCTCTATATATTTATTTATTGTAAAAATATTACAATCTGTCTTTGACTTTTTTATAAAATAACTTTTTTTGGAGAACATGCTGCAGTGGAGCAGCGCTACAAACGCTGCTTCTTCTTTACTTGCGTTGCGCTTTGGAAATATAAATAAATTCTCAATATCGAATAGATATCTATTCGAGCTATTAATTTAATTTAAATCTCATTTTCAGTTTATGACAGACGGACGGACGGACAACAAGGACAGAATTCATTTTTACCATTTATACAAAGGAATCTAAAAAACTGAAATTTTCAACTTACCCGCAATCCAAACTCACACAACACAAAAATTGAAACACTTCACTTCAAACATAACATTCCCACTCCACAACCGAACAAAATAAAGTCAAACAAAAAAATAATTAAAAAAAAAAACAAATACAGACCCGCGTGGCACAGGTCCGCGCACAAATTGGTCCGAGCGGGCACTGATGGGTTCCACTGATTGCTACTTTTCCGAAACTGCGCCAAATATATCCTATTCAGTTCCCCGCCATCATATTTCAATTGTAGAACGACTTGCGGCGTCTCTATCCGTCGTTTATCGATATTTGAATCCTGCAACCCTATTGGCTCTTCGCCGGGGAGCGCGTCCTCTGATTGGTCGGTGTTGCATGACGCGGCCACTAGTAGCGCCACGCCCAAGGTAAAAGAAAAAAGTGTTTTTGCTCCCGCCATTTCTGAAAACAGAGTTATATGATGAAAATGATAAAGTGGAATGTCGCTAATTTATAAAGACTTTGAAGAACAAAGATGTTCTGCGCTTGAATACTTTTGTGAGAAATGGTTCAGGGTTCTGTATCCAAATGACGATCTTACCCTTAGAGTATTTAACAAACTCTAGACCCTATAAGCCATCGATTAGTTCCTCTGTTTGTCTGTATATTAAACATCGGATAACAGACAAAACGACAAACATGCCTTTTGGAAGAATAAATTAGGCATCTTGCTCACGCTGCGCTGGTGATTAAACATTAGTTTTATAAAAAGTAGCTTTTGTTATATAAGTATATTTAACTTTACCTACTTATCTTTTAAATTCTCTATATATGTCCTTTTTAGACTCAAATAAGTATCTTATCCTGTTTAGCGGTTAATTATCAATTATATTTATTATCAAACTAGCTGTTCCCCGCGGTTTCACTAGCCCTTGGCGTGTATGTAGGTACTATGTACACACTAGCCTATCCTTCGTTCTCCAAGATTCAGTATCATACGGAGAAAAAAAAACAAATCCGACCAGTAAGTAGTACAGAATAATAATAAATATAAAACAACAAACTAACAAAAATACCTACTTAAATAAATATTAAAAAATTCAACATAATTATATTATACTAGCTTTCGCACGCGGCTTCGCCCGCATGAATTTCCCTCGGGAAAAATTAAGAATACAATTTTGAAGGAAAGTTGGAGGACTTCCTTAAGGCGTCCTCGAGTAGAGGCCACTGATGAGGTAATATCTAAAAATACAGGTGTAAATCTTAGCCTTTTAAGTTCTAGTTATAAACGGTTTAAAAAACTTTCTGCTTTATTATATTAGTTCTTAAATAGAAGTATAGTTAGATACAAGTACTATAGATAAATACTTTTTTTCTCATCTGAACTCGGCAAAAGTAAAAAAAGTTTATACGAGTACGAGTAATATTCCATCTACTTGACAAATCATTAGATTTGCTAATACCCTATCAAACTTGCCTCCAATATCTTAACTGCCAAGCTGTGAAACTTGTAAAAGTTCATATCGAGTTTCAGAAACTTTCTGTTAGGGGGTGGGTAAGAAATCATAGAATTAGGAAATCGCGCGCAGGCAATTTTTTTAAGCTTTGGTAGAAATGTACAGTCATCATCATTTCGAGTAGGCGTCACGGTCAATTGACCATGCACACCCTGGTGTCAGAGTTTTTCGGAACCGCCTCTCGGCCTCTGACGTGGTTCCTTTAACGACTACCAGATGGCAGCCGGGACCAACGGCTCAACCAGCTTTCCGAAGCACGGAATCATCTTTATTATCAGACAATCAGGTGATTCAAGCCTGCAATGTCCTAACCAAACTGAAAACAACTAAACAAAGTATGCTTCCCGTGGGAATCGAACCCACGACCCCCGGGTCTACAGGCAAACGCCTTAACCACTGGACCACGGAGGCAGAAATGTATAGTGAGCCATGTAGTACCCCTAGTATGAGAATTTTATAAACGCAGACGCTAGCGACTGCGTTTGGATTTTGTGTGAATTTCTTAGAATAGACACTAAAACAATGAAAGAAAGAAAGAAAAAATGTTTATTTGATATTACACAAAAACACAAAAGAAAAAGTGAACAAAAATTAACAAAAAATTACAAATTTGTGTATATATCAAAATGATAAAGTTATTTTGATATTTAACCCAAACTACTGCACTGATTTTGATAAAATTTCAACGGGGCCAAATTAAAAGTAATGTCATTTAGATCAAAACAAAATCGGTCCAGAAATGACGGAGATATGAGGTAACAAACATTAAAATAAAATAAAAAATATTCAGCCGAATTGAGAATCACCTTCTTTGTTGAAAGTCGGTTGGAAAAGATTTTTTTAACTAACTACTTTACCAAAAATAAATAAAAAAACGCTAATTTTTCCTAATTTGCTCCACACCCCAAAGGCACTAGAAAGAGACGGCCTATGTGCAAAAGAGATAGACACATCCGGTATTGATCCAAGCGTTATGTACTCACAGTATATAATGTAGGTATATTGGTTGGTGTAGAGGTAACATCACCTATGTAATTGGGAGTCGGTGGTTTAGAAGAGTTAGCGTACCAGCGGCCAGTTTCCAAATGGCTTTTCCTTATCTCTTAACTAGCGACCCGCCCCGGCTTCGCATGGGCATAAAATCCTTTCTCTTAAATCACTCTATCTATTTAAAAAAACCACATCAAAATCCGTTGCGTAGTTTCTGTTTCTCCCAATGGTTGACTGGTAGAGAATGGTTTTAGCATTAAGTCCGCCAATTGTATAAGGGTACCTTTCATCCTGGGAAAAAGTACTGTTCCCGAGAGAACCTCATGCCGTGCGAAGCCGAAGCATGCGAAGCCGCGGGCGAAAGCTAGTTTAATAATTAAGTTAAATTGTTTAATATTTCTTTAATTATTGTTTTAGTTTATAGTCTTGCCAGCGACCCGCCCCGGCTTCGTATGGGCAAAAAAAACTTCCGCTTGAATCACTCTATCTATTAAAAAAACCGCATCAAAATCCGTTGCGTAGTTTTAAAGATTTAAGCATACAAAGGGATATAGGGACAGAGAAAGCGACTTTGTTTTATACTATGTAGTGATTTTAGTTAATATAAGTTTTAGCAGACTTTTTCTTTCTCTCCTTCGATTGGTTTTTTACTCTAAGACGCTAGTTTATCGTTGTCCTTATTAAGTTATTGAAAAATAAGATAAAAATAAAAACTCACGTAAATTCTTCAGTGCCGTTTCGATGCGAATGTCTGTGATAATTATTTGCGGTCGCTACCGATTTTTTCACTTAAATATAGTACAATGTAGAAAACAGAGTCGCCCTGCCCGGTACCTAGAATCATCATTAATTCAGAAGCAGGCTGTCCACTGCTGGACGTAGGCCTCCCCCAAGGATTTCCAGAACGACCGGTTGTCGCGGCCTGTATCCAGCGTCTGCCTGCGACCTTCTTCAGGTCATTTGACCATCTAGTCGGTGGGTGTAAGACGCTGCGGTTTCTGGTGCGTGGTCGCCATTCGAGAACCTTTCGGCCCTATTGGCCATGGATTATTAGCACTATGTGCCTCGCCCACTGCTTCTTCAAATTTCATTCTCATTTCTGATTCGGTCTCGTTGGGAAACACTGGCGTTTTTATGTTTTCGTTTCAAGGCTAAACCGCTGCACCGATTTCGATGAAATTTGGTATGGATATAGTTAAGGACCAGGGGTCAAACATAATTTTAGGTGCGATATAACTGAGTCCCATGCGGGCTGAGCCGCGGGCAACAGCTAGTAACCTATAAAACAAGTATTTATTTACCAAATTTAGTTTTTGCCACATCTGTACCTCGGCAGTACTCTATCTTATAATCGCGAAGCTTTTTAGCAAAGCTTTTAACCGATAAGCTATCAGCCAGATATTGTGACTGACATTGATATCGTCTGTATTAATAGACATTAGTCATATGGTAAGCAACTTTACCAATGGCCAGTAGCTGGATGGGTGACACTTGAAATATATCTTAGAATTAATTCATCACTATTGATTTCCTGTTTCAACTATCATCATGCTAAACGTGGACTAAGGTCTTATGGCCCTAGGCTCTGTCTACCCTGTGTGGGATAAAGATGTAACTATATGTATGTATGTATTAATCCATCTAACTAATATTATAAATGCGAAAGTGAGTTTGTTTGTTTACGCTTCACACGCTATCTACTGAACCGATTTTCCTAATCGTTCATGAAGGATTGAGAAGGACTTAGGGTACCTTTTATCCCGGGAAAAGCACTGTTGCCGAGGGAAATGCATGGAGAAGCTACGGGAAAAAGCTAGTAGGTATATAAACAAAATGGCATGCGAGTTGGATACGATAGCGCGTCAAGCGACGGCGGGTGCGCGCCCATGTTAGGATCGGTCGCCATTAGTGGCATTTCTATCTTGAGCTCCTCCGTGCTTCGGAAGGCACGTTAAGCGGTTGGTCCCGGCTGGTATCGCTAGATGGCAGTCGTTACGCTATGTCAGATGTTTCGCATTGCCCTAGCTGAAGTTGCAACTAGTAAATGCTCAGAAAAAAAAAAAATAATAAGATAATAAAAACTAAGTATACAGTTCTGGTGGCCTACTCTTAAAACCATGCAAGATCCATTGAGTAAGCGGGATAGCGCGCTACGTGATGCAAGGCGACATTTACCTTACTCACTGGATCTTGCATGGTTATAAGGATGATAGTAGGCCACCAGCTCGTTTCCACTTCGCTCTATCATAGACATCTTTTATTAACCCACAGCTCCCTTACTGGATCTTGCAGGGTTTTAAGAGACGGTGGTAAGCCACAAAGGTAAACGACAAAGGTTCATACAAGGCGAAATAACCATTATATTTCCCGACTGCTCTAGAAGAAGGGTTATGTTTTTCATGAGTGTGTATAATTGTTTGGCACGCTGCCTGAACGGCTTAATGAATGTCGTTATTGTAGTAACACTGAGTTAATAAAAACAAAATGGCGTATTTTCAGTGGCAATTGATATTTTGTTTCTTTTTTTAAACAAATTTACCTATTTTTTATATTTATGGAAAACTTATAGCACCATTTACATTGATAACCTCCGGTTTTAGAAGTCGGTTACAAATGGCGGCTACAAGGGGCGTGTCGTACGTCACGCCCCCTACCCCGAGGGGGCGAGACACCCTAGAGGGTGGTATGACATGGGTTTGTGCGGTGTTGTTCAAAGTTGTACAATTTTGTACTTTTTCCCTACTAACACCCTGTCTTGGTCGCTATCTAGGCATCTTGGAAATATAAATTACTAGTTACCGCAGCTCCGCTCGCGTGGGCCTCGGTTATATCGCACCCAAAAGTAGCCTATGTTTGACCTCAGGTTGTTAACTACATCCCTACCAAATTTCATCACAATCGGTCCAGCAGTTTAGCCGTGAAGAGGTGACAGACAGACAGACAGACAGACAGAAAGACAGACAGACAGACAGACTTTCGCATTTATAATATTAGTATGGACTAGCATTTGTCCGCGGCTTCGCCCACGTGCAATTCTCTCGGAAACAGTGCTTTTTCCGGGAAAAATACTGTCTCCTCTATATTTTTAACTATGTGCACTTATGCTAAAAAAAAAATTATACGCACTTGGCACTTTCGAATATTATACTCGGCTGTAAATGGCTCTATTTCAGGCCTCGACATCTAGACACGCGGCAGCGTGTCAAGCCAAGTTCAAGCAAAGGAACTGGCTAGCCAGCGCCGAGTGTAATATTTATTATATACACGAACCACTTGGTGCCACTTTTGACCCTTCTATAACTCGAAACCTCTTTAATGTAAACACATAAAACTACGTGTGTTTAATAAGATCCATCAGGATATGTAGAAGCCCAAATTTCATGAAGCTAGCTCAAACGGTTATAAAGATATGAAGGTTAAAAAGTTGTAAATTTTAGCACTGACTGACTGACTTATAGTACCTAAACCTAACCTACTTCCAGATGACCTAGAAGGATGAAATTTGGAATCCAGCTCGGAAATTGTGTGTAAGCGTAGGAAAAAATCAAAAAATCAAAAAAAGTCAAAAAATAAGTGGTGCCCCCATACAAAAAACTTGTAATACCTACGCGCTAAACAACCGGCCAACAACGGTGTGTCGTCAGCGGCGCGCGGCAGCACACCAGCCAATCAGCGTCACGCTCTGACTTATGGTACAAAATTATAAGCGGTAGCGATTTACTTAAAATTGAGCGGGTCGGTTGGTTTATACCTGCATAGTAGTTATCTTATAGTCCACGGCTCACTAAATTAACAAAGATCAGTGCCCAAGGTTCGTTTCTCTGATTTCTTTTGAAAATAAGAAAAAATATTTTAAGGTATAAATTTGTTAGTTCGAACTCTTTGTACCCTAAAAGAAACTCCAATGTGTATGTATACCAAGGTCAAGGCAATAGCGAAGTCTTTATGGTACCGATATATGTATGTATTGACTAGTCTAAGAATGCTGCTTGAACTCGCTCGCGCCTTGCACTTGTGCGCGGCTCACAGCGCTATACGACTTAAAATGCGAACGAACCAAAGTATGCTCTTAGCGGCGCTCATTCGCGCCAGCGTCTTCGTTATGCCCGGTTGTTTAGCGGAAACCCACCTATTAGATTGCGTTTAATGCTGCGTCGTTCGACTAAATTTATTTGAGTTATAGCTGGAATAGTCCAGATATAAATTATTCCTTTTTAGTATTGTACTTTAACGGCATTTGTGAGTTATTTAATATTACGTAAATCATTTCTTTCAAAACCTCATTTGTTTGTAGCTCTTTTAGGTTAATTTGTCACGCAAAAAATAACATTAAATAGGAATACTTGCCTAGTTTTCTTTACAAAAAGTAATGATATCCCACCAAAAACATAAATGTAAAAAACGAGAGCCAAGTTCAATACAAAAATTATGCTTGGCGGTGAGCTTCGCCGCAAAAAGAATGGCGATCTAAATGAGTGCCAAGTTCTATGCAAAATCGAAATATGTTTTTATAGCAACAAAATAACATTATGAACAAGTATTAAACTCTATTTCTTTGCTTTATTAGATACCTATAACAATTGCTGTTATTTAAAAATGTGAGATCTTGAAGTAGGTCAGATTTGACTTGGCCAGTTTTCATTACATAAGTCATTTTATAAAGTTATTCAACATTTTAATTATGTTAAAAACTGGCCAAGTCAAATCTGACCTACTTCAAGATCTCACATTTTTAAATAACAGCAATTGTTATAGGTATCTAATAAAGCAAAGAAATAGAGTTTAATACTTGTTCATAATGTTATTTTGTTGCTATAAAAACATATTTCGATTTTGCATAGAACTTGGCACTCATTTAGATCGCCATTCTTTTTGCGGCGAAGCTCACCGCCAAGCATAATTTTTGTATTGAACTTGGCTCTCGTTTTTTACATTTATGTTTTTGGTGGGATTATAATGTACTAATGTTTGTGACTATTTGTTCACTGCGATAATCTTCGAAATGGCTTGATCGATTTTGACAGGACTTTCACTGATATATAGCTTATTAATTTAAACTGAATATCTAACTAGTTATATACTTTTGCTAATCTAATTTTGTATTACTCGTACAAACATGCATGAATACAGCCATTGTACCCCTAGTATAAGATTTTATATACGCAAACGCTAGTGATTGCGTTAGGATGCTGAATGTTTTTTAGCGGCTATACTATCCGCCAGAGACGCTGTACAGGGTGTCGATTCTGCTAACGTTAAATCACAATCGTGTCAAAATAGTGTTTCAATGGTAGTGCTTTTTACACACTAGTTACAAGAAATGTATATATTTTTTTATATCACTTCTAATGATCACACCACACACTAAATTCACATCACATCATACTGTCATAACTCTTGTAAATAGTGTGTAAAAAGCACTACAATTGAAACACTATTTTGATACGATTTTGTCTTAACGTTAGCAGAATCGACGCCCAGGTGGCCTACTATCATCTCTTAAAACCATGCAAGAACGAGTGAGTGAGAGAGATGTCGCCTTACATCATGTACTGTCTCGTTTACTTATCTACATCTTGCATGGTTTTAAGAGATGATAGTAAGCCACCAGGTTTGTTAAACAAAATCGCTAACGCAGTCGCTAGCGTCTGCGTTTATAAAATCTCATACTAGGGGTAGTGAAAACATAACACTCCTTTTGTTGTTGATTCGTATAATAAAAGCTTCTGTTTCCGTACATACATACCACACATACATACATATACTTAATGAGTGGGCGTTCGTGGGTGTAAAGCGTTTGAACTTTTGACAATATTAATACGAGAACACTCCAGGCTTGGCAGGCATTTCAAAATGGCCGGATAATAACGAGAAATTAACTTTACAAATAATGCCCTATTTATCTTTATTCTTTACAATGAATAGTCCAGAACAAACAGTAATAATGCCGGGGTAACAATGCCGAAAGAAAAAATCATTTTCTTAGATAATACTGGAGCTTTTGCGAAAAATTCTAATAGACTTGAGTACCTACATGTCTCGAGATTGAAAGGGTTATTATAGCAGACCCCGCAAGGATGATGCCTGTTTTTTAAGGCTCCTCCTTCGGTCTCACTAGCGCCACTTCCCAAAAAAATATTTTTTCTTTCTGTAAGTGAGCTTATCAGAAATCCTCGCGCAACTTTTTGCTAGTATCCTTAACTTACATGAACCTCGAAAGTCATTGAAATACTATCCGCTTTAGAAACATTTACAAAAAGTATTTTTTAGCAATTATTAAGAAGGAAACTAAAGCGGATAGTATTTCAATGCCTTTCGAATTTCTGATAGCAAAAAAGTTGCGCGAGGATTTCTGATAATCTCACTTACAGAAAAATAAATTATTTTTTCTGTATTTTCAAGGTCTCTAGCGCTGGTAGCAGCCTTAATCAGACCGTAAATATTGGACCCGATTAAATCAATTCCGTTCAAATCACGACAGAACTAACCACCACCTATACTTACTTACATAAATGGAGTTGAAGGGATTGCCCATAGTGCGATTACTAAGCACCCAACCAGACCCTATTCCACGTGGTAAACGAGTCATAACGATCGTGCATGTCAAGTGACAGCGAACGCTGCCTGAATTTAATGGGTTACCACTGGTGTTATTGTTATCTTGAGCTCCTCCATGAATGGAAGGCACGTCAAAAAGTTAATCGCTTGATTCGTTTAGACTGTCAACTATAAATGTCTATGCCTGAAAACTACTAACACACCCAGATTATGTTCCTATTGGTCTGATTTTCCTGTAAAATTTTTTACGGAGGTCCTACGGCAGTCGCTCCAGTGTAATAACCCATTACCATCATATTCAGATCATGATATTTTTGAATCATTTAAAAAAATATCTTGCAACAAACCATAGGCCTTTACTCCTATCATCCTACAGTTGGCACCGCTGCCAAATAGGGCTGACCTGTTTCCATGTATTGACCATCCCCCTTCGGCCTACATTCACCCCCCATCGACCTTTAAACCACGCATGCGCTATTCAACCCCCTAAAAACCCAGCCTGAAATTTCAGTCTACCTCCATCGGCTTTGGAGTAGGTACACAGCTTCTAAAGCTGAAAATATTCAATAATTATCTAAAATACTCCCAACATATATGAAAAACATATATAAAAAGTCCGAATACCGATATTTTAGTCTCAAAATATATAAATTTATCAACGATCCCCTCAGACATATCTTAATTTGTTTCTCAACCAAAAATATATCTTACAAGTAGTGTTAAATTGAAATTAGTTTATCAAATTTAATTTATATATACATTAAGTGTTCAAATAAGGTTAGTATATATGTATAATAATCATTAGATGTAGATTAGATTGTTATAATTTAATTATTTCTGCTATTCATTTCACTTCACTCATTTATAAAAACGTCGGCCATCTTGTTTATTCTTCTACTGAAAATATATAAACAAATTACTCAAACGTTTTTCTTATCTAAAGAATGAGCAAAACATTTTATTGAAATAATACTTATATACTCTTTTTATAAATACTTTATACCTACTCATATAATATGCTCTTGATTAAACGAAGTAATTTAATTATTATCAAAGGTTTTTAAACAAAGTCCAAGCCTACTTTGTCATAAATATATTTTATGTGAAAGCGTTTATTATAATGATATTAATCGCAATATAAAAAGTAATTTAAAGGCTAAAGGTCACATAAAGGTCACCGTATATACCAGCTTGCTTTTTAACCCTTAATAAAAGGTTACCATAAAGATTAACACATATTTTTCTTTTTACAGAATAAAAATAGAAGTTAGACAATGTCTAAATTGAATCTGGACGGCTTCTTTTCTTACTGCAAGCAAATAGCTGGGCAGATCCAGTTGGTTCGTTTCCATTCATTTTAGCCGCCATTTTGCGCCGCCATCTTGATTCATATACACGTCCGCCATCTTGTCTTGTCACTTCATCTCTTTGTCTGCCTTGCATGATGTTTAATTGATTTTGTTGTAATTTCTATGAATATTTAGAGCATGTTTAGAAATCATTAAATACAATATGTTTTTTTTATTAAATTACAATTTTAGTTTATTTTACTTTCATGGTTAGTTAATGTTATACCGAGTACTGGGCATAGTCAATAGCCATTATGACTGGAAAAAGTTTATATTATGTAAATAAATGTCTGTTTTGTTGCTTTATCATATAATTATTGTCAAGTAAACTATATTTATGTGACCAATTATTATATTAATGGACCAACCACCAAGGACTTCCAAAAGTATAATTACTAAAGCGTATCCTAGGCTCTGAAGATTGAAGAAGATGCAACTGGGAAACACGCTCGAACGAAGAAATGCCTGTTGGCCTCTGATATAGTTAATTTTTCAAAGAAATCATATTTAAACGCAGTCTATCTTACGACCTGAAGAAGGTCGCTGGCAACCACTGGATGAAGGCCGCTTCCAACCTATAATTCCGGAGTTCCATAAGGGAGGCCTATTCCCATCAATGCACAACCAGAAATGATAGTGATGATTTTTAATAATGTCATTAAGTTTATTTAAAAGGACCTAGGAATATTACTTACGTAATAAAATAGCTTTTGCCCGCGACTTCGTCCACGTGAATTTTTCTCAGGAGCAGTACTTGTTCCCGGGATGAAAGGTACTCTATGTCCCCCTTAATACTCCTAGCTATGTGTATACGAAATTTTACGAAGATTGGTTCAGTAGATAGAGCGTGAAAGCGTAACAAACTCACGTATTTATAATATTAGTTGGGATAATCTTTGAACAACACGGCTTCGTACCAGAAGGTAGTAGTGAAAGTAAAAAGTAAAAGTAGCCTAAGCGATATTTTACGATTCCGATAAATCTGGCGTTTTTTGCGGAGGGAAAATACACTCAAGTACAGCTACTGTATACCTACATACAAAATTTATACTGTCACCTGACTGTAATGATGACACTTACACATTTAAAATTGAAACAAAACAGCAAATAATATGTGTACAGATTACACACACTAATACATTGCATATGCCGATTGGGCTTATACTTTGACAGTGGGGAACGCAGCGTATGGCTACTCCCTTCCAGTACGGAGGCCGTGTTGCTCAAAGTGGGTATTTGGGATGTAAATGTGTATGTCTGTCTACAGGGCGAAAGGATGGCAGCACTGTCGGGACAAGGCACCCCTAAACTGACTTCAGCTGTGGGCAACCTGTACTACGACTGTGAGTATATATTTTAAAAGAAATTAACGAGTAAAGCAATAATATAACATTTATTGTACAATTTAACTAAATAAATAAAACAAAAAACATTACCCTCCTAACATTGAAGTTGAGTAACAAATAATAAAAAAATATAATAATGCTACGTCGTAGACAGTCTTTGATGTAGGTGGTCTACGGCGTAGACAGACAGTCTACGGTGTAGGTGGCCTACGGCGTAGACTGTCTACTAAGTTTCAAATAATACTGGCTCCACTGAATTAAAAACCACTAAGCAATTTTATTCTACACTAGTTTTTACCCGCGGCTTCACCAGCGTGGGACTCGGTTATATCACCCTTGTTCCTTTTCTATATCTATATCAAAATTAACTAAAATCGGTCCAGCGGTTTAGCAGCTTTTACAAACGTTCTCACATTTCTAATGTTAGTATGGGAGTAAACTAGCGATTACCCGCCATTTCGTTCACGTGGAATTTCACGGCTGTTTTTTGTAGTTCTCTTGATTCAATAAAGAAATTTTTATCACATTACCCTCTTTTTATCTTCGGCGTAATCGGCTAAAATAGCAACTAAATACAGCCACTGTTATCTCCCCTCTTGGTGACGCGATACTCGTGATTTCCTCCGGAACGGGCCGCCAGGAAGCGCCATCTGTTGATAACGACTAGGATATTATGGGCTTTTGATGACTTACTAGCTTTATGTCACATAAAATAAAAATACAAGCTTTCGCCTGCGGGTTCTGTGTCCCCCCCCTGTCCCGAATCTGTGTGAATTTATCCCTATATTTTTATTAATTTTATTTAAAGTTGTTTCCAGTGCTAAAAGGCTGGGGAACTGATGTTGAACTAATAATATGTATTTTTTTCTAAACACAAATTGACTACAAAGTGAGAACCTCCTTTTCAGGGCTCCGAGATCAAACGGTCAACTACTGTTCCCCAGTAACAAGCTCCGACACTTTAGTATTGTAATTAATTACAAAGTTACAATAGCGCATATTGTATGAGTGAAAGTTAACTGTCATTAATTAAAAGGGAGTGAAGTCAGGGGACTCAAGGCAATGGAGTAAATTATTGTAGGTATTTATCATCACTACATAGTATAAAACAAAGTCGCTTTCTCTGTCCCTATGTCCCTTCGTATGCTTAAATCTTTAAAATTACGCTACGGATTTTGATGCGTTTTTATAATAGATAGAGTGATTCAAGAGGAAGGCTTTTATGCCCATGCAAAGCCGGGGCGGGTCGCTAGTTAAAAAATATATCGTTCGTTTGTGTACGCGACAAGGCCAATCGACCCTTTACTCTGGTTTCGGAGTTTTTTGAAACCTCTCGGCCCCTGATGTGTTTACTAACGGCTACCAGATAGCAGCCATGACCAACGGCTTAACGTGCCTTCCGAAGTACGATTATCTATTAAGATTTATCAAGATCTGTATCCCTAGTATGAGATTTTATAAACGCAGACAATTGACGTCAATAAGTGATAAGAATATCCTATATTGAAAATAAACAATTTGAATTTGAATTTGAATTTGCAGACGCTATAACGACTGCGTTAGGATTTCGTATGGAATTTCTTAGTTGCCTTACTATCCGCCACACTGAAAAATATACTTATTTATACACAGCCAAACTTTCGTCACGACCACATAACACTTTGTAATATGTTACCAAACCTTTTGTTATTTTTTGTAAATAACTTTTGTTAAATCAAGCCAACTTGTCAATCTTTGGTTATTTTTCAAATAGCTGAAGTAGTTCGGAAAAATATTTTTTTCAGTGAGGGCGCTGTACAGCTTTGTCATACAAAATTACAAGCGCAGTCGCTGGCGTCTGCGTTTATAAAATCCTATTCTAGGGGTAAAGATGGGGTCAGATGGCAGTCGCTCCATTGTATAAACCAATGTCAAAATATCATGATTGGAAGCGTACCCTTGGCTCTGAAACACGCTCGGATGAAGATGGGTCGTTGTGATTTTATAGACTATCAAGACGTACCCTCTAGAAAACCTATTAAAGTTGAATCCAGGCTTTAGTCCTACTATGTCTTACTCGAGTAATGTGAGGCTTACCGACGCGATCCGGGCAAATTATTATAGGGGTTGGCTTTACAAAGAATATTTGGCACAGAATAGACAAGGCTGCTACGAGCGCTAACAACCTTGAAAACACAGAAAAATAATTTATCGTTCTGTAAGCGAGATCATCAGAAATCCTCGCGCAACTTTTTACTAGTATCCTTAAGACGGTACCTCGGTGAATACTAGCGCCACTGTCAGTTAAAAATCATTATTCACTGAAAACACAAGTTCAAAAATTCCTGTTATGTAATTAAAGTTCTAAATCTGAAGTTTATATTTTAATTAATGTACTAAATTTACCAATTACATAAATATTAAAATAAAACTAAAATAAAACGTAAATAAAACTAAATTAAAACTAAAATAAAGCTAAAATAAAACTAATAAAATACACAACTATTAAAAATCTAATAATTGTCCTTGCGGCATAGTGCCAAGAACTCCGGCTGCATTCCCGCGCTGAATAGCGACTGCTATTCTCTGCGCGAGAAATGAGCCGGCTCTCTTGTCACCTGCGGTGTCGACAAGCTTGGGAGCCAAACATTTGAAAAAATGTTTCATGCTTGGTCCCCACGGGCCTAATGTTTTAACGCCAAGCGGAACAAACATATATTTACTTGTCAGAGACTCATATTTGCGCCGCTTGGCGTCTTCTGCAGCTTCCGCCGCGGCTCTTGCCTTTGAAACTGTCCCCCTTAGACGGGAAGGGGCTACAGTATCGACGCATGTTGCGTCCCATACTAGTGCCCTTCCCCGCTCCCAGGGCACCAAAGTTAGGCCATCTGGACGCTTGCCATCGTCACGAAATATACCCAGTGGCTCTAGAGTACTGGGTATATTGACGGTGGCAAGTGCCCTTTTAATTATGTCATTAATGGAGCCGTGGCGGAAGAACCTGCCTGCACTACGTTGGCAGTGTAGCCCGTGGAGTCCTTGCCTGTCGACATCCGTGCCGCAAGAACATTTATGGCGTTCAACAATGGCAGCCCCAGCCTTAGTCCGATGGCGATTCGGAAGCTGCCATTGTCGAAAAGTGTTCCGAGGTTTATAGAAGGAAGGGCGTGTAACCATTGGCCCGACTCGTGTTCAAAAGTTAATCTGAAGTTAATTTTAAGCATATTAAATTATAGTTCCATATAGTTACAAATTGCAATATTGCTTAAAACGGCCACATTTAGCAGTTTGCAATTTGTAACTATATGAAACTATAATTTAATAATTGAATATGTTTAAAATTAAGTTTAGATCAAAAACCCTAATTACAGAAGTCGGATTTTTGATAACTTGTGTTGCTTAGTGAATAATGATTTTTAAATGACGGTGAGGCTAGTGTTCACCGTGGTATCACCTTAAGTTACCTACATTAGAACCTCGAAAGTCATTGAAATACTATCCAGCAATATCCGGGGCAGGCGACTATCCTATCTACATTTTCAAATATTACTCTTTGACACGTAATATATTCGGGGATTACGCGGCCATTGCGGCTATAGACACGGATTGTTTTCTTTTATTTACGACCATAGACTAGCAGTTTGTCTATGGCATTAGGGGGATTTCGCTTGTTATGATTATTTATTTCAAATAGACGGATTTGAGTCAGTTGGATGTTTGCCAGTCAGAATATGGAATTTGTAGTTTAAGTAAATAATTGAATACTCCCGTAGATCATAATCATATCTGTTACAGGGTCAATTGACCGTGTAAAACCTGGTGTCAGAGTTGATTGTAACCGTATTTCGGCCTCGGACTTGACTCCTGTTGCACACTAAACATAATTTGATGACTCTCTCAATTGATATATTTAAATTGTAATGATTTTTTTTGTTGGAGATCTAAAGGCGATTTATAAAATGCATTAATATTAAACATACTTACTAGCTGCACCCCGCGGTGTTACCTTTTGTTAAGAAGGCGCCATTGACTATTAAGACTTTTAACCAATCCTACGGGAATTGCGTACTTTTCTGGATAATACCCTATGTGTTGATCCAAGTTATTGGTTACCTCCATAACAAATTTTACAAAAATTGGCGCAGCCGTTAGGGCTTGAAGTAACAAACATACAAATTTTTGCCTTTATTATTAGTCATTATCATCATTTCGAGTGGGCGTCACGGTCAATCGACCATGCACACCCTGGTGTCAGAGTTCTTCGGAATTGCCTCTCGGCCCCTAACGTGGTTCCTTTAATCACTACCATACCAGATGGCAGCCGGGACCAACGGCTTAACGTGCCTTCCGAAGCACGGAATCATCTTTATTATCAGACAATCAGGTGATTCAAGCCTGCAATGTCCTTACCAAACTGGAAACAACTAAACAAAGTATGCTTCCCGTGGAAATCGAACCCACGACCCCCAGGTCTACAGGCAAACGCCTTAACCTCTGGACCACGGAGGCAGTTATAATTAGTGAGATGTTTATATGTTATTTTTTTTTTCTATCTCACAAGCGTAATCCTGATGGATAGAAATTCCCTGAAATACTTTTTAACACAAAAACGTAGAGGATTCATTAGCCTGTTCTTCCCGGATTACAGCCGGGATACGAGGGCTGCTACCCTCCGATCTGTTGTCTAATTGATAAGTTCTATAGGGGTAGTTAATGGTTTAAACTTAAACTTTGAACTGGATTCGGGAACTACAGTTTACACTTAAAGTGCTAGCAAATTATAAAAAAAACATTCTCTGCCAGTCAACCTTTAAAAATTTTCGATAAATATTTTGTTATCTATTGTATATAAAAATGAAACCCGTTTTCCGTTGTCACGACATAGCATGAAAACGGCTTGACCGATTTGGTTGATTTTTTTTGTAGTTTTCTAATACTCTGTACAAGGTTCTTACGGAAAAAATATTAAGAAATTCAAATTTACGCTAAGGCGGTACGAAGTTCGCCGGGTCAGCTAGTATTTAATACAAACTGACCCGACGAAGTCCGTCCGTACCGCCTGAATGCACATTTAGCACCGTTTAAATCTTCACACTTCCACAAATATTTTAAGACAAAAATTTACCGAACCGGTCCAGCCATTCTTGAGTTTTAGCGAGACTAACAAACAGCATTAGATTTCTATAAATAAGAGTAGGAGTGAATATTATAAGATTTATTCCGAACGTTATTTCCTGTGTTTATCATTAGCTTACGCTTCAGAGCCCAGAGTAGGATTTCAATTATGATCCTGATTTGGCGGTACTGGTTATTACTATGGAGTCTGACCTCCGTAACCCATCCTTATCCCCAGACCAATAGGAATATGATCCAGGCGTGTTAGTCGCCTACACTGCCAGGTTTGCAGATTTTGCAAAATAGAAATGTAACTAATGGCGACCAATCCAAGCATGGCCGCACACTTGCGCTTACTTGACACGTTTTATTGTTACGAACACAGCCCTACTGCTAGGATATCATGTTACTCAAGAGAAAATTTAAAAGCTATTGTTTACTAGCGACCCGCCCCGGCTTCGCATGGGCATAAAAACCATCCTCTTGAATTACCTATTCTATCTACTAAAAAAAAAACCGCATCATAATCCGTTGCGTAGTTTTAAAGATTTAAGCATACAAAGGGACATAGGGACAGAGAAAGCGACTGTTTAATACTATGTAGATATGTATAGCGAATCAATTATTTTAAATTTCGCTTTTTTTAAATTATTCTCTAAAAATACCATTACTTAACCATCCAGCGCCGCGGTATCCCGCGGACCATAAACAGCAGTATCCGGGACAGGTTGATCCCGCTTCAACCCGCAAATCCCACCCGCCCTTCTCGTAATGACTCTCAAGGAAATCCCTCATTTGGCGGGACTGTTTCAGTGAAATTAGATGGCGAATTTATTGATACAAATAATCAGGGGGGCAGGGGAATTATTTTAAGATGTATTCTTTTTTTAGTTTTATTTTTCGTTGTTTTGACATTATTTTGATTAGGTGACTGAGGTAATACCAAAAAGGCTAAAATTGACAGTCTATGTTTGGATTTGATTGTTTTTTTCGAAATTTCAAATTAGTATTTCGATTGCTATTACATACGTTATGATTGATTAGGTTTTCGAGTAGATTTTGCTCGTAAAGCAGTCTAACAATAGCACAAATAAAATAATTGATTTTATCTACATATTTAAACCTTTTTATTATTTGATTTGTTTGTCCATGTAAAAGATAAAAACTAAATCCGATAGTTTTAAAATTATGCTTTCTATTCACAGACTAGAGTATCTATGCCTCTATATGGCCTCTTAGATAATTTTGGTAAAATCGTGGTATAAATTTGATTCCACAACATGTAAGCAGAAATTCCTCTTAAAACTAAAAGTATAGTATATTCTCAAAATAAGTATCTCCAAAATGTTAAAATTCATCAAAATAATAATAAATCTATTGAGTATACCCAGAGCGACCGATCCGGACATAACCCGCTAAGCCCCACCATTTATTGTGGCGCCCCCTATTAGCCCGCGAATTGATGGAGTGAGGCTTATAGGATTTGGCGGGAAATAGATTTTTTATCTATTTTCCCGACGTGATAGACGCTGATGCAGGGTTATTTTTTTTATAGACTAAAGAGGGTCTCGTATATTTACATGCATACGGGTAGATATCAGCACTACATAGTATAAAACAGTCGTTTTCTCTGTCCCTATGTCCCTTTGTATGCTTAAATCTTTGAAACTAAGCAACGGATTTTGGTGCGGTTTTTTTTAGAGTGATTCAAATGAGATTTCAAGTGAGAGGAAGGTTTTTATGACCATGCGAAGCCGGGAAGGGTCGCTTATAACTAATTTATGTAACTAAGAGGTTATCAGAAGTTTTAATTTACTCTACTTTTATCCGACTAGTGCCGGATTCCACTATAGCAATTCCAAGGAGGGTTGACGTTTATCGGATGACGGTTGGTAAAAATAATGCTAAATCTAATTTAATATATCCTAACATCTTCATGGAATGAATCTATAAGTCATCAAGTTTGTCGAAGTCATACAAATTTCAACGCAAATGGTACAACAATGCTCACGATGAAAAACTTCGCACCACATTCCAACAAAAGTGAAAGAATTTTAATTAAAAAAATACTCAACCCTAAAACGCAGCTGCGCTGTTTGTTTACCACTCGATACTGCAGGCGGCGCTAGTGTGCCAAATCGCCGAGGGAGACTGACATTCTTGACATATCTCTACTGTTTAAAGAAGAATGGGTAATAACAAAGGGGCCTTTAAGAAGGCTTGAAAAGGTGTTGTCGTTGGTAACGCGCACGTGATACTCAAGTGTTGCGGTAACCACTCGATTCAACAGGTTCAGGAATTGATACTTGGATAAATATACATACATATATTGTTGGATATCAAATTCAACTTTCCCGCCAATTTATAATTATTTTGCTGTAAACCTCTGTTTGCAAAATATCCTTTTCCTTTATACCTATCTCGCTCGCACACGGATCGGTCATATGGTGAAGAAAGAAGGGGATTTATCAAGATGGCGCTTCCTTTTCGATCCACGGCGTGAGCGCAGCTTATTAATTCGCGTTAATTATAAAAAACCGCTAAATAACTACAATTTACATATATTAAATACTCGTAATACATAGTGCTTGTGTCAAGGACCTATAAATTGTGAGAAAAGGCAAGACTGAACACTGGATCCTGCAACGTTCTAGAAACAGACGCCTCAGAAACTCCAATGTGGTATGTGTGCTTTCCTATTTATTTTTCCTGACACCTGCTATCCCGTCTAATTTTGCAAACAGTACACCTTTGGGGGTTTTCCCATCTACTTAAAAAATACAGTCCACTAAATAAGACCAATTCAAAACATTTTGGTCATATCGATCCGCAAAACCCACCATAATTTTGGTCCTATCGGAACCGGATTTAAAACCGATTCTCGTCCATTTTCGCTGGTCACCTTTGACCTATCTATCTATTCTATGTAGAATACTCCACCTCGCTATTTTTCCACTATTATCTGCATTTACATTATCTCAACCGCTAGCTCAAATGACTATTAAATACGTGATTTGTGTTGTGTACAATATACGACATAGTTTGTCAATCATTATATAATTATTTTTCCCGCATCCCGCATTGGCAACTATTCTATATTTATTTTTCACCGCATATACGACATAAAGTTTGTACGTAAGTTATTTGTAGCATAAATATCGCATCGCTTTTATTTTGACCACGTTCGCATAAACTGGGGGTATTCACTGTTCACGCACGCTGCACGCTACGCCGTACCCGCATTTTTATTGTAACGCTGTCGCTTACAACGCAATAGTCATAAGTACTTTCCGCGCCGCATAATTTAACCAACTTTGCATAGGAAGAAAGGTTGTGGTTTTACTTTATAAATTAATTATTTTACTTGTTTAAAATGTCGAAAGATAGGGCAGCCGATGAGGCATATAGTGAGGATCATGCTCGTTTGCTTCTGTTGCAATCCAAACGAGATGAATTTTACGCACGTATGCAAAGTCTTTATGATTTGTCAAAAAAGGCATCAACTAATAAGGAAAAACTCGAATTACTATTGGACAGCACTGTCAACTTGGATACTCTCCATAGGGATTTCGAGAAGGTTTTAGATTCTTATAACGCTCAAAGTCTGAAAGTATATCCTAAAACTCCTGTTAGTTATCAATCTTGGACCACATTTGAACAAATGTATTGCCGTGTGAAGCGAGTTATTGACGCTGAGTATAACAATACGTGCCTCGATACGCAAAATACACAACTAGCTAAATCTCATATTCCTATGGCAAAACCTAAACTTCCTCCTCTGGAATTAATCTCTTTCAATGGTGATGTTCGTAATTGGCCTCTTTTTTATAATCAATTTAAAAGTATTATACATGACAACCCACACTTAAGTGATAGTGAGAAGGTCTTTTATTTAGTGGGAAAACTGACAGACAAGGCGAAGTCAATTTGCGCTGGTCTGCCAGCCACCGCAGAAAATTATACTATTATTTGGTCCGCATTAAAACAAAAATATGACGATACCCGTCAATTAGCCTGTGCTTATCTTAATCAGTTGCTAGATTTCAAACCGCTTAACGTCGCCTCGGCAAGCGGCCTCGATTTATTCCTACATACTTATCACGCCGCTGTCCAGGCACTACAACAGCTAAATATTAACGATTTAACTGATTTTATTATTTTTCATATCGCGCTTAAAAAGTTAGATTCAGACACAGTTAAATTATTCGAAATGTCACATCGTAAAGAAAAGTTGCCAACTTATGGTAGCCTTGTTGATTTTATAACGGAACAAACTAAAGTTTTATCCCGGACTAATTCCAAATTACCTGACATTTCTCAGAATAAATCGAATAAAAATACTCCAGTTCCTAAAACAACCGCAACCAAATCCTTTGTTAATACTGACTCCAGTACAACTGCAAAAAATAATTATTGCAGCCTATGTAAGTCTAACAATCATGAGCATTTATATAAGTGTCCATCTTTCATTAAACTTATTCCGCATGAACGATACAAATTTATTAAGAATAATGCATTTTGTACCAACTGTTTGAGCACAAAGCACAGGATAATAAGTTGCACTTCTAAACGTAATTGCAATTATTGCTCGGCAAGGCATCACTCATTATTACATTTTAATCCGCAAAATAATTCTAATGTTGTGAAACATCATACACCCGCATCTATACCTATCGATAGCTCGATCGAGTCCGCAGCCGTACACACCGCTCCACTCGTTGCCGTCTGCGCAGGAGATAAGACGTCCGCGCCTGCGACCGGTCAGCTTCATAACGTTCCCGCTACACATGGTACTACGCCTCAGGTAGCTGGGTTCGACTCCCGCAACCAAACTGTTAACTCCGCGTCGGTCTGCACAGTTTCGTGCGATCGAATTAATAATCACCCCGCTATTACAACCCTTTTGGGTACCGCAAAAATAAAAGTAATTGATGCTTTTAACCGCACTCATTTTTTGAGATGCCTGATTGACCCAGGGTCTCAAAGTGACTACGTCACTTTCGCATGCTGTAAACGTTTATCGCTTCCTGTTGACACGCAAAACTGCCATACTTTAGTGCAAGGTATTGGTGGCATGTCACAGCGAGTCTTAGGTACAACCGCAGTGAATTTCACTTCACGTTTTGACGACGGAAAACAATATTCTATTAAGCCCCTGGTAGTTCAATGTATTACGCAACAATTGCCTGACTCACACATAGATACTACGTTTATAAACTACATTAAAAACATACCGCTAGCTGATGATAAATTTTCGGAACCTGGTCCGATAGACATGCTTTTAGGGGTCAAATTATATTGTGATATTTTACTTTTTGACAAAATTTCCTCACAAAACAATATACCTACCGCTTTGGAAACCTCTTTAGGTTACATAATTATGGGTGACGCGCCTATCGTCTCACTGCCTTCGCCACAAGTGTCTCATACACTTTGTACTTTTAATAGTGACCCACTGGACAAAATGTTAGAAAAATTTTGGACAGTCGAGGAAATACCCGCAAGAAAATTTTTAAGCCCAGACGAACAGAAGTGTGAGGATATTTTTATTTCTACGACTACGCGAAACGCGGACGGGAGCTACGCAGTCGATCTTCCTTTTAAAGATAGTCCCAACAAATTAGGTAACTCTTATATTACTGCCAAACGGAGATTCAGTCTATTAGAGAGGAAGTTTCACAAGTCTCCTGGGCTACATGAAGAGTATAATGAGGTTATTCGCGATTACCTAAATAAGGGTATCCTTTCACGTGTCTCTTCTGAGGAATGCATTTCGCCTGGCTTTTACCTACCACACCATCCTGTCATACGGGAGGATAAAGAGACCACACGCGTCCGACTTGTCCTGGACGGCAGTGCCTCCACGGACTCAGGGCTATCTCTAAACGATATTCTTCATACAGGCTGTAATCTACAGGCTGATATTTTTCATATTTTATTAAATGTCCGCTTTTTTAGTGTTGCATTCTTCGCCGATGTTAGGCAAATGTACTTGTGCATTGAAGTGCACCCCCCGCACCGCAAATACCAACGAATTTTATATCGTTTTTCTTCTGATCAACCGCTTGAAACCTACGAGTTTAATAGAGTCACCTTCGGGCTCCGTTCTTCTCCATTTTTAGCCCTACGTACTTTACGTAAATTAGCTGAGGATGAAAGACATAATTTTCCGCTTGCCGCCTCTGTGTTAGAAAGAGACATCTATATGGACGACTTGGCTTCCTCTGCTTCTTCTGTGAGAGAGGCAGCTGAGACAGCTGAGCAATTGATCCAACTCTTCAAGTCTGGAGGGTTCGACCTGGTTAAGTGGACTAGCAACTCCACGGAGCTTCTAGAACACATCCCTGCATCTCACCGAAAGTCTGAGGCTATATCCTTTGATGAGGAGGGCACTTTTAAGATTTTGGGTCTACACTGGCTTACGGCATCGGATAAGTTTGTTTTTGTTACAGCTGAACCGCCTTCAATATGCACTAAGCGTGCCATTTTATCCGCGACTGCGCGTCTGTACGACGTCTTAGGTCTCGTCGGACCGGTCATTCTATTCGCAAAGCTCATTATTAAAGAACTTTGGCTACTTCACGCCTCGTGGGATGAAGTACCTCCCGCTCGCATTGTCCAATTATGGCAGAATTATTTAAGTGAATTACCACTTTTATCGCAACTCCAATTTCCCCGTTATATGGGAGTTTGTAGACAATCAAAAATTTCTTTACTTGCATTCGCAGACGCTAGCGAGAAGGCATATGGGGCCGTCATATACCTTCACGTCGCTAATGGTAACGATCCACCCGTCGTTACATTAGTATGCTCGAAATCCCGAGTAGCGCCTCAAAATTCAAAAATTACGCTCGCACGCCTTGAACTAAACGCATTAGTTTTGTTGACAAACTTGTTGCGCAATGTGTACGATACTTTGTCATTACGTCATCCTATTGATAGCATATTTGTCTTCTCTGATTCCACTGTGGCACTAAGCTGGCTCTGTTCATCGCCGCACAGATTTCAAACTTATGTTGCAAACCGCATTTCGCAATGTCAAGCCGTTCTATCACCCGATATGTTATATCATATCCCAGGTATTCAAAATCCTGCGGACAGTATAAGCCGCGGTCTCTTGCCATCTCAATTGGTAGAAAGTGAGATTTGGTTCAAAGGCCCTGATTGGGTTTCTCTTCCACTGAATGAATGGCCCGTTAAACAATTTACATCCCATAATTCGGAACTACCCGAACAAAAAACAATTTCTCTTGTAACCACAGAGCCTGAGAACAATTTACTTCTGGCCCTAAGTAACAAATTTTCTTCATGGGAAAAATATCTAAGGGCAACGGTATATGTTCTGAGGTTTGCTAAAAAACTCACACGTCATGATGTGATAACCGCCGAGGAGCTAGAAATAGCTGAATTAAAAGTAATCGAAGTTCTTCAAAATTCTCATTTTTCCCACGACATTAAAAATCTTCAAAATAAAAAATTGTGTTCTCCTGCTTTAAGGAAATTGTTTCCTTTTGTGTCTGATAATATCTTACGCGTAGGAGGGCGTTTAGAGCATTCATCTTTAGACTATTCGCAAAAACATCCTATTCTTTTACCACGAAACGGACATATAATTGACATTTTAATTGATTACTATCACCGCAAAAATTTTCACGCTGGACCTCAGCTTCTTTTATCTATACTTAGACAGAAGTTTTGGATTTTATCCGCACGACGTATCGTTCGACACCGCATACATAAATGTAATTATTGTTTTCGTTTAAATCCAAAACCAACTTTTCCAACAATGGCCGATCTACCTAAATGTAGGCTAGAACAGACTAAGGCATTTACGCATACTGGTGTGGATTATGCCGGTCCGTTATTTATTTCTTTAACTCGTAAACGTGGAGTCCGCAGTCAAAAGGCTTATTTATGTCTTTTTATTTGTCTTGTGACAAAAGCAATTCATATCGAACTTGCATCTGATCTAAGTTCCGCAACCTTTTTAGATGCCTTCAAACGATTTCTATCAAGGCGTGGGCCCTGTAAATTTATTTACAGTGACCACGGGACTAATTTGTTGCCTCTAAAGCCTATTTGAACGAGCTTCACGCCTTTTTAAAAACTGACGACTATTATAAAATTTTTAGCCATGAGCTTGCTTTGAATCGCATAACGTGGCATATGACGCCCCCTACCGGAAGCCACCATGGTGGACTCTGGGAGTCAAACATCAAGAGTGTTAAATCACTTCTCTTTCGTGTAATCGGTAAACAAATCCTCACATATGAGGAAATGATCACTGTTCTATCACAGATAGAAGCAGTGTTAAATAGTCGCCCACTTTATGTTTTAAGCCCCGATCCTTCGGAGCCATCCGCACTAACTCCTTCGCATTTTCTTTCCTCCGCGTCTCTAAATTTTCTTCCCGCGGCAGATGTGAGTACGGAAAGAGAAAAACTCGTAACAAGATTTTCATTAATGGACTCGCTTGTCCAAAGCTTTTGGAAACGCTTTAAAACGGAGTATCTTCACAACTTGCAATTGCGTGAAAAGTGGAATACCCCTTCTAAGCCTCTAACTGTAGGGACTATTGTATTAATTGATGTACAAAACGCACCTCCACTACAGTGGCCCTTGGGAATTATAACGCGTTTGTTTCCCGGCAAAGACGGGGTAATCCGTGTTGTCGAGGTAAGAACCAAGACCGGCACGTATGAACGGCCTGTCGTAAAACTAAGTCCGTTGCCAATGCAATAGACAAACTATGTATATATAGAATTACATTCTCATGTTGCATATTATAGTAATAATATAAGTTTAGTATATAAGCTTCATATTCCCCGCACTTTTATATATCTAGCTATAGTGAGCAATTTTGGCTCTGTTTCCACATAATATTTTGTATTTTTCCTTCTTTTGAAGGGTTCCTTCAAGGCCGGGGGAGTGTTGGATATCAAATTCAACTTTCCCGCCAATTTATAATTATTTTGCTGTAAACCTCTGTTTGCAAAATATCCTTTTCCTTTATACCTATCTCGCTCGCACACGGATCGGTCATATGGTGAAGAAAGAAGGGGATTTATCAAGATGGCGCTTCCTTTTCGATCCACGGCGTGAGCGCAGCTTATTAATTCGCGTTAATTATAAAAAACCGCTAAATAACTACAATTTACATATATTAAATACTCGTAATACATAGTGCTTGTGTCAAGGACCTATAAATTGTGAGAAAAGGCAAGACTGAACACTGGATCCTGCAACGTTCTAGAAACAGACGCCTCAGAAACTCCAATGTGGTATGTGTGCTTTCCTATTTATTTTTCCTGACACCTGCTATCCCGTCTAATTTTGCAAACAGTACACCTTTGGGGGTTTTCCCATCTACTTAAAAAATACAGTCCACTAAATAAGACCAATTCAAAACATTTTGGTCATATCGATCCGCAAAACCCACCATATATATTTACATTTTAGTGTCATAATGTTGTTAAAAAAAATATACAGAAATTTTATATATCCGGTTTTATAATTTAGAAAGCCCTCACGCACGGCCGCTGCAATAGTTTGAATTTTACGTACGATTTAATTTGGGATTGAATCATAATCAAAGCGCTGTTGACTGCATACTGTGGTGCCAGAGTGGCTAATCGATCTTGTATGGTTTGGTATCATTGTTTTAAATATGGGCACTGCAAATGTTATCGTTTATTTGTAGCCTATTTCTATTCGCCCCCAGTAAAGAAATTGAAGTGGGTTTTTGATTTTGGGAAAAAAATATTATAACGCGAAAGAAAAATCTTCTCTTGTGACTGGTTAGGTAAATTTAGCTACCAAAGTGGACGAAAGACTCCCGTGGTACCTTTTAGGGACTATCACAGGGACCATGGGCAAAAAAGGTGTATGTCATATATAGTTTTTTTAGGCAGATAAATAAAATCTCCATTGAATGCAATTGCAGTACACTTCCCTATATAATCTGTGTATGAGGGCCCAAGCCCTTATCCTCAGGCCGGCTGTATTTGACAGTTAACTGATAGTATTAACATGGATTATAACGCCGCCCCTCACCCCTCAGGATTAGTTAAAGCGAAACTTGTGCACTTTAGAGCTTTTTATTGTCGGCAAATAGCGGCGGTGGAATTTGGGAGCTTAGGGCTTTTTTGACCGATTGCGAGAGATGGAGGGTTATGTTTTATTTACATAAAATTTTAGCACGAATTCGCCGATTAGTCAAAAACAAAATTTCCGGCAAAGCTAAAATGAAGGATAATGATAATTTTTGGCAAAAAGAAAATTATTAAGAAAAAAATATTGTCTACGTTTCGTTTAATTAAATACAATTAAAACAAGGACCAATTTTGTACAAATGCAATGCATTTATTTTGCAGCCTATCATATTTTAAAAATATTGAACAATAGCGATGAACAAAAACAATAAAAACAAAAGTTGAAAAAGAAAATTGTTCATTCAAGTTTGAACTATTTTCTTAATCAAAAGGGCAACAATTCCTCACATAGACAATGCTCTGTATAAATCACAAAACAATAACATTTTACAACAATAATAAACCTTAAGTACTTGTAATAAAGACTAGAAAAAAATACGACGAAAATATTTTGAATATCTTTCGAGAAATGTTTGAAATTGTAGAAAAACATCTTAAGTTCTGCAATTTTGAGTCTTACGAAACCAATTTTTGAGTTGATTCTTGCATAAATCTTGTTGGCTTTCAAAATAAGAACATCAGTATGTTATTGAAAATCAAAACAGCACTATTGTTATAAAACTTGTAAGTAACAAAATTAATACAACCCTACGCTACAAAGCTATGAAACTTTATAGTTATAGACTTACGGGCTAAATTCAAATGAGTTTTAGTTTTGCGAGTGTATGGTATTTCCCCCTCTTGTAATTCGGGGCACGAATCAAAGACATCTGTGTTCGGATGTAGGAGCGATGTGTCGCGACTTCTGTTGTTGCAGTGACTATGTTTTGGGTAAAAATCGGGATATTTTCCGCACGTTTTGTAGAGTATTCTACAATTGAGACTAAAATTGAATATCAACAAAAATTAACTATTTTTCCCCATATTTCTACCATTTTTTCATTTCCTTAGTCGTTTGGAATTTCACGTTCCACTACTGTAAGAAAATAAAACTCCTCATTAAACTGTTCTCATATGACTATTTTCAAATATATATTTTACAAAAAAGTTTACTAAAACATTGGTATAATAATTGTTTTTGCCAAAAAAACGAAACCGACTTCAATTCCTGAACTAAAAAGGATGAAATAATTAATACATTGATGTTTAAATATGCTTCATATCAAATATTTTAATAAATCTACCGGTACCCTATGTCCTTCTCTTGGTTCTAAGCTACCTCCCCACCAATTTTCAGCCAAATCAGTTCAGCCATTTTTGAGTTATAAGTAGTGTTACTAACACAACTTTCTTTTATATATATAAACTAGCGACCCGCCCCGGCTTCGCATGGGCATAAAAACCTTCGTCTTGAATAACTATCTATTTAAAAAAAACCCGCATCAAAATCCGTTGCGTAGTTTTTAAAGATTTAAGCATACAAAGGGACATAGGGACAGAGAAAGCGACTTTGTCTTATACTACGTAGTGATAGTGATTATATTTTCAGTATATAGGTAGGTAGTTTAGGATTTAAAATTATTTAACTTATTATTTGTTGTTTGTTTAACTAAAAAATTTCAACAATAAAAATATCCCCTCTACGTCCGTCACGATGCTCACCCCGTGCGACATTCCAACACGGGATATTAAAACCCGCTCCGTTTTTAATCTCCCCGGTCGGACGGACCGCGCCGCTGCCGGAGGGTTGAGTGCAAATTGTTAGGGATCTTGTCATGTGTTGCTAAAAGGTAAATATCGCATTCTTTGGGTGACGTAAGAAGGAATATGTCATACAAAAATATTGTAAGACGAATTTTGCGATTTTTTTTTGAAGGGCAAAGGCTTAATCTCTGAACTACAATGTACATCTGGCGATGAAAGAAGAAATATTCCATACAAAAATAAAGTATTGTTTAAAAAAATCTCATACCAGGTAGTGTATTACTGCGTAAGCATTTTGTATGGAATCTCTATTAACTTGGTGCTGTACAGGTTTGTCATACAAAATCGCTAACGCAGTATGTCAGCGCCCGGTAACATCACGTGACAGATATCTCCCCACTACAGGTAAACCCCTCTTGGCAGTAGTAGTGTCGGGGTGAGTATGAGTGTAACTCTCTCTTCTCTTTGGGTTCGCCGAACGGTGCAGACGTGTATTGTGCTCTAGTGATTTAACATGGCCTTTATTAGTATTTGATATTGATATGATATTGCTGTTGATAATTTAAATATGTCTTCAAATGTAACTGTAGATTAACATAGTTAGGCACGGACGAGGGATTGGTACGCTTCAGGCTGGATCCCAGTGATAGGAGCGGGGTTGGTGCTCCTATCTTTACCGTGATTAGTGCCAAAGCTTAGACACGAATGGGTAATTCGGTCGGATAGCTGGTAAGTAGCTAGCGTCTGTACCTCTAGTATGAGGTAAAATCTCATACTAGGGGTACAGCTCTCAGATCTCACGTTTAGCTAAGCTTCTAACTCTATAAGCCCTTAGTTCCCAAACTCTACTATTTAAACAAATTATGTAGCTTGGACTTCGTAAAAGGTGAATACGGGAAAATCTCAGATCTAAATTTTCCTAGGCCGATTTCTTATGAGAGTTGACGTCAAGCTGGACCTGGAAATGATTTGTTTGTTTGTTCCAGCTATCCTCCCGTACCGCGAGGACGCCAACGCTCAAACTCGAGAATTCCTGGCGAGAGTGGTCGATGTGCTCTTAGACTACGTGCAGCAGGTTAACGACCGCAATGAGAAGGTAACATTCCCCCTCTCACTCTACATATCTATACTAATATAATAAAGCTGAAGAGTTTGTTTTTTTGAACGCTTATAACTTGAAAACTACTGGTCGGATTTGCAAAATTCTTTTTGTATATGAAAGCCTGATTCTTGAAAAAGGTTATAGGCTATAGTGCATACATACTAATGGCGAGTGAAACCGCGGGGAACAGCTAGTCATCAATAATCATTCCTTTTTTTGTAAACGTGTGAAAAGATGATAATATATTTTGTTATGTTTAGATTTTGGCCCGCGTTCAAGTCACAATCACAACCCAACTAACATTTTGGTTATAAGAATAAGTGCTACATGAGCTGCTTAAGAGAATTTTCAGAACCCAAGGTTCTGCAAAGGCACTAACCATTTGGCGATAAAGCGTGCTATATCTCTCTTATGAACCTTATTTGGGCCTATTCCTGCTATAGCTTGAAGTGACAATGGTTATAGAGTAGTGATAAATGAGTGATAAAGCAGAAATAGAACAGTGTTATTGAAGCAGTGATTACCACTTCAAGTGTTTTATAAGCTATCCACAGGTTATATCTGCAAGCTAAAGTAGTAAACGAGTTATGGCAACCACTTTAATGACTCTTTTGGTTACATATGGTTACTTCTTGTAACCAATAAATAACTTAAGAATATAATCGGACTTCTTTAGTAGCAACTAATATCACCGAAAGCAGTATTATTTAAACTATATTCATACATTTTAACATTCTTAGTGATTATGATAATTTTGCAGTAAGTATTTTCATGGTATAAAAAGCAGGACAATAAGTTTATTATTTTAGGCATAGTATTGAAAATAAACTTCCAAAGGAGGCAACTTAGATTTTTCTATCGAGCGAATTTTGTCTGATATTGTTACTGTTACTGTAAGCGAATTTCACTCTGCTAGATCCTCAACTAAAAACATATATTTTTTTCAGAGTTTTACGACTGTTTAATACTGATTCCTATTGATTTTAAAAACGGTATTTGAGAAAGAAGTGGCCCTAATATTTAATGATATCGTAGCAATGTAATGGCTTTATAAAATTGACACGGGAAAAGGATACAATAGAATTAACTATAGGTCTGGATAGTTGTAGTTTCCACAGGTTACGCGAAAAGCGACCTACACGCGGGCAGAGCCGCGGGCAACAGCTAGTTTTTAATAATAATGTCGGTCGTCGTTGGTCGTCCGAAATCAAGTCTAGTCGCTATTGTTTCTTTTGTCTGTCCGTCATATGTCTAGTTTTAATTTGTCCATAGAGTCCAAGTCAGTAAAGAGGCTGGAGGCCGCAACAACACGATATTTTTTGATTTAATATTGTAAATGAAAATATATTATGTACAAAATAATTCTTTGTACCCAGATCCTTGAGTTCAAGATGCCTGAAGAGATGGAGAAACTGCTGGACCTGCAGCTACGGGATGAGCCTCTGCCCCTGAAGCAGCTGCTCGAGGACTGCAAGATCACCCTCAAACACCAGGTTAAGACTGGTAAGTAGTAGACACGAATCTTTGCATCGTAATCTTTACTACTAAGTGACAAATTCAAATTTATTTATTTCGTGAACATAGGTAGTACAAAACAAATAAATGGTTTGCAAAAGCTGGTTTCTCTAGTGTAATAAAACCACCTTTTCTCTTGATAAATATATATGTATAATCACTCCAACAATAACTTTGACAACGATACACAATATATTATAACGTCTTTACCAACTCAAGCATAGTAATCGACTGACTAAAATCTCCGCGAGAGAGTCAGGCATTGCCTGCCTCTCCCCCTTTCTCCCACTACAAAATGTCCCACTACTAAAGTCAGGAAACAAACCGTTAACAGTGTTGCCGTTCAAATAATATATATATAGTGTTGCCAATTTATAATTAATAATATTGAAAATCATGACATTCGGCCATCTGATAAAGTGCTGTCTCCTGACGC
This sequence comes from Apomyelois bistriatella, assembly GCA_947044815.1. Taxonomy (NCBI): domain Eukaryota; kingdom Metazoa; phylum Arthropoda; class Insecta; order Lepidoptera; family Pyralidae; genus Apomyelois; species Apomyelois bistriatella. Next base: position 388,586 of record OX345715.1, on the reverse strand, counting down.
ACTTCTTAAACAATTAAGTGTAAGTAATTAGTGCTGACATTTTATAAATAATTTTAAAAGGTACATACATTAGGGCTTAAAAATTTCATTAATATTTTTTTATCTATTACATAATGAATTATTTTCCATATACATTAAACAAGTAACAATGTAATGTATTATTTTACAAAACTTATGGAACAAATTAAATTAATAAAATCATGACATTCGGTAGTTATACAACAAGACAATTTTATGTAGTAAATAAGCAAATCATACATTTAGTTGTTCGCTCTCACTGTTCTCACTAGAGCTACTACTATCAGTATTATGTACTTCTAGCGCTTTTATATGTATCCAAGGTCTAATTCTATCCGCGGCTATAACCGTATTATAAGGTTTGCTCTTTTTAATAAATCCAGGAACATCAGAGATTCTATAGCGGTCATTACCTAACACTTCTATTATTTTATAAGGACCCACAAACTTCGACAGTAGCTTTGTATTTTGTTTGTTATTATCAAAATTATTGCGCGAAATTTTTACCAAATCTCCTACTTCGTATGATGCAGCAGGCAAACGCCTTCCATCATGCCTTTCTTTTTATTTGCTTTGATCTTTTTCTATGTTATCACTAATTTCTTCTCTAATTTGTTCTAAATTAGTATTTTTAGAATTTTCATCATTACAAATATTAAGTTTATTAAGTAAATTATCCCTTAATTTGAATCCAAACAAAGCTTCTGTCGCAGTCTTACGAGTAGTAGCATTTAAAGTGTTGTTAATACCAAATTGAATTTTGCCAAGACACTTGTCCCAGTCACGCTCATGAGAAAATGCGTTTTGCGCCGCTAGTGAGTTTAGAATGGTCTGGTTGAACCGTTCCGCTTGTCCATTGGCTCTGGGACAAGCGACAGCATTAAGAACATGTTTAATACCATGAGAATCGCAAAAAGTTTTAAAAGCTGTGGATGTGAAACTCGTACCGCGATCTGAAACTATTCGCGCCGGAACACCAAAATCATAGAATATTTTTTCTAAGACTTTGACGGTATTTTTAGTTTTAAGGTCTCTAACAGCCTTAACGAAAACATATTTTGTAAAAGATTCTACAATAGTAAGGATATAACAATTACCATCTTTGCTTTTTACAAAAGGGCCAAGGTGATCCAAATGGATTGTATGAAAAGGTATAGTTATCTTTTCAATTGGATACAAATGACCTGATTTTTGTCTTGGAGCAGTATCCTTATTATAAGCGCACTCTACACAAGCCGAGACATATTTTTTAACAAATTTATTTAATTTAGGAAACCAGTAATCATGACGGATTTTTTCCAAAGTTTTAGCATAACCAAGGTGACCAATGTCATCGTGATTAGCACGACATATCTGCCACCTTGCATTTCGTGGTACAACTAAGCATAAACGGTCATCAACTTTCCTATAAACAACGTGATTTTTGACAGTATAATTATTTTTAATATCTTTACATTCGAAATCATCTTCGGGTTTAAGAATATTATGAATACGGGATATGTCTGGGTCTGCCAATTGCAGTGTTAAGAGCCAACTCTGTTTTTCAATATTATAAACAGACACACAGGTAGTATCATCCGGTTCCACAGATATCGCGGTGTTACGGCTTAACGCATCCACGTGCGCCATCTGTGTACCCGGGCGGTACTCAATATCAAAAGAAAACTCACACATTTGAAGCCACCATCTTGCTATTCGTGGAATTAGATCTCTCTTAGTCATCGTGGTTCTAAGGGCGGCACAATCAGTAAAAACCCTAAAGTGTAATCCTAAAAGATACACACGAAACTTTTGCAACGAACATACGACGGCCAATGTCTCCAGCTCATAGGAATGCAGGTGCCTCTCTTCAGGAGTAGTCTGCCGGCTAAAATAGGCTACAGGCTTTAGAACTCTAGAGTCCCTCTGCCATTGCATAAGTATACCTCCGATCCCAAGAGAGCTGGCGTCAGTATGAAGTTCTGATTCAAGCTTGGGGTCATAAAGTGCCAACACAGGTCGACAGGCAAGTTTGTCTTTTAAAGAATGAAATGCGCGTTCTTCGTCTTCTGACCATCGCCACTCGTAATTTTTACGTAATAAGAAAGTCAAAGGACGCGCAATTTCACCATAACCCTTAATAAATTTACGAAAATAACCAGTCAGACCCAAGAACTGACGAACCTCATGAATGTTACGAGGCTTTGGAAATTCTTTTACTGCCTTAATCTTACAATCACCGGGCTGAATACCCTGAGAAGATATGTCGTATCCTAGATAACTGACAGTAGTATCAAAAAAACTGCATTTGGAAAGTTTCAGAGTAAGACCATTTTGACGTAAAAGATTCATGACGTCCTCCAACGTAAAAACATTTCTTCGATACTCCTCGAAGGTATCAATATATCATCTAGATAAGCTAGAGCAAATTCGAAACGTCTGTTACCTAATATTTTATTTATCATGCGCTGGAAGACGCGTTAGCTAATCCGAAGGGCATTCTTTTAAACTCGTAATGCCCATCGGGAGTTACGAACCCAGTAAGGTGCCGACTATCTTCGGCCATTGGAATTTGGTAATAGCCTGAGGCCAGATCAAGGGTAGTGAAAAAACTATTACCACTAAGATTAGAAATCTGATCCTCGATAAGCGGTAAAGGAAAACGGTCCTTCACTGTTTTATTATTCAAGGCCCTAAAATCTACACAAAGTCTCTGCTCTCCACTTTTTTTTTTAATCATTAAGATGGGGCTAGCGTAATCAGATTTAGATTCTTGAATGATGTCATTTCGTAAAAGTTCACATATAGTTTCGCGAACAGTTTCGCGCTCGGAATAAGATAAGCGGTACGGGCGATAAACGATTGGCTTACTGTCCGTCAAATCAATTTTCATTTCAATATCGACCGCACAACCTATCTCCCTCAAATTAGTAGCGAAACAGTCACGATAATTCTGTAGGAAGGAATACAATCTGTCTTTGTCTACATCGCTTAGTCCCGGCCCAGTCTTAATGTCGTCCTTACTCAACGGCTCCATCGAAGTGACATCTGAGTGAATCTTATTTACCAGACAATTTTTTTGTTCAGTAAAGGGTAGAGCCCGGGCTATCAAAGTATCCTTCACTAAAGTAATGGGGTCATGGGACAAGTTCGAAACTACAATTTTCCCTTTACCATTGGCTACACGGTACGCACCTGGAAGTAACCTATATTCTTTACCAGGGTTGACGGCATTGTAGCCCTCAATAAACACATCCCCTGTGAAATAAGGCTTCGAATACACGGGGATGACACTTATTTTATTAATTTGAACTACAGTAGCCAGATGAAGCTTTAGATTTAAATCATCACAAGAGATAGAATCAGTGCTGGGACTTTGGTAAAAAATTAACCTCAAGCTATCTTTGAGAATGGTGACACTAGGTAACTCTGTGAAATTTTGACCAATGATCATAGGGAACTGCATGTGTACATCGTCAACAATCAAAACCTCAATCTCAGCTTCAACTTCATCAATTTTTACACCAATGTAGGATTTGTACAACGGCATGACAGACGAATGACCAAACCCCCGTATCAATGGAATCCCGTCGTAAGATTTAGCCAAGCATAAAGAATCTGCATTAGTTTTTCGAAAAAGGGTACATTCACTACCGAAGTCTATATATGCTTCTAGAGTATGGCCATTAACAGTGACGGTCTTAAAAAACTTTTCATTGCTGTTTTCCCCGATATCTATTTTGAAAGTTTTCTTTTCGGTATTGTTTTCGGAAGACGCGGAATTAGAATTTGTTGCATTTAGTGGTTCTAATTTACAACTGTCACTATTATGACCAACTCTTCTACAACGCTTACACTTGAGTATTGGTTTTGTGCATTTATAATAAGGATGACCTTGGGATCGACAATTGTAACAAATAATAGAATCGGAATTAGAATTTAAACTAATTGGGTTCTGGCTGGCATGAGAATTACTATTTTTTTGTGCTGATCTATCCTTAAATTTATCATTAATATATGTTTGCTGCTTCTGTGAACATAAAAAGTTAAGCAAATCCTCAGGTTCAGAACTATTTAAAGCCTGTGCTCCATTACGAATCGCCCGATCCATTATTCCGTATACGATACAATCCACAGCCTTTTTACCCCTAATTTCACACCTATTTAATAAACATAATTTATCAAAAAAATATTCGCGTAAGCTCTCGTCGTGTTTAGAAGTACGGTTAAGCATCTCCTCCAAAAGGCGCCCATAGTTTTCTTCGCTTGGGAACGCCTTTCGAAGTTTTGCTTGCCACTCATCCCAAGTGTAAACTACTGTCGGTAAGGACTCAAACCATTTTTTTGCTAAACCAACTAGTTTTTGTAATGAAAAATGTATTTTTTGTTTCTCGTCCCATCCATAAATAACAGCACATTCATTAACCTTTTTTTAACCAACATTCAATGGTTTGAGTCCTTTTCGATGGATCAAATTCTGGTACAACGTTATTTAAATTATTGTTGCCGATAACCGAAGTTGAAGCCTTATTTACTTCTTTCCAGTTCGCTAACAGTTTCAACATTTGTTTGGTAGAAAATTTATTTGCAATCTTACGCGCCTTCCTGGGTTCCGGCTCGCTGCTCGACGTAGACGAAGACGAGGAGCTTCTCCTCCTTCGCCTTGACTTTTTAGACCGCCGTCGTTTCTTTGGTGGCGTACCAGGCGGCGTGCAGATTTCTTCATCAGTCGACATTCTTTCTGAAACGTTTACATAATGACCGAAATAGACTGTTTTATAAAACCAATTTCTCAAAAATTACTCGCTCTGAATTATAATCACAAAAACCATGACAGGAGTAATATAAAATATAAACACAGAATTCAACAAGAATCGCTTTTATAAAATACGTGGATAAGCTGGGGTAACTAAAATCTTCAGCAAGAATACTTATCTTGCTGACAAATAAATCCGACATATGTATGAAGCTCACTCAGAAAGAAAAAAAACCAGTGAGAAACCTACTCACTCAAGTACCCAGTGAGCAAAGCATACATTGCCCCCTAATTATCCAGTGAACATGCATAGTTCACCCTAAAGTAAACTGGTAAACTTATATATCTTAATGTCTAGTGGGCATACATAGACCACCAAACAAACATTTTAGGTAACATTCTTATTTAAAAAAAATAAGTAAATAATACATCATCCTTATAGCAATATAATTATAGGTGCTAGAAATATATACATGATATAATATATCTATACATAAATACAATAATTATCAAAGGTTCACTGCTAACGCCTGCCAAGTGCTATCGGAGTGTAGCCCCGATCAAACGCTTAGCATGCTTATCTTATTAGTGTATACAGTGAGCACAGCCCGCACCATCAGGGAGTGGCCCCGACCAGGTACAGAATTATAGCAAACTGATATACACACAAAACAAAGGGGCACTAATATAATACATACCAAGTGCTGTCGGAGAGTAGCTCCGACCAAACGCTTAGCATGCTAGTCTTATTAGTGTATACAGTGAGCACAGCCTGCACCGTCAGGGAGTAGCCCCGACCAGGTACAAACTATGACAAACTAATATACACAAAATATCTCAAAGGTAAAGAATTATAATGTTTTTTTTTTTAAATACTTGTAAACGGTAAATATCACTTTTAGACACATAAGTAATACGATAATATTACTGATAAATTTAATATTTTAATATGTAATATATAACCATAAATACATTAATGTGGGCGTATTCAATTAAAAGATTTTTTTTTTTTTTAACAAACAATTAGCAATTAACACATTATTACATACCTTTGTAAATTGGTGTATCCCGCTTCTGAAGTGTAATAAAACCACCTTTTCTCTTGATAAATATATATGTATAATCACTCCAACAATAACTTTGACAACGATACACAATATATTATAACGTCTTTACCAACTCAAGCATAGTAATCGACTGACTAAAATCTCCGCGAGAGAGTCCGGCATTACCTGCCTCTTCCCCTTTCTCCCACTACAAAATGTCCCACTACTAAAGTCAGGAAACAAACCGTTAACAGTGTTGCCGTTCAAATAATATATATATAGTGTTGCCAATTTATAATTAATAATATTGAAAATCATGACACTATGTTCTGCCATAAGGCATACAAAATTTGTTAAATAAGTGTGTTAGTCATTACATTATAACATTACAGGAACAGTAACAGGCATCTGACATACTGATGAAACTTGGTATAAAATTGTTAAAGTCCGGGGTCAAACAAAGGCTACATTTGGCATAATATAACCTAATATCTAAGCGCCCACGTGGGGCGGAGCCGCGGGCCATAGCTAGTTTATTAAAAATCTACGAATTTGAAGCAACATCAAGTTTACTAGAGCCATCAAACACATTCCCTAACTTCGAATCAAGTGTGTACAATACAATGCTACAATTAAAGATTAGGGTGCCCATCATTCCGGGCCATTTGTGGACGTAATTGAATTGTTTGATGTAGGGTAACAACGCGGCATATCCGGGACGAACTGAGGGTTAACGTGTTTGTATGGACACTGCATTTTGTTACCAAACATAAAGCTATACATCCATTTTGACCAATCCAACCAATAATATAAATGCGATAAGGCAAACATTAAGCACTTAGAGCGGAGAAACACCATTCTCCGCTCTAAATACTTAATATTAACTTTTAAGGGTATTACTTTATTTATTTTTTAATCATATAAAAAATATGCACAACATTAGATATTCAACAACCAATACAAAGCACAAATAGTTTGTAGTATCTGTTTAAAATAATCAGACTTTAGACACGATAGAAGCTTCTAAAATCATTCTTCAAAATACCGATTCTAGTATATTTCTAATTTAAAGTTTTATGAAGATTGGTACCGCATTCCGAAAGCTCAAACAAAGCTCGACGGTGCAAGCAATCATTTGCCATCAGTCTCAGATACAAGCGATTATTCCAGGCTGCTACTCATCCAGAAAATTTGGGGTAATAGCTGGAGGGTCGAGGGTGGAATGGAAAGGGGCGGTTCGATAGTTTTTAGTTAAAATTCTTCAAAAACACTTTCGATGTTTTGAGTATCACTACATAGTATAAAAAAAAGTCGCTATTTCTGTTCCTATGTCCCTTTGTATGCTTAAATCTTTAACACTACGCAATGGATTTTGATGCGGTTTTATTTAATAAATAGAGTGATTCAAGAGGAAGGTTTTTATGCCCATGCGAAGCCGGGGCGGGTCGCTATTTTATGTATAAATGTAGGCTATTGGGCTTCTTCGTTAAGTTAGTTTGTTTGTATTGACCCTACACAATGTGGTGTGAGTTCGTATGCGTGTATGCTATTCTGGAGAGAGACGGGAGCGATAGGGATATGCTCGACCTATCGATATGCTAGGCCGGTTGTATGCCTGAGGAACCGCGGCTCCGACAATGTCTTGTCGGAGGTTGTATGTATATATGCTCCAATCCGTAGAAATTTTGCAAGCGCGATTTAGATTTTCATAGTAATTTGTCGTCTTAGATGCAGTTCTAAGATTCTTGCTTTTAACGTCATTTGTTGAGCGTCTTTTGTAGTTAGTTGTTGTGGCGCTCGTGTCGCTGTTTAAAATTCGCGCTATTGCCATATTATCTAATATTGTCCCTTGGACACTTAAAAACATTCCCTGCACATACATAAATACATAACAAATAAGACCTAAGTCCACGTTTAGCATGATGGTAGTTGAAATAGGAAATCAATAGTGATGGGTTGCTAGACGCATTCCTATGTCATGATTCCCCCATTCGTCGATTCCCTCGGTCGAGTTTTACAACCTGCGCGGGAAGGGAAGCAGCTGGTACCTAAGTACATTCTAAGTTTGTTTTTCTCATCAGATGTTTCTTCGTCAGTCTGGTCACCTATTTACAAAATTCATACAGATCGTATTAAAGGGGTCCAACAAGAACAATTTGCATTATAAGTGTATGCTTTGGGTATAAGACGTCAAGTAGCGGAGTATGAAGATTGATGGAGATTTGTCTCTTACAGAAAAATATTATTTTTGGTGCAAAGTGACCCGGATGTCAATGGCATTACAATTTAACGTTTATTTAAGGTGATACCTCGGTGAACACAAGCGCCACTTTTAGCAGTTTGTAACTATATGGAACTATAATTTAATAATCGAATATGATTAAAATTAAATTCAGATCTAGAACAATAATTATAGCAGAGGGATTTTTGATAACTTGTGTTTTCAGTGAGTAATGATTTTTAAATGACGGTGGCGCTAGTGTTCTCCGAGGTACCACCTTAATTGCACAAAATGCAATTAGTAGCGCGCACAAGGATCGAAATTAAGATGTTATATCGAAGTCAAACTTATAACACCCATGCTTTTCATAGAAGGTTGAAACATCATCCCTCCCACATTACCATAGTTTCCCTGATCATCCCCATCAGACACAATAGATTGATTTTATTGAGTGGACGGATTTGGGCAAATCCGACCGCCTTTGTTGTGTAAAATATGTGTGGGTTTAGGATGCGATTACTATGGGAAATTGAATTACAATATGCTTGCTTATCTAGAGCATGTCAATGACCCTGCGCACCATGGTTCTTGAAATGAAAATGGGTTTTTGTCTTTTTTATGAAGATAAACTAGTTTTTAGGGTTCTGTACCTCAAAAGACAAAAACGGAACCCTTATTAGATCTGTCTGTCTGTCAATATTTTTTCTCCTGAAGAACGTATGAACATATCAAGTTGAAATTAGTTAAATTCATAACATATTACGCAGGCCTACGGTTTCTTTCGGCGGTAAAATAATTAATATATTTTTATACATCAACCCAATCAAAAAATATGACCGTAAATGTTGCAAATTTTCTTAAATTTTGCGATTTCAGATGGTAATCAAAACCTATAGGGTACTTCCCGTTGAACTAAAATCATGAAATTTGGTAAGAAGAAGTATGATAAAGCACGTATCCCAACTAATTTTATAAATGCGAAAGTGAGTTTGTATATTTTTTGTTACCTCTTCACGCCCTATAATGCACCAATCTTCCTGAAATTTCGCATCACATAGCTAGGAGTATTGAGAAGGAAATAGAATACCTTTTATCCCAGGAAAAAGCACTGTTCCCGTGGGAGTCTCAGGTGGGCGAAGCCGCGGGCGAAAGCTAGTTTAGGAATAAATTTCAAAACTGTAAATACTTTTTGTTAATTTTTAAGAAAAATAAATTAGGAATATTATTTTTGCAAACAAATTAAAGGAAATCAAAAATCTTTAAAGAACTTGTTAAGTATTTCAGTACTGTGTGGTGGTACGGAACCCTTAGTGCACGAGTCAGACTCGCACTTGGCCGGTCTTTTTATATACATAGATGTTATCTTTTGACATTGAACACAATAGCTCCAAATTGTACGATACAAAGAGACGTGGGCTGAGTGAAGCTACGTGACTGGGTAGTACAGCAATAAGCAATTCAATTTGGATGCGAGTAATGAATGGTATTCATAACTAATTACAGTTTTCTGTGGTCCAGTGATAAAATCTCGGAGATCGTGGATTCGAATCCCATGGGAATCGACAGCTCTTTGAAAAATAAAATATAAATATTAAAAAATAAAATAGATTTTCTTCGGCGTAACAACAGGGATCACACGTCTGTCGTAGCTCGTAGCATATGCTATGGCGTAGCGTTGACAATTTCAATTTCAATTTATTTATTGCATTTACATTGTACAATAACAGTCAATAATGTCAAGCAATACAAAATGATATAAATAAAAATATAGAAATTCCAATAAATACAATAAAATATCACAAAATATTTACCTTTACCACAATAAGAAAGTCCATAGACGCAATCAAGAATTTTCTAAATCGGATGCCTCTGCCATGACGCTGCCGCTGCGCTATCAGGGCTCCGGTAGTGCAAACTTTGACTTGACAGTCACGTCAAATAATTGTTTACATTTCGCATACGTGTATTTATATTGTGATTTTAGTGGAGATTTGTTTATATGTTGTCTACCTATGATAATGGAGAAACCTCAGACGACTACTCGACTGCAGATGAACATCCATCCACACCTCGGATGCCTCAACAATATGCACGGTGTGGGGAGCAGGAAACTCTCACGGACTCGTTGCCTACACCACCGCCACCACAATCACAGCGCAACAGACCATCAAACAAAACAGATAACAAGATATCCAGTCAAAATGATAATTTAACTTGTAAACTGTGTTCCGATGGTAGATATTTCAAAGGGCGTCGTGGCCTTAATATACATATTGGAAAATTTCATAAAACCACAAACAGTTCCCATTCATCAAACCTTACTTCTACATCCGTTAACAACGCCGCTCAGAACCCTAATTTACCTTTTGACAAATATCTTTGTCATTTAAATTCTAATGTACGCATTATCAAAAGAATCCCAAGAGGAGCTAGAGTGTCTTTGGCCAAATCGCTATCTGTTGCCTTACAAAACTGCATAGATAACCAAATTTCAAACCCACAATCATGGCAAAATTTGTTAACTTTCTCATATAACCATTTTCATGTTCCATCAAATAGTAAGAAATCTCTCACATCGTCACTCAAATTAAATTGTACATCTAATCAAGTTCAGGACCATTTTCTAATTAACCAAAATGCATCAAAACCATATAACCTTTTAAAATCAGTGGAAAATAAGGCAATGGATGGCGATTTACGAAATGCCGCTAAAATTCTTTTTTCAGAAGACACTCTTGCTCCAAATAATGCCGAGACATTGAGAAGCCTGCGTGAAAAACATCCCTCGGCCGCTTCAACCTTTACGCCACCAAGTCCTTCGTCTTCGGGCGATTTATTTACATTATTTACAAAAGATGATATTTTAGACGCTATTATGTCATTCCCCAATGGATCTGCCGGCGGCATCGATGGACTCACTCCTCAGCATCTCAAAGACCTGGTTGGTGTGTCTGCCGGTGATGCCGGTAGGACATTGCTGAGTGACATTTCAAAATTTTGCAATTTTTTATTTACAGGAAATGTTTCAGAAGATTTCAAAAAACTTTTCTTTGGGGCACGCCTTTGCGCCTTCAATAAGAAAGATGGAGGCGTGCGTCCCATCGCCATCGGCTGTACTCTACGCAGGCTAGCATCCAAACTAGCCTGCAAAAAAATTTCATCAAAATTAAAAAAACATTTTCAACCAATACAATTAGGATTTGGTAGTCGTGGAGGCTCTGAAGCAGCAGTACATTCAGTTCGCACTTTTTTATCTAAAGACTGCGAGGCGGATGTACTGCTCAAAATTGATGTGAAGAATGCGTTCAACAGTATTGATAGATCCACCTTGTTGAACGAAGCTCACATACACACGTCTGAAATTTATAATTATGTTTGGCATTCCTACAGTTCCCCCACTAAATTATTTTTTGATAACTCGGATATATCTTCAGAAGAAGGCGTTCAGCAGGGTGATCCTCTAGGTCCAGCACTTTTTAGCTTAGGAATACATCCCATCATTTCAAATTTAAATTCAAAATTAAATGTCTGGTACCTAGACGACGGAACTCTAGGAGGTCAAGCCGAAACGGTGAAAAATGATTTTATTAGAATAATAACGCAATTTCGAAATCTTAATTTAGATCTGAATATAGGAAAATGTGAGCTATACATTTCTAAAAAATTCAACACATTTGACAGGAACTCAATTATCAAATCTTTTCAAAACATTGCACCTTCAATAAATATTTTAGAAAATGATACGCTTCACCTCCTAGGGTCTCCGTTACTCGAGGAAAGTGTTAGGCCAGTTTTAGAATACAAATCTAAAATATTTTTAGAAAATATTACCAGATTGGGCCTTTTAAATTCTCATATAGCATACACCATTTTAAAATATTGCCTTTTTGTCCCAAAATTTACCTATATACTTAGAGCATGCCCAATTTGGAAACACACAGATATTCTGGAAAAGTTAGATGCCACCCTCAAAATTGCCCTGGAAAAAATTCTAAATTTAAAACTCGAGTCAAATGCCTGGATTCAAGCCTGTTTGCCAATTAGATCTGGTGGCATCGGTATTAGGAAAATTACCAGTGTTGCCCTCCCGGCCTTTTTGTCGTCTGTACACAGTGTTTCCGAATTATGTTCAAAAATTTTAAAATCTACAACGGCTGAGATACACTGTGCAACAAACGCAGTTGAAGCGTGGAGGGCCCTCTGCCCCAGCGAGAAAATCCCCGAGGCACCAAACCGCCAAAGACTCTGGGATGATCCGCTGGTACAGAGAGAATATAGTCATTTGGTTCAAAATTTATCCAGTGATAATGACCGCGCAAGACTTCTCGCTGTCTCTGAACACGAGTCGGGCCAATGGCTACACGCCCTTCCTTCTATAAACCTCGGAACACTTTTCGACAATGGCAGCTTCCGAATCGCCATCGGACTAAGGCTGGGGGCTGCCATTGTTGAACGCCATAAATGTTCTTGCGGCACGGATGTCGACAGGCAAGGACTCCACGGGCTACACTGCCAACGTAGTGCAGGCAGGTTCTTCCGCCACGGCTCCATTAATGACATAATTAAAAGGGCACTTGCCACCGTCAATATACCCAGTACTCTAGAGCCACTGGGTATATTTCGTGACGATGGCAAGCGTCCAGATGGCCTAACTTTGGTCCCCTGGGAGCGGGGAAGGGCACTAGTATGGGACGCAACATGCGTCGATACTGTAGCCCCTTCCCGTCTAAGGGGGACAGTTTCAAAGGCAGGAGCCGCGGCGGAAGCTGCAGAAGACGCCAAGCGGCGCAAATATGAGTCTCTGACAAGTGAATATATGTTTGTTCCGCTTGGCGTTGAAACATTAGGCCCGTGGGGACCAAGTATGAAACATTTTTTCAAATGTTTGGCTCCCAAGCTTGTCGACGCCGGAGGTGACAAGAGAGCCGGCTCATTTCTCGCGCAGAGAATAGCAGTCGCTATTCAGCGCGGGAATGCAGCCGGAGTTCTTGGCACTATGCCGCAAGGACAATTATTAGATTTTTAATAGTTGTGTAATTTATTAGTTTTATTTTAGCTTTATTTTAGTTTTAATTTAGTTTTTATTTAAGTTTTAATTTTAGTTTTATTTTAATATTTATGTTATTGGTAAATTTCTATAAATGTCAACTTAATTACGTTTCATCCATTACATTATTAGAACCTATATAACAGTTATAACTAGATAGTTAAGTGTGGAGGACTAACCCGAATGTTTTTAAAAAAAGACAAAGGAGTCTGTTCAAGACGAGAATTTATTGAAGACTGAATTAAAACAGTTACAAAAATGATCTTAATAATAAATCTAAGAACTAATTCTTATCTCTACGAATGCGCGACGCCAGGCTCAGACATAACATCCAGTTTGCTGTGTCAGCGGGGCTCACCCACGTAGCCCTGCGCTCTCAACACATTGTGATAGAGCTAGGAATGCCTGGAGCTGACATAACTCCTCCCCCCATAGCTTCGAAATTATCAGAGGGATTATTAATTTGATCGCTCTGATTATTTCGATACAAACAGTAAAATTTCATACACTCATATGTTATAAAAATGGAAATAGACAAAAATAAGATTATATATAACGCTATAATAGCGACATTAACACCGTTTACACTATTATCTTTTTCATAGCTATCTTTCACTTCACTTTCACTGATTTTCACTAAATTGTTTAAATTCTGAATATTCGTCAAATCACTGGTATCCAAATTAATGGGTTCTCGTTGGAATTGTAGCTCGGTGGCGGCAACTTCTGGGAGGTTGATTATCGGTAGTTTTGTAGACTCTACTCTACTTGTGAAGAAATGATGAGATTTCAGTGTGGTTTCACCTATTTCGACATCACAGCGATCGTCGAGAGTGAGAAGGTAAGTACCTTTTATATTATCTTTAGTTATCTCACCGTTACAGATTTCGGTAAGTATGTTTTCAGCTTTACTATAGAGAATCCATCTCTGTTTCTCTACTGGCTCTATTTTAACATCATTAAGTTCCACTGATATAGGATTACAAGAGCTTATATTTTTAGAAAATTTCATTAGCGCTTGTATACAGCTATCTACTATGGGTAGCCGAGACTTATCTTCGTAGCACAGGTACGTTGCCTCGTGAAGCTCGAAGCATGGCCGGGAGAGCGAGACCATTATGGAACCTTTTACTATGAGGTAAGGATATTTAGGAATTATAATTTTCGTTTGGTTATAGGAATCGGTAATGGGTATAGGAATAACTTTATAATATATATAAATTTCGTCTTTAATTAAAGGTATGTCTAAAATAAACGTTATTTGATTTCCTTTAGAATAGGCTTTTAACTCTATACACTGTTCAATATTAACTAAATTATCAAAGCTTACTGGGTAAACGAGTTTGTTATATTTTTCTATCTCTAGTAACAATTTCATTAACTCATCCGAGTTCACAAGGGACTGATGCAATGTTCTTAACTTACTGAACGCTATACAGGTTTCTATCTCATTTAAATGGCTATACAATAATTGGAAATTGTGTAGAAATAGGTTATATACAATAATAAAATTATGTATTATGTTACCGTCTATTGTTTTATTTATGATTTTCCTTATTTCCCACAATTCTTTATCTATTTGCATAAAATTACTATTTGTGGAATTTGTTATTTTTACCAGACTCTGAGACATTTCAGATACTAGAGTCATTCTTTTCATTTGTGTGTCCTGACGTGTCTGTAGAGAACTAATCATCTTTTCGTACCTGATAGCATCGTCATGGTCTAGGTTACCAGTAATAAGTTTTATAATAGATCCGAGAGGATTTAGGATTCCGCGTTTTATTCTAATTGTTGGGGCTAGTTGTCTTAATTTATTAGTAGTAGAGTTCATAACATAATCTGTTTGGAGCTTTACATTCAATAATTGGAAATTTGGGGTTTTCTTACGAAAGTATTCTTTTACATGCTGATTTAAATTCCTATATCTATTTATATTTAACTCTAATTCCTCTTGTATAATACTTAAATTTAAAACCTTTATAATAGTCCACTTATCATAACTAATGCTAGCTTGACCTTGTTTCATCAGCATCACTCCAGGATTTTTATCGGTCCTTTGAAGTTGAAGGCTGTGGATCCTCACGATCAGCGCCATGAATGCGAGGAGGTACCTGTGAAGGTCGTTTAATGTCCTTAATAGGTACTTTTGTGTCACGATTTTTAATAGTAGCAGGACAAGTATTTCTGTTGATTTCGCCAGAGACTTGTGCCTTTTGGAAGCGCGGTTTATCCTTGCTTCGTCTTGTATTTACGCCTTTTACATATATAGTATCCCCTTCTTGTATATCAAAAGAGGTTTCTCCGCCACGTTTTTGTATAACCTTTGCTTTATCTTTTATTAATTTATCTGTTAGGTATTTATATAGGTATTTTGTACGCTTCATATGGTCGCTTATCAATTGTTGTGTAAATTGTTTGTTAAAGTCTACTTCAAACGTACTATTAGAATCGGTATGTCCGAAGACAACTTCGAATGGCGTAAGGCCAGTTGCAGAGTGAATTGATTGATTATAAGACATAACTGCGTATGTCATTACACTAGCTGCGTCTGTTATTTTATGTTCATATTTTGCAATACGATAGATCTCTATAATAGTTGAATGAAAACGTTCTATTAGGCCCATAGAATTCGGGTTATGCGGGGTGCCTATATGTAAATCTATTTTGTAAAACTGCAGTGTCTCTTTTAATAAATTATTATTGAATTCCGTACCGGGGTCGGCACTTATTCGGTTAGGTACGCCGTAAAATGAGAAATATTTTATCAATGCACGAACAACTTCAGGTGTAGAGCGATTAGATATTTCAAAAGCTTGGCCTAATTTACTGAAAGCATCTATGATAGTAAGAAAGTATTTGCCCTCTATAGAGAATAAATCCATGAAAATTTCACTAAACGGTTTAGTCTGTGTTTGAGTAAGTTGCAGCTGGGGTTTTAAAGGTTTACGGTCATATTTTTGTGTTTTACATGTCTCACAGGAATTTATTATTGTGGAAACTGTTAGATCCATATTTTGCCAGTAATAATTACGCTTTAATTTCATTATGGTTTCTCTAATGCCGCGGTGGCTCGTTTTACCGCAGTGATATTTAAGTGTAACGGCACGCTGTTCATCTTCGTCTTCTATATATATTACTCTTTTATTGCATTCATAACATTTAACTGTGTCTTTTTTAAATAGTTTGATAACAGCATCAGTGAATTGAGTGCGGTGTCTTTCATCCTCAAAATAAAAGAAATATTTAATTTTAGGTTTTATATATTCTAGGAGAAATTTCTTTACTAAATCTGGATTATCTACAGGTAAGTGTATTTCAAATACCTTTTGTTTATCTCGTGATAGATCTTTTACTAATGTTTGATTTCTGTTCCAGGTAAAGACTAGAATTTGGTTTGGCTTTGTATCTATGGCTTCATCTAAAATTGGAATACCACTGGTATCGATATCTTCAGCAGAGTGAATAGTTTCAGGTATCGAGGGTGCAGTGATTGTACTCGACGAGGGAGAAAGAGCTGGGCAAGTCATTGGGACATCTTCAGGTAAGAGTGTATCAGACGTTTCCGAAGCCGAAGTATCCAATACTATTACCGAACTGTTAGATCTTTCAGTGTCATCGAGATTAACCTGCATGGAGGAGTCGTCATTTTTATTGGTAAGTACGTTTAATTTTATTCGTGATAATGCGTCTGCGTTACTATTTTGTTTTCCGTTTTTGTATATAATGTCAAAGTCAAATTCTGAAAGGCGTAATTTCCATCTAGTCAATTTACTTCCTGGTTCTTTAAGTGAGTTGAGCCAAGCCAATGGACGGTGGTCCGTGTATATTATAAATTTTCGGCCATAAAGATAGGGGCGAAAATGCTTTACTGCCCATACTATAGCTAGCAGTTCCTTTTCGGTAGTACTGTAGCGCGTTTCCGCGTCGTTTAGAGTACGACTCGCGTATGCAATCGGCTTGTCACTTCCAACGGAACCTTGTGAAAGGACGGCACCCAGAGCGTAATTAGACGCGTCCGTAGTCAAGATAAAAGGCTTGGAAAAATCGGGAAACTGGAGTATCGGGGCATTAACAAGTAGCTCTTTACATTTTTGAAAAGCTGTAATATAACCAGGGGTTATTTCGACTTTATTTTTCTTTTTTAGGCATGATGTCAGGGGTTGTGTAATCTTTGAAAAGTCTTTTATAAATTTTCGATAGTAGCCAACTAAACCTAAGAAACTTTTAATTTCAGTTTGTGTGCGAGGGAGTGGGAAATCAAGAACTGCTCTAATTTTGTCGTCATTTGGTTCTAGGCCGTGTTTAGTGATTTTGTGTCCAAGGTAAAGCACTTCTTTACGTAGAAACACACACTTGTCTAAAGTAACTTTAAAATTCGTCTGTCTAAGTCGGTCAAAGATTTTTCTCAGTTTTTCTATGTGTTCTTGTAAACTATTTGCGTAAATGATTATGTCATCGAGATATACTAAACAATGGATCCCTTGTAATCCTCTTAACACATTGTCCATTGCCCGTTGAAAAGTTGCAGGGGCTGTCTTTAGTCCGAACGGCATGCGTTTAAATTCATAATGTCCTGATGGGGTCGTAAAGGCAGTTTTTGGTCTGTCACCCTTTTCAACTTCAATTTGGTGGTACCCACTAGCAAGGTCAAGGGTACTAAAATACGTTGACTTTCCCAATTTGTCAAAAAGGTCGTTAATATTGGGTAAAGGGTATTTGTCATCTGTTGTCAGTTCGTTTAAACGTCTATAGTCAATCACCATCCTAAATTTCTGTTCCCCTGAGGCATCCATCTTTTTTGGAACTAGATGCACTGGGGCACTCCATGGTGAGAACGATTCTTGTATTACGTTGTCCTTTAAAAGTTTTTCCGTCTGTTTCTGTATTTCAGCATTTTGTGAGGGTGGAAGTCTGTATGGTCGTATAAAGATCGGGTCTTCATTTTTTGTTCTTATCTGATGTTTTACCTGGTTACTAAATGAAAGCGGTAATTTATCGCAATAAAATATGTCTCTATATTCAAAGCACAGTTTTTCTATCGCTTCGCGTTCTTCAGTGTTGGTGTGATCTAGACGTAACTTTGATAAGTTTTCTTTTAGTAATTCGTCAATCTCATAATTATTCAAATTGTCAGTCGTTAAGTTGTTTACGCGTATATTGTCATCAAGTCTTGTTGTCATCAGTGGTTCTGCAAATGTAAAGGTTACCCTATTTTGGGAAGCATTTTGAATAACAGTTGTAGCAAACGAATCTATGCACCTGACTATAGCAGCAGGCATTCTCACATTATCTCCGAAATCTTTAAACTCAATAATTGCATCACCGTTATCTAGGTCAGTCGGCACTTTGACGCGTGTTTCTGTACGGGGTTCTAATGTGATTTCGCAAGTGGGGCTGTATATTATAGGTATTTCGGTATTTTGTGTCCGTAGTATTTGATTTTTCATATCAATTGTTGCATTTAATATTTCAAGTAGATCCGAACCGATTAAACCGTCGTATCGCCTATCGACGTCGTATATATAAAATTTATGCTTACACGTGCTTTTAAAAGATTTTAACAGAGGTATATAAATAACTTCATTATGTGAGCTACGTGCATGAGTACTTATAACCTCAAATGGTTCGTTATATTTATATGCCTGAAAATATCTATCAGCTATAGCGGGGCTAATGAAACTTCTTGTGCTTCCTGTATCTATCATTAAATTAGCGTCAATTTCGGGTATATAAATATGCGGTAATCTATTTATACTATTGCAATTTAAATAAATCATTTCGGGTGGTTGCTCGTCGAGGCTAGTATAGAAAAATTTGCGGTCTCTTCCTGTACTTCTGATTCATATTGCGCGCATTCTGCATTATCAATATAAAAATTATAATTTTCGGTCTGTCCGTTTTCGTCAGTATAGTAATTATCATAATTAGGCTGGTACTCTTGGTCTTGGGGTTCACTATTACTGCTAGAATAAAATAAGTTACTACTCTCAGTCTCGGGTACGTGTGTAATCATGTTTTGTTTCACAGGGCGGCTAGTACGCATAGAGACGTCAGTATCCTGGAAATTAGGTGGATTCCGTTGCATTTGGCTTTGAGGTGGTATACCAAACTTAAATTGCTGATTTGGTGTATTATAGTATGGTCGGGATTGTGCATTATTAAATTGGGGTCTAAAGCCTTGTTGATTGGGTATACCGAACTTAAAACCTTGTTGATTGGGTATGCCGAACTTAAAACCTTGTTGATTCGGAACGCCGAATCTTACATTTTGCTGATGAGGAATACCGAACTTAAAGTTACCTTGAGGCTGTGAAAAATTAGGCCTAAAATATCCTTGGTTTGGTGTACCGAATTTAAATCCATTAGAGCCAGCGTTAATATTATTTTGTGACTGATATGGCATATTTGGTTTATTATGGTTTTGATTTACTTGAGGAGAGAAATTATTCGAAAAATTAGGTTTAAATCCAAAGGAAAGTCCTTTAGGCATTTCATTATTATTTCCAAAATTTGTCGAAAAAGAATGCTGAGTAGGCTTTGAGTTAGGTCTATTTTTATTTTTTGCGTTGTACTGGTATTGGAAATTAACCTCTTCCATGACCACGCTAAGTGCACTTTCTAAAGTTAAACAGTCTTTAAGTCTCACAATCCGTATTAAATCTTCCGATAAATTGTATAAAAACACATTAAGACACATATTATTATAAATTGTAATTTTGGCAGCTTTTGAGCTTTCATCACATAATAAGTTGACCTTAGAACAGAGGGCGCTACGCGTTTGCTGTATTCTGTTACAAAACTGTAGGTAACTTTCACCTGCTTTAATTCTTAAATTTTCTAATTCAATCGCCACGCATTCCTCGGACCTAGGGTCACCAAAATGTTGTACAAAGATAGTTTTTAATTGATCCCAAGTTGTAATATCTTCACGTTCACTAAGTAAGACGGCTGCTCTACCACAAACTCTACTAGTTAGGCAATGAAATACATATGCCTCCTGTACAGGGTTATTTGGCCCATTAAAATTTCTTATAATGTACTCACATTTTTTTATAAATAAATTGAGTATATTCTGGTCACCATCAAACTTAGGTATTATATTTAAAAAATCTTTTGGTATCATTTGAACGGTATTATCGCCGGTTGGTGCCATTTTGATTATTCAATTTATTTAATTAAATTATTCACAATTAAAAACACGTTTACTTTGTAAAAACTTAATACTATATTATTTATTAAAATTAATTATACTTAATTTGGCCAATTGTGTGCCGAAATAAAATAACTTTCAACGATTGTTGTTTAAAAGTTACCAAATATAACCTAACTTTGCCTTTTTTTTTGAAGAAATCAAATAACTTTCAACGATTTAAGTTTTAAAGTTACGAAATAAAGACCACAAGAAAATCCACGGGAAATAGCTGGGAAAAGACAGGAAAGTAAAAATGTCCACTTACAGTCCGCTCGATCCCATGCCTTCCAGTATAGCTGCTCTTGTAGACCGGAAAACTTTCGGTGTCCGCCGTTAACAAATTTATTTGGTTCGGTTGTATCCGAATCCGCGATACCGACTAGTAGCACTTCACCAAATTTCGGGTGCGTAGACGCTCAGGTCGGCAGCAGGATATATCGGATCCTACACGGGCTGCGCCAGTTAAGTGTGGAGGACTAACCCGAATGTTTTTAAAAAAAGACAAAGGAGTCTGTTCAAGACGAGAATTTATTGAAGACTGAATTAAAACAGTTACAAAAATGATCTTAATAATAAATCTAAGAACTAATTCTTATCTCTACGAATGCGCGACGCCAGGCTCAGACATAACATCCAGTTTGCTGTGTCAGCGGGGCTCACCCACGTAGCCCTGCGCTCTCAACACATTGTGATAGAGCTAGGAATGCCTGGAGCTGACATAACTAGATAGTATACACTGAAGACAGATTCATAACATAAGCTTTATTTTTTATAGTTTTCTTTTCCGAATAGTCCAATATCACTACACAAATAACTGTACCAATAGTATGAGATTTTATAAAGTCAGACACTAGCGACTGTGTTAGTGATTTTGTATGACAAACCGGTACAGCGCCCCTGGCGGATAGTAAAACAACTAAGAAATTCCATAAAATCCTAATAAAATCTCATACTAGGAATACAGAGGTTAAAACAAATCAATTGCATACTCCCATTTGAATACGGTTCAAAATATTCCGTACATTTTCCTACACGAACAAACAATGCACAAATACAATAAGACCTTACAAAATGGTAGAAAAACATTCAAATTAGAATACCAATAAGTCAGTTCATTGTTCAGTCTACCCTCACTGCGAAAAAATATTATAACCTTTAATACAGTAATACTAAAGATCAAAATCAAATGACGTTTATCGACCGGGATGCCAGTGCAAAAATAATATTAATACGTCAAAAGGAATCCAATATAATCCCCTGTGTTGCCAGCAGATGGGGTCTCGATTAATTCAACTCAGGTGTTGCCTTAATACCCTTTTAATCTGCATTTTAGAGGGCAGCACTGAGGGGGAGATGGTCAATGATGTTATATGTCTAGATGTGTCGTAATCGTAATCGTTGTTCTGACCATGTAGCTGCATATAAAGTGGCGTTAGTTTTATCTTCACTATTACTACATAGTATAAAACAAAGTCGCTTTCTCTGTCCCTATGTCCTTTTGTATGCTTAAATCTTTAAAACTACGCAACGGATTATGATGCGGTTTTTTAATAGATAGAGTGATTCAAGAGGAAGGTTTTTATGCCCATGCGAAGCCGGATCGGGTCGCTAGTATATAATATTTGCGTTTGCTTGACTGAATACACTGACTTGCACACATTATATCTGTACCATATTTTGTATTTCTTAATTCTTCTAAATCTTAATTGTATTCTGTAAACTAGCGACCCGCCAGGGCTTCGCATGGGCATAAAAACCTTCCTCTTGAATCACTCTATTTATTTAAAAAAAATCGCATCAAAATCCGTCGCGTAGTTTTAAACACAACAGGGGGGTTACTACCGTCTCTTAAAACCATTCAATATCCAGTGAGGAAGTGGGACATGCGCTGTCCCGCTTGCTCACTGGATCTTGAATGGTTTTAAGAGATGGTGGTAGGTGCCCAGGCCTTCGAGCTCCTCAAAGTCACATCTATAAATTTACATCATTGGTTTATACTCGGGGAAAGCGTACCGTCATCTTGCGGGGTGGCCGAATAGTTTGATTAATTTTTATTGTTGTTTATTTTGGCGCGAGCGGCGTGGTTTTGGATATATTAAATTCCTGATTTTGAACACTGTTTAAATAAAGATATGCGTTATGAATACTTAATGTGATATGCATGCTTTTCATGGTTTTAAAAAGAGACCAAATTTGTCCCGTGAAAGTTGTAAAATGGGAGAGACTAACGCTGAGATTACTGTAGTGTCTACCCATCAATTGTGTTCCAATTATATAAGTAGGGTTTTTTTAAATGGCATTATTTCTCAGTATGGCAACCAAACTCATAGCTTATTTTTGTTAGTATCAAGTTTTATCTGAATAGTCATCAGTCAGTAGTCGTGTCAAGTCAAGTTAGTCAGAGCATATAGCACAAAAGGCTAATTCATAGATCAAATATTCTTGAGGCTGTTTTCAATATTATCATAACTGTTCTGGTATTAGCAGTCGTCCATAACCGCTTTCCTTGTTTTCCTACTCGATATTAAAAAAAAATATGGTCAGGCCACCATAAGGCCACCATCATTTTTAGTTGCGATATTACGATATCACAAAATTGATCACACAAGCCATAAACGCTAGTCCTAGCTATCAAATCTAGGTAATTTCCTTTCTCATTCACTTCTCCATTACCACAGATTGTATCAGATGAAACACCCCCATAAAAAGGGCAAAAATATACTTCGAAAAATTCTATAGACATCAATAACCACTTTTATCTCATCGTTATGTCAGTAACAAAAATAGTACTCAATATACGATATTTTGAAGCCCACTTGAGTCCCACGAGAGTTTTCCCACCAAAATATCTGTCAAAAACAATATTTCCTGCTACTACTGCACAAAAATACACAAAATCAACTGTAAATCAATGAGAATAAAGCGCATTTTTCTAAAAATGTATACATAATTTAGTTACGAACGATTTTGTATCTTAATTGTAACAAAATTAGGTTTAAAAATTGTTTTGAGGTTATAATTTTCCCGCGCTATCGACACGTGCCGCTTTGTGATGTGACAGCAATCATCCGCCATTGTGGTTGCGTTCCTTTTCACGCGGAATCAGATGTGACTATTGTTAAAATAATAAAAGCTAAATAAATAAAGTTTGTTGTATCCCTCACGAAGTAAGAGGAGTGATGATGATATGATTATTTAAAAAATACGTGTTTCTAAATAATGAAAAGAACTACTTTCTTACTATATGTATTTCCGAAGCAAATACGTTAAATTAATTTTAATTTTTGTTTGTATAACTCTTTGCATAACTAAAGAAAAGTTTAACTTTGGAGCCCGGGGAGTATACTTTAGCCTGGGTTTTTTAAAGAACAGTATTCACAGCGTTTTACCAGTGGCATCTTGGTCAAATGAAAAAGCTTTTTCCCCAATGAGGTAGATCGTGAAACGGTAGAAGAATTTCACTTAGCATTATCATGGAAGATTTGTGTGACAACGATTAAAGTTACTATTTTGTCACTGTGCTACTTTCTAACACTCATGCTTATAAGCGAACACTTAGCTAATAATAATCCACCATTATTATGCACTATCACTCAAACACAAATTTCAGAAAATAAATACAAAGATGATTATTTGAATTACTTATGCTTGGGACCAAAACTCCTATAGACGTACTTCTATGCCTTTTGAAAATCACGTCGTAAAGAGAAAAGAAAAACATTAGGTACCAATACCAATTCCTTTCTTTTTTTATAAGTGGCAAGTGTCATCTCATTACGGAAGCCACTTTTGTAATTCGAACTTCGGATGAGTAAAAATTTTAGACATGTAAGTAACCATATTTTTAATACCAGCCCTAATTTTGGTTTATTTTAAAAAGTTAAACTAAATCGTTGTCATCCGTCACCACTAGTCCGTTAGACTAACATCCCCCGCCCCAGGGGGCTGTTTATCGCTCCCCGCAGCTGCAAACAGAATTAAATCGAGGAATTTCAATTAGCTACACGTTTTGAAGGGCTGTAAATATGTTTTCCTTTGCTTATGGACGCTTTATAATGTTTTTTTAATACTAATATTTTTTTTTACCAACTCATAAATAGGAGGTTATTTTTATTTTATTACTCAGTTTCTCCGTGATTGTCTCATGTATGGCTGTACCGATTTGAATGCGGTATTCAGAAAAAGTATTTGTTACATTTAGAATAAGGTTTTGGTATTTTAACCGACTTTAGAAAATGGAGGTACTGAGCTAGTAGAAAATTACTTAGAACTGGAGTCAGTTCAGTTTTTTGAAATACAGTTATGAATTTTAATCTTGGTACTTATTTATATGGTATTTTCCGTATAAAGGACAAAAACGGCCAGAGATCTTTTACAATAGACACGCCTTTTAAACACACGCCAAAGATAAGCCACTTCCCAAAGGCCGCCATTACTCACAGATAAAAAATATGAAGAAAAAAAATCTGTCGTCGGCAGAGGGCATAGATAATAGAACGGGGTCCCGAGGGAGTGCTTATCGGGAGGAAATGAGGATGTTTGATTAAAACCTGAGGTTGTATATTAGGGTTCAGTATGTATGTTAAAGTCGTGTCTTATCATCATAAATTTAAGAGCTATGCTCTTGTCGGTGGAGTTCCTTCCATTTTTGTCTATCTTTAGCAAGTTCCTTTATTTCTTGATACGACACGACGTTTGTTTTCTCTTTTATTTGTTTCATATTATTATGCCTTGGTCTACTTGGATTGTGTGTGTTGGATTGTGTGTAAGATGTAAAATGATGGCTAAAGACAGGGAGACATGCTGGCCTAGCAAGATCCAGTGAGTAAGATAGTGCAATACATGATATAAGGCGACATCTCCCTTACTCAATCGTTCTTGCAGGGTTTTAAGAGATGGTGATAAGCCACCTGGATATTTCTTCACCAACAATAACAATGTTCTTAAATTATAGATAGTTTACAGTTTGGTTACAAATTTTTGGGAATTGTTTATGAATTTCATGTGGTATTCTTAAGCCGGATACCAAGAACCCTGCTAAAATAATTGTTTTTGCCACAAAAAATGAAACCGACTCCAGTTCCTCAACTAAAAAGGATTAAATAATTAATAAATTGTTGTTTAAATATGCTCATATCAAACATTTTTCTAAATGCAATACAAAATTTGAAGAGTTATAATAAATATAATATATTATATAATATGGGACCAATTGGAAAGTATACCCTCTCGAACAAAAAATTAGTTTTCAAATCGATCCAGGCGGCTTCGAGTAATCCGGTAACATACATTAAAAAAAAAACATTCCGTCGAATTGAGAACCTCCTCCTTTTTTGCAGTAAGTTAAAAAGCCTACCCTACTCTTTAAGATTGTAAGTAACTTTAAAATGTCATCGTTCGATCCAGCCACTAATATTTAAATCCCCCGCAAGCCGTTTTTATGACGTCATTAGCCGTAAAAATCGACCGCCATCTTGGTCGTTTGGCGCCAAATTGAATTGGTCCTTCGAAAGACATTACCAAAAATATGCAAGAGAACACGATCTATTTATCGTCTATGGTTGAATATCATGAAGCTGTTTGTTAGCTGTTGTTACCGCTAGATGGCAGTCGATAAGTAAAGTACGATAACCGTTCCGATATTTATCATACCTTTGTACCTTATGTTGTTATTAGTAAAATAAAGATACAAATAGCTTTTGATCTGTGGAAAGAAATTATATATTATCTTAAAAGAAATGAGGTTTTTTTCTAAACTGTTTGGTACCGGAAGTGTCCGGGAGAAACCGGAAACAATCTGCTTGCTCGATGGCGCGCGCTATTGCATCCGGAGTCGCGCGACCATAGACAATGTGGCAATCACATTGTCTACGGGTAAATTGTTTTTTTTTTTTTTTATTAGTTAGTTGTAAACTTTTGAGAAGTTCTTTTGAGATAATTCTTTGATATTATTATTATCATAACAATTAGAAAATAGCGTTTGGACAGAGACGACAGACGATAGCTATATGCTCATAGATTTAAAAAAAAAATTGCGTCGCGTCAATCCGCGCGCGATTCGAAATTCTTTGTAACTATATGCTCGACTGCCTTAATCTTGTTTGAAATGAGAGGTGAATTAAGGCGTTGGTCCCGACTGCCATCTGGTAGTCGAATAATAACAATATCAGAGGCTGAGAGATGGTTCCGAAGAACTGACACCAGGGTGTTCATGGTCGATTGACTATGTTCACCTACACGAAACGAGGATGAGTAATCGACCTAGAGCTCAATAGACCTCATTTAGTTTTTTTTTATTTATTTATATTTATTTATTTAACTTCATTACATACAAATGTAAATGGCGGACTTAAAGCCATAGGCTTTTTCTACCAGTCAACCAACCAGTGGTGGAGAGAGAGTTAAACTATTAATTTATTTAGATTTTATTGCAAAACTTAACCTAAAAAAAATACAATATGTGGACTATGATGCCATAAGGCATTTTCTGACAGTCAAACAATTGGACCAAACAGAAAATCGTATAACGTGGTGCCATGAAAAAAAAAAGAAAACGTGACTGCGACACTTTTATCAGTCTCAGATTCGAATTCATATTTTTTATTCTCAATATAGGACATTATTATCACTTAATGACGTCAATCATTATTTATATTAAGTTTACCACCACTTCCAAAGCACAAGTGGAGAAGAAGCGGCGCCACAAACTCCACTGCAGCATTTTCCCCAGAACGTCAATTTACAAAATTTTAAAACAGATGAATTTACATTTGCGTGAACTATCATCATTAAAACAAGTTCATTGAATATATAAAAAATGGTTGGCCGCGCGCGGCAGACCGATCATAGTTGAGTGGGAGAGAGACGCAAGGCATTCGGCGGGCCTCTCTCTCGTTCGGTGACTCATCGTAACGTTACCGAGCGTTACACTTTTTCATAAGTGACTCCCAGCCGCAACCTAATTTAAGACGTTGTCACGTCAATAAGATAATGTTCATTTGATAATATTTATTAAATAAATAAATAAAATAACAATCGTTTCAGTTAAGTTCAGTTTTTAACCGACTTCAAAAAAGGAGGAGGTTCTTAATTCGTCTGTATTTTTTTTTATCTTTGTCCCCAGGTCACCCTCATTTCTTCAACCAGCTGTCCTCGGGCCTTGACATCATCTCCCTGGCCGGGGAATGGCTGACAGCCGCAGCCAACACCAACATGTTCACGTACGAGATTGCTCCCGTCTTCATCTTAATGGAGAACGTTGTGCTGCGTAAGATGAGGGAGATTATTGGCTGGAACTGCGGTGACTCTATCCTGGCACCTGGTGAGTCTATAATCTTTCTTTTAGTGATAACCACAGAATTATTAACTATAAGAAATATTAACAAGAAGTGACATAGCGCACGAAAAATAGTTTGGCTTACAAGTCAACGTTTCACACAGAAAAAAAGGACGGGGAATTTGATTGCGTCATTTATTGCCGCTGTTATTGGTCGATAATATTAGGTGGCTTTGTTGTAAACTACGTAATACATTTCTAATAAGGTGTGGTGTGGTTTACATGCATTAATTGAAGATACAAAGAGAGAATACGCTGTCACACTGATCCTGGAACTAAATCCGAGTCAAAACATTTCTATTCGGATAATTTCTCTGTTCTGTGGTGATAACCCTTCTGTGGTTTGAATTTCAGTGGTTGACGCATTTGCCTGAGGACCTGGAGGAATAAAGGGTTCGATTCCCAGTACGGGCAGCATAGTTTTCAAATTGTTTTCAGTTTTAATCATCTGATTCTAAAGATTATTCTGTGTTTAAGGAGTCGAAAGTCATGATCATATGATGATGCTTAACGTGAGTTTAGGTCTTATGGCCTAGGCTCTATCTACCCCGTATGGGATAAAAATTATATGTATGTATGTCAAACTACCAGCGGCTAGATGGGTCGATGATATTAGGAAGGTTGCTGGCAGCAACTGGATTGCGGTGGCTCAGAGTAGGGATGCATGGCGTAGACAGAGGGAGGCTTATGTCCAGCAGTGGGTTGTAGACAGCTGATGATGATGATAGAAGCTGGCCTCTGGCCGAGAAGGCAAGCGAGGCGTACGTGTGAATGTAAGCCCCCTAAAGATGGGAGAGAGTTATCAAAATGCAATGATTGCATAGATAGGCGACGCTATAGAGAACTTGTAGGGAGATCAAGCAGGTGCGACTGGAAAGAGATGCGAAATGCAAGCACAGCGCACTCTCCCGAGATTCAGCTTGTGTCACCGAGAGGTTGGAAGAGCCGTGGGAGGTGGAGGGAAGTGATTATGATGATGTCCAACTTACTATCCAAGAACCTTAATAACTATACCTTTGTCTGCAGGTGGATCCGTGTCCAACTTGTACGCATTCCTCGCCGCTCGTCATCACAAGTTCCCTCAGTACAAGGAGAAGGGGCTCACCAGCATCTCGGGCCATCTCGTCATGTTCACGTCTGACCAGGTATGGATCATCATCTCTAGGTGACAAGGTCAATCAACCATGCACACACTGGTGTCAGAGACCTTCGGAACTGCCTTTCGGCCTCTGACGTGGTTCCTTTAACGACTACCTGATGCTAGCCGGAACCAACAGCTTAACGTGCTTTCCGAAGCACGGAATCATCTTTATTATCAGACAATCAGGTGATACAAGCCTGCAATGTCCTAACCAATCTGGAAACAACTAAACATGAGAATGAGACTTTGGATTGTCAAAAAATTCAAAAAAATTCAAATTCAAAAGCGATAGAGGCTCGACCGCCACAAAGGGAAGATCTTCTCGCCAGGCCGAGTGTCATGCCTGGGGAACCGCGCGACAGACGATATTGTGTCGGAGATTGTAAATATCGTAGCTAGCTCTAATGTGTAGAAACGTTGCAAGCGCGATTCAGACTCATAGTAATTTGCAGTCTTGTACACATTTTCGATTTGCTCGATCTGAGCGACATCTGTTGAGCGTTTGTAGATATTTGTTGTGGCGAGTGGCGATACTAGCGGCAATTTGAGAGATGATAAGATCTAGAACACACGTTTTATTTGTTTCTTGTTCTCAGTGCCATTACTCTGTGAAATCGTGTGCCTCCGTGTGCGGGCTGGGCACGGACTACTGCATCTGTGTGCCGTCGGACGAGCGCGGGCGCATGGTACCGGCTGAGTTGGAGCGGCTCGTGCGCTACCACAAGGACCGGGGCGATGTGAGTCTGAAACGCGATAGAGACACTTTTTCTTTTTACCCCCCCGACGCAAAAAGAGGGGTGTTATAAGTTTGACATGTTTGTCTGTCTGTCATTATGCTCCCGAACGGATGGAGCGATTTTTTTTTCGTATTAAAGGTCATTTACAGGCGAATGTTTTTAGACATGTTTGATGAAAATCGGTTGAGCCGTTTAGAAGTTGTGGGGGTGAAAGTGGGGAAGAACAACCGAATGTCTGCAAATATACTTGAGTGGGGTCTCAAATGAAAGCACACGTGCCCATTACAAAATAATATGTTTAATGAAAATCGGTTGAGCTGTTACAAAGCTCTGGGGGTGTAAGTGGGGAAAATACCTAATGTCTGCAAATAATATGTGGGGGGTAAAACAGTCGACCGTCACCACTAAAAGGAAAATGTGTCGTGGGTTTTTTTAATTTTAAATTTAATGTTATAAGTATATAGGTCAGAACGAGATGCTTGTTTGGCAGTCATTTTACAAAGTGATATGTCTGTTTGTAATATAATAGTAAATAACCCTGATCCGTAAAGCCGTTTTTTAATAAATGCATATGGATGGATGTATTAACACTAAATTACTATATACTTACCAAAATATTTACTTTACAATTTTCGTCTGTCTGTCGTCTATCTATTTGTTTGTTACGGCTAATCTCTGGAACAGCTGGACTGATTACCGGCATATAACTGATGTATTAAGGAGTTATTAGACCACTATGATTTAATTTTTTTTTTCTAAAACTGCGAACTGAACAATAACTTTTTTGTTAGATTCCACGCGGACGAAGTCGCGAGCACACCTAGTTGCCGATGAGATGATAACTTTTTATGGTCTTCTCAGGTGCCATTCTTCGTGAACGCTACGTCAGGCACCACGGTGTTGGGGGCCTTCGACCCTCTGGTGGAGATCGCGGACATCTGTCAGAAATACGACATGTGGATGCACGTTGATGTAAGCCTTTCTTATTCCTTTGTTTCAAATTCTTTATTCCAGGATCTAAGATAAGATAAGATAAGATAAGATAAAATTTATTTGCGTAAAACATGTGTGAGTTACAAACAACAAAGTATTTACATGTATTTGCAATGTGGTGTTACATTTAAATTGTACGACATGTTTTTACCGATAATTTCGGTGTGCAAATATTAAATGTCAAAATATAATTTATGTCACTTTTCAAAATAATTTGAATAATTCTAACAAGAAGAAAAACAGGCACATAGCGCGATGAACCGAGGGCTGATGAAGAAGGGTTCTCGAATGAATCGACAGCAACCCCCACCGACGATCAGTCAGATAAAATAAATAAAATAAAATAAAAAGATGACCTGAATAAGGTCGCAGGCAAGCGCTTGATGCAAGCCGCCACAACCGATCATTCTGAATATCTTTGGGGGAGGCCTATGTCCAGCAGTGGACATACTGCGGCTAAAATGATGATGATTATTCCGAGATCACAGTTCTTTAGAAAAGAATAGAAAATAGAATATACATTTATTAAGACATTTATCACACATATACCAGTAGTACAGTTCCTTTTAGTACTTACTAGCTGTTCCCCGCGGCTTCGCCCCGCGTGGGACTCGGTTATATCGCGCCCAAAAGTAGCCTATGTTTGACCTCAGGTCGTTAACTACATCCCTACCAAATTTCATCACAATCAGTCCAGCCGTTTAGCCGTGAAGAGGTGACAGACAGACAGACAGACAGACAGACAGACTTTCGCATTTATAATATTAGTATGGATTTATAGGAAAAAAAAACGTTTTGCACTTGGGGACTGCCGCGGTAAAGCTATTGCATACATTTTTTATCAACTTTGCCCCTAGTATGAGTTTTTCTTAACGCAGACGCTAGCGACTGCGTTAGGATTTTGTATTGAATTTCTTAGTTGCCTTACTATCCGCCAGAGGCGCTGTACAGGTTTGCCATACTAAATCGCTAACGCAGTCGCTAGCGTCTGCGTTAAGAAAAACTCATACTAGGGGCACTTATGCAATAAGTACGATCACTCGGCCGAGCTACATGGCGGAGTGGGGGGTGTTAGGTTTTATTTTCGTTACGGTATTTCTTGATTCGCCGCACTGCAACAGCTTAAAATATGAATTATTATAATATTGTAAATATGTTATTTTTTATTATAATTATAATTTCCCACCTGTAACTCTTCACGGCGTACCACTGAAAACAGTGACACGTTTTAAGTACCTGGGGCACTGGGTTACAGAGAACATGTCTGATGAGGTGGACATAGAGAGAGAGCGTAGGGCACTAGCTATGAGAGCGAATATGCTCGCCCGTAGATTTGCACGGTGTAACGTAGAAGTTAAACAAACACTCTTTAGAGCTTATTGTCAATGTTTCTACACCTGCAGTCTATGGGTAGAGTATACTCAAAAGTCGCTCGGTGCCCTACGAGTCCAATATAATAACGGGTTCAGGACGTTGATGGGGTTGCCTCGGTACTGCAGCGCGTCGGCAATGTTTGCTGAGGCTCGCATAGATAGCTTCCAAACTATCATGCGCAAGCGGGTGGCCTCGATATGGCGCCGCGTCCGAGACAGCTCCAACAGCCTCCTGGCTGCGGTAGGGACTCGCTATTGCTGCCCTATACTAAGGCATTGGAACCAGACGCATGTTGGCTCAAGGCCGGCGTTGGTTAATATTAAATAATACTCAAATGTTTTTCTTTACTAACAATAGTTTTTAAGAACAATGTAACTAACCCTTTCTATGGATTTTTATCCGAAATAAATGATTATTATTATTATTATTATTATTTGCAGGCTGCTTGGGGGGGTGGTCTACTCTTCTCCAAGAAGTACAGGCACCCTCGTCTGACCGGCATTGAGAGGTAAGTTCTAACACAAAGAACAACCATAATACTGCTGGTCTCACTAGCGCTGCTTCCCAAAAAAAATAATTTCCCTTTCTGTAAGTGAGCTTACAAGAAATCCACGCGCAACTTTTTTGCTAGTATCCTTTACTTACATTAGAATCTCCAAAGTCATTGAAATACTGGATAGTATTTCAGGCTTTAGAAACCTTTACAAAAAGTGTCAAAAGTGGCCGATTTTAGTAATTTTTACAAAGGAAACTAAAGCAGATAGTATTTCAATGACTTTCTAGGTTCTAAAATAAGTTAGGGATACTAGCAAAAAAAGTTGCGCGAGGATTTCTGAAAACTCACTTACAGAAATAGAATTTTTTTTTTGAAGTGGTGCTAGTGGACCGATGGAACGGCCTTAAGGCGTTTGCCTGTAAGCCGGGGATATGGGTTCGATTCCCACGGGAAGCAAACTTTGTTCAGTTGTTTCCAGTTTGGTTAGAAGCCAGGCTTGTTCTTAAATCCTTATAGCATTACACCAAACGGAGTGACGACCGACTACTATTCTGCCAAATGTATATGACCGGCGGGCATGTTTTGCTTGTGTTAGATATTTTTGTCAAGTGTGTGCGTATCGACGTGATCGAATAAATGGTAATACTTATTATGCGTTTCCTCACCCCGCGCAAAATGTGGCAGATTTTTACACGCCTCCTCCAGACTCATCACTCTCGTCATACACGCTCGCCGATTTCGGGTACTCCTAATGTCTCCCTTCTTCAAAAGGTCTATACGTTGTTTTAAAGCTATAAACTAGTAATTAATAACACCACTCGAAATCGAACTTGCGACCCCACTGCTCCCCTTCTAAAACACTTACCGTGTTCATTCAATGAAACACACAAATTACCCCATATACAACCCTGTCACATTAAAACACTCCTACATTACTGAACGAATTCTATTGGAAAGACGTCTGTTTTAAATTCGACAAAGTTCCAAAACATTTTGCAAGAAGATACAACTCTGTCGAATTAAATTAGAAGTGGATTTTCATAAAATTTGTTTGAAGCTCTCGTCTCATGGCACTTTGATAAAGTTCTATCTAAGTTTCAGTTAAATATTTGACTAAGCAGTTATCTGCTATTGACTCAGTCGTTGGGTTTCGCACGTTTTAAGCTGATCCCTACTTTAAGGGTTCAGATCCTTGTTCAAATAGGTGTTTTAAATTTTTCAAAATGGAAATACAATGTTACCATATTGTCCCATTGCCCGAGAAAAATATTTAGTTCTTTTTCTTTCTTATAGGTGGCGCTACAAGGATTGGAATAAAAAAACCTTTTTTTTAAGATCCCGCTTATTTTTGGCGATAAGAGTGTAAACTATTAACACGATTATTTAAAGTTTCATCGTCCTACCACAAACTGATTTATGATCGACTAGCGACCCGCCCCGGCTTCGCATTGGCATAAAAACCTTCCTCTTGAACCACTCTATCTATTAAAAAAACCGCATCACAATCCGTTGCGTAGTTTTAAAGATTTAAGCAGCACATAGGGATATAGGGAGAGAGAAAGATACTTTGTTTTGTACTATGTAGTGATTTAATAAGTTGACGGATTTAGAATCACAGTGTCTCAAGTGATCGATAGATGGCGTTAATATGTCTCAGTATGTAAGAACTCTATTAGTACACAAAAAGTCGGTGCGCTTTTTTGTATGGCGGTTGAATATCTGTATATGTATATAGCCTTTAACCTTTCCCGAAGAATAAGGCTATCATATGCAGAAAGAATTAATCAAAACCGACCAGTGGTTCTAAAGTTAAAGCGTTCAAACAAACAAACTCTTCAGCTTTATAATATTACGACTTCCGTGGCGTAGTGGTTAACATGCCTGACCGCTACTCAGGAGGTCCCGGGTTCGACCTCCAGCCAGGTCAAGATGAAAAATGATCTTTTCTGACTGTCTTGGGTCTTGGATGTTTATCTATATATATATTTGTTATAAAATATAGTATCGTTGAGTTAGTATCCCATAACACAAGTCTCGAACTTACTTTGGGGCTAACTCAATCTGTGTGACTTGTCAAAAAAAAAATTAAATATATATTAGAAATTATAGAAGTATAAAATAACTAGCACCTTAGTATAGGTTCATACTAACATAGTGTTTTAACATTACCTGTTACTAACCAATTATGGACTTAAATGGTCTGAAATAAAAGATTTTTATTTTTATTTAATTTATTTATAAATTGTCACTTTTTAAGTGCCGATTCCCGCCAAAATCCACCACTCCGTGAACCTAAAAGCCCTGCCTCCAAATCTGCAATTAATTACCCTCTCCCTTCAGTAAAAAAGACAAAGAAAGAATATCATCAATCAAGCGAGAGTGGTTTACTGTGAGTTTTAAATGTGGGAATTTTAAACCGGCTTTGAAAAATTATATCGTCCGTAGTTTTTAGACAACTTTCACAAGCTCTTGCCTGCGGCTCCGCCCGCATGGGACTCGGTTACCACTACATAGTATAAAACAAAATCGCTTTCTCTGCTCTATGTCCCTTTGTATGCTTAAATCTTTAAAACTACGCAACGGATTTTGATGCGGTTTTTTTTTAAAGATAGAGTGATTCAAGAGGAAGGTTTTTATGCCCATGCGAAGCTGGGGTGGGTCGCTAGTATCGAATAAAATAGCCACAGACGCTAAAACAATGATAAAGAAAGGCTTAAACTGATACAGGTAACACAAAAAATAATTAGTGTGCTGCAGCAGAGCAAAAGGGCCATATCGCATCTAAAATAGCCTTATAGACCCCTGGTCCTTAACTATATCCAAGCTATATCTATACCAAATTGTGAGAAAAACCTGAAAGAGTAACAGACAGATAAACAGACAGACAGACTTTCGCATGTAAATATGAGTATGCAGAAAATTTATCAAGCGACTACCAGAAAAGGAGGTTCTCAATCCAGTTTTCGTTTTTATGTTTTATGCCCTTGAAAATTCAATATAGTCCCATAGAAGTTTAATCAAAATCAGTGCGCAAATCATGGTCCTGATTTGACGGTACTGGTTATTACAATGGAGCGACTGGCGTCTGACCTCCGTAACCCTTTATACAGGGAAACCAGACCAATAGTAACATGATCCGGGTGTGTTAGTGGACAACACTGTCAGATTTTTCAGGCTGCCTAAAGGCATCTGCAATAGCCTAACGACTGCCATCTACCGATAACAGCCGGCCCAACGGTTTAACATGCCTTTCGCATGGAGGGGCTTAAGATATAAATGCCACTAATGGCGACCAATCCAACTATGGCAGCGCAGTCGCCGTCGCTTGACGCGTGCTATCGGTTCGAACACACGCCCCGCTAGGCTATTGACCTCGCTATCGAACCTTTTAACAACCTATAGCATATAATTATAAGGCTTTTGGGAAAAGGAAATATAAAAAATAAAGCTTATTGAAACTGTCGATGCTACGACGTAGCATTAATGCTACGAGCTACGATTGACGTGTGAACTCTCTGCTGCTACGCCGTAGACCGGCTACGGCGTAGGGTTGGCTACGAGAAATAATACTTTTTTTTGTAGTTTTTTAGATTTCCGTACAAAGTGTTAAAATGGGATTATATTACTAAGCCTATGTTGTTTGTCCGTCTGTCTGTCAGCGGTTAATCTCATTAATTGTGATATATTTTTGGGACTTGGGCATTTAATTGTTTTATAAATGCCTTTGTGGGTCAGTGGTTAAGGCGTTTGCCTGATGCTCGTGGTTTCGATTCCCACGGAAAGCATACTTTGTTTAGATGTTTCCAGTTTGGTTAGGACATTGCAGGCTTGAATCACCTGATTGTCTGATAATAAAGATGATTCCGCGCTTCGGAAGGCACGTTAAGCCGTTGGTCCGGCTGCCATCTGATAGTCGTTAAAAGAGCCAATAGGTTTTGAAGAACTCTGACACCAGGATGTGCATGGTCAACTGACTGTGAAACCCACACGAAATAATGATAATGACTTTATTTATCTAAACTGTAAAAGTTCTCAAAAAAATACTAATCTCGCAAGTGGCAGCCCTATCTAGCTGTCACACGGTCCACCGCCCCCGCATTTACCCGGATTCCATCCCTCGGCTTTGAGAGAGACAGAGGGAATAAATAAATAGAGTCCAAGCCCGTTTATTATCAACTAGCTGCTGCTCGGGGCTCCGCTCCCGTGGGAATTCTATAAAATATAGCCTATGTGTTGTTCCAGGGTCTAAGCAATCTCCATTTCAAATTTCAGCCAAATCCGTTCAGCTGTTTTTGAGTTATAAATTGTGTAACTAACACGACTTTCTACTGTATATAAGATTAACTTTATTGCAAAGACAAAAAGACGAAATAAAAAATTATGTAATTAAACTAGCTGACCCGGTGAACTCCGTACCGATTAAACCTTCCTTAAACTTCCGCATATATTAAAAAAAAAACCAAATCGGTCCAGCTATTCTGAAGTTTTAGCCAGACTACCGAATAGCAATTGATTTTTATATATAAGAAAGAAAAAGATAGACAGATGAACATAGTCATATTATACACAATTGAAAAAACTGAGTATTAATTAGTAAAATTTGACTTGATTGCTTGAATTTGAAATCTTATTACTACAATAAGTATGAGATGTATTTAAATGAAATGGAGTTCATTTGCTTAACTTGTATTTCGGTTTTGTTAGTTAAAAAAATGATTATTTAAAAAACAATTAAACTTATTTGTACTTTAAATAAACGATTTATTATTATTTAAAAGCTTGGTATTTGAAGTATTACCCCCGTATTAAGAAACGTTTGTTAAGCCTATTTTAGTTCAAATGTGTTTCGTCTCGGTCTTTCACATGAAGTGTCAGGTAAGAGAGAAAGAGCTAAACCATATTTTAGTTAAAATGTTTCTTAATACGGCGGTTAATGTCTTTCTTATTTGTAGCTGTATATAACTCAAACCTACAAAAGTGATCTTATTATTCACGTACACAATTGTAGCATAACCATTTTTTTATGGATATTACGAGCCAATTGATTTAGAAGCTTGGACTGTACTGCTACTCTGTGCCTCGAGTGTATTTATCCCTCCCCTCTGTATGAGTATTTAGAAACAGCTGAGACTTGATTGATGTGTCTAATGGGCCCGGATTACAGCCAGTCTCTTAATTCACGATATGTTTTGTGTTTTACGCGGCAGAATTAAATATACTTTTTCGTTAAGTTTTTGTTTACTTATTGAAAATGCTAATATTCTGCCGTTTTTGCTATTTTCTGTTTATTCTTATTCGACTAAGATTATCTCTTTGATAAAAATACAACAGCAATCAAATCAGGTCTACTTTTGATAAAATATTTAAAAAAAAAATATTTAAAGGAAATAGAAGTGAAGATGGCCAAAATGGAATACAAGAAGATGAATGTCAGTGTGAAAGAAATTGTAAACAAGAAGAAACAACAACAAAAAGATGAATTTGATGAAAGGTTGACCCGGGACTTCAAAAGTAATTTAAAATATTTTTGGAAGTCGATAAAAAAGGCTAGAGGGAAAACGTCGACGGTGCAACTGCATAAGATAAGAGATAAGAATGGAGATATATTGAATGGAGAACAGTGTGTTTTGAATGGCTGGAAAGAATATTTTGAGGGATTGTTTGAAAGAGATGAAAACCGAGGTGTGCTTACTGATGGAAGTTATGATATAGAAGAATGTAAGGATGAAATAATAATGGACGAAGTTGTGAATGGACTGAACAAAATGAAGATGGGAAAGTCTGCGGGTTATGATAGAATTACTGTCGAAATGCTTAAGGCTGGACAGGGCATCCTGGCTACTCAGTTATGTCTCCTTTTCAATTTGTGCTGGAAAAAAGGCGTTGTACCAAAGGATTGGTGCAGAGCCGTCATAGTACCGCTATATAAAGGAAAAGGGTCACAGCAAGAGTGTAAAAACTATCGAGGCATTAGTCTTCTTAGCGTTGTCGGCAAACTGTATGCAAAGATTCTGAGTGAAAGGATTGTGAAAGAGACGGAAGATAAGATATGGGATGTACAAGCAGGATTTAGAAAGGGGATGGGATGTACGGACCAAGTATTCTCCTTACGATGCATCACTGAAAAATTTTTGGCTAAAGGCCAAAGAGTTTATTGCGCTTTCGTGGACTTGGAGAAGGCCTATGATAGAGTGGAAAGAAATGAGTTGTGGTCTACTTTGTCGATGTACGGGTTGAATAGCCAACTGATAAGAGCAATGAAATCCCTTTATAAGGATTCCAGCGCTTGTGTCAGAATAAATGGGAGCTACACAGACTGGTTTGAGATCGAAAAAGGTGTCAGGCAAGGATGTGTAGCGTCACCTTGGCTGTTTAACCTGTTTATGGACAACTGTCTGAAAGATTTGAAAGATGCTGAATGTGGTATAAGAATGAATGAGTTATGCATCAAATGCCTTCTTTATGCTGATGACCAAGTGCTACTTGCTCAATCGGAGGAAGACATACAGAAGATGATAACAATAATGAATGTAGCGCTAGTAAGTAAGGGTATGAAAATAAATGTGAGTAAGACGAAAATAATGGTGTTTGAAAAGGATGAAAGTAGAACAGTATGTAATGTAAGTATAAATGGAGAGAGTGTTGAACAAGTGAATGAATTTGTATATCTGGGTTGTAAGTTCACTAGAAATGGCAAGCATGAGAGTGATATTGAAAAAAGAGTGGCTGCTGGTAATCAGGTAAATGGGGCATTACATTCCTTTATGAGCAGTAGAGTTGTGTCCAAAAAAGCACGTCTCGCTGTTCATAGGGCAGTGTTAATACCGACCCTTATGTATGGTAGTGAAAGTTGGGTATGGCTAAAAAATAATGAAAGTAGAGTGAATGCAGTTGAAATGAGAGCTTTAAGGAGTATGTGTGGTTTATGCTTGAGCGATAAAATAAGAAATAGTGAAATTAGAAAAAGATGCGGTGTAAATGAGGATGTAGTGACAAAGATAGAAAAAGGGATGTTGAGATGGTTTGGACATGTAGAGAGGATGGATGAAAGGAGACTGACGAAAAGTATATACAAAGCAGAGTTGGCTGGGAGCGGCGGTCAGGGTCGGCCTCGTAAAACATACTGCGACCAAATCGCAGATCTTTTGAAAAAGGGAGACATTAGGAGTACCCGAAATCGGCGAGCGTGTATGAAGAGAGTGATGAGTGTGGAGGAGGCGAGAGAGGTATGTAAGGATCGTAGCCAATGGAAATCTCTAGTCTCTGCCTACCCCTACGGGAGACAGGCGTGATGATATGTATGTATGTATATTAACTCAAAAATGTTATTATAATATTCATGACTTTTTTATAGATTCAAAATTTGAAATTGCTTGACATTGATTTAAAGATGTAACGACGCGACCAATAACTTATACTTGTATGCCGTGACGGTAATGAATGTTTGTTTCTAATAGTGATTTGTAAAACCTTACTGTACAACATGTTTGCAAGTAATAAATGAATTTGAATTTGTTATTTGTTACAGGGCTGACTCCGTGACCTGGAACCCTCACAAGCTTATGGGCACCCTGCTGCAGTGCTCAACGGTTCACTTTAAGTATGAGGTAAGTGACAATATATTTTATTTAAATAATTGAGGATAACTATCTGGAAAGAGGTACCCGTTGGCGTCACTCCTACCGCTGTCCGAGATGGATGGAGATAGATGTCGGCCATGGAAGTCTTTCAACAGACTCCGGACCCAGGTCGGCCTAAGCAGCAACATGTAGATGGGGGTACAGCTCAGAGGAGACCTGCAGATGTGGTGTCTCTCCCCAGACCATGGCACATCTTTTATCCTGCCCCGCGTGCCCAGCCACCTGCACGCTCGGGGGCCTATACGAAGCCACTGACAACGCCTTGTCAGTGGCGGAGTTGTGGTACTCACAAATATAAAT
This sequence comes from Apomyelois bistriatella, assembly GCA_947044815.1. Taxonomy (NCBI): domain Eukaryota; kingdom Metazoa; phylum Arthropoda; class Insecta; order Lepidoptera; family Pyralidae; genus Apomyelois; species Apomyelois bistriatella. Next base: position 348,307 of record OX345715.1, on the reverse strand, counting down.
CAGCCAGTGTCGACTTGCTAAGAAGGAGAAGAAGTTTAGAGATGACTGCGGTTTTCAAAATGTCCGGTCAGAACTCCTATCATTGTTCTTGTTTGTGTTCAGTACCCCTAGTGTGTTTTTCTTAACGCAGACGCTAGCGACTGCGTTAGCGATTTTGTACGGCAGACCTGTAAAGCGCCTCTGGTGGATAGTAAGGCAACTAAGAAACATACAAAATCCTAACGCAGTCGCTAGCGTCTGCGTTAAGAAAAACACACTAGGGGCACTGTAATACCTACAGACCTTTCTTGGTATCATTGGCACCAATCGTCGCCTTCGAGTGTGCGAGTCCATTCAATGTGTTCCATTCGCCTTATGTTCCTCTCGACATAAAACTTAAGGGGCTATCATAAGCCAACTAGCGCCACCAATCATTTTATTTCTTTTACCCTAAAATCAGGTCAAATTGAAAAAAACTAAAAAGGCAGGTAACTAGTAAATAACGTTTAGTATTTTTGGTATTTACTTTTCATAATTTTTCCTCTGGTTAATTCAGAAAAAAAAATCAAAACCGCCAAAGGTGCTCACTTTTTTTCTGTCAGTTTTTTCTTAGATTTTTTTTAATTTTCCCTGATTTTAGAGTAAAAGAAATAAAATGATTGGTAGCGCGAGTTGGCTTAAGATACCCCCTTAAATTACATTTCCAACTAACCCTCAAATGTAATCGTTTCCCAAATAACGTAACATTATACCTTTACGTAATTTAATATAGCATCCAAGTTATGATAAATTACTAAGAGTCAGGAGCAATAAAAACGACGCGCTGCAAATTGTCGTCATAACATTAATCTGCGATTAAACGCACGACTAAGTCGTCAATCGCAGATCTTTGAAATTACCACTCAAAAGTCAACTTTAATGCCTTGAAATAAAATCCATAAGTATAACGTTTTCTATGGTTATGGAATATTGGTCTTTAGTTGGTTGGATTATGGTTGGTTTTGGAGTTTAGTGTTGGTATTAAGGGGGTAATTGGCAACATATGTTTAGAAGTGTCGAGAGAGGAATTTAATTAAATATACCGCGTGGTAGGGATGGGGTGGTGAAATACATTTATCGACAAAAATGTGTCGATGTTGATATTACTTGTAACTATACTATCTCATCATCGTCCAAGCTTTTCCTCTCTTCAGCTTACACTTCAGTGCCCAGGGTACGCTTTTAATCATGGTACTGGTTATTACAGTGAAGCGATTGCCGTATGTCCTTTTTACAAGGAAACCAGAACAATAGAAACATGACCCGGGTGTGTATAATGTCCGTAGCGACAGTCATGATTTCGTGGATGTGAGACGGTCAATCGACCATGCGCGCCCTGGTTTCAGAGTTCTTCGGAACCGCCTCTCGGTCTCTGACGATCCTTAACGACTACCATCTGAAGCGATGAAACCGGGAAATTGATGATAGAAAGATAAATTATCGACAAAATATTTGTCCCATCACTACGAATTTCCCGACAAGGGCGGAGTTCTGAAATTTATTATCCAACTTATTGTACTGACGTTACAGAGACGATACAACACATCTCCAAGCTAATACCTATCATATTTCTAAGAGTTAAAGGTTTAAATGCCTTGGACTGGTATCATGGGAAATTCGGTTAAGGAAAATTGTGTTTTATTATTGTACAGTTTTGGTGGTTATTTCTGTGTGTTTTGATGTTTAGTTTGGTGGTATGCGGGTGGGCTGAAGGAATGTGTATTTTAAATATTTTGGGGATCCTTAGTCAAAATAATGTAAAGTACTGATAATAAAACCTGAAGCCTATTTGAATCTAAATTTTCTTCATCACTCGGCCCCAGCTTTCCCTTTAGACCCCAGGGTATGCTTTAATCATGGTCTTTTATACACTGGTTTATTATAATGAAACTGCCGTATGACAGTTATTTTATTTATTTATATATTTTATTTTATTTATTTATTCTTTTACTCAAAAATTAGACCCAATAGTAACACAATCCGTTAGTTTAGTCAATAGCAGCCACATTTTTTTTAAAGTTTGTAAGCTGCCGAAAGATATTTCTGAGAAATGCAGCCGGCTTACCAGTACACCCAGTATGTGGTTTTATAAACGCAGACGCTAGCGACTGCGTTAGCGATTTTGTATTACAAACCTGTACAACGCCCCTGGCGGATAGTAAGGCAACTAAGAAATTCCATACAAAATCCTAACGCAGTTGCTAGCGTCTGCGTTTATAAAATCTCATACTAGGGATACTGATTGATATCTTTCCCAGATTACGTATAGTGTAATACTCTGTGGTTTCGTAGAGGTACTTACCCCTGCACAAAGAAGTTCGAATCGCGACGCAATTTTTTTTTTATCTATGCCTGCCCCTGCAGATTAAATATTAAAATATTCACACCATATTCACCCCGGATGTTGTTGTTGACACAGATTATGCAAAACCGCTATCAGTCCGCCGCAATTGTTTGTTTTTTTTTGTGTTATGTTGGTATTAGATTGGACCCCTTTCTTATAGCACCTGATTGTTTAAAAGCGGTTTTTTTTCGGCGGGAACGTAGATTCGCGCAATGACACATAATCATGTAATTCACAGACAATAATTTCATATTTATTTATTTTTTAATTAAGATTTTTAATATAAATTGGTGGATATGCTGAAGACGGAACTAGGAAACACACTCGGGATAATAAATACATTTTAATTTTAGACTTCTAAAGTCCATATTAAATTATATAAATGCATACAATATTTAAGTGGTTTGATGACAAAAAGGATTGGATTTAGATACAAGAAAATAGCGGCCGCGACTGTTTCAGTTTGCTGATTTTCAAACTTCAATTCGAAGATGATCATGATACGATATATCAATTTAGATTAAGTCATCAAAGTAAAGAAGATATATGCAAATTTTGTTCTATTTTTTCAGGGCATCCTACTATCCTGCAACGCGATGTCAGCGGAGTACCTCTTCATGACGGACAAGATCTACGACCCTCGTTACGACACAGGGGACAAGGTGATCCAGTGTGGACGTCATAATGACATCTTCAAGTTATGGCTGCAATGGAGAGGAAAGGTAAGAACTAAATAAATATATAGGGACAAATAACATCACACTGATTTTAGTTAGCCCCAAAGTAAGTTCGAGACCTGTGTTATGGGATATTAACTCAACTATACTATATTTTATAACAAATACAAATATTGATAAACATCCAAAGCCCAGGTCAATCTGAAAAAGATCTTTTTTCATCTTGACCTGACCGGGGATTGAATCTGGGACCTCCTGAGTAGCGGTCAGGCATGTTAACTATTACGCCAGGAACAAGCTTTTTAAACAATATGAATTTGCAGGCATCATTTCATGCACAGGCTGGCCACTGCTGGACATAGGCCCAATGATTTCCAGGATGACCGGTCGAAAGCGGCCTGCATCCAGCGCCTACTTTCGACCTTCAGGTCATCTGACTTTCTGGTCGGTGGGTGTCCGACACGGCGCTTACCAATGGCCGTCATTCAAGAACCTGCAAGCACAATCACCTTCCTTCCGGCTTCCATTCTTTTTTTCCTATAAAAAGGGTTATTATACAAATGCTGAGATATTAGGGAGTCATCGACTCATTATGTCCAGGGTACCTCCGGCTTCGAACGCCTGATGGACCGCCTGATGGAGCTGTCAGAATACATGGTCCGCCGCATCAAGGAACAACCGGACAAGTTCTATCTGATCCTGGAACCAGAGCTCGTCAACGTGTCCTTCTGGTATCTTCCGAAGCAGCTGAGGGGCATCCCTCATGATAGCAACAAGGAGATTAAGTTGGGGAAGGTATGATTTTTATATATTACTTATTGCGATCGACCATTCATTTTGTGTAGGTGCCACGGTCAAACGACCATGTACACACATGTCAGAGTTCTTCGAAACCGCCTCTCGGCCTCTGACAGGTTTCTTTAGCGACTACAAGATGGCAGCTGGGACCAACGACTTAACGTGCCTTCCAAATCATCTTGCACGGAATCATCTTTATTATCAGATAATAAAGTGATTCAAGCCTGTGCAATGTCTTAACCAAACTGGAAACAAATAAACAAAGTATGATTTCCATGGGAATCGAACCCACGACCCCCGGGTCTACAAGCAAATGCCTTAACCACAGAACCACGGAAGCAGTTGACCTATATTGATCAATCTTTTTCGTTTTCAGGTGTGTGCCAAGCTGAAAGGTAAGATGATGCAATCCGGCACCATAATGGTCGGCTACCAACCCGACGACAGACGTCCAAATTTCTTCAGAAACATCATATCTTCAGCTGCCGTTACTGAGAAAGACGTTGACTTCTTGCTCGCCGAAATGGACCGCCTGGGCCATGATATCATCGTAGATTAAAAAGTTTTTGAATCTAATCTATGCGCGATGTGAGGACGTTTTTTTATTTTATTTTTAGGTTAGTAATGCTGTTCCGCGACAAAAATACCGAGTATTAGTTAAAAATAGAAATAGTAGGATTTCGCGCCACCATAACCGAAGAACCGTGAGAATTTTATATTTTTTTATTTTATTTTAATTATTTGAGTCCGGACCCGTGCTTCACCGAAGTTCTCCACCTGGGCGAAGCACGTATTTTGAGAACGTCCTTACATAGCAATTGAAATTAGAAAAATGATAGAAGTATCATAGTTTTCTCTAGTAATTAAATATACAATTTAATATTAATCTATAACGAAATTTAGGAAATGTATGAATGAAATTGATTGTATTCCGCTGATTTCTACCATAAACAATAGAATTTCTATCGACTACCTGAAATTAGTCTAAAAAAATACTTAATCTTATTTTTTTCTTCTAAATAATAGGTTTCGAATTGACTGGATGCGCTGAGAGCCTGAGAGTAACTAAAAATATGAATGAATGAATTAGTAAATTAGTGTCTAGTTAAAGGAACACGGAAATATTTTCTAATCAATTTATCTGTTCCAATCTAATCGATAAACGAGTTATTAAATGTTGTTACAATCGATGTTCATATTTGTCATTAGTAGTGTTGTCACATTCAATCGACTCTTCATTAATCGACTGACTTGATCATATAATCGGTATAACAACGATTATTATTTAAATAAAGGTCCAGTAATACTGTCTTCCTGAAAAAAAAAATTAAATATAGTTTTTTGTTTGTTTGAAGCGCTTATAGTCGATTTCCTTTAAGGAAATCGTGAACATGTCTTGAAATATATATATATATATTATAAAAAGAAAAGTCCTTATATACATTGTTGATGTTCTATCTATTTGTATTTGACAGGAGTTTTTGGAGGGAAAGTAAACTGTCGCTATGTCCGCGCTGTATTTAATTTCCAAAACTTAGGTTTTTTCGAGTGTTTGTGCATAATATTGGTGGATTATTATTTGCAAAGTGTTCGTGAACAAGCGTGATTGTTGGGAAGTGATACAGTGTCGATTACGTGTCACCAAAATCTCCATGATATAGCTAAGTGAAATTTTTCCACCGCTTCACTTAGCCATCTGACTCCGACTAGACTTACTTACTTGACTGGACTTGACTATTGACTTGAATTTTGACTCGACTGACTTAAGTAGGACTGAAGAAGATTAATAAATTCAAGAAAGGCCTTAAAGGACTAGATTCCATGGCCGTATAAACTGTTCAAAAAAAAAAAAATTGTATTTGACAATGAAAATATATTTTCTATAAATGTGTAGTAATAAGCAATTATAAACCTATTAATTATATAATAATATAATGACTATTTTATATATTAATGTACTTATATACGTACATAAATAGACGAAATTTCAAATAAAGCCAAAATAATTAAATATACTTTTAATTAAAAAAAGCTGTGCAATCTTTTCAATCCTTGATGTGATTTTATGTCATATTAGACAAAAAAAAATTATGTAGGTACCTAATTATTATTTATTTCATAAAAAACTTTACTTCGTTTCTTTTTTATAAGAACTATCTATATAAAGTTAGGTCGCTCGCCCTGTGTCTGTCTGTCTGTGAGCGCAAATTAATTTGAAGCAATTTTTTTTTCAAAATGTGCCTATTCTTAATTATCATTTACAATCTTTTTTTTTTATAATTTTTGTAATATGCTAATAATTTATTACAGTCCATAGTTGGATAAATTAGTTACACTTAGCTAACTATTTCGAGGTAAATATTGTAAGTAATTTTTTCTGTGTATTTTCCTAAACACATTTTCGAAACTACTGGAATAATAAACTTTCTAAACAAATTTAATTCATTTTTTCTAATTTAGATTGAAAGAAAATGCCATTAATTATTATTAAAAAATAACTCTTTTTTTCCGGTGTATTTATTTTATATTATTATTAAAAAAGTAAAAATGAACACTTCAAACTATAATTCTTAAATATGCTATAGAATAAGTGTACATTTTAAATAGCGACTGTTTCGGATAGAGAGCTCAAAAAAAACCTAAGAATATAAATTTAATTTCGTGGCAATTCTTATTTTATGAAAAATGGTTTTATCTGAAAAAATTTCAATATATCAAATAAATATTTTTTTTGTTATATAAAGCATTCAATTAATTTAAATTTATACTTCTTCTTCTTTTCGAGTCGATTAACACTAAAATTATACTACTAAAAACCTATTTTTTAAAGAATGTATGTTAACTAATTTAACAACGTATTTAACTATTACATGGTTATTAGGTATTTGTGTGCTATGTATTAGGTTTAGTTTTCCTACATTTTCAACAGTTTAATTAAATTGATATTATTTATTGATCATTATCAAACATTAAAAGATTAGAATGTAATTTTAATTAGTGAGTAAGTGATTAAATATATACTAACATATTATATAAATCATTATATACGACACATATCTCCCGTTTTGCCAATTAATATATACTTTAGTAGTATTGGCTTATTTTCATCTTATTTATTTGGTTTTTGTATTTTGTATCCTTAGTTTGAGAATGGGTGTTCTTAAAAAAATATTCCAAGCTCCTGTATCAATCATACATAATCCTGTATGATCATTTCACATTGTTTTTTTTTTGTAATTTTTATCTGATAATTTCGTAAAAAGGTCATTATACAAAATGTCACTAATCACGAGCACCCTATATGTAAAGATTTAATTAATTTTAAGATTGAAACATTATTGTGTATCGCGCAATAATTAGTTATTCATATAACGCTCACATTGCCAGTAGTGTTTAAATTAATAGTTTAATTATAAAAAATACGTATATTATAAATTGAGTACATATATATATAAATCTATTCAATCTGCAATATTTTTGCCATTAGTACTTATTGTGCTTATTTACAATTTTATTTATATAATGCAGATATAACATATAATATGCCTCAATAAGCCTTATTCTTTGGACTAGGTACACTTTATACTTAATTCATTCATATTTAAAAAATATGTTTTCTTTAATCTGTATGAAGTACCTTACTAATATTGATTATTGTTTAAGTTATTGTATTTTGCTAGGCTAGTCTCTATCTTGTAAGTATAATAAGAAAATACTTTGTGACAATGACAATAGATAAAGTAGTAAGTAAGTATAGTATTTGATGGACGATAAGCCACATGAATAGTGAACGATACAAAGAGACATAGCCTTGAGGATCATCAAAATTTTGTCTAATATGTAGTTCCATGGAATTATTTGCTGATGGAGCTCGTGAGACTGGTCCGTATTTTATGACACAATTGTATGAGTGAACTAATGGCTAAGCGTAGCGGACAACTCGCCCGGGCGAAAGGAAAGAATTCTGGCAAATGAATGAATGAATAAACACTAATTGGACCAATTACATAAATACATCATGGGATTTTAAAGGACCGAAAATAAAATTAGTACAAAGGCGAATTCAATAAGTAAAAATTAGTAAAAAGGCGAGTCTTTCGCCCGGGCGAGTTGTTCCCTAATCCGAACTTATTATATTAAGAATGTTGTTGTTCCACTATCTACTCATGTGGAATATAGAGTTTGATAAAGTTAATGTATGCTTGTGATGTTTTGTGATAATTGCATCAATTTTTGCTTAGCGAAAACTTTGTGACAGCTAGTGCCATCTAGCAGGGAATAGAAGAACTAAATTATTTGTTAGCGCCTAGCGCTAATAGAGATAAATATATTTTTTGGGATATGAAAACGAAACTGTCAGTCAAATTATAAATTATTAAATGTAAATATGCGTAGTATGTGTAACGTGTGTTTTCAGTGTAAAATTAACTGCCAGTCTGCTAAAAGACGGCAGCACTAGTTAAATCGATGGATGCTTACAACACTTGTGTGCTTCCAATCACGTATAGAATGTAATGTGTAAAGAAAATATATTTTCAATGTCATAAAATTGTATTAATAAATCATATAATGATATATGTCTTCCATTATGTCTTCCTTTGCGTGTGACGAAATTGTTATTATTTTTTAATAAATATTTAAGTACACATGTACGTCATAAAATAATTGAATAGTACGTTAGGGTTGCGAACATTTTAGTATTTAGAAGCAATATACCGTTAAATTTTTGATCACAATGTGAGTTAGCCAACCTATCCTATGATTGTTGCTATATGTAAAAACGTGTATATCCAATAAATGGTATTGTTGTTAGTTTTTCGTCGTTTCAATTATATAACATACATAAGTATACACACCATGTACACTCAACCATGTTATAGATCGTCTTTGCATCTCTCGTGCATCTACAATTCAATATCTGATAGCGCTCACAAACAAACTTGCATCCCACTTTTTCTCACCCATCCCATGTAAATACTAATAATACCCACCTTCTAATATATACGTTTATACATTGATTATAATCAATGTTGTAACCCGTGTAAATTGAAATTGACATCAATGACGACTATTGACGACAATGGTTCTCTCAAAATCTCTGTGGCTCATTATTCTATTAATCCACCACAGTCGCATCTTGGTCGCATCACTAAACTGGAACTGCCAACATAAAATTAAATAATGTCACCAGCCGTCCAGCTGTCACAATCAGATGATGACAGCCAGTGATGCCAGAAAGGCGAAATCCCTCCAAACTTTGGGGGTATTTTATGGTCATGGATGGATTTTAGGGGAGATAATTTTTTTGGATGGTTACTTAGAAATTTTTTTTTTTGGGAGGGATTGGAAGATTTAAAAAGCAATTTTTTATTCAAAAATGCCTGTGTAAATTTTAATCGTGTACGAATCTGCAGACGACTCAAACTCGAAATTGAAGATGCCATCATCTCTAAAAACGACGCAAGCAAGAACGATTAAGTAAGAGTAAGATAAATGTCACCCAATATTAGGTGTATAGCGCTTAATATATTAAATTGTACTTTTGTATTTTTGTAATAAATAAGAATATAAATATTTTGATAACTGTGGGGATGTTTTCTATAAAACCTTAGGGATTTTGGTGAAGACTTGAGGGAAATTATAGAATGTTCTGGCAACACTGATGATAGTTTACTTCAGGCGACTATGTCGTTTTATGTCGATTATGAAGAAAATAAATAACAGTGTTAAAATACAATGCTTTTAAAAGGTCTGAGGATATTAAATCCTCTCAAGATGTATAATACATCTCTATTTAAAAAGTGACAAATTCGTGCCGCAAAAGTTCACTGTACTATTTAGAAATCATTATTTTTTTATCAATAACTATGTCTGGAAACATAGTTAAACACTGTCGGTTCTGTGCTGAAGAAATGGACAACGACCTACTGTTAGATCTTACGCTGGATAATATCTTCGAGAAGTATAAGCGAATTCTATCTTACATTAAATTAGATATAGATTTGTCCGTAAGTAATAATCTACCAAAGTGTATTTGTATGCAATGTCACAATAAATGTTTGGACGCAGTCAACTTCTTTTTAGTCGCGTCAAAAGCACAGAAAACCCTTTCAACGTTATATACTTTTAATGAAAATGTGCGCGATACAGCTACTTTACAAAAAAGCTGCAATAGTCAGATAAAATCAGAAATTATTGATACTGATGAAATTTGTGACTCAAACGCTTGTAATTCAGAAGAAAAAGCTTTGATAGCCGATCCATCTCAACAAAGTAATACTAATGTTACTTTAAATGATACTGTGGATAATGTACAAAATAATAATGAAAATATAATCACATCAAATAATAATAATAATGGATATTCCTACATAAATGAAACAAATAAAGCAGATTTAAAACATGATCTTTTAGGAACACAGTCAGAAAATCTCAATACCATTTACAATGATATATCAATGGATACAGACAATGTACAAAATGATGATCTTAATGAAACTGATAATAATTTGGAAACACAATATAACGCAGATGCTAATGTTATTGAACCTGTTCAATTTCTAGATGTAACTAATCAAATAAACGATATTGATGATGAAAATCATATGGATGGTATAAATGAGGATGTAGATGCCCTACAAATTGTACATTTTGGTAAAAGAGAAATAAAAACTGAACCGGAAACAAATTGTGAAAGCAATTTTAATGATTGTAATTCTGAAGAGACTTTAGACAATGTCACAAATGACATTGATAATAGAAATATGTTCGCAGACACATGTAATAATGAAAATCTTGATGATATTGTTATGCGATCAGATATACAAGGTAACAGTGAAGAAATAGACATGGAAAATTGTAATAGAGAAACTTCACAACTTATCACCACAGATGAGCAAGAAATTCAAGATGTTGTAAATACAACTGCAGATGACATAAGTTCAAACCGTAGAAATGGATTACAGAATATTAAGGCATATAAAGGCAAAGCAAAGGAAGTAGGAAAAGATAATGAAACTCTTGCAAAGAACGCTGTTGCAAATTCTGAATTACATAACAAACCTAGACCATGGAGGTGCGATACTGATGATGATAACAATTCAAAACAAGATGGTCTCGTTAGCATATCTAATGAACCCATTCCATGGAGGTTTAGTAACATAGATGATACAAACAGTGATGAATGTGATGACGAAATAGCAACTATAACTGCTTTGAGTATTTATTACAATTATAAAGCAGTAACTCCAAATGTTAAGAATAGTGCAAGAGCACTCGTCCGGACCAGATCTATATTCGGCGTCAACGAAGAGATAAATTGCATTAGAAAGAAAAAAAATATATATCCAGAAAAAATGAAAAAATCAGATATAATTTCTAAAAAGATATATGATAGTATGAAATCACGTAAAAAGGTACGTTCAGATGATGAAGATGAAGATATGAATTTAGATGTGCACATTTCATGGACTAATTATCCCTGGTCCTGTGTGCATTGTAAAGGACAGTTTGTAAGCGTTGACAGTCTGAGAGAACATTCTATGTATAAACATGACCATTGTTGTGGTTTCCGTTGTGCTGATTGTGAAGAGGAGTTTAATACATTTAGTACTTTTGTGAAGCACGTGAGAGGGCATAGAAAGTATTTGAGGTACCTATATTGTTTGTTTATAGCATACTAGCTGTTCCCCGCGGCTTCGCCCCGCGTGGGACTCGGTTATATCGCGCCCAAAAGTAGCCTATGTTTGACCTCAGGTCATTAACTACATCCCTACCAAATTTCATCACAATCGGTGCAGCCGTTTAGCCGTGAAGAGGTGACAGACAGACAGACAGACAGACAGACAGACTTTCGCATTTATAATATTAGTATGGACTAGCGACCCGCCCCAGCTTCGCATGGGCATAAAAACCTTAATCTTGTATCACTCTATCTATTAAAATAACCTATACATAACTTCAAAATCTGTTGCATAGTTTTAAAGATTTAAGCATACAGAGATATAAGGACAGAGAAAGCAACTTTGTATTATACTATGTAGTTATTTCAAACTTACCAAAAAAAAATTATTCTTCTCTGCATCACTTCGTAGACAATTATTTAGTGTTTCGTTTTTTAGGGTTTCGTACCTAGTTATTGTCCCATCTGTCAAACTTTTTTTTCTGAGAAACAAACAAATAAATATATAACTAAAATATGTTAACTAAGCCTTGGTGTAATAATCCTTAAATTCTATTTCCTACAATTTTTATTGTATTATAAATGCGAAAGTGAGTTTGTTTATTTGTTACACTTTTACAACCTATCTACTGCACTGCTGTTCCCGAGGGAAACTCAAGCGGGTGAAGCCGAGGGTGAAAGCTATTACCTATAACTAGGTTTTGCGTGCTAGCGTTAAGGTGATACCTTGGTGAACATTAGCGCCACCGTCATTTAAAAATCGTTATTCACTGAAAACACAAGTTATCAAAAATCCCTCTGCTGTAATAAAGATTCTGGATCTGAAGTTAACTTTAATCATTTTAAATTATAGTTCCCTACAGTTACAAATTGCAATATTGTTTAAAACTTTTAGCAGTTTTGCAATTTGTAACTATAGGGAACTATAATGTAATATGATTAAAATTGACTTCAGATCCAGAACCTTAATTACATAACACGGATTTTTGATAACTTGTGTTTTCAGTGAATAATGATTTTCAATTGATGGTGGCGCTAGTGTTCACCGAGGTATCGTCTTAAACTCGCTCTCACATCCATACTAATATTATAAATGCGAAAGTCTGTCTGTCTGTCTGTCACCTCTTCACGGCTAAACTGCTGGACCGATTGTGATGAAATTTGGTAGGGATGTTGTTAACGACCTGAGGTCAAACATAGGCTACTTTTGGGTGCGATATAACCGAGTCCCACGCGGGCGGAGCCGCGGGCAACAGCTAGTTTATAATATTAGTTGGGATAAAAATAATACATTAACCGGTTTAACAATTTTTTTCAGACTGTACTGCCAATTTTGCAACGGAAAGTTCATCACCAAAAGGGGATGTTACCAACACACTCTAAAACACTGGTCACAATCCCAGCAGCACATCTGCCATTTATGTGGAGCAATATTCAAATTCAAGACTGATTTTACTTCTCACATATCAAGTTACAAAAAACTACCAATCAAACAAAAAGAAAATGTAGAAACTGTTTATACAAAGACCGGTTCGTCATGGAAAAACTATAAATGGGAGTGTTTGGATTGTTTTAGGATGTTCAAAGATGTAGAAACTCTACGGATTCATACGAGGGAGGTGCACGGAACATGTTTCGCTATGAAATGTGCCGATTGTCTGACTGTAGCCGATGACTTTGATATGTTCGTTCGACATGTCTGTAAACATAGGAGCTATTTGAAGTGAGTACAATATATGTAAAATAAAATAAAAATAGCCCTTATTTTCTTCTGCATATTTTAATTATTTACTAACATGCATCATATATATGCATATATATGTTATATAATAAATTAATATGTATTTATTCATTTTAATTATTGGATTATTATTTACTTAACTGATCCATGCAAGAGTCGCTTCTGTGGCGTAGGCCTCCCCAGTAATAATATATATATACTAGCTGTTCCCCGCGGCTTCTCCCCGCGTGGGACTCGGTTATATCGCGCCCAAAAGTAGCCTATGTTTGACCTCAGGTGGTTAACTACATTCCTACCAAATTTCATCACAATCGGTCCAGCAGTTTAGCCGTGAAGAGGTGACAGACAGACAGACTTTTGCATTTATAAAATTAGTATGGATGGAATATGGTAATGTTTGTATGTCTTATGACTTTTCATACTTTAATACTAAATACCGAAATTGCGAATATCTGTCTGTCTGATACGCTTTCACGGCTAAACCGCTGGACCGATTCTGATGAAATTAGGTATGGATATGATAAAAGCACCAGGGATCAAACATAGGCTACTTGTGGGCGCGATATAACCTAGTCCCATGCGGGCGGAACTGCGGGTAAATAGCTAGTATATTGTACATCCTCTCTCAAAACCGAAAACTCTCTCGAAAATAACTCACGAGACCGAGAGGCGGTTGAAAAATTGCATGTTGTCGCACAACCAAGGATGCTGAAGACCTAAAAAAATGAAGGAGAAAAAGTAGGATACCGTACCCTGGGCTAAGGGCGCAACCTAGAAAGCGCTAAGATGAGATTGAGAGAGAGATGATGGGGATTTTTTAGAGAAATTAATATTACTACAGGCAAGGGGGGATGCAAGCTGGCCTAGAATCTTAGATATCTACATAAAACCTTTCTATCTATGCAAAATTAATTCAGTATAAATCTATTGGGGATTTTATCAATAACTAGCCGTTCTCCGCGGCTTCACCCCGCGTGGGACTCGGTTATATCGCGCCCAAAAGTAGCCTATGTTTGACCTTAGGTCGTTAACTACACTCCTACCAAATTTCATCACAATCGGTCCAGCAGTTTAGCCGTGAAGAGGTGACAGACAGACAGACACTTTCGCATTTATAATATTAGTATGGATTACCCAATTAATTTGGGGATTTTGGCAACAATTCCCAAGTGAATTGGGGATTTTATCAATAATTCCCTAAAATTAACTTTTGTGATATAAGAAAATTTAAATTAACCATTTTATTCACAGGAATTATTGTCCATTCTGCAACAAATATTTCAAAAACAGTAAATATGTGAAATCCCACATCAAGAACCACTACAACAGCGACAAGCATTGCTACAGCTGCGGTGAATGTTTCCAAACCGAAGAGCTTCTTCTCAAACACATGATAGAATACAAAGTACAAATTTTGAAAAAATACTACCCTTATTTTGTAGACGATTCTCAGCCTAACATAAGCACTGACTGTGGCATGCCTCAACAACCCGCTGATAAAGAAAAATGCGATGAATGTTTATGTGAAACATGCGGAAAATCATTTAAAAAGAAAGCGTATAAAAGTCACATTAAAACCCACTCAAAAACAAAAGATGAAGTATGTCAAATTTGCAACAAATCTTTTCACAAGAAAAGTCAATTGAAATTACACGCTATGACTCATGTATTAGAAAGACCGTACACTTGTGATCATTGCAAGATGACATTTAAAACTAAAAAATTACTCCGGCATCATATTAAAAAACATATGAATTTGAGGCCGTTCGCTTGTATTTATTGTAAAAAGAGGTTTGTATGTTCCACTAATTTGAAGGCCCATATGACACTACATACTGGCCAGATGCCTTTTGAATGTCATGTATGCAGTAGGAAATTCAGAATTGATGGTAATTGCCACAGGCATATGAAGAGGATGCATGGCGTGCCTTTTTTCAAGTCGGTTAGGACGTCTAGGGGTAAATTGCAAATAGATGAAGCCACTGGTGAGCCTAAGAGTTTGAATATAGACGAACATGGAAAGGCATGGTTACATAAAATAACTTCACAAAATAAATGATTTTTCAAAATAAATCATACTAATATTATAATTAACAGAAATTAGCTTTTAATTACATAAAAAATCACGTCTTACATAGAAAGTAGTAGATTCATGTGGCTCTTTTTTAAAATAGGTAAATATTATGATTCATGAAATGTTATAAATTGATTGATTGTTATATGAAATTTTACGTATTTTGTATAATTTATTATGATAATAAAATAAAATGTAAATATGGGTACCTAGTATAGATTAATTAATTATATTTCAAATTCAATAAATAAAATATTTTATTTTTATTTTTGTAATCCCCTTTATTTTGGTACTCCTCATATATACAGAAAAAAGAGAAAAAATTTAAAAAAATTAACACTCGACGAACAAGAGGGGTATGAGGATGGAGGGTCAAGGTGTCGTCTGTTTGCGTTATATTTTATTTATTAGTTACTAGCTTTTAGCCGCGGCTTCGCTCGCGTGGAATTAGAAAATTTTTGCCACGAAGAAAAATTGATTAGGTTATAATGGCCGATATTTGGTGTACACATACAAATATTCCAGTAATCTCCCTTGGGAACTTGATGCTGAGAGCTTTTTCAGGACCAAAAGTAGCCTGTGTTACTCTCCATCCTTTCAACTAACTCTATGCCAAAATTCAGGTCAATTGGTTGCTTAGCTACGGCGTGAAGGAAGGACAAACAAACACACTTTCACATTTATAATATTAGTATGGATATGGATTTGCGTCTAAAGTCTAAACGAATTAGGCCATTGTGATTCGTTTTTTTTTTATTGTAGACTACTGACTTGACTTAATTAAGAAAGGCCTTAAAGGATTCGTTTCCATGGCAGTAAAAAGTATTTAATAAATTAGTCACTAAAAAAATAAAATAAAAGATTATGGCATTCTTTTTTTATTCCTATAAATGTTCTTTATACATTTATAAAATATAAAAATACTATATATTAATCGATTACGTATATGCTAACTTTACATACTAATATTATGTACATTTTCTACATACATGTTATAACATAAAAAGGAACATTTTTTCTACACACCACATTATTATGATTGCATTATTGCGCGCCAATTTTAAAAAATCGAACACGTGTCCCTCCAAATTTAATCTATGCCTAAATATACAAATGATATAAATAAATGCGTAAATATTATTTATTTGTAAACCTAATAATGTCTACATAAAAACTAAATAGGTAAAATTTTTTTTGCCTGCAGTAGTCAAATAGAATACATATTACAAAGCGGCATGGTTCAATTTCAAACTAAAAACCTTAAATAAAAGGAAAAATATAATACATTGGTACATTGCTTTAATTTTGGAATACTTTATAATATACAAGGCGACCCATCTTCCTGGCGTAGTAGTTAACCCGCTGTGTACCGCTGTCCTGTCGGTTCAGAGTTTGATTCTCAGTTAAAGCAAGTGACGGAATGCTTTTCCATTCAGTAAAAGCACTGTCAATTTAGTACATAAAAAAAATGTCATGTATAAAGAAACACGCCAGATGGCAGCACTGAGACGTCTGGTCCAATACACTGTTGTGATTGGTCAACAATTTGACAATTAAATTTGCATTGTATTTACGTGTTTCAATTGGAATACACTTAGCTGTATCCAACATTCAAAAATTTATAAAAATAAATCGAATTTCACCCAACAATTCATTTTCTAATAGTTCCACGTTTCGCTGAGCCTTACGCGAAAACGACGCTATGCTACATACATTTAAGGTTCATATTGTGTTTCATTGACAATCAGCCGCCACTTGATTAATGTTATTCATTAAAAGAAATTTCCAGTTTCGGTGGCTAAAAACTGAACTAAGAAAGCTTAGTGCAATAGACGTAGATTGTGGCGCCGCCATCATGACCAGTAAAAATAAGTTTGTTCAACTGTAAATTAAAAGTAAAATAACTATGTACTCTATTACATTGCACAATAAAACCTATTTTAATTTCAACTATCATTTTCCTGTTTAATCGCCTTCTTCTTGCCTCTTTTCGCTGGAATCATAATTTTGCTTTTCCATTCTTCCATTCCTAGACTATTTTCCACTTGTATAATCTGTCCGGTTTCCGAATTAATAGGAAAAACTCCTTCCGGCGTGATTTTCTTCTTAGACGTGTCCGTACCGTGCCTACGTTTCATATGCTTGTTGTAATTCGACCAGTTGGTGAATTCCATTCCGCATTGCTGACACGAATAAGGCTTAGCCCCAGTGTGTTGTCTTTCGTGATTTTTCAAAATCTGCTTATAACGGAAAGCCTTATTACAATACTGGCATATATAAGGCATGGAATCCGTATGTACAATTTTGTGGGCGTTTAATTGGTATTGCAGTCTAAAACATCGTCCGCACTGCTCACACGAAAACGGTTTTACCCCTGAATGCATTTCCACATGTCTTCGTAACATATTCGGGTACAAAAACGACTTATTACATATCCTACACACATGAGGTCTGATTTTATCATGAGACATAACATGTGAAGTTAACGTACCTTTATTGTAAAACATTTTACCGCACCTCTCGCACGTATAGTTCCGTTTCCTATCAATTTTATGTAATTTCATGTGATCACGTAAACTATTTGGGTTCTTATACACTTTCTTGCATAATGAACAAGTTAAGTCTTCAACGGTGATCGGTGTTCCGGGTTTCCTACGAGGTTTTCTTTTAGATTTTATTGCTCCGTATTCTTGTAAGTGTGTTGTTAGTGCATCTTCATTTTTGAGGATCTCTCCGCAGAGTGGGCATGGAATTTGAGCCTTTTGTAAGTGTTGCTTGATGTGTACGCTAGTGGGTTCCGTTTTGTCGAGTAGTTTGTTGCAATAGTAGCAGTAATTCCTGAAATTAAAATATTAGAAATGGTTAATTTTTTTTACCCTGTTGACCAAAAAGGAGCATGTTTATAAGATTCATGTATGTGTGTTTGTAAATGTGAGTTTCTTTAGTTTAAACAAGTTTAAGCACTATATTATAATGTTTATAAATTTTTAATGGACAGATGAACAAACAAAAGAAGAGACCTCTTCATTGGATAAGTCAGCTGCTGCATTTATCTTGTGAAATGTACAGTGGGCTGCAGAGAAATCTGACCCCTATACCACAAGTATCGCTATTGAAAGAGGGTAAGATTTCTCTGCAGGCCACTGTACCTTTGTTTATTTTGGGCAATAAAGTTATTACAAACAAACAAAAGAATTATTTATATGTATATTTTTAAAACCCAACCAATAAACAACAAGTAAGCATAAAAATTTGGAAGGAGCAATATGTATTAAATGTCTGAGCTAGGCAAAATGTATGACTGGCTCCAAAGCCAGCCAGCTTGGATAAATTGCGATCACTTAGGCCCTTAACATACAGAGCTACTCAAAAATACGGAACTAATCAGTAATTACAATAACAAACCATTTAAAAACTGCAAGACCCAATCTTCAATTTATTATTACCTCAAACTTTTCCGATGTTTCCTGACATGTTTAACAAAAGACGTGAAGTTATCCTTCCTCGCAGCTTTACAATCGATACAAAATAATGCTGCACACTTTCCATGCACAGCCTTCGCATGCAACCGCAACGTTTCGAGGTCCAAAAACTCAATATTACACAGCGCACACAACCACGGATAATCCTTCCATGTTTTTATTACATTTTTACCCAAATCAGACAAATCTTTCTCATAAATTTCGATATTTGAATTGATTGGGAGATTGCATATTGTCGCCTCTATAATATCCTGAACGTCTATGGTCTGATCGCATTGAGAGCTATGTGCATTTAAAATGTCACAAAAATTGTCGCTACTCTCTTCTTTCGGCTCATTTTTCACTTCAACTATGGTCTCTAATACAGGTGCAGGTTTTATAAATTTAGGACTGACTTTTTCCTCTTTAACATCAACAGTATCTTCAGCCTCATGAGACAAGAAATCATCGAAACCAGCGATTCTGTCATCGTCAGAGAAGTCATTGTATTTCTCTCCGTTTTTGGAAAATAAACAAGATAACGTGTCTTGTGCTCTCTTGACTTTGTCGAGGAAATCGTAAGCCTTGTTTAGAGAGTCGTAACATATGAAACACACGGTTTTTGGTAAGATATTATCGCAGTTTACTTCGACATACTGTGCGTTCAAGAATGTCAATTTTGATAGGATTTCTTCGCATTTTTTGCCGTCTTCTTGCAAATCTAGCAGTTTTTCAGGGCTCTTTGGCTCTGCACAAAAGCGGCAGTATGTGTTTGCTAAGTTATCCATTATTTTAGATCTTCATTCTAAAAACTTTGGATGGAAATGCAAACATTTTATTTTGTTGACACTTGCATTGCACTGCACTAGACACTGACAGGCTGTCACACAGACAGACAGTCAGTGTCCCAGTTTTTTTTTTTGTCTGTATCTTGGCAGTAAAGAATAGTTTCTCTTTTCCGATCCTGTGTTCGTATATCATCGATTTCGGGTTCGATTCGATTCAGATTATGACAGAAATCTTATTGGTCGCTTGTCGCTTCACTATTTCATTATTTACTTTTTTTTATCTGTGTTGATGATGGATGGAAGTGGGTTAAATATTTTGTGAAATCAACTAAAAACAAAATAACGTGAATTTCCTTAGGTTGCAATATGAGTGAATCAGAAACTGCTTTTTGCCGGCTATGCGCCGAACTGAAGGCGCACTCCAAATTGATAAACCTGAGCGTGGACGACGAAAAAAGACGTGACGTCTTGGACCAACTTGCTAAAGTCAACATTACGATGGATTTAACAGAGGAAATGTTGCCCAAAACTGTTTGTTTTGTTTGTATCAATGCATTACAGAAAACTACCGACTTCGTGTCTGGCGTAGAAAAAGCCCAAATCGTTTTACAAGACATAGTTTTGGTACAGCACATCAAAAAAGAGGCGACCTTATCGGACACCGAAAATTTTGACTACGACGTCCCAGAAGATATTAAATACGATGAAACGGATATAAAAACTGAACCTGAGAAAAGCTGTCAAGATTTTAAACACGAATCTTCGGAAAATACAGTTTCTAAAGAGAAATATTTAAAGAAACGCCAAAAAAGAAGACACAAAGTTAGTAATCAGAGTAGTTTAGACAGTCTCCCTTTAGCTCAATTAAAAATGACATGGGAGAACTATAACTGGACATGTTCTTACTGTGAGACCCAATTTCAGACTATAGAAGAGTTAAAAGTGCATTCAATGCAATATCACAAAAGTTGTAACGCGTACCGATGTACAGATTGCAATATTAGAAAGTTACGGTTAGACAGCTTCCTAATTCACGTACAAAAACATCGTAAATTCCTTAAATTGTCTTGTTATAAATGCTTTTTAAAGTTCCCATCGCTCCATCAGGTTAACATGCATAAAACTACGCATATCACATCAGAATTTTGGTGTAAAGGCTGCAACACCATATTTGAGAGTTCCGATGATATGGCACTACATATGGATTCATTTTACAAAGATCACAAAACTAGAGGAGTACCGTCAATACCGCTAAATGACAACCTAACTTGTATTTTATGTAAAAAGACGTTCAAACACAGAGGAAGTTTAAATACTCATTTATTAATACATACAGAAAGAAAACGGGACCATACATGCGAGAAATGTGGTAAATGCTTTCTAAATAAACAGAATTTGGCAGGCCATATGATTCTGCACGAAGACACAAGGCCACATCAATGCGAAATATGCAAAGCTGGCTTTAAAACTGCAAGTCAATTACGTAACCATGTCGGAGTTCACGACACCCAGAAGCCATTTGCTTGTGATCAATGTGGACGTTGTTTCAGACTGCAAAAACAATTATCCTCGCACCAGATCATCCATACTGACTTACTGCCTTACGTATGTTCGTACTGCAACAAGGGATTTCGTTTCAAAACTATATTGAATCAACACATCCGCCAACATACAGGTGTGAAGCCTTACTCGTGCGAATTATGTCAACGAGACTTCACAAATTGGCCGAATTATAACAAACATATGAAACGACGTCACGGAATGGATATGGCTAAGAAAAAACACACGCCAGAGGGTGTGTATCCGGTAAATCCGGCTACAGGAGAAATAATAGTATATCCGGAAACTCATAGTACGTTGGAATGGAAGAAAAAAATGATGATGCAGAGGAAGCCAGGAAGACCGAAAATAAATGTGAAGGCTGAGGAGACGAACACTGTACCTGACGTTGTGGAGAAACAGGAGAAAATTGAGGAAGTATCTAGTAGCTAATGTCGTCCATTCTGGAGCCCTATATTTTAGGTTGATTGGCATGAAATTTTTTTAATAAAATAATTTCATTCAAATTTTGCAATACTTCAAAATAATTATGGCAGACATTTATAATCATCGTCATAATCATTTGTTGTAGATGTCTCGGTCTTTGAAAGAACTGCTATGAGCCTCTGATATGTTTTGTTTAATGTCTACCAGATGGCAACCTGAATCAACAGCTTAACTTGCCTTTCATCATCACAATCATTTGTTATAGATGTCTCAGTCTATTGACAGAACTGCTACCAGCCTCTGATGTGTTTTGTTTAATGTCTGCCGGATGGCAACCAGAATCAACGGCTTAACTTGCCTTCTGAAACTCGGAATCATCTTTGTTGTCATACAATCAAGTGATTCACGCCTGCAATGTACTTTGCCTGTAAATCAACTTTTTTAGTAACCCTTTTTTTCAATCAATGGATGGATGTAGATAGATGATAGAATAGATTATTTGCTCTCTGTAAGATACATAATACAATATGTTGACACTAAAAAAAATAGACAACCACTTAAATTATACACACACATAAATCTATGGAAGGTACAATAAAGATATTTGTATTTTGTATATGGATGAAAACTAAATGTTATATATTAAAAGCTTGTCAACAGTTGCGCCATCTGGTGAGCACAAACACAGAAGCATGTCTTTACAGAACCATAATGTAGAGTAGGGATATCATATTATGAATTAAATTATTTATTTTTATACAGATTTTTACATTTATTTTGATGTTAATAATAAATAGAGAACAATGTATGAAGATTCATTCATTCATTTCATGTAGGTGTCGGCACGGTCAATCGACCATGCACACCCTGGTGTCAGGTTCCAAAATCACATTTTCGTTTTTATTACAAGTATACCTTTTATGTACTTACCAGCTTTTGCCCGCGGCTTCGCCCGCGTGAACTTCTCTCGCGAACAGTGCTTTTTCCCGGGTTGAAAGGTACCCTATGTCCTTCTCCTGGTTCTAAGCTTCCTCGCCACCAATTTTCATCCAAATCAGTTCAGCCGTTCTTGAGTTATAAGTGGAGTAACTAACACGACTTTCTTTTATATATATAGATAGATATAGATTTTAAGGAAACTGAACGGAAAACGTTTTTTTTTTAAGACCCAAAAATAACGGTCTTAAACCAGGTTAATTCTCGAGAGCGGTTTATTCTAGAGCCCTAAATACCTGGTTAACACCGTTATTTTTAGGTATATACTGGTTGAGCGCAACCGTAATGCTATCAGTCGCTGTAATTTTTTTTTATATATATATTACAACTAGCTGTAGCCCGTGGCTCCGCACCCGTGGAAATTCCGGAATAAAATATAGCCTATGCGTTGTTCCAGGGTCTAAGCAATCTCCATTCCAAATTTGAGCCAAGTTGGTTTAGCCGTTTTCCTGTGTAAGAGTTACAAACACACAAACAACTTTCGCATTTATAATATTAGTGCGATGTCCAGCGATTGACAATTGTGATATTTATGGGAAAAACGAGCTGGTTTCTAATTCTAACCAGGTTTCCGATACCTGACAATTTGGCAATATTTTTCAAACTATACTTATATTTTTTGTGTTACAAAATTTAACTCGAATCAGATATAGTTGTATATATTATAAGTGTTAATCAATGTTTATTGTTTATATCTGTTGTAATGTTGTTATTGTAATTTTGAATCATACACTTTGCATTGTAAGTACACAATATTTTTTTTTTATAGTATTTAGTTGGCAAACAGGGATACAGCCCACCTGATGGAATGTGGTTATCGTAGCCTACGGACGTTCCTGACGTTCGCATTCCGTTGCGACCATAAAGTGATTGTCGAAAAAAAGTCATATAATAGACAAGAAGGATTTTTGTTTTGCGGGTAATTAAAAATTCAATATGTAGATTCTTCAAATTTTTTCGAATTTACATTTTAAAAAAAAATTATAATTTTAAAACAAATCGCCATAGACAAAATATCGCTACGCAGATGAACCTGTATAGAAGTTTTGGCCCCAGCGCACACAATTAAATATAAACCTTATCTACTTAGACTTATGGGCAATAATTGCATACTAAGAATAAATAAATCCATAAACGCGTTTATATTATTGGTATGCAATTATTAACCGTAAATCCAAGTAGTTAAAGTTTGTATATTTTTTTCTTAAACGCGCTTAAATATCTGTGGCGGAGTTTTGGTCATCACAAAAATAATATGTCATAGTCTACTCGCTAAGAAGAATGCGCTGGGTTTGCGAGAATAACTGACAATCATTTCGCGCCATTAATATTTGTGTAAGAAATCTTAATTCTGCTACAGGAAGTCAATTTACTATTGATTTTATGGAGTTAAACCTAGAAAACCCAACAAGGTTAGAAATAAAATAAATGTGAATAAATAAAATTTTTTATTTAAATTATTTGCTTACTAATAACGCTAGACACCTAGGTGATACTCTGTCATTAAATATTTTCTTAAATCTACAGTTTACAATTCCATTTTCATGTAAATAAGTCAATCTGTCGTAC
Organism: Apomyelois bistriatella; assembly: GCA_947044815.1. Taxonomy (NCBI): domain Eukaryota; kingdom Metazoa; phylum Arthropoda; class Insecta; order Lepidoptera; family Pyralidae; genus Apomyelois; species Apomyelois bistriatella. Next base: position 324,174 of record OX345715.1, on the reverse strand, counting down.
AAAATAAAATTTTCCACAATAACTTGCAAATGATTTTGTAGTTTTACAAATATGGCGGCTTTTTTGAATGTCGAATCTTGGCAGTTTTCGCGCCAAATCGTTCTAAGTTCTTCCAAATTGAAGTTATTGTGTTCCTTGCTGTTTTTATTGGATATTAATGAAAAACCGTGAGTAGCATTTTGTATGTAAGATTCGAAATCCTGATTAGAATTTTTGACTTTAACCGCTTTTCTTTTATTTCTTCTCAATTTACAATCGTCTGAAAAACAGTAAAAATAAATACAATTAGGTATTTTAAAAAACAAACTTAAGAAATCCTTAGCATCGGTTTTTGAGACATAATTTACTATTTAGTGCAATAATTAATTAACTAAAGCAAGAGGAGAGATTTTACAAAATTCTAAATTTCTTGTCCGACATTCGACGTTTTTTTTTTGTGTGTGACTGCGGATCTGAACCCTCATCATTAGGAACGCTATTAAGTACAAGTGGTCTGTATGAATAGAGATAATTTTTATGAAGACGGAAACCAGACCATCTATTGTGCTAAATATACACTAATAAAATAATTTCAAAAAACTTACGTTTATTTGCATACACTTGCAACACAGCTCTTGCTAACAAGTTGAAAACCATATCTTTCAAACTTCCATTCAAATCAGGAGGATGGGCGCCCAACCTTAAAAACGGAACCCCTAAATAGCCAAAACAATTTCTCTTATCAACAATTTTTTTCAAACACTGGCTTAAGGGAAAGTTTTTGAATCTACCGTTCTCTACCATCATTAAATGATAGCAACACGGTATCAAAACCATAGACTTCGCGGCGGCCATCTTTGAAAATATATTAATGGCGGTAACTGTCAAATCAGCGCAAGCATGAAGCCCAGTTATGCAGAATTTGTCTGTTTTTGGAAACTTTTCATTCAAATATTCTTGTATTTTTGTATGAGAGTCCTCGTTTATTGTATGTTTAATGTATTTCACGTTATCCATTGAATCTATATGGTATTTTCTTTGCCTTTTCTTGGCACCAATGTAATGACTACTATTGCTTTCTATTCCGAGCACTTTGTAACTTGATTTCCCATGAAGAAGTTGATCCAAATATCCCTGTAATAAAAAAAGGTATTAACAAAATCGAAACTACCAGGTTAGGTTGTAATCGGAAAGGCGCTAGGATTAAGAAGAAAAAAGAGATTAAAATCTTACCGTTCAACACGAACTCGGGATTACAAAGGATTTCACATTAAATTTCTATTCCACTCCCTCTTTCTTAAATAAATAGTCTCAATAAATCGCTGGTTGACTGGAAGAGATCCCTATCCCTATATGGGATAAGTCCGCCATTGTATATTGGTTTAACTTTCTATGTTTATATATGTTATAAAGATATTACAAACAAACAAAAGTGTACATACTAGTAACGTAAAATATGTCTGCTTTATCATCATTATTTTAGCCACAGGCTGTCCTCTGCTGGACATAGGTCACCTCCAAGGATTTCCATGTGTGTTGATCCAGTGTGCCTGCGACTTTTCTTCAGGACATCAGATTTTTTTGGTCGGTGGGTTTCCGTGTCTTTGAAGTGGCAGTGGGCACATAGCGCGAAGAACCAATGGGGCAGAAAGGAAAATTCTTGAAAAGCATCCACGCACCAAATGTCTGTATACTCGAGATAATTTCAGTACTTGCTGACTTTTCAATAATTTTAGTATTTACTTACCTAAACTACACTGTGAGATAGCTAATGTTTGGGCTACAGAAAATCGATATGAAACTCACCAATCCAGCGCCAAAGTCGACGATAGTATCGCATCCAGTTTCCCCACAAACATCCATAATTTCATTCGTCAAATAAATGATTTCATGTCTCTTCTTCTCACTCAGCGGCGCGTCAACAATCTCTTCACAACTACCCTCAAATTCGTTATAACTCACGAATATTCTAGAACATTCATCGAAGAAACTCTTTAAAAAATCATCATCGTCTTCTGTTATATTGTAGTTTTCATTAAAAACATCTTTGTTAAGATTTACGTTTATTTTTTCTAAAGTTCCATTTGCAAGTATGTCTGTGTTGGGACAGTTGTGGAGAAATTGGTAATTTTCAAAAAACGTTACGCTGTATTCAAAATAATCTTGGGACGTCATGTTTGCCGGTAGAGACATCGTGCACAACCTGTAACAAGTATATGAGTAGAAGAAATTTTACAAAAGCTCCCGAAGGGTCCCTAGAAAATATTTAGGTACAAAACTTCCCTCTATCGATACCCTGGGGGATTACTACCGTCTCTTAAAACCACGCAAGTTCCAGTGAGTAAGCGAGACAGCGCAATACATGATGTAAGGCGACATCTCCTTTACTCAATCGTTCTTGCATGGTTTTTAGAGATGGTGGTAAGCCACCTGGGATCCTGGGGAACGTCATGGTGGCCTACTATCATCTCTAAAAACCATGCAAGTTCCAGTGAGTAAGCGAGACAGCGCAATACATGATGTAAGGCGACATCCCCCTTAGTCAATGGATCTTGCATGGTTTTTAGAGACGGTAGTAACCCCCATGTTCTTATGAGCCCAAGTACGTAACTCTTACATCTGCTATGAGTTGCTGAGAAGTTGAGTCCTGAGTTTGCTTCTTATATCCAGTCTTACCACGAAAGTACTTAAGTGTAAGAACCTCAGAATAATAAGGTAAGAACTTACACCAACATTAACCATACTTATTATACTTACCTAAATGCGAAAGTCTGTCTGTTGTTCTTTCTCGGCTGAATCGCTGGACCGATTTTGATGAAATTTGGTATGGATATAGCCGCTTATTTTCGGAGTTGGATAATTCGGAGCTCAGCCAAAACAGGCTACTTTTGGCTACGATAAAAAAAGTCCCTCGCGGGCGGAGCCGCGGGCAAACAGCTAGTTAATAATATCCGTGTAAGTTGGTGAATGTAGTCAAATAAATAATTATCTTCAAACGGTTGACGGCAAACATCTGGATATGACATTGTTCGCCATGCGGCTAGTGAGCCGCATTTCTATCTTGAATTACTCCGTGCTTCGGAACGCAGGTTAAGCCGTTGGTCCTGGCTGTTATCACTAGATCACAGTTGTAAGGTGTAAGTAGCTGGTTCACCTTCTGTCGTGTCTAGCTGCCCTGTCTCCTGCACAATGGGGGACTTGAACGAGGCAAACGACGACCGGGCGGTGGAGGTGGCAAAGTACTGGGCTAAGTCAATATAGAGTCCTATATAGCCATTATGACTGAAGAGATGGATGGATTGTGTGCGGGAGGATATGACCAGGGCGTCGATTCTGCTAACGTTAAGGCAAAATCGTATCAAAATAGTGTTTCAATAGTAGTGCTTTTTACCGACTTTTAACAAGAGTTATGACAGTATGATGTGATGTGAATGTAGTGTGTGGTGTGATCATCAGAAGTGATATAAAAAAAATATACATTTCTTGTAACTAGTTTGTAAAAAAGCACTACCATTGAAACACTATTTTGACACGATTGTGATTTAACGTTAGCTGAATCGACACCCTGGAGTGTGACGCGGGAAATGGCTGGAAATAGATCTAAATGGACGGAACTTACATTCTGTGCCAACCCCACATAGGATAATGGGATTAAGTAAAGGAAAAGAAGATAGCCATTATGACTCGAAAATAAGAAGTTGTAAAGCTGGTAGCTTGAAAAATCTGATTCATTTACACACGGATCATGTTCCTATTGGTCTGGTTTCCCTGTAAAAAGGGTCACGAAGCTTAGACGGCAGTTTGTTTAAATTATTTAAGGTACGAGTAGGATAGAAGTAAAGCAAATGTTAAGATAAAAAGTTATATTTCAACATTGAGTCTCTACATCAAATAAATAGCCTTTTATATTGCCAAATCGCTTAGTCCTTGAACGCCGCGTCGGTCACCGGTGACCGATAAACACTTGATAAATTGTCTGCGATTACCGCGACCAACGTGGTAAAGGGCTAGGCCCCACTCGTAACAAGCGTGGGTGAAATTAGGCGCCAAAATAATAAAGTACCGCCATTTTTTTAATTGCAGTTGCTAACGCGCAGCAGGTAATATATTGCCATAGATTGCTTTAAATCGTCATTGACATCCCATATATGAGAATGTTTTACCTTGAATACGTACGCATACCCACACTAGCTACGGTATTTATCCTACAAATCTTTTTTATTTATTTATTCAAAATTTATTTATTTATCCTTCTCCATTAGAGGTGATATACATTTATTTAATAAACTTCCAAAGTGAAAAGTACATTCAATGTTAATTAGTCGAGACTTCGAGACACCCTTTTGTCTTATGAGAAATATTAGGTAAACATATATCTATATATAATGCTATAATTTGTAACAAGGTCGGCAGAAGCGACACGATTCAACAAAAATACTCCACCATTTGGTAATTTTAATATTTCTATATTCAATACTAAATGTTGACTAGTGGAATTAAACACAATTTAAATAACAGAAATACTCGGAAGGTTGTATTTGTTTTGTGTTTAACCGCGAACGTCCGATAATCTGAACATTTTTGTATCCATTTCGCCAACGTTACGGCTAAAACAGTATATTTTTGGGGCACAACATCGAATATAACGTTTGACGGTCAAAGACTTAAAAATATACCTACACAGTAATTAAAAAAAGTCAAATTTGCCAAAGCGGTATAGCATTGACATAGATTAAGGTTCACTCTTGCGTAACAATACATTCATCAATCGTTCAAATTCGACGATTGGAAATCATTGTCTTTTGTCTATGTTATAGTTTGATACCAACCAAAAGATCTTCCAATAATTGAAATAACATTTCAAAGAATTCCTTTTATCTTTTATTTCCTTTCTGTTACTACCCTCCTATCCTTAAATTATTATAACGAAAGGAAGAATGCTAAATAATCAATCCATTTTATCATTTCATGAGAGCCGTTTGAAAGAAATCAGTGTCAAAATTTAGAAACGATCCCTTTTTGGCTTCCCCTTTGCTTTTTTGACACTACCCTCCTTTCAAAAACTAAAACTAAACGGTTTTAAAGCCACATCCGTTATCACAGTAGTCTACTGCTGCGGTCCACTGATACTGGTCCAAACTTCATCTCCTTTTTGCAAAGCCTTTATGTTGGAATTCCCAATAACGCATTTGCCGGACCATTTCTCTGGCGCCAAGTATTTCTCACAGACTTCAACCAAATCCTCTTTCTTAACAGCTAATACCCTTTCCCTCTGAGTCTGCCAAATATCATACGAGAGCCCGTACAGGAAGAGATCCACTCCTTTCATATACTCCGCTACAGGTTGGTCCATTTGTTGCAAAATCGATAGTTTAGCTTCAAAAAGATTCTGATCATCGATTTTATTTTGATATTTACCCAGCCAGTATGAAGTTTTATCGCAAATATCTAAAGTTAATCGCGTATTGGGATCTCTGTACGAATAAAAGTTGAAATTTCCGTCGATGCTTAGTACAGCGCCGCCGCCGTACGCACCGTTTTGTTCCCTGACAATAGGATGTAGATATTTCGAAGTTAAATAGCGTGAAAGTACCCTCAGTTTAGCAAAGTCCGGGTGCGTATACGACACAGTCGGAATGACTTTGGCGCAAAAGTTTATTGGAATATTCATTGATATTAATATGCCACGGTGTTCTTTTGGCATAGTTTTGCAATCTGTCCAATTGATACGGTTTAAGTCATTATGTCCTTCGTCTTTGCAGAGATCTTTACAAAATACATCTACTTCTTTTTCTATATTCTTATTTGCGTTACAGTAGTGGAATGCTGCTCGCAAATTGCTACCTTTGAGAACCTGTTGAGCGATTTCATCGATAATAGTTTGGATTTTAGTTATGTCGTAATTTTTCTGTATTGTTTGCATATTAATGACGTGATGGAGACCAAGTAAGTTCTCTTTGCATTCGTCTACGGAAGATATCAAGGACTTAGCAGCTTGCATAGCGTATGTGTGCCCACTATCAATAACACCGTTAGACAGTGACGAACAATAATTCGTTAGGAGCATTGACATTCTCTCGCTGTTCTCAAAATTTGGTTTATCGAATATTTGGCACCAAATATCCAACATCTTTGGCAGATTTTCATCAAGGCAATGACTGTCTATGATAACTCCTTGTTCGTATGCATCTTTCTCGTCAATATGCTGCGTTATATGCGTAATAACGGACAATCCTGACGTAGACTTACTGACGTGTTTATCAAAATCTCTATAGTTATGTTTCTTCGTATCGAACTTGCCTAAAATGTAGTTGAAGAAAGGTAATAGCGGTCGTTGAGTTTCATTTAGACATTCTGTTCCTAACACCCCTTTGAAATACGTAACTCCGTTTGTGTTAGCTTCGCACATCTGCAGAGGAATAGTCCCAGATGCTGTGTGTTTTAGAGGTGGAGCGGTCTTAGTTAAAGTGACCTCATCTAACTTTAGACACGGCAACGCATCTAAATTTTCTTGTTTCTTTTGTGCTTCAGACAGCTTTTTGCCTTCAACATATATCCTCTCCCTTTCTTCATCTGTTAAAGCTTTTGTTTTTGATTTGAGAAGCTTAGCTTCTGCATCATTTAAAACATCATCAAATCTAATATCAGGCTTCATTGTCATAGTCAACTTGTGATTGTTCAAAATAAAGTATTTTTCTATAACATCTTTAATATATGCTGGATTTGTCAAATCCTGTTTTAACTTAGTGAGTAGCTCGTTAACTTTGAGAGCTCCTAAAATCGGCCCGTCGTGGTTCCAGAGAGGCATCAAATTGAAGAGTACATTTAAACCGAATTTTGGCGATTGGTGCTTGATCGAAAGCTCAAAACCATGCAGCACACTTTCAATATGATCCTTTTCAAAGCCCTTTTCGAAAATCTCTTCGATGGTTTTAGTAAATATCTTCTCAATCATCCCAAATTTATCAGTTTCTACATCTTTCAACCCCACTACAAATAATGTGTCTCTTATTTGGTTGTCATATCCAGTCAGGCCGTTGTAACCTCCGGATATATTTTTCTCTATTAGACTTTTATAAAATGCTGAATTCGGGCCTATGATCATAAGTTCAGCTAATGCGGTCAACATAAACGTCTCATATATGCTAGTTATATCCGACATTGCAAGTCCTATAGCTATTTGGTTCTGTTTTTCAATGGGCCCACCATATTGGTCTACCCTGCAAGTTATTTCAGCCGTTTTTGGCAATTTCCATCGCTCCTGTTTTGCAACTATAGTATTCTTCGGGTCTAAATATGTGTACTTACTTAAATATGCTTCATTAACGAATTTGAGGTTTGCTTCTAAAGGGAAGTTGCCATATGAATAAATTCTAGAGTTACTCGGATGGTAATGAGTAGCGTGGAATTTTTTTAAATGCTCATGTGTCAGTTCTGGAATGTGTAATGGGTCTCCTCCAGAGACATAGCCATAGGTACCTTGCGGTAAGATTGTATTAATAAACTTTTGTCCGAAAAGAGAATTTGTTTCCGAAAATGCTCCTTTCATTTCATTATAAACAACTCCTTTAAACACCAAATCTGATGTTTTATCATCTATATTTGTGTGCTCTAACCTCCAACCTTCTTGAAGAAAGTCCATTCTAGCGAGATTAGGTTTAAAAACAGCATCTAAATATACCTTTTGAAGATTTCTGTAATCAACTTCATTCTGTGACGAAAAGGGATAAAAAGTATAATCTGGGCCAGTCAAAGCATTCATAAAAGTAGCTAATGATCGATTAAGCATTTTAAAAAATGGATCTCGGACCGGGTATTTCTCCGAACCACAGAGTACTGTATGTTCTAGAATATGTGGAGTGCCCATAGAGTCTAACGGTGTAGTTCGGAAACCAACGGAAAAAACATTATTAGTATCATCCCTTTCTAAATGCAAGTACTCAGTCTTAGTTTTTTCGTGAGTTAAAAAGTAAGCAGTCATGTTGTATTCTTTTATATACTCCACATTGGAACACAGGAAGCCGTGAAGAACCTTTCCTTGTTGCACAGGTTTAGAGACAGATTCCTTCTTTTTTAAAATTCCGTTGCTGTATGGACTTGTCTTTTGCGATGCTATTTGAGTCCGGAAGTTCCTCCATCCGTGACTGGGGAGTCTTGCGTACATTTTTGCGTTTAATTTCCTCACTTATCCTGCAAGGATACATAGCACTCACTGTTTTAATAATTCTCACTATTAAAATGAATGATTTTTTTATATTTTGATGAATCAGCCAAAATTTCCAAACAAACAAAACAGGTTAAACAGCAATCGGGAATAGTCAAAAATCGTATATTAATAATGTATGGTAAGGAATTTAAACCAAAAACAGGTTATGTAGGTAGATAAACAAATTTTCAAAAATCATATGTACTTATTGGATCTATTTTTCAACCGGATAACAGCTTACGTTTTCCAACTTGATTACGATATTTACGAATATTAACAATCAATAAATCAAAATATGCCCGTTTATAATATTTTTGAATAGGTGTCTACCGAAACAAATGAAATGACAAAATATGATGTAATTTTTGGTACTTACTTAACTGTAGGACTGTAGGATTCAAACACTTTTGGGATAGTATCGTTTACAAGAACTCTTGTCGTCTATTTAATTGGTTGTTGAATATTTATTTCACCGGCATTACTTTTTATTTTAATTAAAATATATAATAACCTCGCAGATGTTTGCGGGCGGCACGAAAAATTGATTGATTGATTTGACAATCATCTTGACTTAACAGACGATGATTTTGACATTGATAGTTATTAAAAGTTGCTATTAAATTATTTTATAAACTACCATACTGAAACCTACATTGCTGCTAGCAGCAGGGGGTGTACTATGAGCTGTTTTAGCAGGCTCGTAACAAATAAGCGAGATATCGCCTTACATTATGTATTGTGCCATCTCTCTTACTCACTCCTTTTTGGATCGCTGCTGTTAAGCCGTGTAGGTAAGTACGTGTAGCCTTTTATACATTATGGAATATAGTCCTAAAATAACTACTCATTTATTTTTTAAATCACCTATATTGTTCTTAAATAAAATATGCTTCTATGATTATTTTTGTTCAAAACCAAAACGCAAAAGTCCCTTGAAAATCAATAAACGAACCTTTTCATATCGATCCATTTTAGGCCTTCCTCCATTTGCATTTGGATTTCTACCATGTTCGTCATTTGCTTGGGCTTTGACAGTTCTCAAAATTATTCTTTCCAAACACGTGTTTACGTGATGTACACACGTAAAATATTTATTGCAAGTAAAGGAGTAATAAAATAATACAAAATGAGTTTATACAACTTTAAAAAGATAGCCGTTGTGCCCACGGCCAAGGTAATATCCCTTTTCCTCATAGCTTTTTCTCATATTTCATAATTTCCACAATATAGTTTTCTAACCCATAAAAATGTGTAATTCTTCGTTTTCAGGACTTTATTGATATAATATTGTCTAAGACACAAAGGAAAACACCGACCGTAGTACACAAGCACTATAAAATATCAAGGATTCGTGCGTTTTATATGAGAAAAGTGAAATTTACACAACAAAATTTCCATGATCGACTATCCCGGATTATACAGGTATTTACTATGTTATTTTTACAGAACATCCGCCGTCCTCCGCCCTGTGGTATCAGTTTTACAGTTGACCACGCCCTTTTTCCCTTCTAACGCAACTTAGGGACAAATGGTTTAAATTTAAGCTATTTACCCTAATGTATTACAAATTTTGTTATCTAAAAATCTTTCTACATATTCTACCCATATGCTCGCATATTTCATCAATAACAGCATTTCCAGCTGGCAGCACAGCTCACCATACTAGAATGCTCTCACTGGCTGAAGTGCAGCAGAATTCATGAACTGTGGAGGCTCGCATAGGCTGCCTTGTTTAAAATAGATCCCTAAAGGGGAATAGCTTCAACCTTCGTGTGGAATCATGCAACACATCTGTTCATAGCCAGAAAATTGCATTTCCAAAGATTATTGTCGTCAGGCAGGCGGCCCACAAATAAATTTCAAAGCCTTATTTGCTGATGTAAGAGTGTCATACACAGAGATTTTACTGTGTTCCCATGTTTAAGTGGTTTGGCCCACAAATGTCCTGCAGCGTTTCTCACATTGTCTAACCACCTCTTCCTTTAACTTGCCACAATTACGGTGAAAAAAGTTACTGACAAATCTGTAAAGAGTGTTGTGCACTTACTGACGCTTGAGAAATATTTATATGGATTTTCTTTCAGGAATTCCCGAAACTGGATGACGTGCACCCATTCTACGCAGATTTGATGAACGTACTGTATGACAAAGACCATTACAAACTAGGTCTTGGCCAATTGAACACCGCAAGACATCTTATTGACACGTAAGTCTTAAGGATTCCGTTATTTAAATAAAACATTATCCCCCGTATTAAGAAACATTTGATAAGCCCATTTTAACTTAAATATGTTTTGGCTCTTTCTCTCTTACCTGACACTTCATGTGAAAGAACGAGACGATGCACATTTTAACTAAAATAGGCTTAACAAACGTTTCTTAATACGGGGGTATGTATGTAAATTATAAAACACTAGCTTTTGCGAGCAGCTTTGCCTGCATGAATTTCCCTCGTTATCAGTGTTAACTTTTCCCCAGGATAAAAGGTACCCTATGTCCTTCTCAATACTCCTAGCTATGTGTATGCAAAATTACAGGAAGATTGGTTCAGGAGGATGTGAAGAGGTAACAAACAAACAAATAAAAACTCATTTTCACATTTATAATATTAGTTGGGGTTAGCTTAGAAGACCTGAATATCTTATTTTAATGGTTTTGGGAAACTCCAGATTGTGAGGATATGTTATAGGTTAGGAACCCATAAATCCTCTTTTACACATTAAAGCTCTCCACAGAGATTTTTACAACATGGGCCTCTTTGAATAATAATTTTTATATCTAATTAAAAACTACAGTATAATGTCTACTTATTTTCTATAGTGTCGCCAAAGACTACGTGCGATTACTCAAGTATGGAGACTCACTGTACCGCTGCAAGCAACTCAAGAAGGCAGCGCTCGGCCGCATGGCCACCATAATGAAGCGACAGGCCGCTAACCTCACTTATTTGGAGCAGGTAAACTAATTTACTGGCTATTTCCACAGAGATATTACATTCATCACTTGAGAGGATATTCTTTAAAAGCTGTTCAAGTATCATGCTGTCGCTGTCATATCGTTGAAGTTCAGCGTGACAGCATGATAATTGAGCAGCTCTCAAAGAATGATGGCGGAATTTTTACGAATAAAAAAAAAAATACGGATGAGTTGATTTTTTTTTACAACATCATAAGAGTCCCAGAAATACATTTCTGTAAATAAAATATTTTTAAACCCCCGGGAAAAAAACTAGATTTTTATTATAAATTATGTTACCAGAACTTAAATATGGCAATGTAGAAAGTGAAACATTCGCATAGAGCCACGACTTACAACTGCCAATGTCACTGTCATTCAAACTGACTTGAACTCTGTAGATTGCGGTCTACATAAAGAAAGTGCAAAGCAATAAATATATTGACTTTCCTAATATCCTAACCTAGTACTCTACTATAATCAATTAAATCAACTGTCAATGTCGATTTGACAATGCTAGCAACTGTCAGAGTGACATGATGTTTCAGTTCAGTTGTGGTTGGGTGGGTTTTGTTTTCAATATGGCGATGGAAAATGAAACAAATGGACGACTTTAAAAAAACGGAATAATTAAAAAACCCCGGGGTTTATAATTATTTAGTGGTGGTAAACGTGTTATTAGTTAAGTGTTCTTGCTAATGCGATTTGTTTCAAGTTATCTATATTTTTGTTTTTTTTCGTACAAACGATGTATGGGGCTTCGCCAGGATTCTTTGAGTAGCGTTTGAGTATTCGGGCATAAGTCACAATAGCTAAGAAAGCCATAAAAACATTTTTTATCTAACTGGTCACAGACTGGAACAGGCTCCCTGAGAGTGTCATCACTGCACCTTCCTTCAGTCAACACGTTTAAAATAGATAAGACAATTAATAAAATCTCCAAACTTAAGATGCACACGCATCAGCTTCATATGCTGCTAGAGTGTTTAAGAATATAAATAAAATAGTTATGAGTGCTTCCAGTGTCAACAGTTTTGAGACTGAGAGAGACTGTGAGAGTTGACAAACATTTAGAAACTAACTTTTTGTACACCCTGTTGTTTTTTTTTAAACCCACAAGTGCAGTGAAATACACATCATCACTACATAGTATAAAACAAAGTCGCTTTCTCTGTCCTTATATCACTTTGTATGCTTAAATCTTTAAAACTATGCAACGGATTTTGATGTGGTTCTTTTTAATAGATAATGTTATTCAAGAGGAAGGTTTTTATGCCCATGCGAAACCGGAGCGGGTCGATAGTAAATAAATATTCAATTTTACTGTCAGGTCCGTCAACATCTAGCCCGTTTGCCGTCCATCGACCCGTACACGAGGACAATTATCATCTGCGGCTTCCCCAACGTCGGCAAGTCCAGCTTCATTAACAAGGTAACCGCTTTACCCAGACTATTTGTATGCCTTTCCAGTGTTTGTTATGTTTAGCAACTGAGACAGAGGTATTTTTTTGTAGCTTATTTGTCCACTGCAGGACGTAGGCCTCCAATGCATGTCACTCTCCACGAACATTGTACATTTAATTTAAATGAACCCCAGACTTATCTTTAGTGGTGAGGGTTGACTGATTTCCCCCCCATATATTAACTACAGATCCAGAACCTTAATTACATAACACGGATTTTTGATAACTTGCGTTTTCAATGAATAATGAATTTTAAACGACGGTGGCGCTAGTGTTCACCGAAGTATCACCTTAAAAGTTATCAAAAATCCGTGTTATCCATACTAATATTATAAATGCGAAAGTCTGTCTGTCTTTCTGTCTGTCTGTCTGTCTGTCTGTCTGTCACCTCTTCACGGCTAAACTGCTGGACCGATTGTGATGAAATTTGGTAGGGATGTAGTTAACGACCCGAGGTCAAACATAGGCTACTTTTGGGCGCGATATAACCGAGTACCACACGGGGCGAAGCCGCGGGGAACAGCTAGTATACAATACAATACGAAACCCTTTATTGCACATAGAATACAGAAAAAAGGTTTTAGTTACAAATTGCAAAAGTGCTAAAAGTGGCTAAGTTTTAAGCTATATTGCAGTTTGTAACTATAGGGAACTATCCATACTTCCATACTAATATTATAAATGCGAAAGTCTGTCTGTCACCTCTTCATGGCTAAACTGCTGAACCGATTGTGATGAAATTTGGTAGGGATGTAGTCAACGACCTGAGGTCAAACATAGGCTACTTTTAGGCGCGATATAACCGAGTCCCACGCGGAGCGGAGCCGCGGGGAACAGCTAGTAATTTAATATGTTTTAAATTAACTTCAGATCCAAAACCTTAATTACAGCAGAGGGATTTTTGATAACTTTTGTTTTCAGTGAATAATGATTTTTAAATGACGGTGGCGCTAGTGTTCACCGAGGTATCGTCTTAACTTTATAATAAATAAATAAATATAAATATATAGGGACAAATCACACAGATTGAGTTAGCCCCAAAGTAAGTTCGAGACTTGTGTTATGGGATACTAACTCAACGATACTATATTTTATAACAAATACATATATAGATAAACATCCAAGACCCAGGTCAATCAGAAAAAGATCATTTTTCATCTTGACCTGACCGGAGATCGAACCCGGGGCCTCCTGAGTAGCGGTCAGGCATGTTAACCATTACGCCACGGAGGTCGTTTTAGAATGTTAATGTTGTTTTAGATCACCCGAGCCGATGTGGAAGTCCAACCGTACGCGTTTACAACGAAGAGTTTGTATGTGGGACACACAGATTACAAATATCTGAGATGGCAGGTTAGTATTTATATTCTACTAGCTGACCCGGCGAACTTCGTACCGCCTTTCTTAATATTTTTTTCCGTAAGAACCTTGTACAGAGTATAAGAAAACTACAAAAAAAAAATCAGCCAAATCGGTCAAGCCGTTTTCATGCTATGTCGTGACAACGGAAAACGGGTTTCATTTTTATATATATGGATTGTATTAATCACCCCAGGTGATAGACACCCCTGGAATCCTGGACCACCCGCTCGAGGAGCGCAACGTGATTGAAATGCAAGCGGTCACCGCTCTCGCACATTTACGGGCCGCCGTGCTTTACTTCATCGATATATCGGAACAGTGCGGGAACAGTTTGGAGGAACAGGTAATATTATTAGTGATTTTTTTTCCCTCAGGTGATATCGTTCCACTAGATATAGATATATTATAGAGTAGCTGTTCCCCGCGGCTCCGCCCCGCGTGGGACTCGGTCCACTCGCGTGGGACTGATCGCGCCCAAAAGTAGCCTATGTTTGATCTCAGGTCCTTAACTACATCCCTACCAAATTTCATCACAATCGGTCTAGCAGTTTAGCCGTGAAGAGGTGACAGACAGACAGACAGACTTTCGCATTTATAATATTAGTATGGATTTGTATCTATATGTGAAGACCTATTATTGGCTTTTTGTTATACAATCTGTTACCTATGTAAATTTATTTGCTGTTGGTCATCCAAATGTATAAAATAAAATAAATAAATCTACGAAAATATGAGAAATAAACATAAAATAAAAAATACATATAATCACGTCTTTATCCCATGCGGGGTAGACAGAGCCTAGGGCCATAAGACCTTAGACCACGTTTAACATGATGGTAGTTGAAACAGGAAATCAATAGTGATGGGGCTAGCCGCATCGCCTAAGTCATGATTTTCCCATTTCACGATTCCCTCAGTCGACTTTAACGGCTTGCGCGGGAAGAGAAGCAGCTGGTACATTCTGTGTTTTTCTTTTTCTCCCAGACCAGCATGGAAGTTGTGTAACTAAATTATATATATTAGTAAATATTTTAGCACTTACATATTCACACAAGAAGCAGGAAAAATGCAGTGAAAAAATATTCATAAATGGAATGTCATCAATGAATTACTTTTTCTAATCAGAATCTATGTGGCCAGTATTAAGTACTTTTTTTTAAACATGTACACAATTCTAGACAAGTTTGTTAACTTAATTTAATTATTTATTTATTTTAAGAACCATTTAGTTTATGTAGTTGATAAAAGCCTTATATTTTGCTTTTAGTGCTTAAATTTAATTATTTCTACCAGATATCCCTGCTGGAGAGTATTAAGCCACTGTTTGCCAACAAACCACTACTAGTGGTCCTGAACAAGATGGATGTAGTGACTCCGGAACAACTGTCGCCGCAGAAGAAGGCCTTGCTCGACAGCCTGAAAGAGGCATGCGAGAAAGGGGCGCTGGTTACGTGAGTATATTATCAATACTTGTTCATTTCACATATTTCATTTAGTAACACATTTGTTCTATGTAGTAACATACTTGTTCCATGTAGTCATATACCTGTTCCAAAATACAATACATATGTTCCATAGAATAACATTCCGTGCTCCGGAAGGCACGTTAAGCCGTTGGTCCCGGCTGCCAACTAGTAGTTGTTAAAGGAACCACGACATAGGCTGTGGCGGTTTCGAAGAACTGACACCAGGGTGTGCATGGTCGATTGACCGTGTCACCTACACGAAATGATAATGTCAATTAACATACCTGTTTCATAAAATAACAAAAATATAAAAACATATTATTCGGATTTCTCCATTTTAAGTTATATTCCATTCGGTACCATAATTGTTCCATACAATAAAATAATATATTACATTGTTCCCAGCGTGGACTCGAACACGGAACTAGCCAAAGTGCCAATCCTGCGAATGTCAACGATGACTGAAGAAGGTGTCCAGGAAGTCAAGATCGAGGCCTGCGAAAGGCTTTTAGGACACAGGGTCACCGAGAAGATGAGGACTAAGAAGGTAATGTCTATTATCCTAGCGTTTTACGGGTCGTAGGTTTGGTGTATTAAGAAGATACCTCGGTGAACACAAGCGCCACCATCAGTTAAAAATCATTATTCACTGAAAACACAAGATCAAAAATTATCCATACTAATATTATAAATGCAAAAGTCTGTCTGTCTGTCTGTCTGTCTGTCACCTCTTCACGGCTAAACTGCTGGCCCGATTGTGATGAAATTTGGTAGGGATGTAGTTAACGACCTGAGGTCAAACATAGGCAACCTTTAGGCGCGATATAACCGAGTACCACGCGGGGCGAAGCCGCGGGGAACAGCTAGTAGTCTTATGTAATTAAGGTTCTGGATCTGAAGTTAATTTTAAACATATCAAATTATTAAATTATAGTTCCCTATAGTTACAAATTGCAAAACTGTTTAAGCAATATTGCAATTTGCAACTATGGGGAACTATAATTTAATAATTTGATATGTTTAAAATTAACTTCAGATCCAGAACCTTAATTACATAAGACGGATTTTTGATAACTAGTGTTTTCAGTGAATAATGATTTTTAACTGACGGTGGCGCTAGTGTTCGCCGAGGTATCATCTTAACTAACTTTAAAAATATAGGGTTTTAAGTTAGTAGGAAATTAGTATTACTATTTGGTGATTGTTCTATTTTTTTTTTCTTTCAAAAACAATTATTTCTCAGGTGGATGGTATTCTAAACCGTCTCCACGTGGCGGTGCCAACCCCCCGCGATAACAAGGAGCGTCCTCCCATCATTCCCCCGAGTGTGGCGCTGAAGAAGGAGAGAGCAGAAAGAAAGAGAAAACTAGAGAGGGAGATTGAGTTGGAGCAGGGAGATGATTATGTACTTGGTAAGTTTATGTAACTTTATAGAATGTATTATTAAAAATATATAGTTACAACTAGCTGTATCCGCGACTTTGTCCGCGTGGAATTTTCAAAAAAAAAGTTATTGTTCAGTACACCGAGTTTTCGAAAAAAATTAAACTAAAAACAAAGTAGCCTAAGTTACTCCTTATTGCATCGGCTATCTGCCAGCAAAAGTTCCGACGAAATCGGTCTAGCCATCCTAAAGATTAGCCGGAACAAACAGTCAAAAATGAAAAAAAATATATATTTTGGTATATTTACTGTCTATTCATCCATATTCATTTAGTAAAAAAATGCTTATTTAATATTGTAATATTGTATGTATACAGACACTCCAATTTTATTTGTATAGATAGATATGTAATAGTCTCCCAGAATCCATCCAACTGCGGTGTTGAGGAAGGAATTTAGAATAATAAAAAATATTTGTATAATTTTTCTTATTTGTATAGATAGATATGGAACAGCCTCCCAGAATCCACCCAAGTGTGGTGTTGAGGAAGGAATTTAGAATAATAGAAAAATATTTTTATAATTTTTCTCGTTACTATAAACATTGTGTGTTTCCAAACGTAAAGGTAAGTGGTCACCGTTGCCGAATCCTAACCAAAAATCGTTTCTTACAGACCTCCAGAAGAACTACTCGGAGATACCGGAAGAGGAGCGACACGACCCCATTCCCGAATTCTGGGAGGGACACAACATCGCTGATTACATCGATCCGGATATATTCCAGGTTAGATCCTGTCATATTAACACGTTCGCGGACGTTTTTGAAAACACAATAGAAGTTTTATTGTTATAACTGCTATAGCAGTCGCGTGGAATAGGGTAGGAGTGAAAAAAGTGAAAGTGAATTTATTATTATTATTTATTTATTCCATAACAAATACATTGTGTCGGAAACAAGTAATTAACAGTATAATCACAATTAACATAAAATTAAAAACTAAAATAAACAATTCATTACATAGTTTTAAACCCACAAATTATAATAAGAACGTTAAGTTTATGTATTTAATTAATCGTCATTATGTCAAAACTTCCAAATTAAACTTAAAAGTCACAATTCCAGAACTTCATTTATAATAATCATCAACAGAGTAGAAAGCTTTTTCTAAAAGGTACAACTTTAATTTTTTTTTAAAGGGATTAAGTCCCAACGTATCCTTGATATATTTTGGTAATTTATTGTAAGCCTTATATGCCTGGTACTGAGCACTATGTTTCATAATTTCTATTTGGGGCGTGATATCATTGTTGAGATGCTGTCTCCTAGTTCCTTCTCGTAACTGTTTCTCATCATCTGTTTCTAATGTTGGCAAACGTTTCTTGAGGTCTGTCAGAAGGACAAATAAATATAAACAAGGAATGGTCAAAATGCCTAGATTAGTAAAGTGCTCCTTACACGACTCCCAGGGCGGAATACCTACCATGGTACGAATAGCTCTCTTTTGTAGAACAAACGCTCTGAGTTGGTTATACTGATAACTGTTACCCCAAAGTTTAATACTATATCTAAATTTTGATTCCACAAGAGCATGATACACCTTTTTTAGATGAAGTAATGAAATTTCATTTCGAAGAGTTCTTATGGCATAACAAGCCGATGAGATTGAGTCCTCCAGTGCTCCGAGCTCCTTCTTCCAATTCAGAAAATTGTCAATATGTATACCTAAAAATTTTGTGTCATTTACTATGTCAACTTTGTCTCCATTTAATCCAATGTCAAGTGTATCGCGATTCCGTGATGTCGATTTGAAAAGAATAACTTTAGTCTTATTAGTATTCAGTTTCAATTTATTGGCACTAAACCACTTGATAAATGCATTTAGAATTATATTAATTTTATCATTAAGATTAGTAGTATTAGTATCCGAAATTACGGCATTTGTGTCATCAGCAAATAGGACCATTTTTATATCAGGGTGCAGTTTCTGTATGTATGTTACCAAGTCATTAGTAAAAATAAGAAAGAGGATAGGTCCCAAGGTCGACAATGATGAATGACATTTATGACAACCAAAACCAACACGAATGACACTAATGACAACCAAAACACTAATGACATTTTTTTTTTACCGAACGAAGCAAAGGAATAGACCGCAAAAGCCGTAGCGACGCCATTAATTCGTCATTAACGTATAATATTTTACTTAAAATAATTGGCGGATTTTAAAATCAAGCGTTTTAAAAATTTTTACTCCTACCCTATTGTGACGTTTTCAAATAATGACGATTAATTAAATACATAAATTTGACGTTCTTTTTATTATTTGTGACTGTTTAAAACTATGTAATGATTTATTTATTTATTTATTATTTTATGTTAATTATGATTATACTGTAAATTACTTGTTTCCGACGCTATGTATTTGTTATGGAATAAATAAATAAAAATGTCCGCCAACGTGTTAACATGGCACGTGAGGGGTGTAGTCGCACTTGTTATGGGTTAGGAAGTAATTAACTCTTATTTTTTACTATCTGTAGCCCGCGACATCGTGCGCGTGGGCTTCGTTCCCGTTATCGCGGGAATCGGGAGGGAATTGAGGGAATCCCCCTTTTCCCTTATACAAAGTTTGTCATGACAATAACCTACACAAAAAAAGCATTATCCAATTTTTTTGCATTTGTTCGAAATTGCTATATATTTGCAGACAAACATGCCTTGAGTTCATTTAAATGACGATAACTTTTTTTTTAATGAATCGATTTTGATGAAACAAACTTTAGATGTTCTCCCAAATTCAAACAAAACAATTGGTGAAAGTTTAAAGCAAATCGGTTCAGTACTTTCGGAGATAAGCGTGATCATACATACAGACAAAAAAAATCAAAGGTGTTATGTATTAAATTTTAAAAAAGTCAATATTAAAAACAGAAATTGGACGAATTGGAGCGCGAGGAAGAGCTACGTGAAGCGGGCGGCATTTACGCCGTGCCGAAGATCGAGCTCGATGAAACCATGCAGGAGATCAAGCGGCTCGCGCTGCAAATACGGTAAGTGGTTACCTACACCATATATTACAAGGTTCAAGTTAACTTTATTTTAAAAGTGTGAATCAATCACTCTCACTACATAGTATAAAACAAAGTCGCTTTCTCTGTACCTATGTATGCTTAAATCTTTAAAACTTTGCAACGGATTTTGATGCGGTTTTTTTTAATAGATAGAGTGATTCAAGAGGAAGGTTTTTATGCCCATGCGAAGCCGGGGCGGGTCGCTAGTAAATGATAAATGATTAATCTGCAAAAGAGTTTAGTATTATAACGAAGCAAGAAGACAAACTGCACGAGGCTTGGCGTGCGCCCCGCAAGCTGCACGAAAGCGACGCGTGTTATTTTCGTGTCGCTTTCGTGCAGCTTTAGGGGAGCTCGCTACATTCACTAATACCATCAAGATGGACGAAGATTTTGAAAGGCAAGATCGAAAGAAGAACTTGATAATGTGAAGATACGAAGCAAATTACGAAGCTAATTGTGACGACCTCCGTGGCGTAATGGTTAACACGCCTGACCGCTACTCTCGGGTTCGATCCCCAGTCAGCAATTGTATTTTTCTGATTAGCCTGGGTCTCGGGTGTTTATCTATAAATATGTATCATCACTACATAGTATAAAACAAGGTCGCTTTCTCTGTCCCTATGTCCCTTTGTATGCTTAAAACCTTAAAACTACGCAACGGATTTTGATGCGGTGTTTTTTAAAAGATAGTGGATTCGAGAGGTAGGTTTTTATGCCCATGCGAAGCCTGGGCGGGTCGCTAGTCAATTAATATATGTACCATCCTATTGTTTCACGTTTCATTTTCATTAAATAATTTCATTTCATTTGCCCATCATTATTAGCACCATATTTCATATACATCCCACGAGTATGTATGTTTGTTAGTTCTTCACGCTCAAAGTGCTGGGCCAATTTTTATGAAATTTGGTATGGTAGTTGATACCTTATATTAACACATATGGTACTTTTTCTCCCAATACGTCAATAAACTCATTGGTGGCCTAAGACAGCAATATAATTAATAAAAAAATATATCATTGCCGGACGCTAATGGAGGTTTTTTAATATACACGTTTCATACATTAGGTTTTTTAGTTTCACTCTGGCCATTCAATAAAAAAAACCTATTCCAGCCGTCGTTAATGGAAAATGCTGGACACCTTTGTTAGGTTGGTACTGTAACGAGGACTGGCTGCATACAAAAAAAGTATGTAATTTTAAATATTGAACGTTACAGAACGAACCATTAATTTTTTTACCCCACATTTACACTCAGCCCCTGCCACTGCTCCTGTCGCTGCCGGAAATATTTCCCTAAATACATCTACGGCAATAACGACGCGAGTGAGCGTTCACACTCAACCTTCATACTTCTTTACTGCTCATCTGGTGGCCTACTGTCATCTCTAAAAACATGCAAGTTCCAGTGAGTAAGCGAGACAGCGCAATACATGATGTAAGGCGACATCTCCCTTACTCACTGGATCTTGCATGGTTTTAAGCTGAATGTAAACACTCACTTGCACTCGCGCTGCCCGTCCTTTGACTTCCGCGCGAAAAACCGACAATCTCGGGATCGCCGGGCCACGGGCAGTGACAACGCGAGTAACCTATTTACATTCGCGCGCTGCACAGTTGTCTGACCTACAAGGCTGAGTGTAAATTAGGGCGTGCAGTTTCATAGATTTTCAATTTCGAAATTGGCTTATGAAATTAGGTTGATTAGTTTCGAAATTTCGAAATTTCGAAACTCAAGGAACACCTTTGTAATGGAATATGAAAACGTTTGTAAAACTATAACTTTAAACGTTCTTGGGCCTCATCAGCATCCTTGGGGCCCAAGTCAACCTTACCTGCAAGCTGGTGCGCCTGCTGATTAAGGGCTGGCCTGGGCCTGAAGGATTGTACAAGCTTTCTCCGACAGTTGTTTCTCCTTTGGACTGATCACCAACAGGACGATTCGTTTTTGAGTAATTCGCCGTCGGAATCTTTCTCATATAAACGGTTCACCAACAGAATGTTTCACATTTGAGAGTTTCCTCGACATGATTTCTCTCCTATAGACTGTTCTACGACAGAATCTTTCATCTTCCGAGGTTTTGTCTACAGAATGATTCACATGTACAGTGTTTCGACGACAGGAGTTATGGCAGTTGCTCCGGAAAGGCAAAAATCGCCAAATCTAAATGGTAAGAAGAATAGAAGAACCAGAAGGAATATTATCAAGAATAGGACGCTACCGCAATAAGTGCGCAGGAGCTTCGCCTGACTCCTGTGACATGTGGGCAAGGACTGCCGTGTCTGGGGAGGGCACGGTTTAGACGCTAGCCCCAACCCAACGCAAAAAGCTCCTCTTCGCCACGTGGAAAGTTGGCACGCTAACCGGACGATCGAGGGCCGTAGTGCTTTTGGAGGAGTACCGGAATGGCGTCTTGGAAATGAAACGCTTCAGAGACCAACTGATGGACTTGACGAGCCGGCTTTATGAGGAGGCGCGTAGGGAACGATAGATAATGTTGTCCCGCTCAGGGTGGGCCCGGTCTACTATTGGGATCTCGTGGGATCTGAGGCGAACTTTGAGCAGCTAAAAGAATTCTCGCATCGGTGGCATAAAATCCGAAGCGGGCTCGAAAGGGGCATAACTTGAAAAGTAGGAGCACATCAAGAATACTGCTACAAGAAGACAAAGAAGACGAAGAGAAAAACTGATACAGACAAACTCAAAGATCTAGAAGACAGAAGCTGGCTTCAGGCCGAGAAAAAGGCAAGCGAGGCGTACGGGGAGAGTTATTTAATACTAGCTGTTCCCCGCGGCTCCGCCCCGCGTGGGACTCGATTATATCGCGCCCAAAAGTAGCCTATGTTTGACCTCAGGTCGTTAACTACATCCCTACCAAATTTCATCACAATCGGTCCAGCAGTTTAGCCGTGAAGAGGTGACAGACAGACAGACTTTCGCATTTATAATATTAGTATGGAGTATGGAAGTATGGAAGTATGGATGCAATGGTTGCATAGATAGGCGACACTATAGAGAACTTGTAGTGAGATTAAGCAGGTGCGACTGGAAAGAGATGCGAAATGCAAGTACAGCGCACTCTCCCGAGATTCGGCTCGTATAACCGAGAGGTTGATAGAGCCATGGGAGGTGGAGGGAGTGATGGACTTGACTGTGCTTGTTGAAGGGGTTACGACTTACTTGATAAGTGCCTACGGGCCACTAGTGGCTTACCACCATCTCTTAAAACCATGCAAGAACGATTGAGTAAGACAGATGTCGCCTTACATCACGTGGCGCACTGTCCCGCTTACTCACTCGTTCTTACATGGTTTTAGGAGATGATAGTAGGTCCCCAAGTTGATCGCAGTGACACGGATTAAACGGCATTCTGGAACCTACTTGACGGTGTGCTGTGTGAAACCCTGTTGTCGCAGTAGTGAGGCATGGCTCGTATGCGGTGGATGTATGGGGTATCTCGGAAAGATCGCATTAGAAACTCCCGCGTCCGAAACAGCCTTCATGTACGTCACATAGCGGATAAGCCAGGATCAGGACACGCCTTCGATGGTAGGGTCACGTCTTGCGCAAACCGGCAAGCTACGTTGGGAACAAGTGTCAAGTGAACAAGGCTATGCTGCCTTCTCCGAGGCCTGGTATAAGGGGCAAACTCAAAACGATATATACGTGCAACAGCGCGGGATATGCGTGCAAATGGACTCATCAACAAGGATACCAAAAACCGGGCAAAGTGTAGAAAAAGTAAGATAGCGGACCCTGGGCTTTAAAAACGCTAGGATGATGATGTGAAACTATAATGAAAGCGTTTTATATAACTAAAAAAACTTTTTTCCTATAAAAAAAATTTCGAAATTTCGAAATTTAAGTTTCAAATTTCGAAATTACGTGGCAAGCAAATATTGTCCGAAATTTCGAAATTATGAAGTTTCGAAATTTCGAAATGCATGCCCTAGTGTAAATGTGGCATTATTGTTTAAAAAATATGTATGAACATTTCAACTATTTTCGAAAAAAAATAACAATGCGAGCGCCGGCTTTATGTTGGCGCCATTGTAAATTTTGATACGATCTATGATGTATATGTAATTTCCTTATTGTATATTTTTACTGGTGCAATAAATAATTTTTGTCTTGTCTTGTACTATTGATAATTAATCGATACTTGAATAGAAACATTCAAGTATCAATTAATTATTAAAAGTACAAGACAAGACAAGACACAAATTCGTTGATTGTTATAGTTAAATATTTAAAATCCATTCTGCAGCAACAAGAAGGCTGTTCTGAAGGACGAGTCTCGTCTGACGAAGCAGTCGACGAAGCCGGTGATGCCGCGGACCTCCCGCGCCAGAGCGAGGGACCGCTCCACCGGGAAACTGAGGGCCGAGATGGAGAAACTTGGTGAGTTATAGCTTAAAGCGGACCATTAACATGTTTTTCATCCCTTCTATTCGAAATGTTCAACTTTGCTGCCCCAAAAGTGCGACCAAAGTAAGTGTTTTCCGATAGGGTTTTTCAGCGGGCAATAATGAGTTTCAAATTTGAAACAAAACAATACGGTCATGCCGAGTGCACATATTATGAAAAATAAAACACCGTCTAGTAACAATAAACGCAATCATCGGATGAAATAAAAAAATATTATTAATTTTCAGTTATGTATTTCATTTAAATTTAGTTTTGTACTGTTTTGTTTTTTCTCATAGAGCGAGATGAGTAGAGTGTAACATTCGGGCGCAAACATATTTTTGGCTCGAGCGATGTACTTTGACTCCCTCTCTCCGTTCAGGAATCTAGTAAAGAATCCCTCGCTAGCTCTGGATTCAAAAATCGCCCTCGCCGTAAAAATATTATTTTGCTCCCTTGTGATTCAATCTACTATTTCTGTCTCTCCCAATGGTTGACTGGTAGAGAATGCTTTTTGCAATAAGTCCGCCAATTCTATAAGTATTTTGTACTTATGGAACACTAATTTTAATAAATAAAATTAAGATGATGCCTCGGTGAACACTAGCGCCACCGTCATTTAAAAATCATTATTCACTGAAAACACAAGTTATCAAAAAAACGTGTTATGTAATGAAGGTTTTGGATCTGAAGTTAATTTTAATCATATTAAATTATAAAATTACAGTTCCATATAGTTACAAATTGCAAAACTGCTAAAAGTGGCCGTTTTAAGCAATATTGCAATTTATAACTATAGGAAACTATAATTTAATATGTTTAAAATTAACTACAGATCCAGAACCCCTAATTACATAACATGTTTTTTTTGATAAATTGTGTTTTCAGTGAATAATGATTGTGTGATGGTGGGGTATCACCTTAAAGCGGACCATTAAGACTAGGCTCTCAAAATTTGGTATGTTTCAAAACAGAAACCGAGAATGAAATACAAACTTCAAGGATGATTAATTCGGACACATGATTGTTTGAACTATCTATCTATCTTTCCACCAATCAGTTACATGATTTGTTTTGTTTTGCTCGATACTTTTTTAAGCTATTGCACAGCTTTAATCGCGGGCTTTGAGCGCGGCGAGCGAATCGAGACATTCCGTAACGAAAAAATCTGACACTCTCCTGCCATGTAGCCCGGGCGAACTTAATGCATTACTTGATACTTATTTTTATATTTTTAATTTATTTTTTTATTAACTAGTACCTTCATTTGAGAATAGACAAGGAAAGAGAATTAACAGAATGGGAAATACCTACCTATAGAGCTATGAAAAAAAGGGAAGGGAGGGAAGACGAGGGAGGGGGTCGCGAGGTCTACTGTTCACAGAACCACTAGTTTAGAATTAATTTTGATGTTTCAATTATTTGTTTCGACTCGCTCCTTTGCCTTACAATCCATACTAATATTATAAATGCGAAAGTCTGTCTGTCTGTCTGTCTGTCTGTCACCTCTTCACGGCTAAACTGCTGGACCAATTGTTATGAAATTTGGTAGGGATGTAGTTAACGACCTGAGGTCAAACATAGGCTACTTTTGGGCGCGATATAACCGAGTCCCACGCGAGGCGAAGCCGCGGGGAACAGCTAGTGAGTATATAAATGAACAATGTACACAAAATAGCGGTAAAGGTAGTGGTTCAACATAAAATATTACTACATATAGGGAACTGTCCCTACACGTGCTTCAATATCAAAGAAAAAAAAATACTGCATAAATAAATACACAATTATAATTGCATAAGTTGATAAAAAATGCTATGCAATAGCTTTAACGCGGCAGTCCCCGAGTGCCGCACGTCTTTTTTTAATTTTAAATTTAATGTTATATACTATGTAATCATCATCATCTTAAATTTAAGAGCTAGGCTCTTGTCGGTGGAGTTCCTTCCATTTTTATCTATCTTTAGCAAGTTCCTTTATTTCTTGATACGACACGATGTTTGTTTTCTCTTTTATTTGTTTTATATAACTATGACTTGGTCTACCTGGACCCCTTCTTCCTTCTATCTTTCCTTCAAATACTATGTAATGATTAACATATTTTTATTAATCCAGGTGTGGACATGTCGGACACACACGAAGCCCACTTCACTCGCTCTCAGTCGCGCACTCGCTCTAACTCCGCACCTCCTGCTAAGAAGGCGAGGGGACGGTCTGTTAGCAAACCCGGCAGGGACGAAGTGGGAGTTAAGGACGTCGTTGTGAGTATATACTAACTTTTCAGCCCCCGTAGCCATAATTACAGAAGACGGATTTTTGATAACTTGTGTTTTCAGTGAATAATGATTTTTAAATGACGGTGGCGCTAGTGTTCACCGAGGTATCATCTTAAAACACACTAGCAAAACATCACTATTGATTTCCTGTTTCAACTGTCATCATGCTAAACTTGGTCTAAGGTCTTATGGCTCTAGGCTCTGTCTACCCCGTATGGGATAAAGACGTAACTATATGTATGTATGTATGTAGCCAAAGTGACAATTTCAAAACGCTAACGAATGTCGACAAGAACAAAATGTATGGGATTTAGATAAGCTGCGGTAAATAACTTTTTTTTAATAGTTTTTACGGCCATGGAAACTAGTCCTTTAAGGCCTTTCTTGAATTAATTTGTCTTCTTCAGTCCTACTTTAGTCAGTCAAGTCAAAAGTCAAGTCAGTAGTCTAGTCCAGTCAAGTAAGTAAGTCTAGTCAGAGTCAGATGGCTAAGTGAACGGGGGAAAATTTTCACTTAGCTATATCACTGGAGATTTTGGGGCAAAGATAAAAGTCACGTAATCGACACTGTACCACTTCCTAACACTCACGCTTGTTCACGAACACTTTGCGAATAATAATCCGCCAATATAATGCACAAATACTCGAAAAAACCTAAGTTTTGGAAATTAAATACAGCGCGGACATAGCGGCAGTTTACTTTCCCTCCAAAAACCGGCGGTAAATAACGTGTTCAATATTATTGTCATTTTGTTCTTGTCGTACCTGCTAACGGTCTCTAGCTATCTACATACGAAAAATTGTGTTGATACGTCGTTCCGTTTCGACGTAAATAAAGATTCCGTACGTCCATCTATCGATCATTTGAGTCACTGTGATTTTAAATCTGATCATGTTATATAAACCACTAAATGAATTTGTGGTAGAATGACAATACTTAAAAAAATCGTATTTCAATAATTCATTCTCTATTTTAGCTGTAAATAGGCGGTTTCTTAACTGAATTTAATTTTTTCAATCGCGCTACCTAGTAGCTAGAAAAATAACTAAATATTTTTGTTAGGCAATGCGACCACATGTATGAATGTATGATACGATTTCCGTCTTCTCTTTTATTTGTTCTAATAATAATCAACTTAAATTATAAACATCCTATATTGAAAATAAACAATTTGAAATTTGAATAGCTAAAAACAAGATGACATTTTCGAATCTAACGCCAGGAGCGTAGATATTAAGTAATTTTAAAAATCTATATTTTACTAACATAGGATAGGACAAATTACTAACAAATATGGACTTTTTTTTTATAAAACTAAATAGTCTGAAATAAATAAATTGAATGAATGAAAAAATTTTCTCCGCAGATGCAAAGGAAGGTCAAGAAATTGGCGCACGTGGCGATATCGAAGAAGACGAAGAAGATGGGTCTCAAGGGAGAGGCCGACCGGTTTATCGGCACCAAGATGCCCAAGCATCTGTTTGCGGGCAAACGCGGCGTGGGCAAGACCGACCGGCGATAGGCCACTTGATAAAACACTATTTAGACAGATCAACGATGATAGACAACTTAATAAAACAGATTCACGACAACATACAACTTAATAAAACACGATTTAGACAGATCCACGACAACAGACAACTTGATAAAACACGATTTAGACAGATCGACGATATACAACTCAAT
Organism: Apomyelois bistriatella; assembly: GCA_947044815.1. NCBI lineage: Eukaryota > Metazoa > Arthropoda > Insecta > Lepidoptera > Pyralidae > Apomyelois > Apomyelois bistriatella. The sequence goes on along the minus strand of OX345715.1, from coordinate 295,917 downwards.
AAAAAACTTTATATATCATTTTGTGTACACATTTTTTATTTCGTAACGTTTATCATAATTTGTTAAAAGTTCAGTTTATACAATTCGAAAATAAATGTGTTTATAAAAAATTTGGTCAATTTGCCCATTATTGGACATAAAAGTGTTGGTCAACTTTGCATTGGTATTTCATATTTAAGTTTTATTAATGCAGTGTTTTTGTTTACACATAACAGGTGTCTTAAACAGTGTCTATTCTACATATAAGATACAATCGGAAGTTATAATAAACAAGTTGTATATAAAATTGTTTTTTAATTCCAACATGGGAAGTAAATTTCCGAGTTTATAGTTACTGTGTACCAATAGTGTAATAACACTATCGCCATCTATTGATCCCATGCTGTTTTTCTAAATAAGATTACCGGTAACAAAGCACTAAGTCAATTCTTGTAGCGCCATCTATTAGCGCGAAAGGAAACATTATTTTTCAAGGCAATGGAACAGTAATAAATACCTATTTTTAGGTTTCTTCTGATAATAGTAACAGTACAGTACCTCTCGTATGAGATTTTACAAACGCAGCGACTGCGTTAGGATTTTGTACGGAATTTCTTAGTTGCCTTACTATCCGCCAGGGGCGCTGTACATATTTGTCATACAAAGCGTCTGCGTTTATAAAATCTCATACTAGAGGTAATACTCGCTTTAAATCGGATTTCCGAAATAATCCTCCATGTTATCATTATAAATAATATTAATTATCCACTCGCGTACTTTATCTACTTTTGTGTACATAACTCTTCCGTTTTGATGTTTCGAAGCTACGCCATATTGTTTTCCGCCGTCGTACAGAGGGGTTCCTAAGTCCACCTGAAAATCAGTTCAGTTTTACAATACAATACAAACAGTTTTACTTAAAACATCAAGATACAAAGGCGCTTATCGCTAAAGCAATCTCGAAGTCAACCAGTGGATTAAAATTTAATATTTAATTATTGGTTACGGCACAGATGTCAAACGTCAAAAGGTTGGTATGCCAAAGATGAACTTCGGTGTTTCCCAGCGAGATTATAAATAAAAAGATCCGTAGGAGAACATAGGTTGCCGACATTTCCTTGATAAGCTCTTTTTGACAGTGGGCCGGGCACATAGCGTGAAGAACTGATGGCCGATGGGGCAGAAAGGTTTTCGAATGGCGATCACGCACCGACCAGACCTGAAGAAGGTCGCAGGCAAGCGCTGGATGCAGGCCGCTTCCGGTCATTCTGGAAATGCTTAGTCTAATGGTTGACTGGTAGAGAATGCCATATTTATTAGGCATTAAGTCCACCATTTGAACACAATTTTTAATTTTTACAATAAAGTTTTAAATAAATCCTATTGGGACTCTATGTCCAGCAGTGGACGGCCTGCGGATAAAATGATGATTAATTATGGCATACTTCACAATTTTCATAGACGCTGGCGCATACAATGGGAGACGAGGTGACGTTGCCGCAGAGTGGGTGAGTGATCACGTGAGACACCTCCTCTGTCAGCAAGCTTCTACTGTCAGTCTGTAACAAGGATTATCTAATACTAGCCGTTGCCCGACTCTCCGCTTCCTTGGGAATTCCGGGAAAAAATATAGCCTAGAAGTAGGAGGTATGTAAGGATCGTAGCCAATGGAAATCTCTAGTCTCTGGCTACGGGAGACAGGCGTGATGATATGTATGTATGTAATATAGCCTATGTGTTGTTCCAGAGTCTAAGCAATCTCCATTCCAAATTTCAGCCAAATCGGTTCAGCCGTTATCCTGTGTAAGAGTAACAAACATACACACACACAAACTTTCGCCTTTAGTGTGATAATTGATTATTGAAATCTGCGAGCGTGTATATCGTCATGACGAGTGTTTATAGATTTAGGGGTTATTTTGCGAAAGTCAAAGTTACATAAGTACCTACAAAATTATACTTTGCGTGCTTCCGCCACCAGTTAGTCCATGCAATCTACTACCGGCCGGCGCTCACCCACTATCTAGGTACTGTTAGGCCTCGTGACGAAGTCTGGGCACAAGACAGGATCACACGAGGTTAGTGAACCACCGCAACATACAGTCCACTACCGCACCCAACAACTTTATCTGTTTGTTTTTGTTAAAAATCGACACTGCATGTAATTTATATGTTCAACAAATAAAACTGCAAGTGTTTGATTTTTTTTTATTATTGTATATTACAATTTAACTATAAAAACGAAAACTACAAACTAAAATAACTAATATCAATAAAATTAAAACTAAAACTAAATAATACTTAAAAATCTAAAAATTGGTGTTCTTGCGGCATGGTGCCAAGAACCCCAGCTGCATTCCCGCGCTGAATAGCGACTGCTATTCTCTGCGCGAGATATGAGCCGGCCTTCTTGTCACCAGCGGCGTCGACAAGTCAAATAAAGATCTTGAATCAAGCACTTACCATCATCCAACAAGCGGTCCTGAGTTTATCCCCGACCTCCATCAGCTCGGTCCGCGCCAACCGGATCCTGTCTGCTGCCGGACCGAACGCGATCCGGTCCCTCAGTCTGATCAGACCGACGTCGTAGTGGCTGGTCTGCAGAAGGTATGACGGGTGCGGGAGTAGCTGGATTATGGTTTTGTATTCGTTGCCGGCCAGCACTGTGTGGTGATAGCTTGAATTCATGATATTTTTTATTTATTTATTTTTATTTGAAGAACATGGGTACATAGTCGTCAATATTAACAAAAAAATTAAGTTAAAAAACTATAACCCGACTACGTGGTGTCTAAAAAGGATGAAAAAAGGACATCATTGAGATAGAAATTCAGAAATGCATAGGTACATAAATGGTCATGGTAAAGCCATGGTCGCACCCATTGTAAATCGATGATAAGAATACCTTAAACGAACATTGTAGGTATACACTATTTAGTGGGTGCGACCACGGCTTTACCATGACCATTATAACCAGTAAGCCACCAGAATGACGATTTCAGGTTCTCTTTTCTTTGTGTTTCTTGCCTTTGGATGTAGGCACATGAAGTGACCCAATGCTCAATATTGGGCAACTAGGGATGTTAAAACTTACGATATCATATCTCCTGTGCTGGTCAGGAAGCACCCAGCAGCAGTCAACACATAGCTCTCATGGATGATGGTCGCGGAGCACAGGACGCCGCCGTCGGAAGACGTGAGAAACGCTACGAAGTTTAGACGACCCGTGTTTGACGGGAGAGAGACGCCTCGTGCGGCCCATGCTTTTGAAAAAAAAGTACTTAGTAAAAAATAGTTGTTTAAAACGAAAATTCATTTTTAGGACAAGCTTTTGTTGACGGTAGGGAGATACTGATGCATTATATAAATACTAGCTTTCGTCCGCGTGAATTTTCCACGGGAATAGTGCTTTTCCCGGGACATCTAAGTGTATGCGAAATTTCAGGAAGAATGGTGCAGTAGATAGAGTGTGAAAGCGTAACAAACAAACAAACTCACTTTCATATTTATAATATCAGTTAAAATGTTACAAAAATTAAATTTCCGTGCAGTCAACCTTTGGGTTCACATTTAATTTTTAATGAGACACTCGCGAGGTCAATGTTCGGGCGAACAACTAGTACTTATAGCAAATAGGTAAAACAGCGCGACACGGTCAGTTTAATAAAAAATAATAATTTAAAATAATCTTACCGTATATTAACCCATTAAAGAGCAATAACAAACCCCACGCGACCACGCCGCGCTCCATCGCCGCTATCCGAATGATAAGCCTGTCCTTATCGGCTTTTAAACAAATAAACGCGGGCTTTACTGCCATCAAAACTTTTTTTATTTACAAATGAGTAAGCATACAGACAGAGTAGGCTTACAGCCCATTCTTTTTATTTTGGATATCTAATATATTATCTACTAGCAGTCCATCCCGGTTTCGCTCGTGGTACATACATTAGCCTATGTATGTCACTCGGGAATAGTGTGACTTTCCAACAGTGAAATATTTTTTTAAATCGGTCCAGTAGTTTCGAAGCCTATTCGATACAAATAAACAATCAAATCTTTCCTCTTTATAATATTAGTATAGATTAATTATTTCTTTAACTTTACTAAGATGTAAAGAGCGGGCTTAAATTCAAACGTTATTATCGGCTTTTTTCGTTTTGGTATTCAAAATATCTTTATTCTGAAGGCACGTTAAGCTGTTGGTTCAGGCTGCCATCTAGTAGTAAAAGGAACCACAGAGGCCGAGAGGCGGTTGCTTCCGAACTCTAAAACCAGTAACAAGTAACACCTACACGAAAATTTCGTGTCGAAATGATGATGAACGAGTCGAGACTCGAGTATATTTGGTGTACATTCGGTGATTCCCCCCCACATTTACCCTCACAACTTTTAAACGGGTCAACCAATTTTCATCAAACATGTCTAAGAACATTCGCCCATAAATCACCTTTAATATATAAAAAAAACTAAATTGAAATCGCTCCTTCGTTCGGGAGCTATGATGCCAGAGACAGATAGACAGACCGACAGACAGCTGCTATCTTGTATATCAAGAAACAAAGTTATAGGCCAATAGGTTGTTTCGAAGAACTCTGACACCAAGATAGCAGGCAGGGTAGATTGACCCTTTTACCCGCAAGACGAATTGTGTACCGAGGTAGGTAAATTTCTCAAAACTCAAGTGAAAAGAAGTAAAAATAAAACACAAAATTAGCAAAATGCATGGCACATTTAATTATAATTATTCATTTTTATAATTAGACCTTTGTAATTATATTTTTAATCTATGCATTTGAATGAACCACCAAACGCTCCGCTGAGAAATAATAAAGCCTCAATCCGCACGAACCGTGCCGAGCGCGAATAAATTAACGGTAATAAGAAAACTGTCGCTTAATCGATAAGAACTTAGATTAACGCTAATTGGAAGAGTCAACTAAACTAAACTAAAATTGGGCTCGAAAGCTGTGTCTTAAAAACTAGGATTACTAAAAAATATTTGAACTTTAACGGGTTGTCCGTTCGTTTGGAGCGAACTTTTCAATATTGCCAACTGTTAAATTTTGCTACTGGGAACTTTTTATCTGTCAAATTCTAAATGACATTTAGATTCTGAATTTGAATTTACGTGTTGAAACACAGATGTATAAACCACACAGAGATGTCATATCAAAAAACTTAATCAAAATAGATGGCGTGGATATCGCACAATCCAAAACAGAAATAGACAACCTCATCGGACGTAATGGCGATAATTTCACCGATATTTAAAAAAAAACAGCGAAAATACCACGCCAGTACGCGTGCACAAAACCAAATATACCTAAATCTATATAATACAATTTAGAAAATTAAAAAACACCGGCTCACAGCTGCGTACTTTCCTCGTAAAGGTGGCTTACCACCATCTCTTAAAACCATGCAAGACCGATTGAGTAAGGGAGATGTCGCTTAACATCATGTATTGCGCTGTCTCGCTTACTCACTTGATCTTGCACGGTTTTAAGAGATGGTAGTAAGCACCCAGTTACTGCTAATACGCTGCGTAGCCGGCGACGATGTCATGATTGTGTCATGAACGTATTTCAATAATTTAGTGAAACAGATAACCAATATTGAGCTTTTTATTTACAACATTATGCTTTGTCATACGGCCGCCGCTGTTAGCGTGTGGATCGCATGAAAATTAAAAAATATATATAATTAATGCGATTTGCGCGAACCAGTCGACAAATCTTTACATAACTTATAGGGTAGTGGTAGGTTTATGTATTTGTAAATTTTATTGATAAATCTCCATGCAACATCAGTCGTCTCTAGAAATATTATAATTTTTAATTAATACTTTATTAGCCCGATTAATAAAGTCTGTATGGAATTGGCGTTTAGAAAAATTATTAACTCACACACAGCCAAGGGAGCAGGTAAATATTTGACCAAACGCCACTTTTACGCCATTTTTACCAGGTGGCTTACTATCTCTTAAAACCATCAAAAAACGAGTGAGTAAACGAGACGGCACAATACAATGATGTAAGGCGACATCTCCCTTACTCAATCGTTCTTGAATGGGTTTTTAGAGGTGATAGTAAGCCACCAGGACACAACATGTAGGAAACCAAACGTCGAACATAAACTTTAAATATCTGATAATAATTCAATGCTATTTAATCGGCCGGTCATTTCCTGTCGTAGTAAATGACACATGTCAAACACCTGTCATGTTTGACATGTGTCATTTACATTTTGACAGCTCCCCACCCAACCAGAACGCGGGGTTTCGGTTCAAGTCTGCCGTGATTGGACGACGTTGGTGTTGTCGAATTTTAAATTAATTAGTTGTTTAAAATGATATATCGATTTTAATGCGATCCACCGTTAACAGTTTTGAGCAAATCCGTTGCGATAGTCCACTGCTTATGATATGATTTAACACAATCGATCTACATATAATTTGTATATCGTTCATTTATAAAGCTCCTAAGGAATTTAATACAAATATATTGCTTATTAGCTTGGCCACATTTAGTTTTGTCTATTTCTGAACAAGGCATTCGCGCGAGACGGCGATAGGCGGTATCAATAGGCGTAAATGTATTTCCAGTGTTATTAAATCTTTACAATAAAAATCATAACCTAAGCAGTGAACTATCGCCACGTAAACAATAAAAAAGAATTGTCAAATTCGTATATACCATGATTTGATATTAAACAGCTATCAAATAAATCTAAAATATATATATGTGTATAAAAATAATACTAGCATCGATCACCCGGACTGATGCGATAAAAAAAACGATTAAATATGAAAAAAAGATAACCGAAAAATATAACGAGTCCCACTGGAGTTTTGGTAAAGAGAGAAAAAAAACTCTTTAAGTACTTCCGTAAGTTAGCGGCCATTGCTATAAAATAAACGAATTTAATAAAAAAAAAAATTCAATTCGCTTGAAAATGTATGAAACTCGAGTCAATTACAACCGAACATTATATAAATAAATAATAAAAATAATTTAATTTTACATTTAATACTGGATTTTCACTGTTCCGTATTAATTACTGGGACGTTTATTCAATCGCTTAAATTCATACACGATTGAAATATAATTCAATTGGTTTAAAAAATAATTCAATTGTTTCACGAAAAATTCAATTATTTCACATAAAAAGTTCAATTGTTTCATAGGCGCCGACGAATTGTATCGACTTATTTCACACATTTCCACAACACGATAAATACTTGTAAACGCACCTTTCTCAATCAAAAAAATCACAATAATATGCTCAATACGCGAGGCGATGCGTCGGCGGGGGCGTTATTGTCCAGCGTGGTAGCTAATCTTCTCATCCGTCTAAATACAGTGGTCGGATAGTCAGATTTATTATTGGGTACCGAACATATCCGCCAATTCAATTAGACGAGCGGGATACGTTTTACTAGTACATATTTAGGGGATATCTGTTTTCGCCCGACAAAAACAGATTTTACACAAACTTAATAATAACATTTGGTCGTTAATCACTTAGCAACTAAATTTGTAGCAATTACGTATTTAGAAGTGGTAAAGACGGCGGTTGACGACACAATCAGATTATTTTCGCCCCGACAACGCACCGCTCACGACATATCCCTACGCTTATGGCAGCGGAAAAAAAATGTTTTAAAACCGTAATTAAAAATATCTTTCTCGATAGATTAAACTATGTATATACCTATATATAAATGTAGGTCTAGACTAATATATTACAAAATCCAACGTCAGACGACGCGGGTTGGGGGCCTAGCAATAGAAAACTATATCTACGCTAGTAATATACACTCTTACTCACTACAAAGTCCGGTTACCACTACGCACTGCTCTTTGGGACACGAACCGCGAAACGACAACACAATCCAAACGATTATATACATATTATATATATAATATACAAGGTTTCACAAATATAATGTCCATTTTAGAGGTAATTTCAGCTTGTGATACCCTTTATTACTAAAGAAATGTCCATAAAAACATAAACATTCCAGGTAATTTTTAGGATTCCGTACAAAAATGAAAAAACGAAAGCCTTTTTTCATAATAATTTCTTAGCTGCGAGTTTTTGGTATCAAGGAGTGAATTTACCATTAAAACAGAACATTTATAACACAAATTTAAAATTGAGGACGTTATTTAAATACAATATATAGACATTTGAAGTTTCTACAGTCGGTCAAGTAAATTTAAAATTGTAAAAATCAATTATCATTGAATTGCACCACCGTTTCACGTTACATTTAAAGGAAACAACTTCATTTATTGTTAATCTAGCTAGCTACGCGTGTTACGACATAGAGCAATGATTTTATTAAGTTTGAAATTAAATCTAGAAACAAAATATCATCTAGAAGTTTAAATTTTAATTCAAAATTAAGAACAATTAAGTACTATCACAAAAGTAAATAAAAAATAAAACAAAATAATAAAATTAATTATATTTACATTTTGAAAATCATTGCGGCGTCGATCGGACCGTCCCTATGGATCAATTGGATCGGTTCAATCGGTGTATAGGGTATCGCACGTAGCTAGCGTGTGGTGTGTGGTGGTGGTGGGGGGTGGTGGGGGGCGGCTAGGGCAGCGCGTGCGTCGCACACACTCGTCGCTATTGCTGCTGCGGGGGGCCCGAGGGGGGCTGGCCGGGGAGTTGGCCCATGCCCTGGGAAAAAACAATAAAATATGAAAAAAAAAATTTTTTTTTAGTCTATCAAAATGTGAAGACAATAAAACAATTACAAAATTCGTTCTTTAAATTATCCAATACAACGAACTGCAGGTTTTCGATTAAAACTGATGAGAAAACGCCATGGCTAAGGATACATTGAACGTTAGTGGGGACGCTTTTACCCAGCAATGGGACATAAGTAGCTAAAAAAATATCCAATAAAATATTTTATCTATCAAAATTACGTTTAAGCTAAAATAAAAACAATTTTAATGGATAAACACAAATTAATTCACATCATTGACTCTCTTCACAGAGCATTGACGTCACGTCACGAGGCAATTTTGTCGTTTTCTTAGCAAATACTCGCTAAGAAAACGACAAAATTGTATAAATACTCGCAAAAACAAAAAATTTAGAACTTTAGGGGCAAATTTTGTAATGATATTTTTTATATTGATAATCTATTTGTCGGGTTTTCCGTTAGTATTGCAAATGGCATTATTGTTGTACTCACCGGCATGGGCTGGTAGTGCTGCAGCGGCGCGGCGAGCAATTTGGGCGCTTCTTCTGCTTTCTCTTCTTCGCGTCGCTTCAGACACGCCGCTTTTGGGTTAAGATTGCGTTCTGCAAGACGTAACAATTTTAGATATCACTACATAGTATAAAACAAAGTCGATTTCTATGTCCCTATGTATGCTTAAATCTTTAAAACTACGCAACGGATTTTGATGCGGTTTTTATTAAATAGATATAGTGATTCAAGAGGAAGGTTTTTATGACCATGCGAAGCTGGGGCGGGTGTGCATCCGGAAAGATTAGCTGAAATGTTCACTGAATACCTGAAGTGAAGACGGCCAAGATAGACAGATAAAGGTGTAATAATTATTGAAAAGAATATCATAGAATGGAGATGAATGAAGGGGAGGATTTTGTCCAATAATCGGACACGAATAGCTATAGTAAAACTGTTTTAAATAAGAAAATTCTCACCTCTGACTTGCTGTTCTAAAGTCATGATGACCTCGACAGCCATATTTAAAATGCCGAGTTTAGTCTGTGGCTTATCGCTCTTCAGGTGCGTCATGCACATCCTGCCGAGCTCCTTTAGCGCCTCGTTTATATCTCTTATCCTTATCCTGTTACAGATTTATATAAAAATATCAATTTATTGACTTTTTTATATTCTAGCCCCTCTTTTTCAAAGAAATTAACAATCTCATCAAGCCCATTTAAAATATGTTTTGTCTCTTTCTTTCACGATAAATTTCGCTAATAATGAAGGGGACCAAACACATTTCAGTTAAAATGAGCGAGACAAACGTTTGTTAAGTTTAGAAAAAAAAGGGAGTAAATGTTTATTAAGTCACATTAGGGACTGAAATATTAATTATTGAAGGGACCGAAATTATGGCTCTTCAATAATTAATTATTAATTACGGAATTATTTATATTAGAGATTTAATAAAAAGTTGAAGGCTAAATTTAATAAAAAATAGATGAAAGATGCTCCCTATGGAGCAACTGATAATTGACCAATTCAATTAATTCATAGTGTATTTTAATATTAAATAATTCCGTATAAAATTCAATAATTATTAAATTTTAAAACAATTTAATTGATCTATAAATAAAAGATCACTATCCTGATATATTACTTAATATTTCGGTCGGAGCGTTACTTAGTTCAAAGGAATCGCACCCAAAGAGGAAACTTTGCGAGTGTAATGAAGTGTAAAAACTTTGACCTTTATTTTAATGAAAAAATATTCAAATAAAAACTGAATAAATAAATTATTCAACAATTATTTATACATCTATTAAATTTAAAGTAACATTAAAAGGACTTTTTATTGGAATATTCAATTGCTGAAGCACAAATATTTTTTTTGTAATCTGTTAAAAGAAATTATCATTTATCAATGAATAACATACACAATACATATTATAAATTGTCAACAATAATAATAATTAAAATAATGACTCCAACAAATGAATATTTCTTATATTTGGTCACAGTATGAAAAATATCACTTGAATATATCGATTAAGACACATTGTTATTTAAAGAGTTCATTCATTAGTATCCAAGGCACTAGTATCTAAATAAAATCATTTCATTATCATAAAATAAATTCATAAAATCATGTTGTTGCTTAACGAATAAATAGCTAGTTTCATTATTCCATTTGTTTCATAATTTTTGATTGTAAAATTAACAATTTAAGCATATTGCTTTTATTTTAAATACTATTTTAGAATTAAACAACATTCTTCCAAAGTCACAAACCAATCATCCCTCAGCTAATCAGAATTATAGATCCCATAACGTTACGCGGTCACCATTGGCCGCTTGGTTGCTGATTCAATGCCTAACAAATATCATCATCATTAAAGTTTTCACGATCTGTTTACCTCTCTCTCGCGTTGTTAGCTTGCCGCCTCTCCTTTTCTCTTAGCGCCTTCGCGTGGGGATCCGCGTCGTCGTCGCACTCGTCAGCGGACGAACAACTAGTCAAGAGATCAAACGTGTCAATTGACTGATCAAGGACCTTAAAATAATACTGAGTTTGGAGGCGCTGATCATGTCTTCATATGTTGAGATTAATTTGCGATTCAGTTTAATCTTGTTGTGAATGCGAAAAGGAAAGCATCAAAATAGTCGAGACACGCATTTTATACAGTTAAATTTTCGATCAACTTTATATAATACCGTTAAAATTGGTAAAATATTATTAAATCATTATTTTTCAGTCTTAAAAAGAAATAAGTTCGTTAAATAAATAAGTATGTACATGACTGAAAACTAAAATAAATTAGATTCAGTTGCAAAATAAAATATTTAAAATTAACTGTTACATTGAATAAATAAATATATTTAAAAAAATTGGGCCTCTTACTCAGCCGTGGCCTTTTAATCTTACTGGGCCAAATTAATAAAGTTTTTTACTTGTCTTGATATAAACATAATCAACGCCCGAAACTATAGACCAGTAACCTGCTAACAGCTGAACCCTGCAAGAGAATCGAACGTGTTACCTCGAGCACGGCGCGCGAGAGAGAGCAGCCGACCTCCTGTGTAAAACTTACTAACTACGAGTACAACGTGAATGTAAGCTGATGATACGACTGTGTGCGTTACTTCGACATCACGTCATGAATAAAAAAACATTGCTCATATTTGATAACTAATAAAAAAAGATACTAACAGACAATTTCATTAATTTATTTTATTATATACAGCTGTTCAGGTGATGCGTCTATATTAAGCAGTCAGACTACTGACAAAAAAAATTACAAAAAATTATGTAAATGCTATGTTTTCCAAATTTATAATAATGAAACTGTAGTGTTTGTTGTATAGCCATAATAGCTTAACGACGTTCTACCACCTACTTATGCCAATATTTTCTAGCTGTTTATGATCCACTGCTGGGCAGAAACCTTCCCTTTTTGTTTCCATTCCTCTCCATTCTTTTACCGAATAAGTAAAAAAAAACAATTATTGCACGATAGAAAATACACACATGAAATATTGTATGTTGCTATATCGTTTTTTTTATATATAAATATTTTATAAGCCCTAAAACATACATGAAAAGGATTAATAAAACTAGACGAAGATGTCGTAGTAACTAACAGATGATGACAAAATTAGTGACAAATGGAAAAATTTTACTTATTTGTTATAATCAACAAAGGAGAATAGGAAAAAAGAGAACATATTCTTACAGACTTGATGATCTTATGAACCTAAGGAAAAGCAATACACAGAAATAATTTATTTGCAAAACGTAGATATTAGATTTAAGTAACAATTATTAAAAATTGTTTATGATTTGTCTATATTGTCGGATCGATCTATATAAATACACCATAAATAAATTTCTTAAAGATATTGAATCAATTCATAGGATTCCAATTGATTCATAGGTGATATTAAAAATCCGCTAAAATTTCACTTACCGAATGCTCAATGAAATATGGAACCTTTTATAATGTGAAAGAGTATATAATGGCGCAAAGAAGTGATATTTAACACACTGTGACCCAAATGTTAGCATGAAGAGGCTGAAACTAAAACTATACACTTTTTTGTTAGTAAATTAACACATTTTAAGCAATGAGAATTGATACATAATCAGTTTCCATATAAATTCAATTCAATTGGTCCATAGGTTTACAATTGGTTCAAAGGGATACAATCAATTCATAGGTAAATTTTAATTGATCAAAATTACATCATTACATCAATTAAAATAAAATTGAAAAATTAAATTAATGATAAATAAAACAATTGAGGAATTATTTAGAAGCTTTTATATGGAAACCTTTGAATAAACACATGGAAAATCAAGAGAATTTACATAAATTAATATAAAAATACTTTGTGAAGTGAATCTGAAAGAAGAATATTATATAAACAATTAAACACAGAAAATAATTAACTAGTAGAAATGTCTCTTGATTTTCTGAGAAACATAATGCATTAAATAAAATAATGTTGAGGTGATTGTCAAACGTTATTTGTTTAGAATTATTAATGACAGATTAAATCACCAAAAAAATAATAATTTTCTCATGGTTTCGATTTAAGAAAGGCTTATTTTGAAGTAAGTAGAATACATTTACAGTCGTAACAACAACAGAGATTTACGACATGTGTATCGTTACCTTTTTCAATATATCGAATAAATAATTGCATATCAGTTTTTTACATTCCGTCTATACTTTTGACAAAATCGTTTGACAATCCACCTCAATCCTCAAGTTGGAGAAAAATTCGAGTATTTATACTTTAAGTCTCGAGTCTACAGCAGATTTGAGTGTGAGTCTAGAGTTGTGAACTTGTGAAGAAGGCATAAGCTAGAGAGATAGAGTAAAAGTATGTTTAGCTCAATAGAAGTCGAACAAGACGTCACTTTCAACTGGTTTAAAGATTTTATCTAGCAAGTGTGGTCATAATGTAAGAGTCTACCTACATTACAATTAAACTAGAGTAAATTGTATTCACTTTAAAAAACAATAAAACAACTAGAACATTTATCAAATCAAAAACATTGTTATAAGATTCATTTTATCAGCATTTAATTAAATAGTAAACGACACAGAAGAAAAGTAGACTCGGGATCACAAATACCCCGCTCGCTCTTATGCAAAACCTAAGCTACGACGTGTCCTAATGAGTCGAGTATTGAGTCAAAAGAGTGTAAGCTATTGAGCTTAGACTCAACAACTCGATTAGCGAACTCTAGGACTCGATTAGCGAACTCAAGGACTCAATTGGTGAACTCAAGGACTCGATTGGCGAACTCAACGACTCGATTAGCGAACTCAACGACTCGATTTCTCTCCAACACTTCCCCCCTCACTCCCCCCCCGCACCTCTCTCGCACGTTGTTGGCTTGCCGCCGCTCTCTCTCGCGCGCCGCCTTGGTATCGGGGTCCACGTCGTCCTCGTCCGCCGACGAACAACTGTCACAAGCGGACGTTACATACATGTACAGTCAAATATATTCATTTGCGTCCCGTAAAGGACACAACGGCATTTGCATAAAGACAATTTAAACTAAAACTCTATAATAAAAATCTTACTTAATTGTCATTAAGAAACTGAAATATACAATACGTGTCGTAGTACCAAATGTCTAATTATTGTTGCCTGAACATGTAAGACACCAATATTGATATCCAACTAATATTATAAATGCGAAAGTGAGTTTGTATTTTTGTTTGTTACCCCTTCACGCCCTGTCTACTGAACCATTCTTCCTGAAATTTCGCATTAACATAGCTAGGAGTATTGAAAAGGACATAGGGTAACTTTCATCCCGGGAAAAAGCACTGTTCCAGCGGGAAATTCGTGCGGGCGAAAGCTTATCATCTATAAAAGTCATTTCACTGCACTCCCTCGGGCAGCTAGCTGTATATATGAGTACTCACTATCTGCGCGCTCGCTTGTTGCCGACGCCGGGCTTGGCGAGGTCGGCGGAGCCCGATGACGACGGCTTCGAGTCCAGCCCCGAGTCCGGCGGCTCTTTGCGCTTCTCTGCAACACAAACTGATGCTTATCACAACATAGTATAAAACAAAGTAGCTTTCTTCCCTATGCCCTTTGTATGCTTAAATCTTTAAACTACCCAACGGATGATGATGCGGTTTTTTTAATAGATAGAGATTCAAGGGTAAGGTTTTTATGCCCATGCGAAGCCGGGGCGGGTCGCTAGTTGATCATATTATATTGTAATGTTAGCTGTTCCCCGAGGTTTCCCGCCCGTAGTACGTATGTTTAGCCTATAACCCTTCCCAGAGACCCAGGCTATCATAATGCAGAAATAATTTTTGTAATCGGTTCTAAAGTTCAAACAAAAAAGCTCTTCAGCTTTCAAAGTTTTCCAAAAGCTCGATATCGCCTACCGCGGGTCCTAACGTCTGAACTAGTAAGCATGGTCACTAGTTCGTAGAGCGACCAAGTGAAAAAAAAAAAATTACGAAAAAAAAACGATCATGCGTGTCAAGCAACACCGAGGGTGGCTTGACTTTGATTGATTGCCACTAGTGGCATTTCTATCTATAGCCGTGCTTCAAGACTCCTTAAGCCGATGATCTTGGTAATCATTGCTTGATGGCGGTCATTTGCTAGTCTGAAAAATCTGACAGTGTTGGCCAATAACACACCCAATCATTATCCGATTAGTCTTTCCTGTAGAAAAAAGGTCAGACGGCAGTCGCTTTATTGTAATAACCACTACCGCCATATCAAAAACCTTGATCAAAGCATACGAGCCTATGAGTATGTAACTGGCTGGGAAATGGATAAATAATTAATTGAATTAGAGGTGGTAATGAAAATGATACTGACTGGTGTTTGGCAGAAGATGTCTTTCGAGCTTGACGGGAGGCTCGTGTAGCGCCGGCAAGCCCGCCACTCCAAGACGACCGCCCACTGAAAATTAATACATTCTTCATTCATTCATATTCTTTTATTCATTTGATTACGGTTTGTAAGTCAAGTATACAACGTCCCATTTCTATCGGTTGATTTTCGTACAGGTTGGTAACGCGCACGTGTCTCTCTCTCACATATTGTAAGCGGCCAAGGGCTGTGACCACTTACCATCAGATGGGCCGTATTTCTTATAAATTGTACAAAAAAGCGACTAAAGGATAGTCATGGCTTAAAATTTCCTGGTCAAACAATTGGTAGAGAATTCCATTAAAAATAGCAATCCCAAGGAGGCTTGATGTGAACAGGTCGACCGGTCATAAAAATTCTTCTTAATCGTCACTCTTAGCTGAGTGGTCGTGATTATAGATTGGGTTGCTCCATGACCGCTGGTCTTGCGATTCTTCTCAACACATCTCTGTCTGCGGCTCTCTTGGAGAATATTGTTGCTGGACACTGTGTTACAGCTTTGACAAGATCTAGCCGTCACCAGTCATAAAAATACCGAAACTCATCCTTTTGGAGAACACCAACGCTACATTACGTTGATAACAATTAAACTGCTATTTTTGTCTCCTCAGTGTCCATGAACGAGAAGAAATGTGAGGTACGAAACATGCCCTGCGTTTCCCCCTATGAGAGGATTTAGCAAATCTTGGGCTCCGAAATCTAGAGGTATACAACTAGGGATGTTGGTGATGAATGATGATGGTGTGTTACCTGTGGGCGGCTGATGATGGTGCTCCTGCGGGTAGAGGTCGGCAGCCTCGGCGTGGTTGCGCAGCACGTTGATGGCGTCGTCTAAGCGTTCCTCCATTCGCGCGCCCTGACACAAACACACATTGCTTCCATTGATGGCTACCCAAAACAGCCTCAGTGCCAAATTGGGTCTTGGTAATATCGTCATAATTATGTTTTATGCACCGTGAGTAATTAATTAATAAATAGTTTAAAAGAACAATGATCATATAGGGACAAAATTATATAGGTTCAGCTATAGTCCAACATGCGGGGTGACAGACGATAGACGTTGGGCGCAGCTTGTCATTGTAGTACTCAGAATGACGTATGTCGAACGCGCATTGCACGCGTTACCCTTCACCGCTCCACCATCCGCTACCCGCTAACGTCTGTCTCCCCACAGGAAGGACATGCACGACGTTTCATTCGTTTCAAACCCGTCCAGACATTTAGGTCACAAAAGTCGACAAAGAAACAAACAAACATACATACTCTTGAATAATCCCTCTTCGAGCAGTCGCGTAAATAGGATATAGAAAAGTCCAAGTTAGCACGCTTAACTATATCTGAATTAGTGAATTCAATTGTGACATAGATGTTTTGATTGAATTCAATTGTATTATAGGTATTGTGATTGAATTCAATCAATTCATAGTTGTGACAATAATCGACTCAATAAATTCAAGTGTATTGTAGGAATGAACATTTTTTCAAATATTTTTGTGGCTTTGTAAATAATCACTTATGTATTATAAATAAAAATTTATGACACAAGTATTGAAAATAAGGTTTATTTTCCATGTGAATATGTAATAAAAAAATAAATTTTGACTAGTTATTTATTTAAATTTCAAATACACTACAACTATTCTAATACGAACCTCATTACATCAACTACGGTAATCAATCGCATTTTTTTCTAATTTTCTAAATGTAAATAAAACACAAGCCACGGCAAGCTAAACTCTCATGCTTAACAATTATAAAGGTTTTTAGTTTAGCTCGATATAAATTTTTCTCAGCGGGGTTACCATCAATTATTTTGGCAGACCAGAAGCGAATGAGGGAGCGAGATGACGCAATACATTATGATATGTTCGAAAATTCGGCTTATTATCATATGAAATTCTTTTATTCGGCCGAAAAGGATACAAACTGAACTACGTGGCTTGTCGAAATTGATAACACGTGTTTCAATTCTAGAGTATTCCTTGGACTATTCCGCTTCCCATCAAGTGGACCGTTCCTTACTTCGTTTAATTGCTCGTTTCTGGTCTGCTTAAACAGTTGATGGTAAAAACCGCCCTGTAATGTAAACAAAGCACAATACTCACTCCGACGTCGGAGTGCTCTCGCAGGAACACCATCGCCTCGTCGAGCTGCCGAGCCTCCGCCGGCGCGCCCTGCGCCCACACACCGTCAGCGGGCGCCACACGAGACATGAGGGGGGGGGGCTTACTGCCATGGAGGCAATAGGCCACGGGACGGTGAGGGGGCACTACCTGAGGGCTACAGCCCGAATGGGGGTGATAGGGCCGAATGGGGAGCTTACTGTATTTGGCGAAATGGGGGCGATAGGGCACTAACTCAGGGTTACAGACTGAATAGGGGCGATAGGGGGAGCTACGAGCATGTGTCGAATGAAGGTTGTAAGGACCGATATCACTATTACGGGTCGAGTGGGTAGAAATAAATGTAGCAAAGTCGAAATGGGCCATTAAGTTACTCTTACTGCAATGAACGTGTCGGAATAGGGGTTATAGGGCCACCAACTTACTGTTGTATAAAGAAATGGTAAACAGAACGCACTTACTTATTGGCAAGGGCCAAAATAAGGGCACGCTAGGTGGCACAAACTCACTGTCATATGCCGAAATGAGGGTAATAGGGGCACCGACTCCCTATAGTAGGCCGAAATGGAACCACTTTTACCTTCTACACAGAATTTGTGCTGAAAAAAAAGCCTGTCTATTCGGAAAAGTAAAAGCATTCTATGCTCTTTGTCAATCGCTGGTTGACTGTAAGATATATCAGGGATATGTCCGCCATTGGCAATGGAACGACCGACCAAAAAAAGGTCTAAATCAATAAGTTGTTCTTAATCAATTTAGGTCAAGAAACCAATAATAGCGGCGAAGTAACCTGAAATGTGCCTAACTACAACTACTAAACACAACTACTGGAGATATTTGATACAAAAAAACATAGAATGTCACGTGACAGCGCCCGCTGGGGTCAAAACAAAAACACAAACATTACCAAACTAAGTGCGGCGCTAATATTCAATTTCATTAATATTACAAAGAAAAAAAAATATTCATTTTACAATTCAAAAAAAATGTATAATTACTATTTTATCATAATTTTATTTATTTGAATTGAAGAACGTTGGCACCGCACTAAAATATTAATACTAAAACAATTTAATGAAATATCAAAAATTACAAAAAAAAAAAGTTACTCAAGCTTTGATAAAACTTTGAAAATCTCAGAAAAAAAACAACAATTGAAAATCGAGCAATCAGACTGCTACATGCGAAACCATTTATTGATAAACTGAAAATCACTAGTTTGCAATGCAATAAAACAAATAAGATATCAAAATATCAAATTCAAAAAATTATGAGTAAAATGTCTTTTCGATAAAAAAAAAAATAGTAACTTAATTATCTATTCATACAAGGTCAAGATAATAAAATAAACAGGTGTCGCATGTAGACAAGACAGCGCGCAAAAATTTCATTTAATAATAATAAAAAAAATTAGTACATCCATGCAGGTCGCATGCGGAATTTGAATATTATTTACATAATTAATGGAATTGTTTTCGATGGTGATATTGTCTATGGGATGGAAAATTACAGATTTAAAAATAGAAATTAATTTGGCTGATAGCGATTTATAGAATAATATACATTATTTACAACAATGTTTTCGATCGGAATTGTCTATGTGACGCAAAGGAAATTCATTTGGTTTAATGTATTTATATACGATTCAATTGGTTTGTTAGTCGATAATCTTAAATTAAATTATGTATACATATTGTATTTTATTTTTTAGTTTAAGTAGTTTAATTATGTAAATAATAATTATTTTTTCTTGTTGTAAGTAATACAAACAATAAATACTAAAATATCTTTACTGATTACATATATTTATAATAAATTATATATTATGAATTTATCACTTTATTTATTTATTTAATTCATGTACACTCAAATACAAACATAGAAAACTTACAATTAGGAAATTTAGTACAAGGCTGCTACTTATTTCTATTTTTTTTTCATAGGCGCCCCGCGATAGGATTTATTAAATTATATGTTCAATAATAATGGATTTTGATTTTAAATTCTAATAATTTCAGATTTTTTGTATTTTTTATTTGTGTTTAATTTGTGTAAGAAATATTAAGTAACTAAAGCACTACATTAGCAGAAACATCTACAATTAATTATTTTATATTAATAAATTCAGCAAAACATTTATAATTATTACATCTGAACTGATTTAATATTTTTACCTTCGATATTGTCGTATATTAAAATGAGTCATTTACATAATTAGCGAATTTAGATCAATGTTTTTCTTGTGACAGACTAATATATTATCTGATTTGTTTAAATATTTGATTAGGATTATGTAACTTGGTTGCGAGGCGGGTCGCTAGTAATATACATATATTTTATAGTTCCGGGAACACTTTGAACTAATTTGATTAGTCATAGAGTTATCTGATACAAAATATAATTGGTAAGTGAACATCTGGCGATAGTGGCGATATTATTTCTATCAGAGATTATTTTTGTGTTTTAAAAAATTGCTTTATTTAGACATAAATAGACATACTATATTTGGTGTACTAGAACATAAAAGTAAATTTATCTTAAACTAATTTTGTTCTAAAAATAGAATTTGTTTATTTGTAAAAATAGTTGAATAATACGATATAAACAAAAATTGTATTATATCAACCAATTAAAATTTTTCAATATTATTTTTTTGTCAATTGAAAATCTTGTCCCAGACTGTATTCCATGTTTGAATTTTTTTATGTTGCAACGCGTTTTTACTAACTTAATTTTCTTCCGAGCAACTGAACTCTTTTTAAACCTATTAAAATTCCGTATAAACCTATTGCACTCCCTATTAACCAATGCAACTTCTATACAAATCAATTACCCTTCCCCATCAACCTAATGATTATCCCTATTAACCAATTGAATTTCCCTATCGTCGAATGAAACTTTCAACTTCCTTCCCTATCAACCAATTGAATTACCTATCAACCAATCACAGCCTTCAAGTCGGTAACGTAAACTGGCTGATCCTTTCAACACTAAATGGCCATAGTCAATAGAGTCCATATAGCCATTACGACTCGAATAGAAGACCTCCACCTCCCATCGCTCTACCAACCTCTCGGTTATACGAGCCGAATCTCGGGAGAGTGCGCTGTACTAGCATCGAATAGAAGACCTATCAACCAATGAGACATATCAATATACAACTCACCATAACCGGCGGTGGGTAGACGCCGACGTGTTGGTGATGGCCGTTGGGCAGGCCGCCGGGGCCCGCGGCCACCGCGCCCGCGGGGGGCGGCGCGCTGGGCGGGGACGACACTCCGGCCGGCACCCAGCTTGATTGCTGCGAGTTGATAGAAATGAAAATATACCTATTTACGAACGAAAAATTATGAGCTAGCATCAAAGCAAGTTCGAGACTTGTGTTATGGGATACAAATTCAACTTTGCTATCTATATATATAAAAGAAAGTCGTGTTAGTTACTCCACTTATAACTCAAGAACGGCTGAACCGATTTAGCTGAAAATTGTCAGGGAGGTAGTTAAGAGCCAGGAGAAGGACATAGGGTACCTTTCATTCCGGGAAAAAGCACTGTTCCCGAGGGAAGTACACGCGGGCGAAGCCGCGGGCAAAAGCTAGTATCCAAATAAATATTTTAACTGGCTGTTCCCCGCGGCCTCGCCCCGCGTGGGACTCGGTTATATCGCGCCCAAAAGTAGCCAATGTTTGACCTCAGGTCGTTAACTACATCCCTACCAAATTTCATCACAACCGGTCCAGCAGTTTAGCCGTGAAGAGGTGACAGACAGACTTTCTCATTTATAATATTAGTATGGATGCGAAAGTGAGTTTTTTTTTATAATATAACTTAAGTTTTTGCTTGCGGCTTCGCTCGCGTGATTTTCGGGAACAGTGCTTTCTCCTGGGATGAAAGTTACCCTATGCTCTTGTCAATACCACAGTCAATACTTCTATGTGTATGGGAAATTTCAGGAAGAAAGGTTCAGCAGAAAGATCGTTACAGCGTTACAAACAAACTCACTTTTGCATTTATAATATTAGTTGGGATAAATACATACATAGACAAATATCTACAATGCTTATTAAAAGTGGAAAATGAAATATAAATTGATTCGTGCAATATTGTTAATGTCTGTTTGTTTATAATATAGAAGAAATTTATTTCTATTTATGTTAGGAATTACAGATTGAATAGACCAAATTTAATATCTAAAAATAATAATTCAACATTAACCTAAATTAAAATAAATTAAATTTTAAGCTATAAAAAAAACAACAAAATATATATTAAATACACATATTATATCTATATTCTAAAAAACTAATAATTAAATACTAACCTAACTTAAATTTTATGCTGAAAATAATAAATTCACAGGCAGAGAAGCCCTAGACTTTCATCGCTGTTAATTTATATTATGTGTAAGGAAATTTCAATAAATAAAATGAACACTAGGTTAATATTGTTATTAATCGGTCAAGCTTGTATGAAAATCAAAATATTTAGCTGTCAATCTTTCATTTTCACGAGACAGCATCTGGCGCCGACAATGTATTCCGGCGGTCATTACGATGCACCCCAATACAAGGAGCCACCGATCTGTCCACATTGACAATTGACAAATGCGTTTCTTCAACTCAAAACGACATTTAAATCCATTATCATATGATTGAATTTACATTTATATCTAGACACCTGGATTATGCTAGTTGTAACCGGACTAGGCACGTGAAAGAATATAATGGAGCAGAGAGAAAAAATATGAACTTTATCAAGTTCATCTTTTTGACGTGACAACGTCTTAAATTAGGTTGCGGCTGGGAGTCACTTATGAAAAAGTGTAACGCTCGGTAACGTTACGATGAGTCACCGAACGAGAGAGAGGCCCGCCGAATGCCTTGCGTCTCTCTCCCACTCAACTATGATCGGTCTGCCGCGCGCGGCAGACCGCGCGCGGCAGATTATATTCATATCAATAAATATTCTACCGAGAAAAAGACGTTGTCACGTAAAATCTTCGCCCGTAAAACCGACTTTACAGGCAACCATTTTTTTTTTTTTTTTATCTTATTACTTTTATTTTTTACTAGCTATTGCCCGCGGCTCCGCCCGCGTGTAGGTCGCTTTTCGCGTAACCTGTGGAAACTACAACTAGCCAGACCTATAGTTAAATCTATAGTATCCTATTCCCGTGCCAATTTTATAAAGCCATTACATTGCTACGATATCAAACTGAAAATATTAACATTCATACTATCACATCTTTGTCTCTAAAAGAGTAGACGCAGCCTATTACAGGGTCATTTGGACCTAAAAGCCACTTCTAAAGTTATAGTGGGCGTGAAAAGTGGAGGAAATCTCAATAAAAAGTGGTAAGTTAGTCAAATTAAACCTAACGACACGACCGTATGTTCCGTCAAACAATAACTGAACTGACTTGCCGATTTCATTATTTTTTAAACCAAAGCCAAACCAAACCAACCAATCAATTCAAATAGCTTACAATACAACACGACCGATAAACAAACCAACCAATAGAACTAAATCAACAACCAAAATTTTTTTTAAATAATTTAAATTAAGTAAGGAAATTTTCAATCTGCTATACCATATGCGAAAAAATAATTAAAATAAAGTCAGCGCCATCTATTGATATTTTATGTAACTAAATTATACGCCCACACACATTCAATGTGTTATTTTATTAAAATTTAATAGAGACTGCAGCAGTGTGTTTTTGATATCGATAAAACGAAGTAGAAATTCTAGCTTTATCTAAATTAAATACGTTTATGTAAATCGCATTCAACTCTGTTTAAAAGTTTTGAAGCAGTGCTAGAAGTAAACTTCAACTGACCATTACTTCTTTTTCCCTTAACCGATTTTGACGAAACAAAGTTTTGACAACGCTCCTAATTATATGTAATCCACCTGTGAAAACCGCGTTCAAATCTGTTGAGAAGTTTTGAAGTTATAACGTACCAGAGAAACAAAAATTCCAAAATTTTTTATTTTTTGTTTCTGTTACTCTTCTTTAATCGCTCCGTATCAGTTTTTTAGAAAAATATTTAATGTATAGACACTCGATTTTTACTGTCCTATTATTTGTATAGATAGATAAGTACAAAATACTGATATATTAACGGACTTAACGCTAAGAGCGTTCTCTACCAGTCAACCATTTGATTAATCTTCTTCTTCAAAGTCGTAATGACAAACTATTAGATTTGATTTGATTGGGGTTGCGATATCGTTTATCCGGAAATAAATTTGCAAATGAATTTATTCGTTCCTTTTCAAAATTAAAATAAAAGTAAGAAAATAATTCTAGAAAACAAATTTAAAAAAAGCAGAAAATTATTGTTTGTGGCAGAATTCGATCCAGCTACTTCCAGCTATTTCTTGAAACATTTCTTTACTAAAATATTAAAAGCAAAAATATAGAATTCTAAAAAACTAATACAGAACGAAAAAAAGTAAGTAAAAAAAAAAGATGTTTAGCAGGATTAGAACCCTCTACTCAAAAAAATAATCCTAACTTATGGAAAATAACACAAAGATTTACCTATTTTCAAACTACTATTCGAAATCCAGAATCCGGAATCCGGAAAAATACTTTTCAAACTTAAATTAAACGAATCAATGAGTAGCCCAAAACGCAGACATTAAACTATACATACAATATAATGCCGCAATTACCACTCCATACTCCAATCAATTCCAATTTAATTTTATTATTTTATATTAAGCAGGTACCAAATCGTCTAAATACACAATCAAACCGTTAGAAAAGCAAAAAAATATATATTTTATTTATTTTGAAATCTCAATCACTACACAATGACATGATGATTAAATGCGAACGACAAACCATATCGACTTTTAAAATGTATGGTGGCGTCATCTATTGACACATTACTGAACTCATAATATTAACAAATAAATAAAACCTTTGCACTTTATCTTCTATTATGTATTGTATCCATTTACAATATGTTGTGTACATACAATACAATTCAATACAAAATATTATACCAAAAGACATTTTCAATTTTAATTCCATGTATCTCACTTCAAAAATGACAAAGTTTCATACAAAATGGCAACCCCTATTTCACCCCTTTAGGGATGTAATTTTTAAAATCTGATTGGTGCATTATTATTTTTTACCAACTTTAAATGTATGTTAATAATTTCATGTATCTCACTTCAAAAATGACGAAGTTTCATACAAACTGGCAACCCCTTTTTCACCCCTTTAGGGATAAAATTCCCAAAAGTCCTTTCTTAGCGGACGTCTCTTAGTCACAATCTACCTTCCTGCCAAATTTCATCTTCATCGGCTCAGCAGTTTTGGAGATTTCGTGATGAGTGAGTGAGTGTTTTTCGCTTTTATATATATAGATTTTTAGACGATAGCCTAGCGTGTATTTACGATCGTGCGTATCAAGCATGACTTGGTTTGGTTGCCAATTGTGTCATTTCTGA
Source organism: Apomyelois bistriatella (assembly GCA_947044815.1). Lineage (NCBI taxonomy): Eukaryota > Metazoa > Arthropoda > Insecta > Lepidoptera > Pyralidae > Apomyelois > Apomyelois bistriatella. The sequence continues at coordinate 270,723 of OX345715.1, read as the reverse complement.
CATTTTTAGTGCTCTTTCGTGCTTCGAAGTGTGCGTTAAATAGTTGGTACCTGCTGTTATTGCTAGATAGATGGCAGTCGTGAGACTGTGTCATATGAAAGGCAGCCTAAAAAATCTGACAGTGTTGGCCATTAACACACACGGATCATGACCCTATTGATCTGATTTCCCATGTAAAAAGGTTTACAGAGGTCAGATAAATCACACTACATGATACAAGCTAAATACAACAAAAAAGTTAATGTCTCAATAGATGGAGGCTCAGTATTATACTAGACATGTCTAGCACTGATTTTCAGCCACCACATTCTAAGGAGTCACGGAATTAATTCGTGCACCCAGAGCGCCTAGAGGTATCATCCTTGTGTGAGTGCAGTTCCATCTCTGTTAGGTTGTTTACTCATGTGTCTTACTAGGACAGTTAAGAATGACTAAAGTCTAGATATTATGCAGACAGATCGAAGACGTGACATCATGTGGCATATGTATGTGCATACATTTAAAAACTGCGATTAAAAATGGGTTTTGAAATAATATTTAATTCATTTAGTTTTTCTTTTGTGACGAAAGACCAATATCTCCCATCGTTTACCAGCTGCGTCCTCATATATATAATAGTGATATGGACTTCGGTATTTAAACGCAATGCCTCATTCGGCACATTACTCGTGTCGCTGATTATTCCGACGGTCTTTAAGACTTACAATTTACACCATACACTTTGGCGGTTCTAAGAAGGCCATTATGATCGATGAAGTAATACTACAAAACCAGGAAAATGGACAGGGGGGTTACTACCGTCTCTTAAAAACATGCAAGATCCAGTGAGTAAGGAAGATATCGCCTTACATCATGTATTGCGCTGTCTCGCTTTCTCACTGGATCTTGCATGGTTTTAAGAGATGATAGTAGGCCACCTGTTCATTATGATAGTACACGTGATAGTGCTGTGGCGAGTGTTTCAGGGGAGGATGGAGCAGCTCGTGACGCGGCAACGACTGTATCTATACTCATCTAAACCAATCAAGTCTATCTATTTTAGCCCATAATGATTTAAGACTATACCACACTTTGGTGGTTCTTGAGAGGCAGTCCATAATGATCAAATCTATAACTACTAAACCACAATTTGGTTGTTCTTGATCAGACGAATAGTACATTATAATGATGGATGTAGTGATGCTGTGGAAATACGATCCGATCTGATGCTCTAAACGAAGTTTGGACTTTGGGGGTTCCTGGGAGGCAGACTGACCTGTCCATTATGATGGTGCACGTGGTGGTGCTGTGGCGAGTGTTTGAGGGGTGGGTAGAGGAGGGCGTGTAGCGGCGGTGGAGAGTGCACGGGCCAAGATCTAATCTAAATTTAGCTGGCTTGGGAGTCTAGCGGCTGATTATTAGACCGCATTTCAGCGAATCTAACCTGTTTACACCTCACTTGGGTGGCCATAGGGAGTCTATCTACTACTACACCCCACTTTATCAAACTGATCTGTTCATTATGATGGTGCACATCTAACTAACCTGTTTACTACACCTCACTTGGGTAGTCTTTGGGAGTCTATCTACTTAAGTACTACACCTAACTTAATCAATTCCTGCGAATCAGACTAATTTGTCCATTATGATGATGCACGTGATAATGCTGTGGCAATACGATCCAAATTGATGCTCTAAACGAAGTGTGGACTTTGACCTGTTTACTATATCTAAGTTGGAAGGCCTTTGGGAGTCTATCAACTACTACACCCCACTTTATCAGACTGACCTGTCCATTATGATGGTGCACGTGGTGGTGCTGTGGCGAGTGTTTGAGGGGCGGGTAGAGGCGGGCGTGCAGCGGCGGCGGCGAGTGCACGGGCGTGGAGGGCGACGAGCCGAACGAGGACAGGCTGCCCGCCTCCGCCAGCGCCGCGCCCGCCGCGCTGCCCGCCGCGTACATCTGACAATGCAATACCTTCATGACAAACCCTTCCTTGTCATAACACAATCCAAACTAAATTTATAATCGTGTAAGTCTGCCTGTCCGTTAAGCTTTCGTAATTGGCCTTTCATATTATTATTGTCCTTATTGTTCGCACTTTTGTTACGCTGTCGAATTCATACAATAAATAAATAAGTAGCACCCTTGTACTGAGTTTCCTAATTTTAAGTTTCTTATGTTTGTATTTGAGTGTACATGAATTAAATAAATAAATAAATTTGCTATGGATATAGTTCAAGACCGGGAATCAAACATGGGCTACTTTTCGGCGCTATATCGGGTACCACGCGGGCGTAGCCGCGGGCAACAGCTAGTTTATAATAAAGTAATTAATCATTTATTATATTCATCTGTCTCTCGTCATAAAAGTGCTCGATAGCACTATATTACATTAGCACGTGTCAAGTTACGACGAGCGCGACCTAGCTTGGATTGGTCATGTTTCCTATTGATCTGGTCTCCCTGTAAAGGGTTATCGAAGTCAGACGACAATCGCTCATCAGTCATTGTAATAACGCCAATTCAGGACCATGATTAAAAGTGTACTCTAGACTCAGAGCGTAAGCTGAAAATGCAACTACACAGTCAAATGTTACAGAACGTCACAGTTTAAGGAGCAAAATTAGGTAATAATTACGGGTACATTTTGAGTTGCTGTTTTATCTCGTAAATAATTTTCTGTCATATACATATATATATATACATATATTGTTATTTATGTATTTACATATCTAGGTATATATGTAAGTATATGTATGTAAGTAGTTCATGTAAATTTATATTACTATTATATTAAACCCACATTACGATCACTGCTTGACCCCAAGGTTGACTGTTAGATAATGCTTTTAGCATTAAGTTCGCCTATTGTGCTATACAACTGTAAATCCATACTAATCCATATCCATACTAATATTATAAATGCGAAAGTCTGTCTGTCTGTCACCTCTTCACGGCTAAACTGCTGGACCGATTGTGATGAAATTTGGTAGGGATGTAGTTAACGACCTGAGGTCAAACATAGGCTACTTTTGGGCGCGATATAACCGAGTCCCACGCGGGGCGGAGCCGCGGGGAACAGCTAGTAAATAAATAAATAAATGTTGAGATAGAGATGTAAAAACCTTACCGGCTGTAGAGCAGGCTTGGCGACGAGCATCGGGTCTGTGGGCGAGTGGTGCGGCGCGGCCGCGCGGAACGAGGACATCGGCGGCAGCGGCAGCTCGCCGCCGCCGCCGCCGCCCGCCGGCTCGCCCACCGCGCCGCCTGCTATGCCTGGAACATCATCACAGAGTTACATTAATAAAATGCAAGAAGGCACCGTACATACTTCTTTGTATTCTCTCGTATCGGAGATTGGACAACATAACGGCAGTTTTCACTTTTGCTGCTCAAAACATTGGAGATACTGTTGCCAAACACATAAAATAAAAAGGCGTGCAGGTTTTTTGGAAGTGGCGTTATTTTTCAACGCTTTTACTGACTTCTTTTGAGTATGATGCAAAATACCACCGCCGCGTAGTGGGGCTCCTGGTACCATCTGTTTTATGGTACAACTACTTTTCTAATTACTGAGTTAGCTCGGAAAAGTCGTTTAACAGCTTGTCATTTCTCGCCACCAACAGGAAATTCATCCCGTTGTTGTATACGTCATTAGCATATGTTATGCAGCATACACTCACTAACTACACTAGCTCACCATCATAGCAAAGTCTGGCACTCAGCAGCAAGCCAGCAACACATAAACAACTGCCCAGCTGTCACTGTGTTACCAACTTGTGTGTGTGTGAGACAGCGTCACTATATCTTCTAAGCAGATACAAACACTACACTCATAATGACTTGACATCGCAGGCTCACTGCAAAGTGGAGAAGACTTTAAAAGAGAGATTACCTGGCGACGTGGTGTAAGGGAAGCTAAAGAAAAGGAGGACTTTAACAGACTAAACGCTAACCTTCACTAGTTGAAGAGGCAGCCTTAGAAGAACTCACTGCCAAGTGGAGAAGAAATTAAGATAGAGGTTACCTGGCGACGTGGCGTAAGGGTCGTGCTGGTACGGCGGCGGCGGCTGGTAGTACCCCGCCGCCCACTCGCCGCCGTAGTAGGGCTCCTGGTAGGCGGCCGCGCCGGCTCCCTTCGGCGACGCGAACCTGCTGGGCGAGTCGTGCCCGAACTCATCGCTGCCGTACTGGAAAGGAAACAGTTCAGTTTAGACATTGTTTTATTCTAGTGAAATTGACTTGAGCTTAATGGGGGGTTACTACCGTCTCTTAAAACCTTGCAAGATCCAGTGAGTAAGCGAGACAGCGCAATACATGATGTACGGCGACATCTCCCTCACTCAATCTGCAATCTCAAGTCTCAAGGCCACCTGGAATACGACCCGTCTGAAGTGGTTAAGGTAGCTTGCAATAGAGCGCGTTGCCTATCCTAAAGAGAACCTAAAGGGCATGAAAAGATTGTTGGTCAGCAATGATAAACGTAGTGTTTATGCTACGGTAACCACTTTTCATAAATACATTTTTGCCTAAATACAAATGCGCGGGGCTTTTTGCTGCTAATATTACTTACTAAGAGTAAAAAGAACATTGGAAATAATGATGGATGTCTCACCAATCCCAGTCTCCAAGCAACGACATCAAGTGAAGCTGAAGAAGAAGTTGAACTACTGAGAAAAAAAAATCGCACTAGTTCCATGGAACTATTTGCCAATGGAACTAGTGAGAATGGTCGGGATTTAGATGCGGTTTTTTTAAATAGATAGAGTGATTCAAGAGGAAGGTTCAGGTAGGTAGGTAGGGCGGGTCGCTAGTACAACATATTTCTCATCCAAGTCGCGCATGCGCAGGGAAAATGCAGGGTGGGAATTAAGAAGGCAAAAATATTAGGCGTAATATAGGTATGTTTACTATAAAAATATACAAAGAAATCAGAAACATACAGAATCAGGTATAATAACGATTATAATTATTCCCATATGGAGAACGGACAAGCTATCTGACTCACAGTCCAAAGCATTGTGCGTCCTAAACTGGCGAACGATATGCCGAAATTAAATACAATATGCCAGATCTAATAGATCCTGTTTTAGGAGACAAAGGATAATTTGAAACATTACTAGTTTATATTGCCAAGTGGAAAATCTTTATCTATACTAATATTATAAAAAGGAAAGATTTGTATTTATGTATTTTTGTGTGCATCTTTGTATTTAATAAACTTAAAAACCACTGTACCGATTTCGAAAATTCTTTCACCATTGGATAGCTTAATTCACTCCGGGGTGTAATGCTAGTTACTAATATAATAAAGCTAAAGATTTTTTAATACTTGATTAGCCTTGGTTGGATATGAAAAATTCTCCATATGATAACCAGATTCTTGGGGAAGGTTATAAGGTTATAATTTAATGTTGAATATGGGTTTTGATTACCTGAAATAAATGAATTTTAATTTTAATTTTTTATAGTACATTCCACGGGCGAGTAAAACCGCGTGGAACAGATAGTCAATGGAAAAACAAAAGATGCAGACCAAAATCTATCAACTATCCTATACTTGTATGCCGTAACTAGTAATGAATGTTTGTTTCTAATTATTGTTTTTGAAAAACAGAACTGAATCCTTATTACCAAAGTTACTACAAACTGAGACCTCCTTTTTTTTTTGAGTCTGTTAAATAGGTATAATTTGTAAGAAGTTATTATCAGAGTTAGGCTTTTTATGGCCCATGTACAGTGGTACCCAAAGAAAACTGACTAAATAACTACCTGAGGTGCAAGTATAAGAGTAAGGTTTTCTTTAAAGCCCACTGTACGAGTACATACTATATTCAGAAGGCAATCCAAGAATACCGGTATCGCCGCGTTATCACCGCCACCACACAATAGTGTTTATATCCCAGGTTTGGACGACAATGGCGAGAAAGTACACTCGCGGACATGGATACTGTACCACTTCTTACTACGGAGGTTTTGGCCACTTTTGGCCCGTTGAAAGGGTACAATTTTATTACAAGGTATTAAACCAGTCACGTGCCTTATTTGTCTGTTTGTAAGAGGCACAAGACTTATCCCCGTATTGAGAAACGTTTGTTAAGCCTATTTTAGCTAAAATGTGTTTCGTCTCGTTCTTTCAAGTGAAATGTCGGTAAGATAGAAAGAGACAAAACATATTTTAGTTAAAATTGGCTTAACAAAAGTTTCTTATACGGGCGTTAGGCGTTAAAATAAGAATTTTATATAGTAGCAGTCTATGCTTTTGTTGCCAAAGATTATCATTACATAGTATAAAACAAAGTCGCTTTCTCTGTCCCTATGTATGCTTAAAGCTACGGATACACTAGGGAACATTTTGTCCCGCAACATGACGCGCAACACAAAATATACGTGACGCTGCAACGTTGCATTGTGTCCCGCAACATGACCCACAACATTGTACGTGACGCGGGGCATGTTGCTTGCTCCCGCCTCGTGAGCGAGCGCATGTGTCCCGCGTCAGTGTTGCGCCATTTGTCACCGAGTGTAGTCGCGTACGCAACGTGCCTTTTAAAATGTCTGTTGTGTGGGGAAATGATACCGTGCTTTTGCTTATAGAGCTTTACGAAAGTCGTGACTTGTTATGGGATACTTCACACCGTGACTATCGAAATAAAATAAAGAAAAATGATGCATGGGAGGATATTGCCAAGGCGCTTAAATTGCCTAGAAAAGAAATAGAAACCAAAGTACATACCCTGCGTTCGCAATTTGTCCGAGAAAGGAAGAAAGTGAAATCGTCAAAAACTACTGGCAGTGGACGAGAGGACGTGAAGTCCAGTGCATGGTTTGCGTATGATGCAATGAAATTTTTGTTAAAGGGAGCCACAACGTCTGGAAGCTTGGACACTTTGGACACAAATGTAAGTCATACTTTTTTATTTATAATTTATTTATATTTACTAGCGGCCCGCCCCGGTTTCGCACGGGTAGCTAATACATACTATGATGGTTGTATTTACTTTATTACAATAACAACACACACAGAAAACAAAATGGTAAACTTTTGAGCAAATTACTAGCATGCGCGCGCGACGTGAGTAGTATATCGCGGGGGCGGTACGCGAAGATACCCGAACGCGGCCGAGCGTTCCCGAGCGACGTAGCGCGGCTTCGCGGCACGAACATGTTGCGACACGTTCGTCGGTCGTATTGCATGGGCCGAATAGCGGGTTGCGCGTTACAATACTTAATTTATTAATTTAAACTTTCTTCTATTTCTATTTCCTTTTTTCTGCCCATATGACATAATATAATACATCATACAATAGGTAGGTACACCTTATCACTAAGATAATATTTATTATTATATATGTATTATTTACATAAACTAAGATTTGTACACACCTCACCCACAAACCTTCACTTCGAAAAGGATTGACGTTGTTCAGTAACATTAAAAGAAAAATATAGTACAATACTAGTTTATTCATTTAAAAATTATTCTGCCAGGGAACACGTCCTTCTTCACTCATGAAATATTCAGCAAATTTGTTTCTTATTTCCATAGCAGATTCTGGGTAGCGTCGTCCCATAGCATTTAAATTCGACATATTAACAGAGACAGCTTCTCTGCGCCAAGATCCTTCTAAAATATCGTGATCCACATTTTCAGAATCAAAAGTTCCATGTGGGTTGTACAGTGATCTCGATTGACTATTTCGCCTTAAAAAATTATGGAGGTATATGCACGTCATTACAACAAGTTCAGCATTAAAGGGTAGGATGGTTATTGGAGTTCGGAATATACGAAATACAACACCTAAGATACCAAACACATTTTCGACAATTCTTCTAGCTCTTGACAGTCGATAGTTGAAAATGCGTCTTGTTGTACCCACGTCATGATTACCGGGATATGGCTTCATCATGTTTTCTGTCAGTGCGAAGGCGCTGTCTCCTACAAGTACGTAAGGCATATTCGGTCCATCTTGTCGTATTGGGTCTGGAGTCGGCCAGTTGAGTTGGTTATCAGCCAAAGCTTTATAAAAAGCAGTCTCTTGGAATACTCCACTGTCAGAAGATTTTCCTTTAGCACCACAATTTGCATAGATAAAATTGTAATTTGCATCGACAATACCCAATAGGACAATACTAAATTGTTCTTTATAGTTAAAATAGTCACTTCCCGAATTCGAAGGAGCTTGGATCAAAACGTGTTTACCGTCTATAGATCCAACGCAATGCGGAAAATTCCATATATTTTCAAAGCTTCTAGCCTTGGCTTTCCATTCATTTGCAGTAGCTGGGACCTGTAAAGAAATAATTATACATTAAATACTATTTTTACGTACTAATAATTAAGGATTCATGTTTAACAGATGTTTGAAATAATACAATACGTGTTTTATAGTCTATCCTTATTATAATAATTGATTTAATATTTATATCATTAATTTTTCAGAGTCCACAAAGCCAAAACACGATTTCGTCTCCGGATGAAGATGTCGTTCTACAGTCTCAATCTACCGTTCCGGAATTTCAATCTCCTCATCAACTAGAATCGCAATCTACCATTGATCAAGCAGAGCAACCCACAACCCCTGCACCAACACCTTCATCGTCGCGACCAACTCGCAAGAGGAGCCACCCCAATGAAGATAGATTGGAGGAGGCTTATGAAGTTCTGCATGCTGCTAAAAACAGAATGATGTCCCGAGATGAATTCGATGTTTATGGACAGTACGTAGGAACTGAGTTACGTGCATTAAATGACGAACACAGTGTAATTATGGCTAAATATTATATTAATAATATTATATTAGATGCACGCTTAGGAAAATACCGTACAATTTATAATAATCAAAGCCAGCCAGTTGTTCAACAGGGCTATAGCACTGCATCCAGTGATATTAGCCCCCAGCCTTCTGAAGAGCATATTATACAAAATATACTTGAAACTATGGATTCCTCGAATACTAATAGCATTGATGGCACTAATACTAATTAATTTACGTTGGTCGCTATATCCATCTTGTACTCTTTAAAATTTATATTACTGAAGATTAAAATACAATTATAAATAAAATATATGCGTTTTCTTTAACTTACCTTTACAAATATCTTCAATTTATTTATCAGTTCTTTACAAACTTCTGGTACTATTTTACGTATCAGTTGTTTTGACACTCGAAAAGTGTACGACAAAGAAGCATAAGAATCTCCAGTCGACAAGTACCTCAATGTAATGGCAAGTCTGATATGAGGACTAATAGCGTTCCGTAATATTGTATCCTGTTTGGCTATGGAAGGTGCGATCATTTGCAATAAAGTTTCAAAATCAGATGATGACATGCGAGTAAAATTCACAAACGATCCGTCAGACATTCGGAGATCACTAAGAATATTTACTCTTCTTTCTCGTTGTAATAAGAAATTCCGCATCCACCACCTTCTCTTTCTCTTACGTTTCAACACACTCGATATAATTACTATGTACGCAGCACTAATAGCCACAACCTCCTCGGGCGACATTTCTATAAACACTGAGAAGTGTGGTCGACAAAACGTTCCGCTACATGTATCTCGGCACATTCCACGTAGTTGTTGAGCAACATGTTCCGCAACATGTTGCTCCATTTGTCCCCTAGTGTATCCGTAGCTTAAAGCTTTAAAACTACGAAACGGATATTTATGTGGTTTTTTTATTTTAAAGATAGAGTGATTGAGCAAGAGGAAGGTTTTTATGCCCATGCGAAGCTGGGGCGGGTCGCTAGTTTTCTATAAATTTAGCCCCCAACTCTTGTTTTGTTTTCTGTGTTATCTCTTGTACCGTGTGAGGTGATATTTTTCTGAATCAATACATATTCTATCTATTCTTATCGCCATTGGCCAGGTGGCCGGATCATTGATTGCGCAAACGCAACAAATAAGTTTCATTTACACCATTTCTTTTACTACTACCGCTATTTCCTGACTTTGTTTGTCGCTTCATTATCACTACATAGTATAAAACAAGTCGCTTTCTCTGTCCCTATGTCCCTTTGTAAGCTTAAATCTTTAAAACTTTGCAACGGATTTTGATGCGGTTTTTTTAATTGATAGAGTGATTCAAGAGGAAGGTTTTTATGCCCATGCGAAGCCGGATGGGTCGCTAGTTTATTAGAAAAGAAAAAAAGAAATGCGAAATAAAAATAAGAAATGTTACCAACGTACAAAAGCGAGCGCAACCACGTGGAACATCTTGTTAAGTCCAAATAAGTATTTCCAATAAAAGAAATTAATTACCCAATCAAGTATATCAAACAAGCAAGAATAACCGCAACTGCGACACAGCGCTGCCATCTGGTTCGCGTCGAACGAAACGTATTTAACATATAAATCTCGCCAGTTTATAGTTTACCGATACGCGCTCGTATATCTGTTAGCGTGAGATGTACTTGCTATTATTTACTATGATTTATTGCGTTATCACGTGAGAAATAGATACATTTTCGCCCACGGGTGTCTGAGAGAAAATATATTAAACAAATACATATTATAAATTCATAACATAATATTTTTCACAAAAGTTTGAATACATTTCAATTTTCAATAAATTCAATCATTAATGTGGTTTGTATAAATTAATACAAGGTCAATGACCCTGCCCACCCTGGTGTCAGCATTTGCCGAAACAGCCTCTCAGCTTTCGACTTGATTTACTGACGTTTGACGACAGTGCCCCTAGTATGAGTTTTTCTTAACGCAGACGCTAGCGACCGCGTTAGGATTTTGTATAGAATTTCTTAGTTGCCTTACTATCCGCCAGAGGCGCTGCACAGGTTTGCCATACTAAATCGCTAACGCAGTCGCAAGCGTCTGCGTTAAGAAAAACTCATACTAGGGGCAACCGGGACCAACGGCTTAACGTGCCTAAAATGTATTTATTGTGCAATAAATAGCAAGCATTGATTAATTTTACTATTTATCTATACTTCTATGCTAAGATAATAAAGCTGAATAGTTTGGTTTCTCTGAACGCTTATAAGTTTAGAACTACTGGTCGGATTTGAATAATTATTACTGCACTATCGACCCGCCCCGGCTTACCATGGGCACTATGTATAAAAAAACCGCATCAAAATCCGTTGCGTAGTTTTAAAGATTTAAGCATACAAAGGGACATATGGACAGAGAAAGCGACTGTTTTATACTATGTAGTGATAGTGAGTAATATGATAGCCTGATACTCATCACGGGCGAGTGAAACCGCGGGGACCAGTTAGTATATTAAAAAATAAGCGACCACAATCCCCTGCCCATAAGTGTACAGTACAAACGGTGACAATGAGAGCAATCATCGCGTGTCGCAAGTCCACTCGACGAATTCGGCGAGTGAGTAAGCGGCTAACTCCCGTATAAAGAAACGTTTTTGAAGCCCGTTTTAACTAAAATATGTTTGTCTCTTCCTCTCTTAGCGACATTTCACATGAAAGAACGAGACTAACTTAAAACATTTTAGCTTAAATGGGTTTATCAAACGTTTCTTACGGGTGTAGGAGTCCCTATATGGTGGTACGTTGATTTTGTCCTACAGTGTACAAAGCATAATCAAACTAGGTAGCAAGTATTGGCACTCTTGATGCGTTTTCTAAATAAAATAAAAAAATTCTTAGCAAATAGTATGCACCTTTTATATCGATTCTTTATTTACTTTCAAATTCATGAACACAGAAAAATATACAAAAGAAAAGAACATAGAATAAAGAACATTAGTACAAGGGTGCTGCTTATTTCTAAAGAAATCCCTTCCAGCAGACCCAAGAGAGGAAACGAGAAGAAAAGGGTAACAGGCGTGTACAAGAAAACATACATACTTAAATAAATATATAAACCATATAAATACATATATACTTAGACTAAATATACATTTATTATGCTAAAGAAAGATAATAATCCTTTATGCGTTTGAAAACAGAGATAGATACAGACCGGGACAAAGGGAGAATAATACATACGAGACTCAAATCTCGTATGTATTATTCTCCCTTTGTCCCGGGAACAATTAACACCCATAGGAATCACTTAAAAATCACTGTTACCCGGCACTAGTACGTCCGTCCGCGGCGCGGGCGTCACTCGATATTTTTCGCCCCCCGACTAATGGATCTGTAACACGATACTAGTCTGTTTTGGCTTTATGTTTTCGAGTACCCAGTGATCGTCGTGTGATTATATCGATGGCTTATTTAAATATGTTTAGATAAAATGCCTTTATTGAATGAATTTGAGTAAAAAGATGATGGCAATTTTTATTTTTTTTCTGAACCTATATTGTCCCACTTCTGGGCAAAGGTCTCCCCCATCTCCTTCCAAACCTCTCTCTGTTCCGGCACATTTATCAATTTGCTCTCGAACCTTCTCGACCTCCGGGTGGCAATTTAGTGGGAACTAGAGCCCAACAACGATGTGATCATGTGATCAATGTATTACCATGTTTTCCTTCCTCCGTTACACGATAAAGAGGTAGGTACATAGGTTCGAATTCCAGAGAAAGAATACTTAATTCCAGTCTTATGGAGACTGGACATTGCAGAATTGAATCAGCCATTTAAAGTAGTAACGGTCTCGAAAATCTCTCCCACCAGTCACATCCGTAGCCGTAGGGTCATAACTCATAATGATAAAAAATAATGCTATCATCATTATGCAGAGACTAGACTATCAAATGACTTCTACTTTAGGAAATTATAAGGTTCGGCATTTTAAAGATTCTAAATCAGACACTCAATATTCAAGTGTTATTTTCATTATACACAAAGGCGTGGCTACACACAAAAAAATGCCACTTCCCGCGCCTCTCACACCAAAACCTAGATAAATAACATAATCGCCCGCCACAAAAATAACGGTCCGTCCACAAACGAGCGAGCTACACACCCGCCCACGGTTACTATCGTAGTAGAGCATAAATATAGACGGGACGCAAATAGACGCCATGTTTGTGACGAGTGACGTCACGGGACGCGGCCGAAATGTGATGGAGGAAGTCTATTGCAGTGTCTGCCTCCGTGGTTCACTGGTTAAGGCGTTTGCCTGCAGACTGGGTTCGATTCATATGAGCAGCAATTGTTTCCAGTTTTGTTAGGACATTGTAGTGAATCACCTGATTGTCTGATAATAGAGATGATTCCGTGCTTCGGAAGGCACGTTAAGGCGTTGGTCACAGCTGCCATCAGGTAATCGTTAAAGGAACCACGTCAGAGGCCGAGTGGTGGATTCAAAGAACTCTGGCACCAGGGTGTGCATGGTCGATTGACCCATCTACACGAAATGATGATAATTTCAGTGTCTGATATATAATTTATTTAAAAAAAAAATTGTCAATAGGTGGCACAGGTAGGATTCAAGTGAAAATCCTTATTACCAGGAGCCAAAGCTCACTTTACGCTGCATCACCTTAGTTAGTATCATCAAACTCTTACCCCACTCTCCTGACTGGTCGCCGGGGGCGGCTGCAGCCCATGCTCCTCCTGGAACCTCCTCCTCGCCCGCTGCTTCAACAGCGCCGACGCATCGGGCTGCCCGAACGAGAACACACTGGGCTCCCTCCCCAAAAACACTTTCTCATTGAAATCCGTCGTCACAAACTCACTCTGTCTATCATCCTTATAGTCCACATACTCCCGACCTTCCAATATTTCCGAAGTCAACCGGAGACTGTCCGAAGTCTGCCGCAAATGTTCGCTCTCCGGACGATAGGTCTCACAGATTTGACTGAATGTGTTGAAGTACTCCGACGCCAAGTCCTTGGACTGGTCCGGTGGTGGGTCGGCCGGGAGGAAGTTGGAATCCATGACGTCATGTCGCAAAGCCATCACTGTTCACTTGAATTTGAACTTTTTACACTTCATTTCACTCATGAGATGTTATTGCACATTCACTGGAATAATGTAATAGATATTTTTTACGTTCCGTTCCACGATGTCTTGTTAGATTTGTTTATACTTATAGAGGTTCATTATAATGGTGATTATTTTTATATAAATAGTAACGATTTTTTGGAAGGTTAAGAAATAAGTAGCATTCTCGTATCAAGATTTTCAAATGTTAAGTTTCCAATGTATGGTTACAGTATGTACATGAAATAAATCACTATCACAAAATAGCATAGATAAAAAAAAATTTGCCGCACTTCAAAGAGACCGCGCGCGATTCGTAATGCTTTGCTACATAGTATAAAACAAAGTCGCTTTCTCTGTCCCTATACCACTATTTATGCTTAAATCTTCAAAATTACGCAACTGATTTTAATGCGGTTTATTTTAATAGATAAAGTGACTTAAGAGGAAGGCTCTTATGCCCATGCGAAGCCGGGGCGGGTCGCTAGTTAACTTTAATAGAAAGATTATAATTTTTATAGAATTTCTTTCTATCAAACCTAAAATTTTGGAAAATTCGAACAACACGACCTCCTAGCTCTAAGAACAAAGTACTTATACACATTTAACCCATGGACTGCTACAAAAAGATATACCTAGTTGCAATAATCTCGTGGGACCGACAGACCACCCAACACATCAAAAGGACTTGATTTGAAACACCTTGCGACGCGAGAATAGGGATGTTAACCCTTCAATGGAAATCATGAAGAGAAAGCAGGTAGGGTTAACATATTGTATACAAAATTCGATGGCTCATTCCTACCCCGATAGGGTATTATCGTAACTATGACATGGTTGGAAAGAAGAATATTAATAATAGGTGGAAGTGAAGTATTGAGTTACATTGACATTTACAAAGTTTTATTTGATTGACATGTTAGTTTTTTTTATTCCACATCCGTGCGAAGCCTGTGCGGGTCGTTAGTCACAAAATCGTAGGCCGAATTTCAGTATATGTAACATGATATTAATCTACAGGAAATCGGCGGAAGAAATGATTAGATAGCTCCACATCACTATCATCACTACATAATACTACATCCATCCATACTATCCATACTAATATTATAAATGCGAAAGTCTGTCTGTCTGTCTCTTCACGGCTAAACTGCTGGACCGATTGTGAAGAAATTTGGTAGGGATGTAGTTAACGACCTGAGGTCAAACATAGGCTACATTTTGGCGCGATATAACCGAGTCCCACGCGGGGCGAAGCCGCGGGTAACAGCTAGTAGGTAGTATAAAACAAAGTCGCTTTCTCTGTCCCTATGTCCCTTTGTATGCTTAAATCTTTAAAACTACGCAACGGATTTTGATGCGGTTTTTATTAATAGAGATTCAAGAGGAAGGTTTTTATGCCCATGCGAAGCCGGGGCGGGTCGCTAGTCTAATATAAAAATCAATTGATGTTCGTTAGTCTGGCTAAAACTCGAGAATGGCTGGGCCAATTTGGCTAATTTTGGTCTTGAAATATTTGTGGAAGTTCAGGGAAGGTTTAAACGGCGAGAAAAGTAGGTTCAGGCGATACTGAAGTTCGCCGGTCAGCTAGTACCAATATAATAAAGCTGTAGAGTTTCCTTGTTTAAAATATTTCGCCACTTTTCGTTTACTACTTAGTAGATGGACTATTTAGTAGATGGTTCATGTGAAGTTTGCACAAAATCGGTCGAGCGGTACATTTTTTTGGATTATACACGGGCGAAGCAGCGAGCAAAAGCTTGTATTATTAATTTGAAGATTAAATTCCTGATTACCAAAGATTTCAATTAAAAATTAGAAAAAGTGTAAGCTTTCCCAAATTTTAAAAATTTCACTTGATTGAACGCAAAAATGTTGCACATTGCATTTTTTTTGTTCAAAAGCTCTGTGAGCTTTCGACAATGCACCGGCCGATCTCAAAAGCTCTCAATGCATCATCATTGTCACCTCAGGTAGTACAGACAATGAGTGAGGGAAATGTGTGTTTATTTTTTGCGATTTCTAAATCAGATGACCGTGAGAGATTCATATTAATTTTGTGATATAAAAAACACTATCATATGAAGTTTCTGTACTAGAAGTTTTATTTCATTTTCTCTTACCGCTAGCCATATAAAAACAGTTTACAGTTACATATAATCATGTCTTTTTCCCATACGGGGTAGACAGAGCCTAGGGCCATAAGACCTTGAGCCACGCACAGATGGTAGTTGTTTGTTTTTAATAACTTTATTGAACAAATAAGGTATTACATAGAGAAAAAAACAGAATATACAATGGCGGGCTTATCCCTTGTTAGGGTAGGGATCCTATTCAGTGAACCAGCGCTTAATTGAAGCAATATTAATAAGTTTGAATAATACTAAGCCCCATTAAAATTTTCAAGAAAGACGTTAAAGATGTCTTCAGGATTTGTGACGGTAACCGTTTTCCACCAGGCCGTACGCCTGTTTGCCTTCTCATCCAAGCGTGTTACATAGTTTCATGCCTAGAAAACTCAAAATCGTAGATTTGACGGTACTGGTTATTACAATGGAGCGACTGCCGTCTGACCTCCGTAACCCTTATTACAGGGAAACCAGACCAATAGGACCATGAGGTATGTTAGTGGCTATACACTCAGATTTTTCAATCTGCCTAAAGGCATCTGACACAGACGACTACCATTTAGAGATAACAGCCGGAACCAACGGCTTAACGTGCCTTCCGATTCACGGAGAAACTTAAGGTAGAAATGTGGCTAGTGGGTGACCAATCCAAACTAGTCACACACGCAGTGTGCCTGCTCAATAGGATAGAAATGTACTTTATAGGATGCTTCAACCTTGTATTTGTATGCTTTTCCCTTGTAACTTTTTTGCGCCGCACAGTTTTTCTGTTTCTCCCAATGGTTGACTGGTAGAGAATGCTTTTAGCATTAAGTCCGCCAATTGTATAAGTATTTTGTACTTATGGAACAATAAAGTTTTAATAAATAAATAAATAAATAAACCTTCAAGGCAGGGTTAACAGGTTCCCAGGCGATCAGCTGATAGGGTTGCCAGGCTAAGGATGTTCGAAAGTAAAACATAACACTCCTTTCTGGTCAGTCGGGTAAAAATGTATATGGTAAGAAGCCCCAACGCCCCGAGATCGCTGAGGCAGCGATAACAGGTTCGCAGGCGATCAGCTGATCAGCTAATGTCGGAGTTAGGTTTAATATGTTCGAAAGTAAATCATAACACTCTTCTTTGGTCAGTCGTGTAAAAAAATGTATTGGTAGGAAGCCCAACGCCCCGAGATTGCTGAGATAGCGATAACAGTTTCCCAGGCGCTCAGCTGATCAGCTAATGTCGAAATTGCCAGATTTTGTTCGAAAGTAAATCATAACACTCTCTTTGCTCAGTCGTGTAAAAATGTATTGGTAGGAAGCCCAACGCCCCGAGATCGCTGAGGCAGCGATAACAGATTCCCAGGCGCTCAGCTGATCAGCTGGCGGTGTCGGGTTGCCGCTTGCCGCTGGGAGGTCTACGTGGGAGGCGTAAAGTAACACTTTGTTAATCGATGTACTTGTGTGATTATTTGAAATTTCATTACGTACAAAAAAGAGAAAATTTTAATCTGAACTTTTTTTGGCGATATCAAGTAAATTCTGTCATACTAAGGAGAGTCGAACTAAAAAACGAAAAATTAATTTAACTAAAAAGCGTGGGGTGTAAAATAAATGAAAATATGGCACAAGCACCCCACGCGCTTTTTAGTTAAATTTATTTTTTGCTCGATTGCTCATTAAAGCGTTTTTTTTTTTGTTTTTTTTAACTGTTTATGTTCCACTTTTTAGAGATAAACTTATCGAATTATTGTATTGTCATCGGTCCTTAATAATCCTACAAATTTTTAATTATATCTGACCGCTCAAAGTGGATCAAAATCAAGTTCAAAGTCGGTTCCAAACTGACAAGCAAGCAAACATACAGGTGAAGCTGATAAAAGCGTGTTAAAAAAAACCGCATGCACATATCCCTAACTAATCCAGTTCAGAGTGGGGTGTCACAAGTGTACCACCGGGTGTTTCAGCTCGGAAGTCACATCTGTGTGTGACAGGTGTGTTTGTAAACACACAGACAGACAAACAGATGTCGCGGGGTCAAGGTCGAGCGATTAGGAAGTAGCCCAAGTGAACTTATTTTTGAAATCTGTAAATCACTCAAATTCAGTGTGTCGAATGATTTATAACGTTAACGTTTTGAAGTCGGGGATCGTGGGTTCGATTCCAACGGGAAGCATACTTTGTTTAGTTGTTTTTGGTTCGGTTAGGACATTGCAGCCGTATATCACCTGATTGTTTGAATAATAAAGATGATTTCGTGCTTCGGAAGACACGGTAAGCGGTTGGTCCCGGCTGCCATCTGGTAGTCATTAAAAAACCATAATAGAGGCCGAAAGGCAGTTCTCAAAAATTCTCGATTCTAGGGGGGAAAGAATGTGAATTAGTCACAAAGTTAACCAGATCTCGTCACATATTCATATCGTTTGGGTTAGTTATAATGTACGTCCATTGACCCTGCACACTTTGGTGTCAGAATCTATACTATTTGTATACCAATTTACACTTCACTATCACTATTACTACATAGTGTAAAACAAAGTCGCTTTCTCTGTCCCTATATCCCTATGTATGCTCAAATCTTTAAAATTACGCAACGGATTTTGATGCGATTTTTTTAATAGATAGAATGATTCAAGGGGAAGGTTTTTATGACCATGCGAAGCCGGGGCGGGCCGCTAGTCCAATATAAAAATCAATTGATGTTCGTTAGTCTAGCTAAAAATTGAGAATGTTTATAACTTTAGAACTACTGGCGTGATTTCATAATTTCTTTTTGCATATGATAGCCTGATTATTTGAGAAGCTTATAGTTTTAGATCATACACACCACGGGCGAGGAAAACCATGGGAAATAGCTAGTCATATATAAATTCAGCTGAAGAAACAAAGCGACACACCACACGAATAACATATGATCGGCCGCGAGTCAATGATCGCACTCGCCCTGTCCACATCCTGCCGCCAAGGCGCCAACATTGGCCAAACGTTGGCAGGACACATGGCAAACTTATGTCCAATTGCCAATACTTTACAGACAAAATATTTACGTTTGGCGGGAAGGTATCCTACCGTGTATTTCATTTCTAAAAATTGGAATAAATTTTGATTTTATTTTCAGAAATTCATCAAAGTGTATTTTTAACCCCCGACGCAAAAAGTGGGGTGTTATAAGTTTGACGTCTGTCTGTCTGTCTGTCTATCTGTCTGTCTCTGTCCATCATAGCTCCCGAACGAATGAAGCGATTTCAATTTAGTTTTTTTCGTTTTAAAGGTGACATACGGGAGAGTGTACTTAGACATGTTTGATGAAAATCGGTTGAGCTGATTAGAAGTTGTGGGGGTGAAAGTGGGAAGGAACAACCGAATGTCTGCAAATATACTTGAGTGGGGTGTTAAATAAAAGCGCATCACGTGCACATTACAAAATAATATATTTAATGAAAATCGGTAGAGCTGTTACAAAGCTCTGGGGTTGTAAGTGGAGAAAATACCTAATGTCTGCAAATAATATGTGGGGGGTAAATCAGTCGACCGTCACCACTAAAAAGAAAATGTGTCGTGGGTTGCGTCCTACGACACCTCCCCTAGCCCTCTTTGCGTCGGGGGTTAAAAACAAAGTCGCTTTCCGCTGTCTGTCCTTATGTATGCTTAAATCTCCGAAACTACGCAACGGATTTTGAGGCGGTTTTTTTAATAGATAGTGATTCATGAGGAAGGATTTTATGTAAGTAAAACTTATAATATTTCACCCTTGCGAAGCCGGGGCGGGTTAATATATTTAGGTTTTATTTGTATTTATTAGTTAAAAATTTAAGTTTAGTTATTTATTGTTTAATAACAGCCATATTTCGAAGCCAGCTACGAAATTTAGCTACGAAATGGGACTAAGGGTAAAGTTCCCACAACCGAACATCTCATAACATCGGTCCAATATTAGTCGCACACCGCCAACATAGGCAGAGGCCCGCTCGGCCAACACTCGTCTTCACCTGCCGCGCCGGCTGCGCTCCGACCGGTCCCGACGAATGACCCGGATTTTTTTACACATTTTCTAAAATCTACTCCCCCTCTCCTCACACGCACCTCAATCTTCGTATGGATAACTTATTTATTAATGGTTTACGGTTAAGATCTTTCAACTTCATAAACTTTATTTTATTATCCCAACTAATATTATAAATGCGAAATTAAGTTCCTCCGCCAGGACGTGGTTGATTAGATAGAAGGGACAAGCTCAAAAAGTACTTACACCCAATGTTGCAGAAAAATCATTCGAAAACGAATGATAATCATTCGATTCACCGATTTTGCTATGTCATACATTTCAAAAATAGTACTCCTGTGTCGACATCGTCGATGATATGCGTGCTAATGGTCAACAATGGAGAACTAAGGAAGCTGAAAACGGAAAGTAAAAGAAAAAAAGCAGAAAAACGGACCCTGGGCTCCGAAACAACAAGCTGAGGACACAACGTATAGATGAAATCGGCATCTATTATCCGTTATCAAGAATCAATTTGTCTTTTGTACAACTTGAGTTGGTGACTCGCAGTCTGCCAGTAACCAATTAGGTATTCAACTAACATCGCGCGTCACGCGACCGGATTCTGTCACACGCATCAAACACAACACACAATAGAGACGGTGATCTGGACAATTGAAGTAATAAAGATCATAATGATTTATCATAGAATAAATTATATTTTTTTCACCTTTTCTAACTTCCATCCAACAATTATAAATCCAAAGTGAGTTTATATATTTGTTTGTTCGTTACGCTTTAATAGACAGTAGAACCGATCTTTCTGAAATTTCGCGTACACGTAGATAGAAGTATTGAGAGAGCATAAGGTATCTTTCATTCTGAGAAAAAGCACTGTTGGAACCCGATGAAAATATATGGTAGCTTGAATCTAAAAGCAAATTATAAGCATAATACATACACAAGACAAGTGAAACCGAGGTCAACAGCTAATACTAATATATTGAAGCTGTTTTGAACTCCTTTAACTATGGAAATACTAGTCGAATTTGAAAAATTACTTTGCATTGGCTTGCCCTATTCTTGGAGCTTGAGGCACATACGCATCACAAGCAGATGAAACTGCGAAACACAGCTAGTTAACAAAAACGATGCCGCCCCCTCAGCGTCACATGAGCCAGACAGCTGCGCTATCCGTCTGTGACGAAATGCCCTTATCTCCTGAACTGCGATAAATTATAACAAATAAATTATTCTGATTGGAGCTATCGTATCGTGCGTTACAATTAAAAGGTGAATCATAAATACTGTTTTGCTAAGAGATCTGTAATATTTACACAAAATAAGATTATATCAGGCCGATTCTACTGATCATCTCAGACGTTTTAAAATTTTCCCATTTTATACTTCGGACAATGTTACTCTTACTTTCTTTAATGTCGTGATTTTTATACTTATTTAATAACTAGTGACCCGCCCCGGCTTGGGCATGAAAACCTTCCTCTTGAATCACTCTATCTATTTAAAAAAAACCGCATCAAAATCCGTTGCGTAGTTTTAAAGATTTAAGCATACATAGGGATGGATATAGGGACAGAGAAAGCGAATTTGTTTTATACTATGTAGTGATAGTGAAGTGATGACACACACGAATGATTTTCGTTCGAGTAACTGGGCTTATTCAAATGAAAATCATTCGAAAACGAACGATAATCATTCGAATCACCCGTTTTGCGTATGTCATACATTTCCAAAATAGCACTCCTGTAAGACTGCACTTATGCGTCTGAGACACAATACATATGCACATATGCGGTTGTGTCCGCATTCCTACATAATGCAAGGCAATGGGGCCTCGTTAGTCGTGGTCGTGGCATGCGCTGTTAGAAGCTTCCTTACCTTATGAAACTGTCATCATTTCAAACCAGTTCACGTCATTATCCGTTTATGACTACCTCTGTGGTCGAGCGAGTGGTTAAGGCGTTTGCCTGAAGACCTAAGGATCGGGGGTTCGATTCCCACGAAAAGCATACTTCGTTTTCAGTTTTGGTTAGGACATTACAATCTTAAATCACAATGATATGCATAGATAGCTACAAAAGTTAATGAGCATATATTCTCGTATATATATTTTATTATAGTTTATTTTCCATAACTAATACCTACATGAATATTATAATAACAGCAATACAAAAGGACTTATGATCAAATTAAAACAAATAACACACCGCCCTACGCAACATTAAACTCATTATACAATTAAAATGAAAAATAAAATTGTCAAATCGATTTTTATTCGCGAACGAATAAAAAATGCATGCAGAATGAGGTGGAGCAAGTCTTCACCATAGAGTAAACGAACCGTGATGTTCAAATATAGAGCGCCCGACACGAGAAACTCCCGCTTTCGAAGAAACTTACATGTTGAAACGGAAACCGATAAATAACATTGGGAATTGGGAACAAAGGCATGCTGCCGCCAGAGCGAAGTAGAAGATGCAAGCTAGGAAAAACAGTTAGGAAACAGTAAATGCTTCCATTATTTTCTAATAAAAGAAATAAATTACTACCACGATGTCGCAAAGAAGGATATGAGTGCAAATAGTCTCACCGCCAAGGATGCCGAAGACCGGGCGAAGAGAAGAAAAAGCAGAAAGACCGCAACCGGGAAGGCCCTAAATGAGGGAGATAAAACGCAAGCGACATTTCTTTCTATTTATTTATGTAATTGAATTTTTTATGTTGGTGCAATAAAGTGTTTATTCATTCATTTTTACCCGACTACCCGAAAGAGGCTTATTTATTTGGTTCACCATTGATGTGTGTTACACGTTTTCGAGTGTGTGAATAAAACGATACAATACTTTGTTTTCGCACAAAATTGTCACATAACTATTAGTCTTTCTATTATATTTGGCCTGGTTGCAAAGATTTAAAATCAATTTTTCTTTCGTTTCTTCCGCTGCACCTTTTGTTTGTCTCGAAAGCGCGTTCTAACGCGACATAACAGTTACTCTAAGCCCGGTAACGTCTCATTAGGGAAAATAATGTATTTGATTGAGCGCATAACTACTACTTATGGCTGTGTATGGAATAGGGGGCGCAGATTAACTGTGATAGGGGGGGCGATGGAGGGGGAAAGGGGTGCGCTGACGTGGCTTTCGAAAGAATACTGCAATTTCTTATGGATTTTACGAAATCGTATCTGGACATTAAGAAATGGTTATTTCAACCCATTGGGCATAATAGAAATGAGAATTTAAGAAGGGCGGGAATTAGAAAGTGCGTCCATAAAAATGGCAACAAAAAATTTGGCAGGCATACAAAACACTTCCACTGCTGAAAATTAATTTTCTATACTAATATTATAAATAGGAGAGATTTGATTGTTTCTATCGAATAGGACTTCAAATAACTTGACCGATTATCAAAATTCTTTCACCGTTGGAAAGCCACACCCTGAACGACGACAGGCCATGTGTGTACCACGAGCGAAACCGGGGTGGACTGCTAGTCACAATCACTACATAGTATAAAACAAAGTCGCTTTCTCTGTCCTTATGTCCCTTTGTATGCTTAAATCTTTAAAACTACGCAACGGATTTTGATGCGTTTTTTTAAATACAAAGTGATTCAAGAGAAAGGTTTTTATGCCCATGCGAAGCCGGGGCGGGTCGCTAGTTGTTTAGAAAAGTATTTTTTAAATCGTTTCACCAATACAGTCCCCGCACAACCAAGTAGCGTTTCGTCATGTTAATTTTCCATACAATTTCGAGCACCGTGATTCTGATCCGATTCTATCTAACCTAGACACAAAGTTTCAAACGAGGAGACAGTAGGGAAAATAAAATGTAACTATTTTTTTTCATGAGAATCCCTTAGTTCACTATTACATATAAGTGCTTATAATGACATTTGTAATCACTTAATACGACCTCAATTACAGTGTAGTACGGCTAGTTGAAATGACTTATTTTGATTGGCCCTATTAGCCTGATTTTAATTTTTTAATTCTCCTAATAGAGCGTTTACGTTTAGTATAATTTCATCATGGGAATGTATTATTAAATGTCAGAGATACAAAAAAAAAATATTTTTTATTTTACACTAGCGACCCGCCCCGGCTTCGCTTGGGCATAAAAATCTTCCTTTTGAATCACTCTATCTATTAAAAACCGCATCAAAATCCGTTGCGTAGTTTTAAAGATTTAAGCATACAAAGGGACATAGGGACAGAGAAAGCGACTTTGTTTTATACTATGTAGTGATAGTGATACATACAATATAGGGGTAGGCAGAGACTAGAGATTTCCATTGGCTACGATCCTTACAGACCTCCCTCGCTTCCTCCACACTCATCACTCTCGTCATACATGCTCGCCGATTTTGGGTACTCAAGGTCTGCTATTTGGTCGTAGTATGTAGTAGCCGGCCCTAAGCAACTCCCAGCCAAGTCTGTATATATCTTTCGTCAGTCTCCTTTCATCCATCCTATCTACATGTCCAAACCAATATTAATTAATAAATTTGTAGAAAAAATATTTTTTAATAAAAAATCAAGTGCATATTGCCCTTACGAATTACAGCACTTTCATCGTCATTTTCGCTAGATTAGAGCACTAAGATGGTACTGTCAGATGCAATTCCGCAGCCTGAAAATCTAACAGTGTTGGTCACTAACACACTCGGATCATGTTCCTATTGGTCTGGTTTCCCTATAAATAAGTTACGGAAGTCAGACGGCAGTCGCTCCATTGTACTAACCAGTACCGGCAAATCTGGGACCATGATTGAAACGCTGACGATGAGAATGTAGATAGATATACAAGCTCAAATGATAACGATACTTATGTGTTTTTCTAACTCGAAACAGACATGTAAGTCTATATGTACAACTAACATATTAACATAGACGAATGGACGTGCACACATTGAATATGTATGAGCGATTAAGCTTATATTTATACGAGATACTAATACTAAGGCCCCCGGCTCCGGAGCGTCTGAGTTATCTAGGTTGCCAGCTTTTCTCACGACGATTTAACCGACTTTATAAGAAGGGTTTTGGTACATAATTTCAACAAACAATTTTTAAGTTGAATTAGCTGTTCGATTTTTGCTTTCATCATGATCAAATAAAAGTATTACTCACGTTACAGTACAGTACAGTTACACTAGAAAAACAAACGCTTAATTATATACTAGCTGTTGCCCGGGGCTCCACTTCCGTGGGAATTCCGGGACAAAATATAGTCCATGTGTTGTTCCAGGGTCTAAGCAATCTCCATACCAAATTTCAGCCATATCGGTTCAGCCGTATACATGTGAAAGAGTAACAAACATGCACACTCAACTTTCGGCTTAATAATATAAGTGTGATTAGTTTAGAAGTATAGATATAGATATAGATGATATTATAATTCGCGAAACCTTGCATAACACTCAATGTCAAGAGGACGATTTGAGTCGAGATGGCCACCTGTCCGATTTTAATATTAATGAATGGTAATGGCCGAAGGAACCTGATATGACGGCTATTAACTACAATAACGACGGCAGCGTCACCAATTGACAACTTCGGAGTCGGTATTTTTGACAATTTCCATAAAATATAGTGTGACTGTTTTTTTTAAGGGCATAGTATTCAAAATGGTTAGATTGGAAATCTATGAAAGTGGCATATGTTCTGTGAATATTTTGTTATGTTAATGAAATGGTAATGATAATCGAAGTGTAAATCGTTACCCTTTACGCTCTGTCTCTCCGTTGGACATCTTAAAACCAATGAGCCTTGATAAAAATCCAAATCCAAAGGTTGCTATATAAGTTTAACAATTTGTATTTTGTACAAAAATGATGAAACCAATATCTGGGAAATTTAGCAAGCACCAAACTTGCGCTACTCAAGTTTGTGATAATATTAAAAGCATACACGATTATGAATTTTCACTAAAAGAATTTTAAATAAAGCATTAAATTAACTGAACATGTATGTTAACAACACGACAAACGGTGTCAATAACAAAATTCTAGTCCAGAACGTTTAAATCTTAAGAAATAAGCTTATCATAACATGAATATAAAGTTTTAAAGGTCTCAATCGGTGTCGCGTACAACTGCGACAGCGGAGTTGCTCAGGGCTCGATCTTAGGACCACTTTCACAAGGCCTTCCTAGTAAACTGGGTTTGTACATTCAGCTACTAAAGTAGATGGACAAATTTGGTCCTAAAGCCATATAAAACGGTGAACATACAATTAAATTCTATGTAGGTACCTAAAATAATTGTGACTGTGTCTGTACAGCCGGTTAAGTTTAGTTAGATTGTCTTACGTCAAAAGCATTGACTTGTTGCGATTATTATATAGTAATGAAAATAGGCTTCTGAAAAGTGTTTTTAAATTTATTTCATGTTTTCATGTTTTGAAAATGGCAAGTCAAGATATCAGCTTCTGAGAGAGAAAACGAAGTAAAAGTAATTAATAGAACAAAGTTGATGGGATTGGCACTTAGTGAAAGATAAAGACTAAATCCGAGATTTAACTTTATTATTTTCAATAAATAATAGTTATTTAATGAGAGCAACAAATAGATAAGATATTAAAATTTTATTGGACACATACATTCATTTTGCGCCCTAAGTAAAGATATAGTTACAAGTTATATCGCGCCCTTTGCTCCCACAGATTCTGCCGGAGTTATGCAAGATAACATATAATATTATGATAAGTCAGCCCGTTATTTTAAAACAATAATAGGGGATCCACGCACAGTCAACTATGCGCTTCTTATGTAAACTTTTATAGTTTTGATAATTGATAAGTCACCTGGCTCTCTTGTTTAGATTGATTTCAAGATCACATGAAAGACAATTTTACTTTTGATAAATGGAGGAAGGAAAACGTCGATTCAACTTTCTGTAGTTTATGTATCTCGCTAGTTATACCTTTAGTATAGTTAGTTATGCGTATATTGGAAAACTAGCTGTTGCCCGCGGCTCCGCCCGCGTGGGGCTCGGTTATATCGCGCCCAAAAGTAGCCTATGTTTGACCTCAGGTCGTTAACTACATCCCTACCAAATTTCATCACAATCGGTCCAGCAGTTTAGCCGTGAAGAGGTGACAGACAGACAGACAGAAAGACAGACAGACAGACAGACAGACTTTCGCATTTATAATATTAGTATGGAAGTATGGATGATAAAAGCTGTTGTTTAATAATAACAGTAATAATCAACTTTCACAAATAAGTTTTGTAGATGGGATAATATTAACATTCACCCCCAAATACCCATCCTATCCATCAAGCTTCAGATGACAAGAAATAATAGTGAGTAGCCGGGCAATTCCAATATTATTACTTAGACGATGGTCTACCCTTAGCACATTAAGCTCTGCGTGGGGTCGTGTGCAGTCTCTACTATTCCTGTCTATCTTTTATCCACTCATTTTCTTTTTAAACATATCGTCTTACTTCATGTCTTTAGCGGTCTTTGTTTTTGTTTAAACTTAAATTCTTTTATGCTTTATTTAGATTATCTGGTTCATGGGACACTGGAAGAGATCCTTATTAGAATTCAGTACGACTATATCTTTCATATTTTCTGATTTATTAATTAAACAAAAATATATAACAAAAAAGAAAGAAATATACATTGATTGAAGTTCGCCGGGTCAGCTAGTAGCTCATAAATACTTATTTGTGTTTATTATATTTTAAATTTGTGTTAGATTATGCATACTCCTGCTTCTTATTCTACATTTTATAGACGACTAGCTGTTGCCCGCGGCTCCGCCCGCGTGGTATTCGGTTATATCGCGCCCAAAAGTAGCCTATGTTTGACCTCAGGTCGTTAACTACATCCCTACCAAATTTCATAACAATTGGTCCAGCAGTTTAGCCGTGAAGAGGTGACAGACAGACAGACAGACAGACAGACAGATAGACGGACAGACAGACTTTCGCATTTATAATATTAGTATGGATTCATATTTTGTTCTTTTTATTATTTTTTTGTATTAAACTATAAATAAAAATTTTGGGGGAAAAAAGCCAAGTTTTTAGTTTATCAAGTATTATTTAAATTATGTAATACGAACCCGTAAGAAATCAGGGGTTTGACGCAGGAAATGGCTGGCAATAGATCTAAATGGAAGGAACTTACATACTGTGCCAACCCCACATAAATGAAAGTGGGATAAGGTAAAGTAAAACTAATCTTATCTACACTAATTAAAGAGAAAGAGAGAGAGAGAGCGCTAATATTAGTGTTTGTATGTAGCAGGAAAGTCAACTTGTAACCATTGCTCCAATTGGAAAACCATCACCATTTAAAAAGAAAATTATTTCAGATGGACAAACCACGTAGCAGTCCTACTTTTTTACAAAATTTATGTTTTACAGTTGATTACATTGATTTACGATAAGGGAAACGTACATGATCAAATTTATCAGTTCGACTAATGTACTTTTATGTATTTAGTACCTGGGAAGCGGAGCTTCGCTCGTTTTATGCAAAGACTCCTTTTGCGTAAAAATATGGGAAAAATGAATTTTCTCAGACATGGAACCTAACTAGATTATCTTTTGACTATGTAAGAACTTTATTTAAAATTTCAAAGAAATCGTTAGAGCCGTTTTCGAAAACGCGAGTAAAAATAAATTTATTGCTCATTTAATAGTATAGGATTTATAAAGTTTATTCAAATAAATAATGTTTGCATATTTTCACTTTCATACTTAAAAAACTAGCAAAATAATCTAACGATTTTTCATACATCATTACGATTATCTAGATCTAGACTTTAACCCGCGATTACTGGATCACGTTCAGCGTCGTTATCAAATCTATTACTAACATACAAAGTTGGAAAAACTGTCTTAAATATATCATTATTTATATCTAACTCAGAAATGGAGAAGCATTTCAAACGACGCTCAACTTGTACGTTGAAAACTTAACAATTTCGCGTCCGCCATTACGATGCCAAGTTTCAAACTACGCGTCCCCAACTTTTGTCCTGCCTTTGCCACTTATTTCTTTTTTTATTGTTACATTTACTGTTCCATTTTCAAACTTCAAATTTACATCTTCCATGCCAAGAATTTTAATTTTAACATTATTACATATTAGGAATTTTATTAATGTTAGTATTAAATCCATACTAATATTATAAATGCGAAAGTCTGTCTGTCTGTCTGTCTGTCTGTCTGTCTGTCTGTCACTTCTTCACGGCTAAACAGATGGACCGATTGTGATGAAATTTGGTAGGGATGTAGTTAATGACCTGAGGTCAAACATAGGCATAACTTTTGGGCGCGATATAACCGAGTCCCACGCGGGCGGAGCCGCGGGCAACAGCTAGTAATTAATAAATTAATCAAAAATCTTTTGCGTTACCTCCAGCGTCATAATCGCGAAGATACAATCAGAATTATACACAAAGATTGAAAAGAATAATCGACGTTTATCAAGAAATCCCTTGGCAATAGCCACAGGAAACTAATAACAAAGACACATGACGACACAAACTTTTTTTTCTCAAACCTCACACAACACAATCACTGAAACAAATCCATTGGGACAAAAAAAAGTTTATCGTGGAAGGAACGTAAACAACACTGGCCACTAACACTCTCGTTACATCACAAAGTTTTTGAATTCGGAACGCGACGTGCGGATGTCTCCGCAGCGCGGGAGAGACTACATCAGCGCTATGCACCGTTCACTCGTCGCGGTGTTTCCAGCTACAATGTTGTAATCACCCATGTAGATACGAATTTGGAATTATCCTATCAGAATGGCGTATTGGAAGTGGCGCGTTCAGAAATAACGCGTTGAGTCTTTTGTTGGCAATTTAAACAATATTGATGACAATAATAAACCATTAGTTAGATACAACTTTATTGAAATTTTTGACAATAATTCCGTTGAAAAAATGCGGTTTTGTAATTGTGCATTGTGCAGAGATATTGGTGTTGCATTGGTTTTGATAACAACTTTAAATTAAGTAAACAACATTATACAACAGAAATTGACTTAAGGAAAATAATTTAAAAAAAATATTATGGAAACAACAGAATAAAAAGGAATTGTCACAAAGATTTGCATCGGAAGTATCGAGTGTGGGGTTAAATAGAAAAGCAGGGAATGTTGATCCCTTGACACAGTAAGCTCTTGTTGGTAAAGTTGCCTCCATTCTTGCCTTCTATTAGAGAGTTTCTTTTTTTCTTAATGCGACATAGCGCAGCGACGTTACAATACAAACCAATAAAAAAAATTGGAAAGTCACTTTTATGTAAAAAAAAACTATTTTAAAGAAAAAACATTTTATTGACCTGGACATAAAACAAAAGAAAAACCTAAAATGTTACCCTTTCACAAAAAATATATTTTAATTATGAAAAACTTTCCCAATATGTAGGGTAACGAAAGCTCGGTCGCGTCGGCAACATACGCGGCGTTGCCAATCCGTCGCGGCAGGCAGTCGATCGAGGTTAAACTTGAGCTTTTAAAAGCCCTCCGCGATTAGGGCCTATTCATACACTAACTGATCTACTAAACGAAGAGGAAAACATAGAATCAAAATATTTATAAAACAAAATTGTCTGAAATAAATAAATACCTGAGAAAAAATATTTTCACAATCAGGCCCACTGTGCATAAAAATCTCCATAAATAGGTTACTAAGAAAACAATTTATGTTTAGGGCAAAAAAAAAATACATTGTATGTATTAACTAGCGACCCGCCCCAGCTTCGCATGGGCATAAAAACCTTCCTCTTGAATCACTCTATCTATTAAAAAAATAACTGCATCAAAATCCGTTGCGTAGTTTAAAAGATTTAAGCATACATAGGGACATAGGGACAGAGAAAGCGACTTTGTTTTATACTATGTAGTGATGAATGACCCACAATAACAAAACATATATGGAACAGTAAGTCCTATTTTGATGAAATTAAGGTAAAGTTTTAATTCATAAAATTTTCAAGCTTGTGTGGCATCAAAATTGGTATAAGTAGTTATTTTTGATTATAATTAATACATGGAAAATGTTGTGTTAAATTAAGCGCGAGAAGAATGTTTACTTATTTATTCAACTTTAATGTGCCTCAAGTAAAAAAATACTATACATTGGCGGACTTAACGCTAAATTCATTGTCTACCAGTCAACCATAAGGAGAAACATAAAATGTTTATTTATTTATTTATTAAAACTTTATTGTTCCAAAAGTACAAAATACTTATACAATTGGCAGACTTAATGCTAAAAGCATTCTCTACAAGTCAACCATTGGGAGAAACAGAAAAACTGTGCGGCGCAAAAAAGTTACCGGGAAAATAAAGCTACTTAAAAATAAATAAATTTACCACGATGGGCATCTTATTAATACTCGTGGTGAACAACTAGTTTATACTATTAACTGCATATAAAAGAGAAGAAGATAATTATGAACCAATTAAGAAAAAAAATAGTCAATCCGAAAGGCTCTCTCTTCTCTCTTTGAGGTTTAATACTTAGCCTTTTAAATCCCCCAAGATTACTGATTAATGGAGAAACTTGGATAATAAATAATGAGGTTCCAGTCTCCCACGGCCGAATGGCCGAAGAATTGATATTAATGATCATTTCAGAAGGTAAAATAAGTACACCAGATAAGGGGTAAAAACACAGATTACAGAATATATACTAGTAGAAATATTCAACCGCAATACAAAGAAACGCTCCGATTTATAGTGTACTAATAGTCTCCCCATACTGAGCCATTTATCGATCACTTGAGACAATCCCAACTTCCCAACTAATATTATAAATGTGAAAGTGAGTTTGTATATTTGTTTGTTTGTTACCTCTTCACGCCCTATCTACAGAACTAATGTTCCTGAAAATCGCATACGCTTAGCTAGGAGTATTGAGAAGGACATAGGCTACCTTTCATCCCGAGAAAAAGCACTATTCCCGTGGGAAATTCATGCGGGCGAAAGCTAGTGTGATTATAAATCCGATAACTTATTAAATAAAGCACTAAATCAGTTTGTGATAGAATGACGATACTTTAAAAAACTAGTTTTAATATTTCACCTTCTTTTTCGCCAAAAATAAGCGGAATCATAAATAAATGGAATTTTTTCAATAATTATAGCGCTAATTATTGGCAAGAAAAAGATCTAAATATTTTTTTAGGCAATGGGACCACATGGGTAAAAGTCACTAAGCAACTTTACCCCTTATTTGAAACATATTTATACAATATCTAATGCGGCCCACTGTGCACATTTTGGTCTAAATTAAATTTCGCACGTTTACCATCTTTGCTTGCAAATAAAATGTTTTTTTTTTTTTAAGTTAGATTATTTTTGTTTATGTTTTCTTTTTATTGTATTACCAAGTTATTAGTGTCGTAATAGTTTATGTTAATATATAAATGTATTTCATTTCTTCTTGGCGATTCAAAATGAGTATATCGTAGGATAACTATATTTATTTATTTAACTTCATTACATACAAATGTAAATGGCGGACTTAAGGCCATAGGCTTTTTCTACCAGTCAACCAATCGG
Organism: Apomyelois bistriatella; assembly: GCA_947044815.1. NCBI lineage: Eukaryota > Metazoa > Arthropoda > Insecta > Lepidoptera > Pyralidae > Apomyelois > Apomyelois bistriatella. Next base: position 238,222 of record OX345715.1, on the reverse strand, counting down.
TGGTGCAGAAAAGAACATCTTTTTGGATTACATTGAATTTGCCAAATATTATATCTACTACTAGCTGTTCCCCGCGGTTTCACTCGCCATTAGTGTGTATGTACTATGCCTTTAACCTTCCCCAAGAATCAGGCTTTCATATACAAAAATAATTTTGCAAATCCGACCAGTAGTTTTCAAGTTATAAGCGTTCAAACAAACAAACTCTTCAGCTTTATATTATTAGTATAGATTAAGTTCTGTAAAATCGACCTGAATTGCCATTGCCCAGATAAAAACCCATTTTTTTGGGTCTAAAAAAGAATATCTCTGTCGGTTCTTGCAAAAGAATACAAATATTCGATCTTGAATATAAGTAAATTGTAACATGTTTAGCGAAAAGACAATTCAATACGGATTATTGTTTTAACAGGTGTGGAATTAAAAAAATGAGCACCTGTTCTTTCAAATACGTATTAGACAAGACCAAAGGACACGCTAAAATAAACTAAATGACATAAACTTATAAACGAGATTACGTTGTTTTTTTTTTTGGCGACAAAATGCAGTCAATCCGGACTTATTTTCCAAATTTTGTGTATTTTTTCGAGTGATTGTGCATAATAATGGTGGATTATTATTCGCTCAGTGTTCGTCAACAAGAGTAAGAGTTGGGAATTGATACAGTGTCCGAGCGTGAGTATTAGGAAGATGTACGTACAGTGTTAGATTTTTTGACTTCCTTTGCCACCAAAATCTCAAAGAAAATTGCTGTGGTTTTTCCAACGCTTCACTTAGCCATCTGACTAGACTTCACTTTCGACTCGACGTGTAGGACTGAAGAAAGGGCCTTAAGTGACTAGTATTCACGGCCGTAAAACATACAAAAAAAAAAACAAATTAGAGTCTTAAAGACACGCCGGGATAAATCAAATGACATAACGTGTAATAGAGATTGCGTTGATAACATACATGTTTACTATTATATAACTAGTCATACAAACATACACGGGGATAACTGGTGACGCAACCAACACGATTTTTTAAGGGATACTAGTGACTTTGACATCGGACGACGGAAAATTCTGAAGTTACAAGAAAGTCAAGTTTAGTCTAATCATATCTATATATCTATATATATAAAAATGAAACCCGTTTTCCGTTGTCACGACATAGCATGAAAACGGCTTGACCGATTTGGCTGATTTTTTTTGTAGTTTTCTAATACTCTGTACAAGGTTCTTACGGAAAAAAATATTAAGAAAGGCGGTACGAAGTTCGCCGGGTCAGCTAGTATTATATATATACCTTCGGGTAGGTTTTAGCATGTCGTCACATTCAATAAGAAAGAGATTTATTTCCTTTTCTTGCAAATAATTGGCGCTAATGGATATAGATTAAAAAAAATAGTTTAGATCCCGCTTGTTTTGGCGGAAAGAGAGTGTGAATTATTAAAACACTAGCGACCCATCCCGGCTTCGCATGGGTGGAATATTATGTGTTTTAACTTACATAAAAACCTTCCTCTTGAATGCCTCTATCTATTAAAAAAAAAACCGCATCAAAATCCGTTGCGTAGTTTCGAAGATTTAAGCATACATAGGGACAGACCGCGGAAAGCGACTTTGTTTCATACTATGTAACTAGCTTAACTTTTTCAATCCTTATTACGCCATCTATTAGCAAGAAAATGAACTAAATCTTTTTCTTAGGCAATGGGGCCACATGATCATACTAAGGTATTACCAGTTCTATTCTTGGGAGTCCGAAGTCGGGTTTAAAAGCAAGTTTGGCCAACAATAGTAAGTAGTATTTCGCCAGAGACTGTCCAATTAAATCACGCACCTAGTTGGCTGGTCTCCGCAAATGGCGACTAATGGCTAATTGTTTTACTTTACAATGAGACTGGTTGCTACTTGTTTGCCACTAGATATCTATACATATATCTTTTATCGAGGAAACTACTCAACAGTTAACTGCTCGGCCCCCCCCCCCCCCCCCTTCTCATTTATTGCATCCATATCATCCTGCCATCAATAAAAGCTTTTGTCAAAAATGATTTTTTGTTTAAAACATAATAAAAAATCAAGCTAGCTGTGGTGTGGTACCATGCCAAAAATAATCCGATCAAGCACACACACAACAGAACGAAATTGTTTATCCTGTCTTGTCATGTCCACGACATATTACATGGAGCTGTCTAAGAAACGCAACTGCTAAAGATTGGAGGTTGATAGAATGTATAATGAAACACGAAAATAGCATATCAGGGGGCTTAGCCAAAGTCACAATAGCAAAACGCTAACGAGGTACGACAAGAACAAAATGTATGGGATTGACATAAGATTGACCACGTGATTTACCGCAGCTCATGTCAATCCCATACGTTTTGTTCTTGTCGACATTCGTTAGCGTTTTGAAATTGTCACTTGGCTACGGGTGCTGAACGGCTTGATTTGGGCACAGATCAAAGAATATAGAGTTTATACAAGTTTGACAGACATACAGACGGACAACAAAGTGATCTTAAAGGGTTCCGTTTTTGCATTTTGAGGTGCCCTTAAACAGTCTCAACCCAAACCGTTTGTAATAGAGAAGCCATTCCGATGTGGTTGTAAAAGATGGATGAAGACCATAACAATGATGGATAAATTATCCCAAACTAATATTATAAATGCGAAAGAAGGTTTGTATATTTGTTTGTTTGTTACCTCTTCACGTCCTATCTACTGAACCAATCTTTTTTTCTGAAATTTCGCATACACATAGCTAGGAGTATTGAGAAGGACATACCTTTCATCCCAGGTAAAAGCACTATTTCCAAGGAAAATTAATGCGGGCGAAAGCTCCATATTATTAATAGGTGATGTGGCACTAGCAACGTCAATTTACAAAATTTGATATGTGTCTTTACAATTACAATAACGAAATTAACAAATTAATTTGATGGAGACTTCATAATCCATTATCTGGGTCAAACTCTAGTACTAAGAGACAAAACATCGCGTTGTTGCCGTCCCGCCCCCCTCTAGGTAGAGACGGCGATACGTGCGAGCGGGATAGAAGAGATGGGGGAACTCGCGCGCCGATTACTCCGCGAGAAAAAAGTTTTCAAAAGCGTTTTGTGAATTTAGGGATAGGATAGTGTGGAGTAGTGATTACAATTAATTTTGTTATTTAATTGAATCCCCCGCGTATGTCATTTTTATATTTTTATCCTACATGTGTAGAAGTGTGAGTTAAAACGAGAATAATAATAAAAACGTTTAATAAGTACTATTAAAATTATATAAAAATCTTTTATTTTAGGCGATGGCGATGGATTGGACCCTGAGTAAAACATCGATTCGTCTTATCGGTTTTTAAAAACAAAAACCGGCCAAGAGGGAGTTGAACTCGCGCACGAAGGGTTACTTATACAAAACGGCAAAAAAATCACGTTTGTTGTATGGGAGTGGAAGCTTTACTTAAATATTTATTTTATTCTATTATTAGTACTTGTTGTTATAGCGGCAACAGAAATACATTATCTGTGATAATTTCAACTGTCTAGCTTTCACGATTCTTGAGATACAGCCTGGGGACAGACGAAAGGACAGCGGAGTCTTAATAATAGGGTAGTTTCACCCTTTGGGTACGAAACCCTAAAATCACTGAGTTCTCATCAAGAGCTAGGCTCTTGTCAGTGGAGTTCCTTCCACTTGTGTCTTAATTTGCGAGTTCCTATATTTCTTGATACGACACTACGTTTGTTTTCTCCTTTACTTATCTGTTTTATATAGCTACTATCAACCCGCCCCGGCTTCGCATGGGCATAAAAACCTTCCTCTTGAATCACTCTATCTATTAAAAAACCGCATCAAAATCCGTTGCGTTAAAGATTTAAGCATACAGAGGGACATAGGGACAGAGAAAGCGACTTTGTTTTATACTATGTAGTTATAGTTATTCTTCTCTCTCCAATTCGCAAGTTCAACGAAACTTAATCAAAATCCGAGGACATCAGAATAATCAAATGAAGTAGGTAATATAAGTACCTCACCTACCCCAATAAATCTAAAGGTGTATACTATGTAGTTATAGTTATTCTTCTCTCTCCAATTCGCAAGTTCAACGAAACTTAATCAAAATCCGAGGACATCAGAATAATCAAATGAAGTAGGTAGTATAAGTACCTCAACTACCCCAATAAATCTAAAGGTGTCTAAAGCGTGCCGGGGACAGCCTTTGTGTCGTGATGAACGAGCGACGCCGCGGGGCGCCGCTGTAGTGTACCACTCGAATGCGAAATGTTCTTAAACTGACGAAACGTTGCAGGCTTCGATTATTCTTTCTTTACTAGATGTTATCTCGCGAGAAAGAGATGGGGCTCAATTCTCACGTAATCGAAGTTCACTTCACCGATTTTCTCCAATTTTTTTCGATGAGTTTAAGCCAATACACAATCGAAAAGTTTCGATCTATCGATGCGTTCGATTGAACTTTTCCAATTGTAATTTTTTGAAAAATCAGAAACCGTGATTAACCTTTAAAAAACATTGGAGAAAATCGATGAAGTGAACTTCGATTGCGCGAGAATCGGGCCCATGGTCTTGATTTGGCGGCACTGGTTATTACAACGGAGCGACAGCAGTCTGACTCCGTAACCCTTTTTACGGGACCAGACCACTCACTCCACCTCCCACGGCTCTACCAACCTCTCGGTTATACGAGCCTAATCTCGGGAGAGTGCGCTGTACTTGCATTTCGCATCTCTTTCCAGTCGCACCATACAACTATCTATGCAGCATTGCATTTTAATAACTCTCCCCCATCTTTAGGGGGTTTACTCACACGTACGCCTCGCTTGCCTTCTTCTCGGCCTGAGGTCAGGTCACGGGACCAGACCAACAGGAACATAATCATGGTGTGTCCAACACTGTCAGATTTTTCAGGCTGCCTAAAGATATCTGACACAACCTGACACTGCTATAAATTGATAACAGCCAGGACTAACGGCATTCCGAAGCACGAAGGAGCTCAAGATAGAAATGCCACTAATGGAGACAAATCCAAGAATGGTCGCGCACACGTCGTCGATTGACGCGCGCTATCGATACGCACACGCGCCCTCCACTAGGTTATCGAGCTTCTCAAAACACCGCATAAGGGTTTGTCTGTAATAACTTTATTGTACTAAACAAAAGTGAATACAAAAGCATAGAAATAAAACAAAAGTACAATGGCGGACTTATCCTAGAAAGGGATCTCTTACAGTAAAGCAGCGAGTGACAGAGAGGATGCTATTATAGCGTTATTTACTGATAATTGCGAGCGCGAACCTACTATAACTTGTAGACATCGAAATGGGCCGTCATCGATGTCTGAATGTTTTATACCAGCGGTCGGCCTTAGATGCCCTACTTCCTTACAGGAATCTTTTATTCAGCTCCAAATCAATAGCGTTTACTATCCCTGGGGATTAAGGAAATTGAGAACAGGAGAGGGAAAATGTGGAGAATTTATGAAAAACTTTATGGAAGACAAGATAGAGGGAAGACGGGGAAGAGGTAGGGAGGAGAGAGGAGAAGGAGTTTCAGAGTAGAAAAAACTCTTTATTGCATCAAACAAACGTATACATAATTTTTATACTAGGTTAGATTAGTTTTGTAAATCAAATAAAGAAAAAAAATGGGAGTCGTGTCGCATAAGGCTGTGAAAAGGCTAGTGGAAGATAATAGACACCTGAGAGAGTTTTTCAAAATTGTCAAATTGATATTTCAAATAGGAGTTTCAAACGCCACGCTGGGAAATGCGTGATGTCAAGTTCCTGCTGCCACATTTGCCTGAGCTTACGAGTAACAATCCCCAGGGATCTATCTATCTAAAATTTTAGTAATAATCAGAAAGTCAAGTCACTTAATTTTAAAACGATATTTACATGCCATACTATTAGCGAAACATGCAGGTATCAAATTAACAATGTAACATCTTATTGTTCCATGTTTCATGTAAATAAATATTTTCATTTCATTTCATAAGAGCTGTGCTCTTATCGTTGGAGTCTCTTCCAGGTGCTTCTATCTTCCGCTAGCCTTTTCACATCATACGACACGACTCCCATTATTCCTTTCTTTGGTCTACGTAACTTCTTGGCCTTCCCGGTAGTTTCCCACCTTGCCTTCGCTCCATAGGAATCCAAAACCCACCAAAACCCCCCACCTGGGTGACAACAATCACATCTTTCACCAGCTATCTATGTCCGAGGTGTTTGCGTCGCACGCGCAGCTGTGTCAACACGAGGAGGCACGTCACTCTTCTATTGTATATTTATATTTTCATATTCGAGAAAAAAACACTTTTCATGAACTTTGCACAAAATTAATTATTGAAAATTAATAATTAATTTTGTGCAAATTAATTATTTTTTTTTTTTTTTAATTAAAAAAAAAAAAAAAAAATGTCAAAAATGGCGTATTGAATTTTAAAGCTATTTTAAAATATTATTTAAAATTGATTGCGGGAGCAAGCGACTATATCAATCGTAGTAATCGATAAAGGATTGTAAATTGTGGATATATATTTTTATAAATGAGCTTGCAATCATGTTATTTTCAAATTGACAATTCGTTTAAAGAAGAGCTCCATTTTGCGAATATATGTCATGTTGTACTATGGCTTTTTACTACTGACATGTCTTCCCAGCTCTTTTCAATATAATATGAACCTGCCATGGAACCTACGTTAAAATGAAATATTTCCAAAGAGAAAAAGACGCCTCCGCTCTTCCTCGACGGGTCATTTTGTCGCCAAACGTCAAATATTGGAACTTTGTTTTTATCATAGTGTAGTAGTGATTTTTGTTGATTTATTTGTTGTGTATGTGTATATATTAAGTGTTTTAATTGGTAAGGGCAAATTTTTTATGTCCCAGCCGGAGTTCTTGTGCTGCCAGCAATGTAACGATGGTAAGGTCTTCAGAGGGCGAAGAGGACTCAATATTCATATTTCTAAATGTCACAATAATCATTCCCAAATATCTCAACGTATTCAGATTTCCTCACAGCCGCAAACTTCAGTCTCGATCTCTGTCAATCCTCTCCCCTTTGAGGACCTTATTACTTATTTGCATAGAGCCAAACCTCTAGTGAAAAGAATCCCAAGGGGAGCGAGAGTATCGTTGGCCAAGTCTTTATCAGAGACCTTGCAAAAATGCTTATCCAACTCATTAACCGATTGGCACAATCTTTTCACATTTCCATACCGCCTCCTTCATGTCGAAAAATCATCAGATTCCTTAACAAAATCTTTAAAATCGAATTCCGTAAAGCCTTCCACATTAATAATACCACCTCATCATTCATTCTCAAATCATCATGCTTTCGACATAAAAAAAACCGTAGAGGACAAGGTCATGAATGGGGACTTGAGAAATGCAGCGCGTATTCTGTTTTCAGACGATACTCTTGCTCCTCCTACACAAGAAACACTGGATTGCCTTCGAGAGAAGCATCCTTCGCTCAACTCTACCACCCCTTTACCAACTCAACCCCTGACACAAAATTTTATCAATATTAAAGATGAGGACACACTTTCGGCCATTTTATCGTTCCCTAATGGTTCCTCTGGCGGCATTGACGGACTTACTCCGCAACATCTTAAAGATTTGGTGAGTGTTTCCGCCGGTGACGCCGGAAGGCAACTTCTAAGGGAGTTAACAAAATTTTGCAGCTTTTTACTTTCAGGAAAAGTAAATAATACTTTTACAGAATTTTTATATGGAGCTAGGCTATGTGCTTTCAAGAAGAAAGACGGCGGCGTAAGGCCTATAGCCATTGGCTGTACCTTACGTCGCCTGACATCCAAACTTGCTTGCAAGTACATAGCTTACTCCTTAAAAAATAAATTTGAGCCAATACAATTGGGTTTTGGTAGCAGGGGTGGATGTGAAGCAGCAGTTCACTCGGTTCGCACTTTCGTCAACAACAATCGTGCCGAGGTACTGCTGAAAGTTGATGTGAAGAATGCCTTCAACTCAATTGATAGGAACGCCTTGTTGCAAGAAGTTTCAAATCATCTGCCTGACCTTTTTCCATATATTTCCCAGTGTTATTCTTCTCCCTCAAAATTGATATACCGTGACCAAATTATCTTTTCATCTAATGGTGTGCAACAAGGCGATCCTTTAGGGCCAGCGCTTTTTAGTTTAGGTATTCATCCAATTATCTCATCTCTAAATTCAAAATTAAACGTTTGGTACTTAGATGATGGGACCATTGGAGGCAGCAAAGATTCTGTTTTCACCGACTTTCAGACTCTAATAGATAAATTTAATAAAATCGGTTTAGAACTAAATTTTAAAAAATGCGAATTGTATATACCTGATCATATATCCGACTCATCTAGGAACATCATTATAGACAAATTTCATAAAATCTCTCCGGACATTAAGTTGATATATAATGAATCTTTGCACCTCCTTGGTGCCCCTCTACTTATCGAAAGTATACCGCCCCTTTTGAATAAAGTTATGGAAAATTTTGTTTTTGCTAGTTCCAGATTGGAAATTTTAAATTCTCACATAGCATATACCATTTTAAAATATTGTCTATTTGTCCCAAAATTTACTTACCTCCTTCGTGCAAGTCCAATCTGGAAATTTTCGGATTATCTAAATGATATTGATACACGCCTACATACCGTCTTAGAAAAAATTCTAAATTTACGCTTCAACGATAATTCGTGGACCCAACTTACACTACCTATAAAAGACGGTGGCTTAGGCGTACGGAAAATTCTTTGTGTTGCCCTACCTGCTTTCCTTTCCTCTGCTAATAGCGTATCAAAACTTTGCAATAAAATTCTCAATGACGAAGATCTTAACATTGATCAATTAGCAGAGGCAAGGGAAGCTTGGTTATCCCTCTGTCCCGGAGAGAGTATCCCAGTGGAAACAAACCAACAAAAACTCTGGGATGCTCCTTTGGTGCAGAGGACAATCCGATTTTTGACCCAAAATTCTGATAATGAAATTGACCGCGCTAGGCTCTTAGCAGTTGCCTCGAAGGAATCCAGCCATTGGCTTTACGCCATCCCCTCGTATAACATCGGGACATTGCTGGATAACAATTCCTTCCGTATAGCGGTAGGTCTCCGCCTTGGGACTCCCGTATGCTCGCCTCATCCTTGCCCGTGTGGCAACGACGTCGATCAGTTTGGGCATCATGGTCTACATTGTCACTTCAGTGCTGGTAGGCTACCTCGACACGGCTCTCTGAATGATATTATCAAAAGGGCTCTTGTTACCATTGACGTACCATGCACTTTGGAACCCCGAGGTGTAGTTCGTGATGATGGCAGGAGGCCCGATGGTATGTCATTGATCCCTTGGGATCGTGGGAAGGCTCTAGTCTGGGATGCTACATGCGTCGATACACTGGCGCCTTCCCATCTCAAGGGATCTTCCGTGAGAGCTGGGTCAGCAGCTGAAAGCGCTGAAGTCGCTAAGCGGCGCAAATATGCTTCTCTTAACCAAGATTACATATTTGTGCCGTTTGGTGTTGAGACGTTTGGACCTTGGGGCCCTAGCGCAAGAGATCTTTTCAAAAAGATCTCTCCGCGACTGATCGCCGCCGCTGGTGACAAGAGAGCTGGCTGTTTCTTCGCCCAAAGGATTAGCATAGCTATCCAGAGGGGGAATGCAGCCAGTGTTCTTGCTACCATGCTTCACGGGCAAGAGGAAGAAGCATTAGAATTTTAAAATATTTTAGTTTTATTTTTTTTTTATTTTATTTTTTCGTTTATTCTTTTGTACATAAAATTTGTAAATAGTAGTAAACATAAACTAATAAAATAATGAAATACCTGTCTGTTTCTCACAACAGGGGTTTTACATTATTGAAAATTCCCCCAAATTGAGGCGCCCACTTACTGTTAGTCCTAGCATGCCCGCCACCATTAGTACATAAAATCTTTCCGATACTTGTTTCACCTCTACGCTCAAGCTATTGGTGGCGGGCATCCTGGGACAAACAGTAATGGGTGGTCGCCGGCAGTAGTTTGCATGAAACAGGTAACGGAAGAACTTACTAACTTTGTAAGAATTTGTAACTATGACTTTTGCAAAGTAACATCTAAGGGAAAAGAAAGAAAATCAATTACATACCAAAGTCATTAGATTTCTTTGTCGTCGAGTCTAGATCTCGTTTGGGGCTAGATAGAATTACACATCGATTTGCGGAAACAACTTAGCCACACATGAGGCACTCGCGGCTTTTCAGGATTCCGTAACTTAAAAGGCAAAAACGGAACCGGTCTGCTATCAAGAACATTCTTCTTACGAACGCATAAACAAACACTCAGGTTTGTGGTCTCTTTCTATAAAATATATTTTTTTTAAGTAATTGTTGGCGCATTTTGGAAAATTTTGCGACATCCGAAGGAAAAGTTATAACCTTTGGAGTACTTTCCATTGTCTTTAATCATAAAATTCGGTTGGAAGCAATGTCAAAATCAGAAAATTTCATTTCATAATCAACATTTTTATTTTATTTTATGGGTTTAAGAAACATTAAATACTTTTTTTTAAATGTATAATGTATCGAAAACTGTGTCCGCTATATTAGTTATTTCAATTCGTTTGTTATGTTTTGTTATATTTTTTAATATTTTTTTTAACAGATTCCAAATCCCAAATAATATTATAAATGCGAAAGTGAGTTTGTATATATATGTGTTTGTTAGTTAGTTAGTTTGTTTCTTACTTCTTCACGCCCTATCAACTGAACCAATCTTTCTGAAATTTCGCATACACATAACTAAGAGTATTGAGAAGGACATAGGGTACCTTTCAACCCGGGAAAAGGCATTGATCCCGAGGGAAATTCGTGCGGGTGAAGCCGCGGGCGAAAGCTAGTAAACATATTCTCGATGAAACTTTGAGTAGGGTTAATCAAAGGGGGCTATCTACATTGTAGTGCAACAGATTACGTAATACTATAGCAGTCCACTAAATTACTGGTCTCGGAAATACGTAACGAGAATATTACAGACTTGTAATTTTCCAATTGTTGGAAAAAAACGATTGAATTTTTTTACACGGAAAAAAGCTTAAGAATTCCATTAAAGACGAACTTAGTTATTTTTCAATTATTATGAGTAGAATAATAGGCTTACGATTTATCTGATGGTAAGTGGTTACCGCCTACCTATACTAGACATTAAGTACTAATTTTTTTCCCACTATAAACAAGACCCTTTTAAACCAAGCATTGCAAATTTTATTTTACTTTCTCACGCCATCGCAATCGTTTAAAAATTTAAATTTTCTAGCGTAATATTTCTGTGTATGCATAGAAGGAAACATTTATTAAATACAGCGGTACAGTGGACCACAAAAAAAGTATACCACTTTTAGACGTGCAAAGTGGTACTCTATATGGTCCACTGTACATAACTTCGGGCATTCGTAATGCCTCGATCGCCCGAGAGTTCCCGAAGGACTCCGAAGACGCCCGACCGCGAACATCTGTCGTGTTCGCGAGGCGGGGCGCGTGCGCCGGTTTTATTATTACCTGTCTTTGTACAGGTGGGGTGGAGGGTAGATAGCCAAGTCGATGACCGAATGTGGATGGATTTCTTCGTCTTAATTTGATTTAGTTTATTTATTAAGCCATTTGGGCTATTCATTCATTCAATTCGTGTAGTTGTCACGGTTAATCGACCATGCACACCCTTGTTTCACAGTTCTTCGAATACACTTCTCGGCCTCTGACGTCCCTTTAACGACTACCAGATGACAGCCGGGACTAACGGCTTAACGTGCCTTACGAAACATGGAATCTTCTTTATTATCAGACAATCAGGTGATTCAAGCCTGCAATGTGCTAACTAAACTAGAAACAACTAAACAAAATATGTTTCCCGTGGGAATCGATCCCACGACCTTAGAGTCCACAGACAAACACCTTAGCCACTGGACCACAGAGGCAGTTATTATAGTTGGGCATTAAATACAACACGGAACATATTCCTATTGGTCTGGTTTCCACGTAAAAAGGGTGACGGAGGTCAGACGGCAGTCGCTCCAGTACCGATCAGGACCATGATTAAAAGAGTACCCTGGGCTCTGAAGCGTAAACTGAAGATGCGACCAGTCTACACGCTCGGACGAAGGATGCCGGCGCGTGACTACCACAAGGTAGTCCAAAATTACAGTTATTTACCCAGGCTGACCCAAATAACATGGTTACTTGGATGTTTAAAATTTCAACCTTTTGTTGCTAAACGGGAGTTGCAAAGTTGCTGTTTTCCATAAAGCAGGTTAAGCGCGAATCGGCAACATGCATGGGTTCCGTAACAGCTGGTTGAAATATTAAGGTGATACCTCGGTGAACACTAGCGCCACCGTCATTTAAAATTCATTACTCACTGAAAACACAAGTTATCAAAAATCCCTCTGCTGTAATTATGGTTCTGGATCTGTAGTTAATTTTAAACATATAATATTATTAAATTAAATTATAATTCCCTATAGTTACAAATTGCATTATTGCTTAAAACGGCCACTTTTAGCAGTTTTGCAATTTGTAACTATATGAAACTATAATTTAATAATTAAATATGATTAAAATTAACTTCAGATCCAGATCCATAATTACAGCAGAGGGATTTTTGATAACTTGTATTTTCAGTGAGTAATGATTTTTAAATGACGTTGGCGCTAGTGTTCACCGAGGTATCACTATGTAGTGATTCACTGTGTAATAAATAAGTTTAATTTAAAAGTACTTTACATGAAATCCGTTCATTCAACTTTACTAAACACTCTTCACTATTCGACATCAGAAAAGGGCCTTATAGAAACCAATTGACGGTATATTTTCAACTTTATTATTTAAATCAAAAAGTCGATTACTCCGTGATGTGTTTCATATTAATTTGAATATGAATAAGTTTTAATTTAAGTATGGTAGGGTTGGATGTCTTTATGTCAGCCATAATGGTGTTTTAATGAATTTCACTATAATGCAATGCACTTACTGACAAAAGGCGGTTTTTATAGATATCTCGATGAAAAGGGTAAAAAAGATTAATAAAAGTATGATGAGTAGGTAATTAAAAATATGTTTTAAAATTTTTAAATATATGAAAGAACATAATTTATTAAACAAATAAAAGTATACATTGTAAAAAAAAAAGAAAAGAAAGGAAAATTCCAACCAGGATTGTACCCGGCTCAAAGGTATCCATCACGCTAGCTGCGTGTGTTGTGCTTCTTTGAAGAATGGCAATGGATAGCCTTTGAATCAGGTACCATCTGGAGCGGTGGTCATCACTACATAGTATAAAACAAAGTCGCTTTTGCTCTTCCTATGTCCCGATGTATTAATGTGTGATGTGATTAAAGAGGAAGGTTTTCATGCCCATGCGAAGCCGGGGCGGGTCGCTAGTATTATACAATTTTTGAAGTGTCTTTCACAGAAAGAGAGCTAATTTACAGAATATACAATAGTACTAACAAGATTTTGGAGTCTTGAGACGAAAACAAGCGTATTTGTAGTGTAGTTGTTTCTAGTTTGGTTAGGACATTGCAGGCTTGAATCACCTGATTGTCTGATAATAAAGTTGATTCCGCGCTTCGGAAAGCACGTACGCCGTTGGTCCCAGCTGCCATCTATTATTCGTTACAGAACGTCAGAGCCGGAGAGGTAGTTTGTCTGATACCAGAGTGTGCATGGTCAATTGACTCTGTAACCCGTACGATATGAAGATGACTGTACAAGTTCTCAGTACGGCTCGACCTTGCGCCCGCGCAGCCCCCTACGACTCCAGTGAAACAAAAACAAAAACACCAAAAAAAGTGGCACATTATAGGCATACAAGCAACCTGTAACAATTATAGGGATTGCTGAATTCCCAGCTGGCTGGCTACGGGGCGGTTATAGGGCCCTCTCACACTTGGCACTAGGCAATAGAGACTTTTTGAGATATACACTGAATTAGCTATTAGGGTTAGAAACGGGTATTTCTAATAACTAAAAATTACGGTCTTTAACATGGTAAAATAAAATACTTGACCATTTTAGGGTCCTTACCAGGTATGTTAAGTCCGCTTCTTTCGACATTCCACCCCGTCTTCGCTCGTGGTAAATACATAGCCTATGTTTCTTAAGGTGAATGCAGCTTTCCAATGGTGAATGAATTTTTGAAATATCACTACACTAGCTGTTGCCCGCGGCTCCGCCCGCGTGGGACTCGGTTATATCGCGCCCAAAAGTAGCCTATGTTTGACCTCAGGTCGTTAACTACATCCCTACCAAATTTCACCACAATCGGTCCAGCAGTTTAGCCGTGAAGAGGTGACATACAGACAGACAGACAGACAGAAAGACAGACAGACAGACAGACTTTCGCATTTATAATATTAGTATAGTATAGTATAGTATGGATAGTATAAAACAAAGTCACTTTCTCTGTCCCTATATCCCTATGTATGCTTAAATCTTTAAAACTACGCAATGAATTTTGATGCGGTTTTTTTAATAGATAGAGTGATTCAAGAGAAAGGTATTTATGCCCATGCGAAGCCGGGGCGGGTCGCTAGTAATCCTATAAAAATGTAACTTTAATGTGACCAGGCCCTTATGTGGCTCGGCAACAGGTGCGTAGGAGCCTGTTTGGGTCGAGTTGCGCAACTTATTGTGGCTATGTGAGTGGCTAGACTATGTTTTAGGACTGTGTACTGAGGGCTGGGCTTACACGACATTATAATTAAATAGGCAGAAATCACTATCACTTCACTACATAGTATAAAACAAAGTCACTTTCTCTGTCCCTATATCACTATGCTTTAAAACTACACAACGGATTTTGATGCGGTTTTTTTAATAGATAGAGTGATTCAAGAAGAACATTTTTATACCCATGCGAAGCCGGGGCGGGTCGCTAGTATATAATAATAGATATAGTAGTAGTATATATAATAGTACCTACTGTGCCTAAGGGTGTAGGCAGGCCACCAGCTACATGGGTGAAAAACATGGAGAAAGAGATACAAAAGGAGAAGCTAGACGTAAAGACAACCCGGAGTAGAAATCTCTGGCGCAAATGCACGAGGAGACCCGACCCCAGATGAACTGGGATAAGGGGTGGACAAAGAAGAAGACCTACTGTGCCTACAGGGCTACAAAACAAACAACCAACAAAGAGAAACACAACAGCCTAGATTGATAATGGTGATTAGTGGCATTTCCATCTTGATCTCCTCCGTGTTTCGGAAGGCACGTTAAGCCGTTGGTTTCGGCTATTCAATCTCTCAGCCTGAAAATCTGACAGTGTTGGCCACTAACACACCCGGATCATGTTCCTATTCATCTGGTTTCCTTGTTTAAAAGCGTTACGGATGTCAGACGGCAGTCGCTACATAATAATAACCAGTACCGCCAAATCTAAGACCCTTGCTTTGAAGCGCAAACTGAAAACTCAATAAGGAAACACGCTTGAATGAAGAAGATATCTATCCAGAAATTTTGAAACAACCGTTTAAATTGCCTAAATTGTAACTTAATCGGCAAATGTGGAAATCAAGACAGGCGATGCGGCTAGCAAACAATCACTATTGATTTCCTGTTTCAACTACCATCATGTTAAACGTGGTCTAAGGTCTTATGGCCCTAGGCTCTATCTAACCCGTATGGGATAAAGTCGTGATTATATGTATGTATGTATAAATTGCCTATTATTCGCTCATCATTAACGTCTCAACAAAATTGATGGATTTTTTAATAACAACACAATCAATACTGACATATCTCCGATCCGGTCGGACGTACGGGTCCCGTGGCACCTGCTTCTCATAACACACTAATTGCATGTCAATACGCGCCAAGAGACTAGTCTAGTATTAAATATTATAATAGACCAGTGAATGTTAAACTGGGTATAATTTCAACTGGGCCTAGATGTGATCCTTGAGGGACGCACCAACTATTTAAGGTGGTCATTGATAAGTTAGACTGCCGCTACCGCCTAACAAGTTATATTCCTAGCTAATCTTATAAATAACCACTCACTTTCGCAAGTGAGTTTGTTTGTTACGCTTTATCTACTGCACCGATCTTCCTGAAATTTCGCATACACATAAAAATAAGTATTGAGAAGGATATAGGGTACCTTTCATCCCGGGAAAAAGCACTGCACCCGTGGGAAATTCAAGCGGAGAAGCTGCGGGCGAAAGCTAGTCAATATATATTTGTTCACTTTAGCGGCCCATAGCCGCGAGGGTTTCCGTTTGCTGACCTCCAAACTTCAATTCAAAGATGGCACCCCATGATGATGACAGGTTGAAGTGAGGTACCCAAGAAGACGACCGCCATACAAAGGTCTACCCTCAGCAGTTTGACAACCACGGCATTATAATCCCTCTAAGAATGCAACAAAGCCACGTTTACTAGTTTCTCGGCGTCTGTCATTAGAGCATCCGACTTGTTATGCTAATGTAGAATGCTCATCAGCAAACTGGGTAATTGGACCGCAGGATGGTCAATTATTTCGCTCCTGGTTGCGGTCGGGACTCTAAAATGGAACATTTTGTTCAGAAACTAGAATTAAATGGGCACTTTTTCACGCCATCATTAGAGAATTATAAAATTGACCAGGAGTTCGATAGCCTAGTCAATAGCCTAGCCATTAGGCTGTCGAACTAGGCCCTAGTGTATGCGTGTTGGTAACGATCGTACGTGTAGGCAAGGGTCTCCATACCATGACACAAGTCTCGAACTTACTTTGGGGCTAGCTCAATGTGATTTGTCCCTGGCCAATTTCGAATCGAGAAGATATACAGTGCATGCTTAAAAAGGAATTTTACACATGAAATAGTATGTGAAGCATAAAATAATGCTTATGCGTCGAACGGGGTACGGGAACCTCCCGTATGCTAATTAGCTGAGGACAGGTGCGGAACAACCGGACGGAGTAACGTCGATTTCGTAATACTTAAACATATTTATAATAACAAGTAAATTATTGAGAAAACATAAAGTCCGACTGTGTTTTGATATCCTACAAAAAGCCGACTGACAAGAAAGCAGGAAGCGGTGAAAAGCTCTGGTGTCGGAGGCCAAGATTCTTTTTGGGTCGCTGAGACATCATGTTCTAGCATTCTATATCGTTCTCAGCTCTTTCCAGGGCTATTTAGTAAATGTATTTCGACCAATATGTGGCCACGCATGTTGACTGCTCCTCCAGTTCCTCAAGCATACTAGAGTTTGAGCAGTTAAGGCACTTGGGGCTCATAAAAATGGGTGTCATCGACTGAACAGCCTCATTCGATTTCAAAAAACTGTCATACTGTGTGTAGGGTCAATTAACCTAGTAACCTATACGATATCTATATATATAAAAGAAAGTCGTGTTAGTTACTCCACTTATAACTCAAGAACGGCTGAACCGATTTAGCTGAAAATTGTCAGGGAGGTAGTTTAGAGCCAGGAGAAGGACATAGGATACTTTTTATCCCGGGAAGCCCACGCGGGCGAAGCCGCGGGCAAAAGCTAGTTATTGATATAGTGAAGGATGTCATAGATGACTGTTGTTCAGTAGCTGACATTAAGGCAAAAATGAAAAAAATTCGCCTCCTGAAGAAGAGGATCAAGCATGTCTACAACAGTAAGCAAGTCTTTAAGTCTTTAAACAGACTTCAGATCTAACTCGGCCTAGGCAAGGACAACATGTACAGATGGGGGTACAGCTTAGAGGAGACCTGCAGATGTGTTATTGATATAGTGAAGGATGTCATAGATGACTGTTGTTCAGTAGCTGACATTAAGGCAAAAATGAAAAAAATTCGCCTCCTGAAGAAGAGGATCAAGCATGTCTACAACAGTAAGCAAGTCTTTAAGTCTTTAAACAGACTTCAGATCTAACTCGGCCTAGGCAAGGACAACATGTACAGATGGGGGTACAGCTTAGAGACCTGCAGATGTGGTGTATCTCTCCAGACCATGGTACATTTTCTACCTTGCCCTGCGTGCCCAGCCACTTGCACGCTTGGGGACGTGTACGAATCCACTGACAACGCCTTGTCAGTGGCGGAGTTATGGTCCTCACAAATATAAATCAGCCAGGGTCGACTTGCTAAGAAGGAGAAGAAGGATGTTTTCCAAACAATATAAAACACGAAGTCAAGCACGTGTTACACCATCTATCCGCAACTGATGATCATAATCCGCACATTTATATTCGGACTGGTCCGAGACGAGTCAAGATCAAGGCTGATGATTTGCATAGCGGCTATCGGGGCCTTTCTCAATCGATAGGTGACGATTTTACTCGAAATCCATTATAATATTTTGGTTGAATAATGAATAAAATGGATAGAGGTTACAGGAACTAGAGGGAGACTGAAAAAGAGCTAAATGGATGTCAAGATAAATATAAATAGGAAAAGTTCAAAGGAAATTGCTAATTAAATAATTGAATTGAGCGAACTTGCATACTGTTGGTATGGGATAAAGTAGAAGTAGGCAAAAAAGGTGATAACGACATAACAGAACATAGAACATACGATAATGAAGCTAATCTGATAAGTTTCATTGCTTAAACATACGATTTTAATAATAACGGCGATGAACGCTAAAATTTTCATGAAACATATAAAGAATACTTGTAATAATGGTCAGATGACTTAAGGGAACCGATAAGACTAGGAAAAGAGACATGTTAAAAATTAATTATTGTACCCAATGCACCAGTAAAAATCAACGAACGAAAAATAAAGAAGAAGCAAAAGACAAGGAAACATGGAAGAACAGATGCTTTACCCAGCAGTAGAACACATATAGATAGTTATTAAAAAAATACTTGTAATAATATTATTTGTACTGCTCGAGTTGAGATAGCGGGCACGTGTCGAGAGCACAAACTTGATAACGCTACAACTGCGGCGTTGCCAAACATCGGTATTTACGTGTTTGCCGATCAATGTACATACAGGTGACCGGACTGATTTTTTTATTATTATAATATATAAAATTTACTGGTTCATGTAGAGGTCGTGACCGATGAAGAATCGATAAGAGTTAGTGAAGACTTTTGGGGAAGTCCCAATATTATGCAGCTTAGAGCGTCAATAAATTAACTAGCTGAAACGAGAAACTTTAGAGTATAGATTAACATTTTGTATTGTTCATTATGATATCAATGCAGAGTTTATCTACTTGTAAACTAGGATAATGTAATATTTTCTAGTGATTTGCAATGAATTTGTTCAACTCACTCAAATGTGGCAGAAAGATAGGCGAATTGGAAATCATTATGGAAAGCGGACCATTTTCTTGTTCGAATATGTTCGCAATAGGTAGAGCCTAAGGATAACTAAGTCTACAAAAGGCCTACGAGTAATGCTCATTTCTCAGCTAAAAAACAATAAGATAAAGAAAAAGGGAGATATTAGGAACCCGAAATCGGCTAACGTATATGAAAATGATGAGTATGGAGGAAGCGAGGAAGTAAGGATCGTAGCCAATGGAAATCTCTAGTCTCTGCCTACCCCTGCGGGTGAGAGGCGTGATGATATCTATGTATGTAAAATGACGGTGACATTAAAATCAACTTGAATGTTTTAAAAATCCCAAATAATGACACATAAGTATTATCAGCCACGTCACTCCCTACTATCGATGCGATACGCCCCTCTCACATTCAACGTCCCAAATAATTAAAAGCGGCAAACAATTAAAACCGTTATTACGTAGCAATAGGGATCGTTTTGATACGGAATGTACCGATACTGGATATTGCGCGAGCGCAGAATTTTTGCAGGTTCTTGACCGCGCTATTTCCGGCGACATTTTATCGCCCGAGGGAGCGACTGAGTGAAATTAAAATCAGTTCAATTTATAAGTGATGAGCGTTTATTTAATCGTAAATTTCGAGGTCGACCAATGTCTATACAACAACATCCACTTTTGGTAACGAATTTCGCAATTTATGTCGCGAAAGAAGAGAAAGGTTAATCGCTAAGGGGTAATAGTAAATAATTACTTCGCAAAAACAAACAATTCAAAATGTTTTAAAAAGATACCATAATAATTACAGTAATTTTGAAATTTTCAGAAGTCCTTAGCCGCAATAAGGCAATATTGCGTCAAATTTAAAACAAGTTAATCGCGATCAAGTGAGCGTAGTTAAAAAAATCATACTTGTAAGTCCAAGGCATTCAGCAGATATTTATTATTATTTCGTATTCCGTATTCAAATAGTCACTCAACAAAAAACACAAGAACTGCATTAAGTCACATCTTCAGTCACTTTTACATACCCCACTAGAGTCTTAATCGCTGCCGCCATTGTGCTAACGCATGCGCAGCGCCGCCAACTCAAAGCTGACGTTGTGCAAGCGCAAGAACGGAAAAGCACTCGAACAATTCCATGACTCCAATGAAATAAGGACACTAACGCGATGACAGGTGCTGCTTAAATCTATTTACTAACGCTTGTGTTTCTCTACTTAAAGATTACTTTGTTTCTAGTGTCAGATATTCTTATACTCACGTTCTCGCTCCCGCCTGTGGCTTGCGGCGGGCGGATGTTGTAACTGTAGCGCTTACTTACCTGCGAAGGAGAAATGTATCAGATTAATAACGGATATCACGGAATTATCTCCTAAGGACGAGGGAGTGAACAAGAATACCAAAATTTCTTTATCATCATTGAATTCACCATCTTGATAATTGGTGTCGGTTTTGCGAGTCGATACTTTGAAATACTTAACTAGTTATTTTACGCTCGGCATTAGTTTAACTGGTGGCGGAACGGCGCGAAGTAACTTTGTAAGTACTTGTAACTTTTTTACCACAAAGTCACTAACTTACTGCGATGGCTAAGCTACCCAGATGATCTTGGCCTCCGACACCAGTGCCCCTAGTATGAGTTTTTCTTAACGCAGACGCTAGCGACTGCGTTAGCGATTTTGTATGACAAACCTGTACATCGCCTCTGGCGGAAAGTAAGGCTAAGGCTAACTAAGAAATTCCATACAAAATCCTAACGCAGTCGCTAGCGTCTGCGTTAAGAAAAACTCATACTAGGGGTACAGAGCTCTCCACCGCTCCCTGCTCAGCGCCTCCTCTTGCCAGTCGTCCTTTCTAACTTTATTTCTCCAGCTTTACCTAGTCCAACTAGCACACAAAGTAACGCCTGAATATATTAAATAGCAACTATTTTTTTTTTCCATGGTCCCTAAAGAACTCGATAGCTTAGCGGGCCTGTGTGTTCATGCGATCGTGCGTGGCAAGCGACGGCTAACATGGCCCGACTTGAATTAGTCGCCAATAGTGGCATATCTTGCTGTTCTTTACTCCTTCGAGCTTCGGGAAAACCACATGCTTGTCGTTAGGCTATGTCTGTCAGATATCAAAAATGACAGACAGTGCTGACCACTAACACACCCGGATCATGTTCCCATTGGTCTGGTTGACCCTGTAAAAAGGGTTACGGAGGTCGGACGGCAGTCGCTCCATTGTAATAGCCAACACCACAAAATCATTATGATCATATCCTATGGGTTATAGTATCCTGGTGTCAATGTTCTTCTAAACCACCAAATCTAAGAGCATGACCGTAATTAAACCGTACTAGGGTACTATTACTAGGCTCGGATGAAGAAGTATGTTTAAATGTATGTATTAATCCAAAATTTACCCAAAACAACCCGAACCACCAAAATCCTCATCAATACCATTTGAATACACCAAATATCCAACTTTGATTCGGAAACGGAACATAAGTGCGCCTACGCATCCATTTTTTGCCATCCCTTTGTTACCGCCGTCCCTTTCGCACCCGCGGCCGCCTGTATCCATCTCTCTCCAGCCTCGGGGGTAGACGGCAGATGGCTGAAAGTTTTTGAGTTTTTGCCGTTCGGGTTCAACCTATTACACTCACAAAGGACGCGCGCTTGTAAGACATATGGCTCGGTACAGGTATTGCCTTTTTTTTGGATTTTCGCGCTCATGAAAAGGTGATTCGGTTTGGATATGGTTGATTTTGGAGAGATTTTGATAAATTTTAAGATAGGCAATACAAAATTAGAATCGTGAATAAACGAGCGGGCGGTGGAGGTGGCCATGTACTGGTCAAAGTTAATATACACGAGATAAAGAAGAATTAGACACACAAGTCGGCCACCCCAAGTCCGCCATTTGCATGACTGTCATCTGGTAGCCGTTAAAGGAACCAAGAGGTAGAATGACTGTTCCGAAGAACTCTGACACTAGGGTGTACATGGTTGATTGATCGTGACACCTTCACGAAATAATGATGATGTTATGTAATGAGATTAATGAATATACGCTAGAGTTAGCGCGCTGCCATCTTTCGCCACAATTCTCAGTAATACCCCGGTAATTTCACTGTCTTTTTATTTTCAAAATAGATAATTGAAAACCAGACGAAAGAGTCCAAGCACTATCTACTATCACAACACAAGCGTAAACCACAATAACATTACAGTTTGTTTACAATCGGCATTAACAAAAGGCGAGTAACTTTACAACAGTTTTGTTCATTTCGCACCTTCCAACCATTGTCTACGGAACCCGAAAAAAATCGCCAACTCTTTTGTCTCAAAACGCAACATCTGGCCTCTTTGTGTAAAGTGAGAAAAACAAATAAACACAAAGTTATCCTTTTGAGACTTTGTTCAATTAAATGATCTCATTTAGCAATTATTGCTTATGACTATCGTAGAAAATTCAATTCTTTTTTTTAATGCCGGAAGATGCTATTTAATATATATAGGGACAAATCAAACAGATTGAGTTAGTAAGTTCGAGACTTGTGTTATGGGATACTAACTCAACGATACCATATTTGACTGACCCGGCGAACTCCGCCCGAACCCCGAACTAACTTATCGCACCATTTAACCTTCCCTGGGGGCCTACTATCATCTCTTAAAACCATGCAAGTTCCAGTGAGTAAACGAGACAGCGCAATACAAGATGTAATGCGACATCCCCCTTACTCACTGGATCTTGCATGGTTTTAAGAGATGGTGGTAAGGGTCCAGAGCTTCAAAAAATATTTCAAGACCAAAATTAACCAAATCGTTCCAGCCATTTTTGAGTTTTAACTAGACTAACGAACAGCAATTGATTTTTATATATAAGAGAAGAAAAAGAAGATAATAAATACAACTGGTGACATTTTGATACGGTGGACATTATGCGACTGAAGGATATATAGATAAACATCAATGATGGCCTGGGGCCAACCATAAAAAGATAATTTTTCATCTCGACCTGAACGGAGACCAAACCTGGAACCTTCTGAGTAGCGGGCAGGAATGGGATGTCGTCGAATAATGACTAATAAGTTCACTTATTGTAAATCATAGCTCAATAACAGCATACAAAGAGACATAGGGACAGAGAAAGCGACTTTGTTTTATACTATGTAGTGATAACAAATAAAGGAAGAGAAATGGGGTGAAAGCAAATGGGATATGAAAAATAAACGCCGACGCATCATGAACTATAGGAATAGACAAATTCCCACGCAGGCAGGAAGTGACAACCCTGGGTGCAATTAAAAAAAAAAGTACCCGCATATATACGTCACTATGAACATCTGTCCCGTTGACGCTGGAATGTAAAGATGGGAAATGAAGTAATGATATTATCGATACGGTGATATATCGATATTTAAATCAGGTAATTGATAGGCATTCATTATTTTTAATATTTCTAATAATTGGAGAGTAATTGTAACTAAAAATAAATTCTACAAAAAGAAATTGCTTGCTTCGCCTTATAGACTTTTTTTCTAATAGAAGGCACATCACGATAAAGAATCCATACTAATCCATACTAATATTATAAATGCGAAAGTCTGTGTCTGTCTGTCTGTCACCTCTTCACGGCTAAACTGCTGGACCGATTGTGATGAAATTTGGTAGGGATGTAGTTAACGACCTGAGGTCAAACATAGGCTACTTTTGGGCGCGATATAACCGAGTCCCACGCGGGCGGAGCCGCGGGGAACAGCTAGTATGTCTATAAAATTGTAGTTAATGGTACAATAGAAAGTACATCTTCATCTTATATTGTTTTTTAAATGATTTGTATATTGTAATGTACAATTTAGGTTAAAAAATATTGTATTTAATAGACATAGGCTTTACTTTGAGGATTTAAAAAAGTTACAAGTACAGTCAATTACATGACCTGGTGAAAGACGCATTCAAGGTAACTTGGTAAGCACATCTTAAAATTAATAAAAAAATATCGATAATTCAATAACATCGATACTGTTGACAGGCCTATATACAAGACTATCTCGTACGCTCGTGCGATGTTTGTATGTCTGTCTCGGTCTTTAGCAGGTAGTAGTTAGTACTGACCGCATTGCGAGTAGAAAGATATAGCATTTATAATTTTTTTTTATTTTCTGGCGATAAAAAAAAAAAATATTTTTGTTTTTATTTTAATTTGCCATTTTTTATGGATGACATGCCTTAAACAAAAATTATTTTTTCGTAAAATATTGATGAATTTTTAGCACTAATCAAATTCTTATGTTATATGTTGACGATCTCCGTGGTGTAAGTTAACACGCTAATCCGCTATGCCTATGTGGAGGTTCTGTGTTCGATTCCCAGTCGGCTTTGAAATCTCTGACGGTACCTCAATCTGTGTCATTTGTTTTTTATTCATTCGTGCGTAGGTTAGAAGGTAAATTAACCCTATACGCCCATGTGTTATAGATTTGAAATAATAAGTTCTTAATATTTACTACTTTGTAAGTAAAATTACTACTTCCTTTGAAACATTTTTGAAAGTTGTATAACCATAGAACCCTGTCTCATCGGAGCAACAGGTAACTCAAACAGTTGTAGACACTTTATTGGCGGTTGTAAACTTTGGTTAATAGCCGATTGGCCCGTTCCCACGATAATTCATTTTCATACAAATTCGTCGGCTAAATTGTGTTCAAAATAATTTAAAAAAAAATATTCGGACGAACAGATTGAGCTAGCCCCAAAGTGAGTTCGACACGACACGTGTTTTTCGGATAATAACCTACTATATTTTATAAAAAACGTTACATATATAGAAAAATGATACATAGAAAACCAGCTTAGAGCAGTCGGATTTGCGCAGGAAGAGTTTCGTAGTATTATTTATAAGAGACGGCAAAAAATACATTTTTCATATGAGAGCCTTACTTAAATACATTTTTCTGTTTTTTGTTATAGCGACAACAGAAATATATATAATAAATATACATAAATAAATATAATCCGTGAATATTCTCAACTGTAGCTATCACGGTTGGTGAAAGAAAGACAGACGGACAGCAAACTCTTAGTATTTGGATCCCGTTTTTACACTTTGTGTACGAAACCCTAATAAACATCAAACTTTTTACATGGAAAACAGACCAATAGGATGTCTATCGAGTTACCGAGCTTATCATTTAATAAATGACATACCATGATATAGCTTTATAATTTCCGAGGGTAGAAAAAAACAATAACCCTTTCATCTAGATAAAATTAAATACACTCCATACAAATGAAAATTATTCCCTTATCCAAACCTGATATAGCCTGCACCCTACAGGTTACACACACATCAACAACACTACATTGAAATTTGATCTTAATTACATATTGAATAAAATAAAAAATTGAATAATGTGATATTAAAATATCATAAGTGTAATTTCTTTTAATTTAGCAAATTGTATTTTATATGCAAAAGCATAAAGTTCAAATTCAAAGGTTTCATGCCAAGGCCTCTTGGTGCCGTCACGGCGGGCGCGCGCGCACCCCTATTATATCTCTATTCTTGTCGCACACGTAAGTAAGTCGATATTGCTGTCTCTTTTTAACGATAGGGTGACGACTCGACAAGGGAGTCGGTTTATGTTTCATAGTGATTTTGTCGATATTGTTGGGACAGTACTGTTTTAGGGGGAATTTTATTTGGAATATACAACAGGTCATACACCTGAAATAATGGGAGTGCTGCAAGTTCATTGCTAATACATTCTCTCTCTATACTTTTGACTGGTACCATTTCGTGATGATTCTACATCTTAATGGATTGCATTTCCACGCAACTGGTGCCAAATTCCACCAACTAGAGCATTTCCAAAACAATTACGCCGGCAGGCAGCCGACAATAAAGAAGTGCAGAAATTCCTCTCATAAAGGTGGAATGATTCAAACGAGAAAGAGCTGAGACAACGCAGAGATATAAGTTGGACTGCACCTGCAGCTGCAGTCCATAGGAGAAGGCGACCTCTCGGCCGAGAGTTCTTTACCTTCGAACTCGACTAAGAATTGTCAATTCAATGTTCTAACCTAATTGGAAACAACTGAAAGTATGGTTCTATTTCCTTTGTCTTGAACTACCCTAAAGTTGCCAGGAAAAAATTGCTTTTTGTATAGGTACTAACTGCGTTTAGAAACATTTTAAAAATCGTAATCCTCGATGTAACATTATGCGAAGGCGAAATATCTCCAAGAAATATTGGCACAAACATCACCCCATTCCCTACAGCAGGAAAACAACACATGGTAATTATAATCCAAGCATTTTTCCCTAGAAAGCGTGCGCGGGCGCCGATTGGCGGGCCGCGCCAGGTGTTAGCTCGCCCGCGCACCCCGTGTCACTCAGCTATAGGGGCGGGTCGATGTCGATATTGAAATTATATCGATGGATTTATAACTTGACTTGTTTCTCGCGTTTTTATATGTACAGTCTAAAACTTCCCAAAGACAATGTAGAAATATTTTTTTAAATCAGTATAGAAGTCTCGAAAATTACCCCCTACAAGTAAACTTGCAAACACATATTTTATATTACAGAAAATATATTAAACAATTACAGTTTCTCAATGTGCTAAGAGTTAAGGTAAATTACATATGTTCATACAATAAGAATATACTCTCTCGTTCCTAATTTCAATTAGATGATGACATTACAGGATAATTGAATTAGTTTATGTATTTTTACTGAATTTGTTTGCACAGTAAAGTGTACATTAAAATTCACTGGATATAATACAGAGAAGAACATTTATGCAAGGGTGCTGCTTATTTCTAGAAAAATCTCTTCCAAGAGATCCAAGAGAGAAAAGGTTAATAAATGCGTAACAGACGAAAACTATTACGACTAGACTATCAGGGAGTAGGTATATAATGGCAAGTTTTTGTAATTCAAATAGAAAATAAACTATCATCGACATTTGTCGACATTTTAATGGCAGTAACAACACGATTGTAAAACATGGAACCTAATGAGCTAGTGTCACCGTTTACAAAAAAGGTCACACGTCTATAAATAAAATATTAAATAAACAGACAGACAGAACGGACATTATCAGAAAGCAATAAACGCAAAACATAAATTTTAATTAGATTTGTTCTCGATCAGATGTCAATGTAAAAAAACAAAAAAAGACCGAAAAATTACAATATTCACGAGGTTTTTATTGTTTTTGAGTAGAAAAAGTAGGAAAGCGGACACTGTGCTCCGAAGCAACCCGCTAAGGACGAGATATAGACAGAGACAGAGGACGACAACATAAACATCTGGGCAGCCGAATAAGAATAACTAAAAATCGCGAAATGATTTAAGCATTCAAAAAAGTTAGCTCATGAACCTATCTATATTTTAAACGCTAACCAATATTAACTTAAAAATAAAAATAATAAATGAGCAAGCCTCAAATTTAGAGCGAATGTATTGGATATCTCAAATAATCCACCCAGGTTAAGTTATCCAGGTTAAGTTTACCGACAGCCAAACATCGATACCGATATCGACACGGGCACATCCCTACAAAACAAAAACGGGTGCGCTTGCACAGGTATACCGTTCACAAAAGCGGGACTTCGCGTGCCGCGCGATAAATCGAGATATAGATACGAACAACTTTCAAGTTTTAGGACACGATGCGGTGGTAATGAAGGTTAAGCAATCTAGGAATGTCTGGATTGGGATTGGTGTATCAAAAAAATTTGTCTTTTAGAACTTTTAAGCATTTTCGTAATAGTCGTTAAATATAATTCTACATTTGTTTTTTTTAACTACCCAAAGCTTGAAAGTTCCAACTATTGGAAGAGATTGCTAGAGTACGCCTTTTTGTTGCCTTTGTATCAGAATACATTGTTTGTTTTAAGTGTTCCGTACCTCAGAAGGCAAAACCGGAACCCTTCGGTCGGATTTGAAAAATATTTCTGCAATGATAGCCTAATTATTGGAAGGTAGGCTAGAGTACATACACACCAGGGGCGAATGAAACCGCGGGGACAGCTAGTTCTACTAGTATAATAAACGTTTGTATGGATGTGTGTTACTCTAACACAGAAAAACGGCTGAACCGATTTGGCTGAAATTTGGAATGAAGATTGCTTAGACCCTGGCACAACACATAGACTATATTTTGTCCCGGAAGTCCCACGGGAGCGGAGTCCCGGGCAATAGCTAGTTATTTATATATAGTAATAGTACGCACCGATACTCGCCACGGAGCCCACGGAACAAAAACGCCCCCTATCTCCTCAGAGCTATCGTCTCCGCCGAGTCTACCTGACCCAGACCACGCTTGCTAACACGTGACATTGGCTTGCAATACTTATCGGTAGCTCGATATCTTAGTGTTCGTAACAATAGCGCGTGTTAAGCGACAGCTAGCGCGGCCTAACTTGGATTGGTCGTCGCTAATGGCATTTCTATATTGAGCTCCTCCGTGCTTCAACAGGCACGTCTAGATGTTGGTTCCAGTTGTTATCGCTAGATGGCAGTCAGATGACTAAAGGCAACCTAAAAAATCTATTAATGTTGGTTCTAACATACAGATCATTTTTGTCTGGTTTCCCTTTTAAAGTGTTACGGAGGTCAGACGGCAGTCGCTCCATTGTAATAACCAGTACGGCCAAATCTCCATGGACCATGATTAAAGCGGACCCTAGGCTTAGATGCGTAAGATGAAGACGCAACTCATAAACATGTTCGGATGACGATGACGTCTTATAAATACCAGCACCCGTAGCCAAGCGACAACTTCAAAACGCTAACGAATGTCGACAAGAACAAAATGTATGGGATTGACATAAGCTGCGGTAAATCACGTGGTCAATCTTATGTCAATCCCATACATTTTGTTCTTGTCGTACCTCGTTAACGTTTTGCGATTGTGACTTTGGCTAAGCCCCCTGGGCTTCGATTCTGCTAACTTTAAGTCAAAATCGTATCAAAATAGTGTTTCAATAGTAGTGCTTTTTAAACACTATTTACAAAAGTTATGACAGTATGATGTGATATGAATGTAGTGTGTGGTGTGATCATCAAAAGTGATATAAAAAATATAAATTTCTTGTATCTAGTGTGTAAAAAAGCTAGCAGAATCGACACCCAGGGCGTCGATTCTGCTAACGTTAAGTCACAATCGTGTCAAAATAGTGTTTCAATGGTAGTGCTTTTTTACACACTAGATACAAGAAATGTATATTTTTTTTATACCACTTCAGATGATCACACCACACACTAAATTCACATCACATCATACTGTCATAACTCCTGTAAATAGTGTGTAAAAAGCACTACTATTGAAACACTATTTCGATACGATTTTGTCTTAACGTTAGCAGAATCGACGCCCTGGAGTGTAGGACTATGATTAAAGCAAGACGCAACTATTATAGTAAACATGTTCGGCTCCTGATAAAGACGTCTAAATACCAGGAGTGTCATGAGCACGTTACTAACCCTTGAGGCCTTGAAGTCCACGACTTTTACACCGCCAATGAAGTTTTACGATTGTGGATATCGTATTCAACGACGGAAGCCGAATACTATCCTACACAGTCCAAACTAGGAAGTTGGATAATAATAAGATGTAAAAACTCAGTTTATAAATGTGTAGAAGGAAAATTAACGCGAATCTTGGATGTTTATCTTTATATGTTTTTGTTATAAAATTTAGTATCGTTGAGTCAGTATCCCATAACACAAGTCTCGAACTTACTTTGGGGCTAACTCAATCTGTGTGATTTGTCCCTATATATTTAACTAGCTTTCGTGCGCAGCTTCGCCTTCGTGAATTTCCCCCGGGAACAGTGCTTTTTCCGGAATGAAAGGTACCCTAAGTCCTTTTCAATACTCCCAGCTATGTGTATGTGAAATTTTAGGAAGATTGGTTCAGTAGATAGGGCGTGAAGAGGTAACAAACAAACAAATATACAAACTCACTTTCACATTTATAATATTAGTTGAGATTTATAATTTAACATGACTCTGATTCATTGATATACATGTCATGGCATTGTAATACATCAAATATTTAAAATATAAGCATGCGTTTTAAATACTCAAAACGATAACGAGGGTGAAAGTGGGGAAGGGTAACCGAATTTCCGCAAATATACTCGAGTAATCAAAAAAAATGTGTCGTGGGTTTTTTTTAAATTTTTAATTTAATATTATTTCAACATGCTCATATCCTTCTGAATGTAATACCTCTACGTCAGCGACTCGTGCGCAGTGGGCGTAGCCCTCCGCCGTCACATAACATTCTAAAGATAATTGTGTCATGATCACAGTGATAGTGCGATACCTGATACTTTAATGGATATGTTGAAATAAAAGGGACAATGACAGTTTTGAGTACAACCCCAATAGATGGCGATAATAATAAGGATTAATACAAAAAGCAGGAAAGTAGCCCCTAGGGCTCCAAAACAACCAGCTGAAGACGCGATCAGGATAGCACTGACATGAAAGAGAATCATCATTTCATGTAGGTGTCACGGTCAATCGATCATGCACACCTTGGTGTCAGAGTTCTCCGGAGCGTCTGACGTGGTTCCTTTAACGACTACCAGATGGCAGCCGGGACCAACGGCTTAACGTGCCTTCCGAAGCACGGAATCATCTTCATTATAAGGCAATCAGGTAATTCAAGCCTGCAATGTCCTAACCAAACTGGAAACAACTAAACAGTATGCTTCCCGTGTGAATCGAAACCACGACCTCCGGGTCTAAAGGCAAATGCCTTAACCACTGGACCACGGTTTCCCAATAAGGTTTAAGGTCAGACAGCCCGTAGTCAACAAAATAAAGCTGAATCTTATGAATTCTACCTCATAACGAGTGTAAAATAAGACTGCGTTTTAGCGGGCCCCAGACTCCAAAGAGCCAAAGACACAGCTTGGGAAAACTTAGAATACAACTCTAAAATGCTGATGTTGGGTTGGTTATGCAGGGTCGATTGCCTTCGAAACCCACGATATGAATGAATTAGAAGGTGCATCATCCACGTGTGTGCCTCTGAATGGACATTACTCAACGGCCAAGGTTGATCACTACGTGCTTTATCTGCGACGGAACCATGTCACTGGTCACCGTTTTCGTTTTTTTATTATTGTTTTAATTTATTATCCATACTAATTTATAACGAAGCGACCATCTTACTAACCTATACTCGTATGCCGTATAAAACTTACTGTATGTATGTATGTATGTAAAAACTTTATTGTACAGAAAGAACATTGATAATACAACATAGAACACAACAAAAGGCGGACTTATCCCTAACAGGGATCTCTTCCAGTCAACCTGTATAATAAAGGAAAAAGAGTACACGGGCAATTAAGAGGGTACATCGCAAAGATACACATGAAATTACAAACTAATTAAAACATAAAAGTTACTTAACCTATACTATAAATCAACTCAAGTCCGAACGCTCGAAGTATTCCCTAACCCTAAATTTGAAGGAATGTAGTGAGGACGACGTCTTGACCTCCAATGGGAGTTTGTTCCATAAACTGTACAACATGTTTACAACAAATAAATTAATCTGAATGCGAAATTCTGTCTGTTACGCTTTCAGGCCTCAACCGCTCGACATTGATGAAATTTGGTATATAATTAAGGAGGTAGTCAAACAAAAAGGTGCCTACTCGCTTAGTTTTTGGCGCGATATAACAGAGTACCACGCGTGCGGAGCCGCAGGAAACAGCTAGTTATACACACACATTACATATTGCGTTTCGGTAAAGTGATTAATTTGTAAAGAACCTGAAAGGCCTAAAAAAGCCGACTGATTAGAGGTGGCACTGAGACATACATGCTTGCTAAGCTATCGAGCTTACCAACGACATAGTGACCGTTTGAAAAAACATTATGATACTTAAAAGCTCCTTCTATACCGTTTTTAAAATCAATAGGAATCATTAGCGTCAAAATGGCGGGACCAATCTCTTAATGTTGAAACTTCGTATTGTCTACCATACCATTGAAATGGTACTTTTTGGTACCTAAAGTTTAAAATTTGCTACCTTTGTTGTTTAAAAGATATAAAAGGTAAACTTTGGTCCCGCCATTTTGACGCTAATATAGGAATCAGTATTAAACAGTCGTAAAATTCTGAAAAAAATATATGTTTGTAGTTGAGGATCTAGCAGAGTGAAATTCGCTTACAGTAACACAATCAGACGAGATTCGCTCTATAGAAAAAAAAATCTAAGTTGCCTCCTTTTAAAGTTTATTTTAGACAACGGACCTTCAGAAGAAGAAGCCCTTAATAGATTCAGGCGTTACTTTGTGTGCCAATCGGTCGTCCTATGTACCGCTGGAGTGTTGAATTTTGAAAAGGCCTGAAAGCCCTCCAAAAAGCCGACTGGCAAGAGGAGGCGCTGAGCAGGGAACAGTGGAGAGCTCTGATGTCGGAGGCAAATCCTCTTTGGGTCACTGTGCCATCACAATAAGTAAGTTCTGGTTGGGAGAAACGGTAAATTACTAACATCAAAAGGATATTTCAGCAGTTGTCATATCATTTTCAAGTTCTTAAGGACCCAAATTTGGGCGATCCTAAAGCGTTTATTGTAGGATTACTTTTCCAGCGTTCAGGTGGCTTACAACCATCTCTTAAAAATCATGCAAGAACGATTGAGTAAGGTAGATGTCGCCTTACATCATGTATTGCGCTGTCTCGCTTACTCACTCGGTTTTAAGAGACGGTTGTAAGCCGCCAGGTCTCTGGGCACGTTGGGCACGTCAGTAGGTGTGCCAATGTCTGGGAATACGCACCGCACTCATTAGTCCACCATCTTACCAGATTTTATTTACAACAGAAAATTTACTAGAATTTACTGATAATATATTCTTGCGAACAGATACAGATTAATATTCTATCTTCTTAAATCTTTAAGCACTTACCTTTCTCATAATGTCTCAAAATGGAGTTAAACAATCACTGTTGAAAACTATGATTTTAGACAAAAATTTGTGACGCAAATCAAAACAAACAGCCACAACACAGCACACAAAAACAAAACCAAGAATATTGACCTTTATTGTACAATATTTACGACATAAAATCGCGTGGCACCTCAACATTACTCGTTTAAATGACAGCTACCTCTATTCTAAAACTCATAAGCTACAGAATCGTGTGTCATCGAAAAAAATAATATTTAAACAAAGTGACCGCTATACTCAAATAAAATAAGCACCAAAATCGTATGGCGTAAAAGAAAATTCAAACAGAAACCACTATTATCATCTAAATAAGCAACAAAATTGTGTGACATTGAAAACAAGTGTTAAAAAAAACAATAACCGCTAATTCTAATAGACATAAGCATCAAAATCGTGCGGCAACAAAAGCCGCTCACCCATTGTGGTGGCACGTCTGCGTGCTGATGGTGCTGGTGGTGCCGTCTGTCTGGCTGGTGGTGGCCGTTGGAGGCGGCACACGACGTCGCCGCCACGCCGTACTGGACAATAAGCTGGTGTTACATGGTGGTGGGGCGACAGGTAGATATCGGGACGGGTCTTAGTGATGCCTTGACGTATAAGTGGTTTGTGATACATGTGTGGTGAATGATATATGAACGTGAACATAGACATGTTTAGCTTAGGATTAATATCTGAACAATATAAATGCGAAAGTGAGTTTGTATATTTGTTTGTTTGTTACCTCTTCACGCCCTATCTACTGAACCAATCTTCCTGAAATTTCGCATAGATATAGCTCCTAGCTATATCTATGCGAAATTTCGCTAGCTTTCATCCCGGTAAAAAGCGCTGTTCCCGAGGGAAAATCATACGGGCGAAGCCGGGGGCGAAAGTTAGTAGTTTATTAGTATAGAGTTTTTTCATTACAAACATACACACAAAAATACAAATCCTTTCTGTTTATAATATCCATACTAATATTATAAATGCGAAAGTCTGTCTGTCTGTCTCTTCACGGCTAAACTGCTGGACCGATTGTGATGAAATTTGGTAGGGATGTAGTTAACGACCTGAGATCAAACATAGGCTACTTTTGGGCGCGATATAACCGACTCCCACGCGGGGCGAAGCCGCGGGGAACAGCTAGTTAGTATATAAGTAGACTGGCTGTTAAAGATTCATCAATTGATCAACCCAAAACACTGAAAATAAAATTGTCAACAATGTCAATATCTATAGACATATACGACAAGCCAAAACAAGTTGTAACGAAGCTATCCCTGAATTAAATACTGACTTTACTACACATACATGACCCGTTCGGTTCCGGCCGCAGAGTTACAAAACAAATAGAGGCGAAAATATCCGAGCTATGAATTTATAATATTTCTGGGTTATATATTAAGATTCTATGTTTGGTGCGTTAGTCAATCACACGTTTAACTATTTAACTTCAAACTACCAATCAAATTAAATATTTAATAAATATCTGTGAATGACGAACTGATATCACTTTTTATTAAATTTACTTTGGGAACTCGAATACAGCCACTAAAGCCTCAATTTGACAAATGTGTTGAGACATTTATTACACATACAAACTAACAAAGAAGAACAAAAATAAGAAACAAACATATATGAAATGTGACAAATATTTTAATAGGTGGCGGCTCAGTATTACACTAGAAATGCAGGGATGTCTAGCACTGATTATCACGGACACATCACAGACAATATTTTACGTTAAGTACGTAACTAATCGAAACTACTCGTCAGTTAGATGCTTTGGGACATTAGAAACTCTTGGCATAAGGGTGTTTTATACGACTGCATAAGCAGAGGCGTGCGGCCTACATCATGGAAAAGCGGTGATTACAACCTAGTGCTCAAATTAAAATATATGTATTTATATGTTTATTTATTTCTTTAGTGACTATTGTTGTAATACTGCGAAGATTACGCCGTTGCTAATTTACTACCCTTGGTCTTTATTTTATTATCTTACTAGCTGTTCCCCGCGGCTTCGCCCCGCGTGGGACTCGGTTATATCGCGTTCAAAAGTAGCCTATGTTTGACCTCAGGTCTTCAACTACATCCCTACCAAATTTCATCACAATCGGTGCAGCAGTTTAGCTGACAGACAGACAGACAGGCTTTCGCATTTATAATATTAGTATGGAAGTATGGATACCTAAAAGCATGTCAAAAATAAAAACTATTAATCCTACTTTGCCGCTTCTGTATTTTCATAGCTCTTCAACTTACTCTCGCTATCTTTAACAAATCGTCCCCCATGTAACTAATGTCCCACTCCCCGGGGCATGTTCAACCGTATCACCATCCATTTAAGACCTAAATTACCTTGTGATAAGCGGGTGGGTCACTATGTCCACTTTACACGGCATGTTGAACCTTGCGCCTATGAATTTAAAGGCGAGGGTAGGTTTTCGGGTATAAAGAGGCCAGTAAAAGTGAAACGTCTCTAAGTGAGCTGTAAAAAGGTCGGACGTCGACCGTCTTAATGTGATTACGTACTGTGACGTCACAAGTCAGTCACCTATATTAACTTATAGAGAAAACACTAAATAAAATGGTCTAGACCAATAGACCATGAAATCAGTCCCGTTTTTTTTTTAGTATAGAAGTATGTTGTTTGGGTTTCAAATCCTGGTTCGAGCTCTGATCTCTAAAAATTTCTGACTGCCTAGGACATGATTCTTTTAACCAATAACAGTTTACCTTGGGGTCGCTGGTTCGATTCCCACGGGAAGCATACTTTGTTTAGTTGTTTCCAGTTTGGTTAGGACATTGCAGGCTTGTATCACCTGATTTTCTGATAATAAAGATGACTCCGTGCTTCGGAAGGCACGTTAAGCCGTTGGTCCCGGCTGCCATCTGGTAGTCGTTGAAGGAATCATGTCAGAGGCAGAGAGGCGGTTTCGAAGTACTCTGACACCAGGGTGTGCGTGGTCGATTGATCGTGACATCTAACAAAATGATGACGATGATATGATTATTTTATCAGTTTTGAAGCGTAAGCTGAAGATGCGAATGGGAAACACGCTCGGAAGGAGAAAGAAGACTTATTTTCAGGCCGAGCAAAGTCACTAGCTTAGTATAAAATGATACCCATCTCAGGCTCCCTGTATCAAAAACGGCGCGGATACCGAACTGTACAAAAAGTCCCCTCCGAACTACGCTCCCCACTTCACAGTTTTATGGCCGTGGAGAAGTACCCTCGAGCACACGAGTGCTTATCTATTTCATTTTAGCACTAGACTGGGGAATGTGTTTTGGGGACACAAATTCCAACTTGTGATGAGGCTAGAATATTTATGTTACCACTAGCTGTTGCCCGCGGCTCCGCCCGCGTGGGACTCGGTTATATCGCGCCCAAAAGTAGCCTATGTTTGACCTCAGGTCGTTAACTACATCCCTACCAAATTTCATCACAATCGGTCCAGCAGTTTAGCCGTGAAGAGGTGACAGACAGACAGACAGACAGACAGACAGACAGACAGACAGACTTTCGCATTTATAATATTAGTATGGAAGTATGGATGTGGTCCCATTGCCTAAGAAAAAGATTTAGTTATTTTTTAGGTGGCAAGTTACAAGGATTGAAAATTTTGATTTAATTTAGACCACGTTCAATTTTGGCGAAAAAAATTAATTTACCCTTTATCATCAGCTTCCTATGACATACGGCTGCTTGCTGGACATAACCTTCTCTGCCTACAAGTCATTCCGAGTCACCGCAATCCGATTACATACTAATACACTCATTTATGTAATAAATACGCTCAAGAACTACTGAAGTATAAAGCTAAAATTTTACAGGCACCTTGTTGTAAGGAAACAACGATTTCCAAGACGGACTTTCAGCAATCACCAAAAAATAAACAGTAAACACTATTCCCTCCGCCTGTACCTGCTAAGAGGCGGCGGCAAAGACGCGAATTAAAAGCAAGTAGCCCCCCCCCCCCCCCACCGCTAAATAAATAATAAACTTTTATTACATGCCTACATACTTGGTTAAGTACCTGCTGAATCATTGAAAAAGTGTATATCTACATAGAAATTGTAAACGTACAACTGGGCACATAGTAATATCATTCGAAACCACGAGTCGCGGCGCGCTAGTGACACTAAAGGTATCACGAGCGTAAATAAGGTACGGTTACCGAGCGTCCATCTTTTGCGGGCTAATAATACCAATCTCAGTTTAATTTTTTTTGAGGTTAGAAACGGAGGTTTAAATTCCGTCAGTTAAAATTTTGATACAATTTACCCGCGCTATTTTTACGAACCTTTTGACACCTCATTCATTAAAATTGGTCTAGTAGTTTAGGCGCTGCGTTGGAACATACATACTTACATACATAGACTGCCAAAATTATTTCCCCATCCTTTTGGCTTCGTCGTAGTCGGGTAAAAAGTTAGCGTTTCACAAAGGTGTACACGAAAATGAGAAAAATCCTATTCCTGTGGATGTAGCAAAAAACAAAACATTCAGAATAACAAAAGAAAGCATCGCACATAAGACAACCTATGTGTTTTTTGGGATTCGCATCCGCGCGGCCGCCGGAGAAATGCGGAGTTAGCGATAAAAAGGGTACAGCAAAAACTAGCGATGCAAATCTACAAGATATATCTTCCAGTTCGGGTTTCAAGTAGTAGAGATTAAAGGTTATAACGTGGTTTTTTTATATGTAAATAAAAACATACACTTAAAGTCAACGCACTGTTGGCCTTTATAAAATACACAATTATAAAATAAAATAATATTTTAATATATAAGGTGAATTTAAATCAACTGCAAATATATTAAGGAGAGATTCAGACCACTAAACTGAACAACTTTCCTAAATAAAGTTATGTCGAAATACGAAAAAAATTTTTTGACCTCCCATACAAATTGAGAATCAGCTGATCTAGTTTAGTATGAAGAGTGAAATAAAAGTTCGTATTTCGATATAAGTTTATTTAGAAAAGTTGTTCAGTATAGTGGTCTGTCTGTTTGTGGCCTTTTGATTTGTCTTGGTTTTGTTTTCCATCCACCCTAAGGTTGACTGGAAGAGATTGCATTAGCGATAAGTCCGCCTTTGTACCTTACCTAGTTTTTAACAAAATTATGTATACATTTGTTTGGTGCAATAAAGAGTTTTTCTATTCTATTCTATTCTGTATCTGCCCTTAAAATATTTGCAGTTGATTTGTGTCCACCTTATATAATGTGTTAAAAGGAGCATTTGAAAACGGCAGGATCCTGTTTTTCAAGTCCCGATAGTCAACCCAGTTTGACTATAAAAAAAAAAACAAATACCAACGCCGAAAATAAAAATTTTGTATTTTTACCAAAAAAGCTGTGGTATTTTATTTTTTACCAAAACAAGAGGATTTAAATGTAATATAAATAAAAAAATTACATATTAAAAAGCATGCGACTCACCATTCCATTGTCCATGCCCCCATATGGCGATTGGTAGCCGGCTTTTTCTGTGACTGGAAATTAAAAGAAAACTTTAAGATCTTAGTCATATTCTGGCAATTGCAATACCGGATGTAGTATCTGCCTTGCGATCCTCGGAATATTGCGGTGTGATTACCAGTGGTGTCGTTGTTATGCCATTATGTTATTATTTTTAGTTCTTTAAAAATGCATCATTGAAGGTGGCGCCCAACGCGGTAGGTCCAAATAATTTTGGCGAAATATTTAATTGTATGTACGTTTGTTTATATTACCAATAATGTTGTTGTTGTGCTGTTCAGCTAGTTTGTTGGAACAGATAATTACAAACATAAACAATGAAATGTTGGTGCCCAACGTGATACTGGGACCTAAGGTAAAATGAGAATGTACAATTTTGAACACTAAAACTTTATATGTTTAGAGAATAAGGATTTATGAATAAGTGTGTTTAAATGCGCTACACTTCTGAAACTGTCAACTTTGGAAATCTTTTTTGTATGTATTTAATAACCCGATTCGATCAGATTCGATCTGAAAGAAGGTAAACTTCCCAATTCCAACAGTCTAATAAAATACGGGAAAAACCGCACGATATGCTATAATACGATGTGATATAATAATACCCCGCACAGCATTGTATATACATGTCAACCAAGTTTTAAAAAGGTTATCTACAATGCTTAATAAAAAACTTGGCGCCCAACGTGTTACTGCGGTCCAAAGTACACTGGCGAACATTTAATTGTTCGGAAACGCATTCATTGGGTAATCCCTTTAATACACCCTCAATACCATGAGGTTATTATAAAAAAACCGGTTATATATAAACTTACTTAAGGGTTGTTATTAAGTGAATTAATTATTTAAAAAATCAGTCAAGCGGTAAGACAATTATATTTATTACTAGCTGTTTCCCGCGGCTTCGCCCCGCGTGGGACTCGGTTATATCGCGCCCAAAAGTAGCCTATGTTTGACCTCAGGTCGTTAACTACATCCCTACCAAATTTCATTACAATTGGTCCAGCAGTTTAGCCGTGAAGAGGTCACAGACAGACAGACAGACTTTCGCATTTATAATATTAGTATGGATGCAGGATGAATAAATTCACCAACAATTTTTCTATTTGTCGGGAAGTTAAATGTGTATCCAATAATAAGAATTGGGTATTAACAATATACAAGATCTCTATAGTTGATTAAATTTTACATTATCACTCGTAGATAGTAAGACAAAGAAAAACCACAAAAATGGATCATCGAGTCGGTCCAATCTAAGTACGTAATTAATAATTAAAAACATTAAAGGTTATTCAAAGGTTACAAGGTTTAAATTGCTTTTGTTCACTGGCGTTGTACAGTCGCGTACAAACGTCCTACGATTAGCTTCGTAATCTATCGCGCCTGCCGCGAATTAGCGCGTAGACGCGGTTCGCGCGATGAACAGCCGTATTGACAAAAACAATTTGTACAATGAGGACCATTTACTTTGCATTATTTAGTTGATGAGTGACGGCTTTTAAGAGGATGACGGAGAAATGGGATTGTTTGTTTGTTTATAATAACTTTATTTTTGGGATTGTTGTGATTCACTTAAATTCATTATTTAATATTATAAATGTGAAAGTATTGTCTGTCTGTTACGCTTTCATGGTTAAACCCTTGGGCCGATTTTGATGAAATTTGGTATGGAAAAAGTTAAAGACGAGGGGTCAAACATAGGCTATTTTTTATGAACAAATTGAATTAAATTGCTACTTTTCGCGCGATATAACCATCAGGTAGGAGCGGATGGAGCCGCGGAACACACACTTAGTTATCTAATAAATATGAAGTTTTGTGGAAATAGATGGAAGTTAGTTACTAGTGCTGCCACAATACATATCTCCTGTCCTGGATTAACACAAAGAGATAAAAAATTTAGTTCTCGAGCGTATTCTTTTTAGCAGCTATATATTTTTTGACGTGACAACGTCTTAAATTAGGTTGCGGCTGCGAGTCGCTTATGAAAAAGTGTAACGCTCGGTAACGTTACGATGAGTCACCGAACGAGAGAGAGGCCCGCCGAATGTCTTGCGTCTCTCTCCCACTCAAATATGATCGCGCGCGGCAGATTATATTCATATCAATAAATATTCTACCGAGAAAAAGACGTTGTCACGTAAAATCTTCGCCCGTAAAACCGACTTTACAGGCAACCATTTTTTTAAAGATATTGTCTATTGATTGATTAAATATCCTTCATATCACGGCCATTTTCATTAATCTAACTAATGTGTCAACTGCAGCGTGCTTTTCGCACGTACATCCAAAATTCTATTTTATATTTTACCGCAGTTTCTTATTATAAACTTTAATGTCTTTAATCACATGTGAGCAAATCAATTATTATAACTATTCTTGCCGTTTTATGGTCAGAGAACGGTTTAAATACTAAGGATTAAAACAACTAACAATATTTTTTTCAGGAAATAGCAAAAAGGTTAGTCGACATCGCAGGAGACAGAAGAACCGACAGCTCCCTCGGACGAAGAATTAGTTTAGCTATTCAAAGGGGGAATGCTGCCAGTATCTTCGGTACCTTGCCTAAAAGGACTCCTTTTAATAATATATTTTAGTTGTAATTTTATATATTTTAAGGTTTTTTAGTACCTATATAGGTATGATAATAGGTTAAATGTATAATCTTTATCTCATCTATTATTTAAATCCTAGATTATTTTGGTGCGAAAGTCATAAAAATGTTCCTTTACTGAGTGACTGACACTGCCTCACACGCACAACCTTACTACCCTTAGTCTAGAACATAAAATTTCATGTGTCATAAGTGAGCACTAAGAAAGAAATTTTAGAAATTCGACCTCTAAAGGAGTAAAAACGTGGTTTAAGGTTTGTATAGAACCTCGCAACCGCTTGGTCTAGAGATTTTAAATTTAGTACGTAGGATTATAAGGTATAGGAGAGAAAAAAGATTTTTTTCAAAATTCACCACATAAAGGGGTCAAACGGAGGTCTGAAGTTTGTATAGGAAAACAATACTACTTGGAATATACTCTGTATAAAGTACAGATATTGTTTATTGATTAAAACTGGAGTATTGCCGCCATTTCTTATTAATCCGAGGAATGTCACAACCGCGACGTATAATTTTCGTGTTGCCCGCTGACGTGGCAACTGCAGGTATGTCCACGTGGACCGGTCACATTAAATATGTGGGAATGATACAGTTTTACACCTGAACTATTAATGAGATAAGTAGGTGTATGGCAATCTAAATAGATTTACAACCCAATGCAGTTCAATTAAGTAATTTATGTTTTATTCAGAAAATTTATATGTATAAATGTGAATAAAATGAGCATACGGTGATCACTTAACCCTTATTACCCTAGCAGTAGCTCAACATCCAGATCTCTAACGCAATCCACGGGGCAAAAGATCGCCATAAATGGAAAGAGATCGCAAAGAAGATAGGTCGGGCACATCACGACGCTCAGTAGTGAGCAAACGACTGGAGGAGGAGGATTAACCCGAAAAAACATAAACCTCCTTTGGGCAGTCGGGTCAAAATTAATGGTTTTGTATTTGTTGGTATTAAGTTAAATAATTCTATATGACATTGAAAACTTTATCGTGCTGCAAAGTTTCTGTTCTGTTGGTTTAAATTGGAACTAACGAAACTTGATATAGCTTAGTGCAACAGACATAGATTGTGGCGCCATCCGCCATCCGCCATCACGACCAGTATAGTTAAGATTGTTCTTAATTATATATTTTTTTTCTGGTTGTATTTGTTTTTTATTTTGTGATTTTTAGACCCGTGGTTATTCAGTTGGCTAAGTGTTGG
The DNA here is from genome assembly GCA_947044815.1 of Apomyelois bistriatella. Classification (NCBI taxonomy): domain Eukaryota; kingdom Metazoa; phylum Arthropoda; class Insecta; order Lepidoptera; family Pyralidae; genus Apomyelois; species Apomyelois bistriatella. The sequence goes on along the minus strand of OX345715.1, from coordinate 195,690 downwards.
AGATGACTTTCTTTAAATCTGTGCATTTTAATATTTTAAGCGTTTCTGAGCAAATGATACCATGCTCCCGTTTTAAAAAAAACCTACCCATAAAACGTCATAAAAGCAATTAAAATAGCAAATAAACGACCCCTCGTTCAAATAATCAGCCAAAATCGGCTAATTAACATGTACAACCGTTAGCAAATGGTTATCTTAAACCCGAAATAAAAATAGAAAATCATGCACTACACTGGCCACCCTCGAAATAACACAATGACATAAATCAACTCCGTATTGAATTGGCGGGAAAAATGTATGGGATCATGCCGTAAAATCGGCGCTGCCTTTGCCTTGTGGGTGGATTAAAAAAAAGAAATTTGGCACGTGTCAGACGCGCGTCGCTTCGAGTGTCTATGGTTCTCCGCTAGAGGGTTAATGTGTGATAATTATTTGCCGCCATAATTAGTAAGTGTATAATAAAATAACACATATTTTACATCTTTGTTACGCTCGATTAGTGCTGTCGCGAACAGAATTGTTTCGACAAATTAAATGATAGATATGTTTCGTTTGTGGGCATTGCTGTTAATAAAATAATCGTTTTAATTTTTTCAAATTCTCATTATAAGTCTTAGGAAGTTACATGTCATATGAGAATGAGATTTTACAAGATCTCAATCTTGTGAATTCCTGATCTTGAATATTTTTTACTGTAATAGAACAGGAAACAGTGGAGAGCTCTGGTGTCGGAGGACATGATTCTCTTTGGATCGTTGATCCATTGTAGAATATTTAAAAAACAAAATACAAATCTATCAAGCCGTTCAGGCCGCAGAGTGTGACAAACATTTGAATTTGACGCCAAAATTCCGCCATTTTCTACTCATCACTACATAGTATAAACCAAAATCGCTTTTTCTGTCCCTATGTCCTTTTGTATGCTTATCTTTCAAAACTACGCAGCGGATTTTGATGCGGTTTTTTTTTAATAGATCTATAGAGTGTTTCAAGAGGAAGGTTTTTATGCCCATGCGAAGCTGGGGCGGGTTGCTCGTTATTTTGATAACACAGAGTCACTCACACAGTAAATACGAATCTTACCCCACATTTACACTCAGCCCCTGCCACTGCTCCTGTCGCTGCCGGAAATATTTCCCTAAATACTTCTGCGGCAATAACGAGGCGAGTGAGCGTTCACACTCAGCCTTCATACTTCTATACTGCTCATCTGGTGGCCTACTGTCATCCCTAAAAACATGCAAGTTCCAGTGAGTAAGCGAGACAGCAGCAATACTTGATGTAAGACGACATCTCCCTTACTCACTGGATCTTGCATGGTTTTAAGCTGAATGTAAACACTCACTCGCATTCGCGCTGCCCGTCCTTTGACTTCCGCGCGAAAAACCGACAATCTCGGGATCGCCGGGCAGCGGCAGCGGCGCGGGCGGTGACAACGCGAGGAACCTATTTACATTCGCGCGCTGCCCACTTCCCTGCCCTACAAGGCTGAGTATAAATGTGGCATTACACCTCTCAGGCTAAAATACATCGAATCACGCTGCAGAGCGTGCCGATCAATTATACATACATACACTCGAAAAACATAACCTTCTTTCTGGCGCAGTAAGGTAAGAATAGGCAATTATGGCAGTAAATAAGTGATCAAGATCGAGTAAGTTATAAATAATAAAAATTTACATGACCTTACATCGACCTGTTTCTTGAAAAATAAAATGGCCGACATCGGCGACAAATGCCTTGTAAATATTTAATTACTCTGAATTACTTACATGCCACATTCTATATTTTTACCATAGATTATTACTTATTTATATCAAATACTAGCTTTTGTCCGCGACTTCACCCGCGTAAATATCCCTCGGGAATAGTACTTTTTGCGGTAATGAAAGTTACATTATGACCTTCTCAATACTTCTAACAATGTGTATGCGACATTCCAGGAAGATTGGTTTAGTAGATAGGGCGTAAAAGCGTAGCAAACCTACTATCTAACCTAACGTCCAATGGCTTTACGTGCCATCCAAAGCAAAAGGACATAGTTGCGGCGACCAATCCATGTCACAACCTCACCTTGGGTTGCTTACCAAGCTTTATCGAAACAAAGGCACGCTATTCAGCTCCTCGAAATCGACGACAGATGACGCAAACGCAAAAAGAGTCAAAACCGTTTGAGATACAGACTACAACAATGTTGCTGAATTGGCTTAATTGCTGATCATAATATAGAGGTAGACCAGCTGGTTGTATGAATGAATACACCTGTGTAGACCTGTATTGTACATGAGTGGATAGAAACAGAGAGCAAGTTCATTGTAAAAAATAAAAAAACAAATTGTGCACATTTTTTATTATCTTTGTAGGAAAATAGACACACGGCCCGTCTGATGGAAAGTGGTAACCAATAAGCTTCTCCTTTTATTTAAAAAAGAAAAACAAAAAAGAGCGTAATTAAATGACTTATATAATTTTCCACATTTAAAAATAGAACATAGACATAATTCAAACTGACAAACCTAATAATACAGTGAGTACAGTCGCTCACAGTCGCTCCACGCTAATTCCAATAATTACACGGGCCCGCGAACCGCTCCCGTTTGCATTCCCCTCTCTGTCGCACGCTTGATAAGAATCGTGTGAGAGAAAGGGATGGGTGAATTGTGAAGTTAGGGAGATTTGTCGTAGGTACGTAATGTAACAAATATTGTCGACCGTGAACTGAAGTGATTATCAGGGGCGATGTGCTCGTATTCATAGTGCAGCCGGATTGGAGATATTTTTTACACAAATTTAAATTGTGTAGTTATCCGTATATTATGAAAGGCAAGATAAAGGGAAGACAGGGAAGAGGTAGACGAAGGAGTTTTGTAGATCAAATAAAGGAAAAAGTGGAAGTCGTGTTGTATCAGGATGTGAAAAGGCTAGGAGAAGATAGAGACACCTGGAAGAGACGCCACCGACAAGAGCACTGCTCTTAAATTTATATGGATCCGTATAAAAGTCAGGAAACCTACAAAAGAGGACTAAAAAAAGCAAGCACTGATGTACCATTTACTTTGCTATTCCTTTTTATATTTAGACATAAGTTTTTCTGTCAAACGCGCAAGTATTAGTATCTGACCAATTTTCTTATTAATTACCTCCTGAATAACTTACCTAAAACTAAGAAAACTTAGACAAAAATAAATTAAAACGCTAAAGTCGTTCTTAAAGTTATAGCCGCTAACCGAACCTTAAACCTACCTCTCGGTATCACCGCACCCGTCCCGTTTCCATTGGATTTTGGGAGATCCGTTCTTAGCTGACATCTCCCAAATAAATCCATACTTCCATACTAATCCATATCCATACTTCCATACTAATCCATACTAATATTATAAATGCGAAAGTCTGTCTGTCTGTCTGTCATCTCTTTACGGCTAAACTGCTGGACCGATTGTGATGAAATTTGGTAGGGATGTAGTTAACGACCTGAGGTCAAACATAGGCTACTTTTGGGCGCGATATAACCGAGTCCCACGCGGGGCGGAGCCGCGGGGAACAGCTAGTATAAAATACTGCATAGCTTCCACGGCTCTTTTCAAAGTCCAACCTACAAAAAGATGTTTTCAGGTTTAAAAATGAAGTGCTTGTATTTGGTTGATAAAAATAAATCTATATATATAAAAATGAAACCCGTTTTCCGTTGTCACGACATAGCATAAAAATGGCTTGACCGATTTGGCTGATTTTTTTTTTTTGTAGTTTTCTAATACTCTGTACAAGGTTCTTACGGAAAAAAAATATTAAGAAAAGCGGTACGAAGTTTGCCGGGTCAGCTAGTGAAGCAATAAAAATTCTAAATTTTAAATTTATTTTCGCCCCCATCTCGCCCAGACTATAGATGTGGTGGGGGCGTACCGTCTCTATGATTAATCGCGTCGAATTTTCCGCTCCTCTTTTGTGCTCGACTGTACTCGTGAAGGGGACTTGTTATTGCACTTTTGCATGTACCAGTACAGGGGTGGATTTGATCATTTTTAATCCATTTTGTTCGAGTACTTAGCTTGGTCTATAAGTTAGGTGGTTTAGGCGGGTCGTCTCTCAGTCGTACGTATCAGTATACTTATGTATACATACATATAAATGTACTATTTACTCAAAACAGATGAATGTGATTGAGACTAAACGCTTATCTATCTATCTATCTATATATATAAAAATCAATTGCTGTTCGTTAGTAGTCGCTAAAACTCGAGAATGGCTAGACCGATTTGGTTAATTTTGGTATTGAAATATTTGTGAAAGTTCAGGGAAGGTTAAAACGGTAAGAAAAGCGCGTTAAGGCGGTACGAAGTTAGCCGGGTCATTTAATCAATGATGATGATTGTAATTTGATTAAATAATTTTTCATTCGTTCATTCAAAGTAAGTATTTGCCTACGATAAAAGGACCAGGGGCCCGATTCTCGCGCAATCGAAAGTCACTTCACCGATTTTCTCCATTTTTTTTCAAAGTTTTAACACGACTTCTGCTTTTTCGAAAAATCACAATTGGAAAAGTTCAATCGAACGCATCGATCGATTCAAATATTTCGATTGTAAATTGGCTTAAACTCATCGAAAAAAATTGGAGAAAATCGGTGAACTGATTGGACTTTTTTATTTGCACCTCCAATCCTCCAAGCTATAAGAATTATTAAATTGATGACCTCACATGACACGAGAGGGGTCGCGGGGACCGCACGTGTTTTTAGGTAAATAACTAGTCGCTTTGAGGGTTAAACTGTTTGCTTGAGGGCCGTCGTCCGCGGTGGGATATCGTTTGGATTGAATTACTTGTATGTTTATTTAAAGGTTATGCTTGTAATCCAAATCAAATCTAGTCTTGCCGAAGATGATGTATTCACAAATTTTGAGGAGATTTTGTCTGTTAAGGTACCTAGGTAGGGTTGCCATCTCAAAAATGACGATGATAATATTTTCTTCTCGTTTCCTCTCTTGGGTCTGCTGAAAGAGATTTCTTTAGAAATAAGCAGTACCCTTGTACTAATGTTCTATATTCTATGTTTTTTTCTTTTGTATATTTTTCTGTGTACATGAATTTGAAAATAAATAAATAAATGATGATGAATGATGCGTGAAAACCCCGGATTTCCAGATTTCCCCGGAGCTCCACGGACATTTCAACACGTTTTTAAATACGAAGTTAAGACATGAAGTCAGAGTATAAAAATATGTAATACCGGACGCTCCCCGAACTAGGGAAAATCCGGGAAAACCCGGACGGATGGCAACCCTATACCTAGGTGACATTTTTTGGTGCTATAAAGAGTTTTTCTCTTCTATTTACCTTACTTAGTCCAGTCATGATAGTCAAAATTAGGAGAAAATCTCGGAATTCGATATACCCAGCTGTAAACTCGTATACTTGTATTTTGACATCCCAAAACTTGTTTCAAAATTTACACATGATGCGATGTCAGTTTATAAAAGTCAGAGGTCAAAGGTTACAAAACTCGATATTTTGCAAATATCTCGTTTCCTTTTGGTTTTACAGTATTTGTATGTATTAACAATATTATAGAGAATTGAATTCCCTACAACATTTGTTTGAAACATTTTTCCATACATCGAACTGTTTTCGAGATACGAGCGCGGAGAGTGCGCGGTGAGAGTATCATTTGAGGTCAATTCGTGATCAAAAATACATAATATAAAGTTAATCAATTATTGCTAAATATATTATTAACTTTTTTATTAACTATTATTAATTATACTCAATTTTATTGAAAAATTTATTAATTTAATAACAATCTTAATCTATTGTAGTAATTAAAACATCGTTAAGGGACATACGTTAATTACATTTTATTTACTTAAAAAGTCATTAGTATAAATTATAGTACCTGAGTCAAGGTACTAAGTTATTGTTATAATTTTTTCCGTACATATATACTGTACGGAAGAAAAGGTTGACTGTAAGAGATCCCTTCTTTGGATAAGTCCGCCATTGTCTTTTGATTTAAATAATATTGTATTTACTGTGTATTTTAAAGCAATAAATATATTACAAACAACCAAAGAAACTGTAGATCTATGTCATGTATTATATTTGAGAAGGTTTGTATACCTTGGGCCGTACGCTTGACGTAACCGCTCATAATGGGGAAGAGTCATCAATGCTAGATAGCAGATGAGAATTTAATTTTACTAGAGACCCGTACCGGCTTCGAACGAGGGCAATATTATAGGTTTTACTTACATAAAAACCTATCTCTTGAATCACTCTATCTATTAAAAATAACCGCATCAAAATCTATTGCGTAGTTTCGAAGATTTAAGCATACATACGGACAGACAGCGGAAAGCGACTTTGTTTTGTACTAATGTAAAGATAAAGATAACACCGCGGGGTGCAGCTAGTATATTTTATTTAAAAGCATGAAAATACTCGTACTAACACAATTATACAAATAATAGTACAATAGTACGCGATACCAATACGATATCTAACGACTTTCGCCCCGTCCGACGTAGTAACCCGCGGGTTATCATATACTTGTAATTGATAATAGAAATGGTACTTGCAGTATCTAATGCCCAGTCACTGATACACAAGTAGGTATTACATAGTGTTGGGGATGCATTGGATACTAACTTTGAACTTAATAATAACTGAAAGAAAGAAAGAAAGAAAGAAGAAAGAAAAATTGTTTATTTGATATCACAAACTTGGAAAATTAACTAACTTATTATACAGTTGACTGTAAACTGGTTGACTGTAAGATACCGACCAGATGGTCAGAAGACCTGAAGAAGGTCGCAGGCAGGCGCTGGATGCAGGCCGCTTCGAGCCGGTCATTTTGGAAATCCTTGGGGGAGGCCTATGTCCAGCAGCGTGCAGCCTGCGGCCGAAATAATGATAAATGATGTAAGATATCCCTTTTAAAATTTGTATGAAAATCGGCTACAGCGCATTCAAGGTTATTTCATTTTATTGCCAACTTATATGCCGCGAGCTATACTAACATAACTGCTTTGGGCCTAACTCAATCTGTGTGATTTGTCCCTATAGATTTTACTAGCTGTTCCCCGCGGTTTCACTCGCCATTAGTGTGTATGTTCTCTCGCCCGTGGTGTGTATGTACTAATGCCTATAACCTTCCCCAAGAATCAGGCTTTCATATACAAAAATAATTTTGCAAATGCGACCAGTAGTTTTCATGTTATAAGCGTTCAAACAAAAAAACCAACTCTTCAGCTTTATTTTATTAGTATAGATTTATAGTGTGGTCTGTACGTTAGGTATATTGTTTATATTAAAGCATCAACAACATGCAGTGATCCGACCTCCGCCCTCCACGACATAGCAGATACATATTAAAAATAACAATTAATTATAAATAATTAGATACAGCGCGTGTATCGTATTAATTAATTTGTATTAAGATATCTGCGCTATAATGCAATTTCATCCTTGGAATAAATCATACTATTTATCTTTAACTATACTTAATATAATAAAGCTAGTATCGTATTAATTCATTTGTATTAAGATATCTACACTATATTGCAATTTCATCCTTAGAATAAATCACACCAGGTAAATACCTAGTATGATAGTGTAGATAAATATCTATAACGATACATCCTAAGTAATCCTAAATAATATTATAAAATGCTAAGAGAGTTTTATTTTGTTACGCTTTCACGCTGTTACTGAACCAATCTTCCTGAAATTTCGCATACACAGTCAGGATAGGAGTATTGAGAAGGACATAGGGTACCTTTCATCCCGGGAAAAGCACTGTTCCCGTAGGAAATTCCCGCGGGCGAAAGTTAATCCATACTAATATTATAAATGCGAAAGTCTGTCTGTCTGTCTGTCACCTCTTCACGGCTAAACTGCTGAACCGATTGTGATGAAATTTGGTAGGGATGTACTTAACGACCTAAGGTCAAACATAGGCTACTTTTGGGCGCGATATAACCGAGTCCCACGCGGGCGAAGCCGCGGGAAACAGCTAGTCCATACTAATCCATACTAATATTATAAATGCGAAAGTCTGTCTGTCTGTCTGTCTGTCTGTCTGTTGTTGCGACGGCAATGACAGATGTTCTTCGTGCTACATCACGTCGGGGTATTATGGCAGGAAATGAGTGACGAGGTGAAGTGTACACCGTTTATTCTCTCGACGACTGGATATTAACAAAATAAAATAACTTTATATACTAAATTAAGACTTAGTTACAAACACGTATTAGCCAGACGGGACGCGATGAATTTGCAATAATGATTTGCTTACAATTTATAAATATTTCCTTGACCACATCACGTCTGCTAATTAGGGACGCAATAGTACTCCCCCTTTTTTAAAAAGAAAAGAAAATTACAATAAATTAACAAATATTGAATCGAAGACGGCGCAGTTGCCTCGTACGTGTTATTTCTATTTCTTGAATATTGATGTCCTGATTAATTTTCAACTCTAGAACGTTGTCTTCATGCATTGCGTAAGGTAGCCTTGATAGGTTGATCCATATACAAGTTCGCGGACAGCAACCAGGGTCTTGTCGATAACTGGAGCGTAATCCGAATAGAACTGATGGCATCTTGATCCCTTTTTCACAATTTTACTTCTTGTTAGGCTAATATTGTTCCATTGCAATCTTGACGATAAGATTTTATCTATTCCCATTCATTTTGGGGTTTCGTTTCTGGACACAACGGATGAACATATTGGCATAGTTTGCCATTTTCCTTGTCGATAGAGCGTATGTGCGGAAGGTTGATGAATCTTGCAGGCATTGTCAGCTCTGTAACTTGATCCACTTATTTTTCTTCCGGAGATTTCCACCAATAATCTGCAGTATTCCAATATATTTGCTCTTAACATCGTTTCTTCACGTCATCTGTGTCGAATTTTCCTCTGTTTAATTGTTCCATTTTCAACCTTAAGTTTGAAGTCGCTTGAGTTTTCTTTTTTGTGCAGGCTATTAATTATTATGTAATTTATTTTTGCATTGTAATTTTGATAAAAATATATTTACTTATTTGTCATTACACTTCGATAATGAACCTGACCTAGTTGGTCGTCGCAATCGCATTTGCTTAGTCGGCAAAATTGCGATCTGTGCGTAATGCAGCGTTTGCCAGCTGTACTGACGTAATTTGTGACGGAAAGTGTTTTCATCGTAACGTTTTTTTATTGCAATGAGCTATTTGACTCAATTTGTGCAATTTGTCGCTTTCCTAGTAGCAGTTGATCATTCATTTCTTTGTAGCCAACTTTTCATGTTCGGCGGCTGCTGAGGATGTCGCTTTCTTCTATGTGAAGTTTGGATACCGCATTGCTTGATTTGGGGTTGTCTCGTTGTAACTGCGGTGCGACATTGGCTTCTAATTGCGACCATAAGCGGGGCGTTCTTCACTGGACTGGTAGGATCCATTCTTGCAAGTTCCAGTGGTTAAAGTGCCTCTTGAATTTCCGAAAACCGGTGAGTTCCGCTTGTGGAAGGCCGGTGGAAATGCGCACGCTACTTCGCCGCTTGACCCAGCCGTTGCTGCCTTGTGACGACGATCGCGTCGCTCCCGTCTTGACGGGGTACCCAATGTGGCGGGAGCTGTGCTCGACCGCAGACGGATGTTCTTCATCACGTCGGGGTCACCACTGTTGCGACGGCAATGACAGATGTTCTTCGTGCTACATCACGTCGGGGTATTATGGCAGGAAATGAGTGACGAGGTGAAGTGTACACCGTTTATTCTCTCGACGACTGGATAATATTAACAAAATAAAATAACTTTATATACTAAATTAAGACTTAGTTACAAACACGTATTAGCCAGACGTGACGCGATGAATTTGCAATAATGATTTGCTTACAATTTATAAATATTTCCTTGACCACATCACGTCTGCTAATTAGGGACGCAATATCTGTCACCTCTTCACGGCTAAACGGATGGACCGATTGGGATGAAATTTGGTAGGGATGTAGTTAACGACCTGAGGTCAAACATAGGCTACTTTTGGGCGCGATATAACCGAGTCCCACGCGGGCGAAGCCGCGGGAAACAGCTAGTCCATACTAATCCATACTAATATTATAAATGCGAAAGTCTGTCTGTCTGTCTGTCTGTCTGTCACCTCTTCACGGCTAAACGGATGGACCGATTGGGATGAAATTTGGTAGGGATGTAGTTAACGACCTGAGGTCAAACATAGGCTACTTTTGGGCGCGATATAACCGAGTCCTAGCTAGACAGTTTTCTTGCTTAATCGAACGATAATCATTCGACTCACCGTTTTTTCGTTTGTCATATATTTCAAAAATAGCACTCCTTTATAAATTCCTTATACCTCTATAATAGCCTGAATCTTGGGAGGTTATAGGTATAAAGTACATGTACACTGCGGGCGGGTAAAACCGCGGTAAACAGCTAGTCTATCTACAAAAGCGAAATGTAGCCTATAGACATGGCTGGACATATCCCCCTAGGATTCCAGAATGGCCGGTTGTCGCGGCCTGCATTCAGCGCCCGCCTGCGACCTTCTTCAGATCATTTGACCATCTGGTCGGTGGGTGTCCGCCGCTGCCCTATCGATGTCATCAAGGAATACAGTCATAAAATTATCATTTTTGTATGCGATTGTAATTAGTATGTATTGCATGGCCGGCCTAGTCCCAGATACTATATTTTTTGCGGTCGTGCTTGTCATATCTTTACCTACATCGGCATTTGAATTTAATGTGCGATATTTGTCGAGCCCTGTCTATCTTGTCTATAAGATCTTATGATTATTAATAGTTTAGCTCTTGTATAAATTAAGAAAAAGTTGTCCTGAAAACGCGGATGTCGTGGGATCGATTCTCAAGAGGCAAAAATTTTTTTAAATTATTTATTAGGCACACAAACAAATTAAGTAAAATCTTGTTTAGTTCTTTCCAGTTGGAATGCAGGCTTGAATCGCCAGGATGTGCAGAGTCAACTGACAATGCACACTCTGGTGTTAGAATTCTTCGAATCCACTTCTTGGTCTCTGATGTCTTTAACGACCACCAGATGGGAGCCGGGACTAATGGCTTAACATACCTTCCGGAGCACGGAATCGTCATCACTACATAGTATAAAACAAAGTCGCTTTCTCTGTCGCTATGTCCCTATGTATGCTTAAATCTTTAAAACTAGGCAACGGATTTTGATGCGCTTTTTTTTCTTCAAAATAGATATATAGATAGTGATTTCTGAGGAAGGTTTTTATGCCCATGCGAAGCTAGGGCGGGTCGCTAGTGTCACAATACTACAAATCTTTTATTTCAAGCCTGCAATGTTCTAACCAAATTAGAAACCAGTAAATAAAGTATGCTTTGCCGTGGGAATCGAACCTATTCAAGGATCTTCAGGCAAACTCCTTAAACACTGGACCTCAGAGGCAGTTATAACAACGTAAATTGAGGATTTAACTGGGAGACACTTTCTCTTTTCCGAACATCAGTCGCGATTGAGATTCCCGTGTGATAATGAGTCCTATGTCTGGTTTCGCTGTAAAAAGGGTAACGGAGGTCAGGTGGCAGTCGCTCCACTGTAATAACCAGTACCGCCAAATCAGCACCATGATCAAAAGCGTACCCTGGGCTCTGAAGCGTAAGCTGAAGATGCAGCCAGAAAACACGCTTGAAGAGAAGATGAGTGCACATGACACCAAATGAATCGCTATGGGTAGTTCCCACGGTGTCGTTCAGCTCATTAAAGACGTGTCCGCTACGTGACACGCTGTATTTGGTCGTATTGCGATGTGATATACAGGGTGATGTGCCTAAGCACTTTAGTCTTCGAATTTACAGACCAGACCCTCGCGTTTCGTGGGAATAAGGAAACTATTCTGTCTAATGTATAGTTATTTTCTCCCTCTTACGATGCGATTATGGAATGAACTCCCTGCCATAGTTTTCCGTGTGATTACAACATCGGAGACTTCAAGAAGGGCGTGAAACGGTTCCTTCAGGGTCGGATACGCGCTCGTGACACTCCGGTTTTGCAGGCGTCCACTTCCTACGGTAACCGCTTTCCATCCAGCCTGTTTGCCTACTCTGAAGTTTAAAAAAACTAAACTTTAGTTGCCTCCCATAATTTTTATTTATTTTATTTTATAATGAAAAGTGTGGGTCTAATAACAACCCAGAAAATTGACTAACTGCATATGGCGAATTTACAATAAAAAAAAGAATTATTGAAATCGGTCCAGTAGTTTTTGAGTTTATAAATTACAAACAAAAAAAAAACATACGAAATCTTTCGTCTTTAAAATATTAGTGTGATATCTCATTAGCTTCATTGACAAAAGGCGGGCCGTATGCCTGTTTGGTTTTTTTTTAACACTCTGTATAACTTGGTATTGGACGAAGCGTTAATTCATACAGGTTCAAAATGTGTCAATCTATTGTGGAATATACTCGTTTGGGTTAAGGCATAAGATGAGCGTTTTGTGATGACATTTCGGTAAGGTTAGATGATTACGATACAAACAATTTTTTTATTTTCAATAAAAAAATCGTTTTTTTCCAAATTTTCTTTTTCCGACTCCTTGTTGCATCTTTAGGTTATACTTCAGAGCCAAGGGTACGCTTTTAATAATGGTCCTAGATTTGACCTTAATGGTTATTACATGAAGACTATCGTTTGACCCTTTTAAACTAAACTTAGAAGTCTAAAAACGCTCTCCCGCTCCGCTCGCCGCGGCCTCTTATAACTTAACATTATAGGCTCGCAAGCTTGTCCATATCTCTCCTAATACGGCACTGACGGATTGCGCATGAGGCGTATAAACGCTTTTTTGTCGAGCGTCGAACTACGCGACAAATCAAAGCGTGGCGTGATGTGAAATCATTCAATTGGCGCCAAAACAGGCTAAAAGTGTGCCAATCATTTGTTCGTTTATTGCAATAATTTTTTCTAATGCTTTTTACGGCCATGGAAACTAGGCCCTTTAAGGCCTTATTGAATTTATTCATCTTCTTTAGACCTACTTAAGTCAAGTCAAAAACGTCAAGTCTATTCTAGTGCGCCAATCATTTGTTAGTTTATTACAATAAACTTATTTATCTTCTTTAGATCTGCTTTAGTCAAGTCAAGTCAAAAACGTCAAGTCTAGTCTAGTCCAGTCAAGTAAGTTTAGTCAATCAGATGGCTAAATGAAGCGGTAGAAAAATCACTTAGCTATAACTTGGGTGATTTTGGTGACAAAGATAAAAGTCACCTAATCGACACTGCTGTACAACTTCCCAACACTCACGCTTGTTCACAAACACTGCGAATAATAATCCACCAATATTATGCACAAATACTTGAAAAACCCTAAGATTTGAAAAATAAATACAGCGCGGACAAAATGACTGTTTACTTTTCTTCCAAAAACTCCTAATTTATTATAGTTAATTAATGGGCAAGACTGACTTCAAACTGTTTAATAAATGTAAGATGTTAGCACGAAGGGGCTCAAGATTGAAATGATGGCGACCAATCCAAAAAAGGCCGCGCTCGATGTTGCTTGACACGCGCTATCGTTACAAACACGCATGCTCCGCATGGCTATCGAATTCCTCCCCCTAGAGTCGAGAATTTTTGAGAACTGCCTCTCGGCCTCTGACGTGGCTCCTTTAACGACTACCAGATGGCAGCCGGGACCAACGGCTTAACGTGCCTTCCGAAGCACGGAGTCATCTTTTATGTCAGACAATCGGGTGATTCACGCCTGCGATGTCCTAACCAAACTAGAAACAACTAAACAAAGTATGCTTCCCGTGGGAATCGAACTCTCGACCCCCGGGTCTACAGCAGGCAAACGCCTTAACCACTGGACCACGGAGGCAGATAGCATAGAATTAGCTTAAATTAATAAAAAAATAAAAAGTAGTTTTACGCTGCCATCTGGCGATAGAGAAGACTACCATTAATATCTTTACAAGTGTTTGATTAATGATTCTTCTAGATATTTCATATATCCATACTAATATTATAAATGCGAAAGTCTGTCTGTATGTCTGTCTGTCACCTCTTCACGGCTTAACTGCTGGACCGATTGTGATGAAATTTGGTAGGGATGTAGTTAACAACCTGAGGTCAAACATAGGCTACTTTTGGGCGCCATATAACCGAGTCCCACGCGGGGCGAAGCCGCGGGGAACAGCTAGTTAGTCATATTTTTAAAATATTTGGGTGTCTAGTTAGGTATTTTGCATCTTCCAAATGAATCATTAAATATATTAAGCTGCAAAATTTAATTCAAAAATAGAACAGCGAGTCATCTAGTGTTGTACTGTTTTTGTATCGATTACCGACAAAAAGGACGCATTCCTCTGTTACAGTTTCACTCACAGCACAGTTGATGCAACAATTTCTGCCATAAAAACCTTCCTTAAGAATAGAAAAGCCCATAATCAAATGTAAAAACTGTAGGTAAGTATTTAGGGACCTATTTTATCAATTCAAAAACAAATGAAGTTGTGATTAAAAGTAATTTAGTCGTAATGAAGTTACACCTTTGGGATACCATAGAACTTTTGCCCTTATAAAGTACTAGCTGTTCCCCGCGGTTTCGCCCCGCGTGGGACTCGATTATATCGCGCCCAAAAGTAGCCTAAGTTTGACTTCAGGTCGTTAGCTACATCCCTACCAAATTTCATCACAATCGGTCCAGCAGTTTAGCCGTGACTCTTCACGGCTAAACTGACAGACAGACAGACAGACAGACTTTCGCATTTATAATATTAGCATGGATAAAGATGAATCTCTTTTACAAAAGGTAAACGAAGAATTACATACATACATATCGCCTGTCTCCCGCTGAGACTAGAGATTTCCATTGGCTACGATCCTTACAGACCTTCCTTGCTTCCTCTATACTCATCACTCTCATACACGCTCGCCGATTCCGGGTACTCTTAATGTCTTACTTTACGAAGAACTAATAAGTAACTAAAAATCTTCAAGATCAAAATGATCGATATAAAATCATCGACAGCGCCCAACACTACAAAGTAGACACTGGCAGTAATGCGCCGCGAATTATTTACACCATAAACTGGGCGAGTCATCGATTAATTGCCGTCATTAATGATTTATTTAGCTCTTGGGCAGAGACAATTAAATTTATTATGAGACAAAAGTCTGCGGTTTCTGTGTCAACCAGACTCGAAAGGTAGCCGTTGGTCGCGGCCGCCATAAGGGTCGTTAAAGAAACCACGTCAGAGGCCTAAAGGCGGTTCGAATTACTCCAAGACCAGGGTGTGCAGGTGTTCACCAATTGACCTGGGTTATAAGGTCGATGACATACGAAATGATTCATGAATGAACGTTCATGAATGAACGTTCATGAATGAACGAAAAATTAATGTGACCGCGTAGGTAATAAACCTAACTCGATATTTGTATGACGCTTTCTGTCCGTTAATTACTCATGTGCTCTCCTCCACGGGCTTTGGATACCTCTTCCGTTAAGACAACGTAATGAGGATGCAAACGAAAAAACGCTGAGAACTTTGAACATTCAGAATCGAAACATTCAAATTTCGAACGAGTGAATCGAACGAGAATTTGTAAAATTCAGAATTCCAATATTTCAAATTTCGAACATTCAGAATCGAACCATTCAATTTTCGAACGAGTGAATCGAACCAGAATTTCTAATATTCAGAATCGAAACATTCAACTTTCCCGTAGTGCGTCTCATTTGGTGTTGCCCAGTGACAGCTTGCGCTTCAGATCCCTGGGTACCCTGTAATCATGGTACTGGATATAGCGGTGCTGGTTATTATAGTATACACCACAGCGGATGTAGGTATGAATAATCCATACATTTTGCACTTGTTCAAACAAGACTACAGAATTTGAAAGTTTTGTTTTGTTGGTCCGTTTATTAATTAGTTCGAATACGAGAATGAGAGCAATGTTTTTAATTCGTAAGGAAAGTGCTAGAACATATTTCTACATTTACTGTGGCTGGATAGCCTAGCGGGGCGCGCGTGTTCATAACGATAGCGCGCGTCAAGCGACTAGATTGGATTGGTCGCCAATTAGTGGTATCCGGGAAGTTATTACGTCAGAGGCCGACACAACAGGGTGTGCATGGTCGATTGACCGTGTCACCTACACGAAATGATGACGATTAGTGACATTTCTATCTTGAGCTTCTTCGTGTTTCGGAAGGCATGTTAAATCGTTGGTCCCGGCTGTTATTCTAGATGGCAATTATTAGGCTATGTCAGATGCCTTTAGGCAGTCTGAAAACTCTTAATCCTAATGGTCTGGTTTACCTGTAAAAAGGATTAGGCAGCTCAGGTGGCAGTGTCGAGTTAGGACCATGATGAAGAGCGCACCCTGGGCTCTGAACCGTGAACGATGCATTTAGGAAACACGCTTGGACAAAGAATATAGACAGCGGCTGGATTGGATTTAGTCAATTGACCATTCACCTGGTGGTGCCTCAACTACCAGATGGCACCTGGGAGCAACAGTTCCTCTGATAAATTGTACACTTTGTATCATTCTATTAATCTCATTGTCGCAATCATACAACTCATACAATCACACTAACCTTGCCCCATATGGCATAGTACACATAGAACAATTAGATTTTAATACTAGCCGTTCGCCGGCGATGTCGCAGGGGTCTACTGATATACACATACAGTACAGTAGTATTAAATCTTATATTATGTACAAGCGACCCGCCCCATCTTCGCATGGGCATAAAAACCTTCCTCTTGAATTACTCTATCTATTTGAAAAAAAGCATCAAAAGCCGTTGCATAGTTTTAAAGATTTAAGCATACAAAGGGATATAGGGACAGAAAAAGCGACATTGTTTTATACTATGTAGTGATGATGCTTAACATTTTAATGCTTAGATATGTTTATAGTGAGAGACATCTTAGTACCTATTTGACCAATAACTGTAATACTTTTACTGTGGTTTGATAGGATTTACATCAAATGCACGAAATAAATAATTAATAATCATTTGTTAGTTTCAAAATATTTCCAATTTCCTTTTTGTAAGTTCCTAATACCTACTTGGTAAAAAAAAGGAATGAAATCAGTAAAGCTATTGGCGTAACAATATCTCAATTAAAAAATACTTAAAGTACGGTTTTTTTTTATTGGTTTATCAATTTATTTACCCTATTTTTTTGCGCCTGTTCCGCCTAATTGACACTTATTGTATTGTCCTAAGAAGTAGCCTATGTCCACTACTAAGACTATAATCCATACTATCCATACTAATATTATAAATGCGAAAGTCTGTCTGTCTGTCACCTCTTCACGGCTAAACTGCTGGACCGATTGTGATGAAATTTGGTATGGATATAGTTATGCACTAGAAGTCAAACTTAGCCTACTTTCGGGCGCGATATAACCGAGGCGCACGCGGGCGGAGCCGTGGGCAACAGCTAGTTGTAATATAAAAATAAATATAACTAACAGTAGTGGGCATGAACTAACTGGTAGAGGAAGCACACAAAGTGATTGGATACTTAAGAATGTTAACTAAGCCATGTGGTTTTAAGTTTAACTATCATTGATCATCAGCTGCAGGCTGTCCACTGCTGGACATAGGCCTCCCCAAAGGGTTTCCAGAATGACCGGTTGGAAGGGCCTTGTGTCCTGTGCCTGCCTGTGACCTTCTTCAGGTCATCTATATATTAATTTAACTTTATATCACCACTTTTCTAAGGAATTTAAAAGGAGACTAGGAGTAATCAATTGAGATCCAAATTCTACCTACAACCCTTCAACTGAATATTTTTACATGCAGGGAACTTTACTTTTTTCCTTGAAGAGACGGTAGTAACCTTACCGTCTCTTAAACCTTGCAAGATCCAGTGTGTAAGCGAGACTGTGCAACACATGATGTAAAGCGACATCTCCCTTACTCAATTGTTCTTGCATGGTTTTATGAGATGGTGGTAGGCCACCAGATGTTCTTTTTTAAGATAAAACTTCTTTAGGCTTAGCATTTTTGAGTTTTTCTGATTTCTGCTCAAGCTGATTTTGTCTGAAAGAATATGACTATATTCCAATTAAATTTACGCTCTTTTATGTGTATACGATAACATAATTGAATTTAAACTATTCCTAATTTAGTGAATCCTATTCCACTCTTGTATTCGTAATATATTACTAAAAATTTCAGAATTTTTACCTAGATGACCTAATGGTTAAGATTAGATTATGAGATAATGTTTAATTCAAAGCTTTTTAATCTATGTTTCTTCTGTCAAAGGGTTTCGAAATGCTTGTTTTGGAGACAATTTTTCTTTTTTTTAACCATTATAAAAGAGTAAAAGTAATTCTCTACTTTTTAGTGATTTTTTCATAGTCCATCAACTGTAAACACAAAAAATTGATCAAAATTAAAAACAAAACATAAGTTGTCTATGTCTAACTGAAATTTTAAGTTATTGGAAAATTTATTCAGAATTAGCTATAAATGTTTACAATGGGAAAAGATTTGCTACGGACATACCAACTAGAACTATGAAGCGAGTTCGCGTGTAAATAAACAAATTTATACTATAAACATCGACATAAAGAGACCGTAAAAACGGTGATTCGCTATCGGAAACCTCGAGGAGTAACAATAACATACCCTGGATGACGACGGCGGGTGCCATTGACGCAATTATTTAAAAAAATGTACCAACAAGCATCGCGAACGATTCCGTGTCAAACTATGCGTTTACAAAGAAAACAATACTGCTGCCATACGACCAAGCGATTGATTTCAAGTTTTAAAGCACCAATAGGCACGTCAATGTAAATATTACTGATAAATCAATTCATATTCGCTCATAAATTCAACAGTAGCACAATGGGGACCCACCACATTTGACAATCCAATGTATGATCAAAACATAGCCTTTTGTGCTCATTTAAGACAAAAAGGGGCCACAAAGGCACATTCAATACTTGCGTCAGACATCAATGAGAGTTGTAGGATGCATTTTCAACGAACAGGTTGTATTATCACGGTGTATTTTTAAAAAATGCTGTTGTTTCAACACTGAAATGGCATAACACGCGAACACTTTTGGCTGATTATCACTATAACACACTTCACCACACCGCAACAGTTATTTCGAGGATCGCGAGACGAGCCACGGTATGCAATTTCTCACTCACCTTGTTGCTTATTTGCTATTTTATTGAAACAGTTTTGAAAAACTTCATATAAATGCATAGGCTCGTCATCGCTCGTCGCCATTTTGGAATTTACTGTCCAAATAAAGCATAGACAATACAGAGCTTTATTTCCGAAGGGTTTCCGAACGTTCCTTAACTTTTTTGATTAAAAACTATTTTTTTCTTTGTAATATACGTATTAAATTTTTATGTGCATGTGAATATATATATTTTATCGTAATTTGCATAATAGACATGAGAAAGGTCATAAAAAATACATAACAACACTAATTGCATTGTATACGTGACTGCGGATAAGACCGTATGATTTATTTTCTTAGCCATTGCATAGACTATCGTAGACTTTTGGAATGCGCCATTTTTTTTACTACGAAAATTAAGTTTGACGGAGCCTGACAAAATTTTCGAGTGCACTTCAAGAAAAGGAAAACACACATTTTCACATACATGTAACATGTTCTCATTGAATTCTATTAACACACAAAATCAGGTGAGTCTCCTGTTCTTCATGGTGTTGACAAAAACACGAAATAGCCATAACAAAACAAATTCTTGTTTGTCATCTGTTTAACCTTTATTTCTCTTCTTGCAGATTCTAATTAGTTTTAGCCAGTTATCGTCTCGATATTCTAGTGTTTTCAAGCGGCAAAAGCACAGTAGCGGCAGACACAAATATGTGAAGCAAAAGGAGTGCAGTTCTGTGTTGAGTGATGCAACAATTTGCAAAGAAAGTTTGGAGGAGACATTGAAGAATCTGGACAAGAATGTCTTAGCAGAGATGCGGAGGGTTGACTTGCGGAGCTTGGCTCTGTTGGCGGTGCCGCGACGGTCGACCTCGGCCTTCTCTGCCTTCTCGGGACCGTCCTCCAGAAAGATCTCACACATTTCCGAGGATTCCTTTGAGAAAAACAAGAATGGCTGGTCGCAACCTCGCAAGCCATCCATTTCGGTTGAATTCGTCGGTAGAAAGAGCAGGTACTCCAAGCTTTTATGTAATAGCTTCTCTTTATAATCACATTGCAGTGTTGTGTTTGTGAAGAAAGCCTGTTACTAAGTTTATATTGACAATTCTCAATTACTGTGATATGTCAAACAGCTCAATACTGGTTTAATTCCTATATATTGTATATTATTGGAACACACTAGCAGCTTTTTTTAAACTGATGGGGGTGTGTCAATAGTGGTAATCTATACTTCTATACATACTAATATTATAAATGTGAATTGCTGTCTGTCCAGTTACACTGAGTCAGTGATGTTAAACGTTACTGCATTGACTGAAGGTGAAGAAGCAAATATATAAAAAAAGAACAATTGGTGATTTTTTTTAATTAAAAAAAATCGCTTTTGCCGATCGATCTTCGCTCACGTAAATTTCCCTCGGGAACAGTGCTTTTTCCCCAGGATGAAAGGTGTACTTTACATTCATTTCAGGAAGATTGGTTCAGTAGATAGGGCGTGAAGAGGTAACAAACAAACAAATATAGCTACAAAATCACTTTCGTATTTATAATATTAGTTGGGATTTTTATTATCTTCACAGACTGAACCTCACTGGCGCCCTCTTGGGCACGCTATCCCGCTCGACTGTTTGCTGGCAGCCGGACATCCACCTCCGAGGGTTCAAGACGCAGCGCAGTGTGAGCGCGGACCAGCGCAGGAACCCCAACCTGGTCAACAGACTCCGTAAGTTGTTTGGTTGGTATACGGAGTTCAGTGTTTTGATGAGAATTAAAAAAAATATATATTTATTGAAAAAACACACTGATAGCACTTACAGTTTCCCAGTACGTGCTTTAAGCTAGGGCAATTTACACAAGTTTATTAGACATATCTATACTAATATAATAAAGCTGACGAGTTTGTTTGTTTGTTTGTTTGAACGCTTATAACTTGAAAACTACTGGTAAGATTTGCAAAATTCTTTTTGTATATGAAAGCCTGATTCTTAGGGAAGGTTATAGGCTATAGTACATTATAATGCGACTGCATCAGCACTTTTGTGTGACAAACCTATACAGCGCCCCTGGCAAATAGTAAGAAAATCCATACGAAACCTTAATGCAGTCGCTAGCGTCTGTGTTTATAAAATCTCATACTAGGGGTACAGCTTTTATATACTCCTGTTCAAAGTAAATGAGTCATTAGGACTCGAACAAACCATGCCCTTATCTTGGGTCAGACAGGTTCAATTAAATATTTGTTAGTTTATTAGCTAATGGATGAGGACGCCACCTTATTATCTGTGTGTTGTGTGTTTTAGAAATGGAGTAGTCAAGCCATTACAAGTAGAATTATATTTATTTATTTAAATCGATGAGCAGGACTATCCTAACTAATATTATAAATACGAAAGTGTCTTTGTTTGTTAGTTACGCTTTCACGCCCTATCTACTGCGTCAGTCTTCCTGAAATTTTGCATACACATAGATAGAAGTATTGAGAAGGACATAGGATACTTTTCATCCCGGAAAAAAGAATTGCTCCCGTGGGAAATTTACGCGGGCATAGCCATGGGCTTAAGCTAGTATATATATACTTCTACCCTACTTATAAGCATCCTCTCTCTCTCACTCACTGGTGATTGTAAGAGATCCCATGTAAGAGATCTGGGATAAGTATATATCTTTACCTTTACCATATCCTTATGAGGAGTTGGCACTAAAGTTATTGTTATGTATATGAATGAACTCAAGGCATCTGCCCGCAAATATATAGGTACTTAACACTTTTGTTTTGGTTATTTTAATGAAAAACGAAAGGAAACAGGGATTTCAGAAGTTCCCGCGGGAATTTCGGGAATGGAGTCCACGCGCACGAATTCGCGGGCAACAGCTAGTATTTAATAATCTTTGTGTTACAACATGGCTTTCCTTCCTCCTCACAACATAGCCATATGACTAATATCCGAGATATAAATGGTTGAACCATCTTGCAGGCCTGAACACTCTGTCAGAGGGCACAGACAAACAGACAGCGTCCGGGCCAGATGTAGCTCCGAGGCTGGAGAAGCTGCTGAACGAAGACCACCACCTCAGCAGTCAACAGAAGGACAAGATCAAAATCGCCTTCGCTGAAGGATACCTAGCTGGTGAGAACTTATTTTATCACTAGCGACCCGCCCCAGCTTCGCATGGGTGCAATATTATAGGTTGTACTTACATAAAAACCTTCCTCTTGAATTAATCTATCTATTAAAAAAAACCGCAGCAAAATCCGTTGCGTAGTTTCGAAGATTTATGCATACGTAAGGACAGATAGCGGAAAGGGATTTTGTTTTATACTATGTTTTATCATAAGAAGGAGTTTTATCATAAGAATCGGCGAATGTGGGAATCATGACAAAGGCGATGCGGCTAGCAACCAATCACTATTGATTTCCTGTTTCAACTACCATCATGCTAAACGTGGTCTAAGGTCTTATTACCCCAGGCTCTAATTACCCCGTATAGGATAAAGACGTGTTCAAGGATTAGCTTAAGATAGAAATGCCACTATTGGCGACCAATCCAAACCCTGACATGCCCTATCGTTACATACACGCCCCGCTTGGCTTTCGATCGAGCTCCTCATATACCTCAGTAAGTACTTCTTCATCCGAGCGTGTATCCCGGTTACATTTTCAGCTTACGCTTCAGAGTCCATTGTACGCTATTAATTATGGTCCTGATTTGGCGGAACGGGTTATTACAATCGAGCGACTGCTGTCTGACCTCCTTTACCCGTTTTACAGGGAAACCAGACCCACAGGAACATGATCCGTGTTAGTGGCCAACACTGTCAGATTTTTCAGGCTGCCTAACTAAAGGTATCTGACATAGTGTAACGACTGCCATCTACCGAAAACAGCCAGGACTAACGGCTTAACGTGCCTTCCAAAGCACGGAGGAGCTCAAGATATAAATGCCACTAATGGCGACCAATCCAAACATTGCCGCGCACTCGCCGTCGCTTGACGCGCACTATCGTTACGAACACGCGCGCCGCGCTAGGCTATCGAGCTCCTCATATACTTCAGTACGAATGTACAATACAATACAATATAAATACTCTTTATTGCACCACAAAATAATAAAATTACTACATAAAACAGCTTAACTTAAACGAATGAAGCGCAAAGTATGTATGTACGTATGGCATAGCGCGACGAACCGATGGCCGATGGGGCAGAAAGGTTCTCGAATGGCGACCACGCACCGGCAAGCGCAGCGTCGGACACCCACCGACCAGATGGTTAGATGACCTGAAGAAGGTCGCAGGCAGGCGCTGGATGCAGGCCGTGACAACCGGTCATATTGTAAATCCTTGAGGGATGCCTATGTCCAGCAGTTTAGTGGAGTGAAATGATGTATGTACGTATCGAAAGGTAATGAAAAAAAACTGGCGAGTTCTGAGCTACCTCGGATGAAGGGGATGAGTGAGGATACTCGGCTGAGTGATGACGAGAGGGACAAGATCAAGATTGCTTTCGCTGAGGGATACATTGCTGGTAATTTATGTTATTTTCTTGTACATAGGCTACGGTGACCCCTTTTTACCGTAGGTAGTATCGTAGGCCTACACTGTAGTAGAAAAGGGTTTAAAATAAAATTAAGGAAACATGCTCGGACAAAGACAGGGGGGGGGGGGGGGGGGGTTGTAGTGTAATAATCACGTTTATTTATAAGAGAGAGATAAAAGTGGCGAAAAAATCACGTGATTAATGGACAGTCCTTTGGAGGTCGGAGCAGCTTAGGCCAGAGTAAGGGGAAAGGGGGAGGCTGTGTCAATAAAATCCCAACCGCAGTTGAAAAACTTTGAGTAGTGAACTTCCCTTGACAGTCTGGAACTCAAAAACAGACTGGTCTTGTGTGGAAAAATGTACGGTATCATAATTATCAGACAATCGGGTCTACGCTTGAGGAGCTCGTTTAGTCTAGCGCGGCGCGCGTGTTCGTAACGATAGCGTACGTCAAGTGACGGCGAGTGCGCGGCCATGTTTGGATCGGTCGCCATTAGTGGCATTTCTTTCTTGATCTCCTCCGTGATTTGGAAGGCACGTTAAGCCGTTGGCTGTTATCGGTAGATGTCAGTCGTTAGTCTATATCAGATGCCTTAAGACAGCCTGAAAATTTGGCAGTGTTGGCCACTAACACACCCGGATCATGTTCCTGTTGGTCTGGTTTCTGTAAAAAGGGTTACGGAGGTCAGACGGCAGTTGCTCCATTGTAATAACCAGTTCCGCCAAATCAGGACTAATTAAAAGCGTACCTTAGTTAGGCTCTGTAACTAAAGTTTTTTTTAAATGATTAAAATAAAATTGAAGACGCAACAGGGAAAACATGCTCGGACAAAGAATCAAGTTTACGCTTCTAATATCCTAATCAAACTAGAAACAACTAAACAAAAGATGCTACCCTTGACCCCCGTGTCTTCAGGCAACCACTGGGCCACATAGGCAAATAAATAAGTTGCAGTCTATAACCATTTTGAGTTGACAAGGCAACGCGGCGCAGCATCTAAGTAGATATACACTACAATGTCGTCGGTTGTTCCAGGTTCGCACCCGGACAACGCGCGCGGCACGAAAGCCTCCAAATACCTGAAGCTGGTGCAGCAGCTGCTCACCATCGTGCTGTTCCTCGCCATCTTCGTCAGCCTCATGGCGTCCGTCAGCGGCACAGTCTTCAGGTCAGATGGGAACTGCATTACCAAACTTCACACATCACTACATTTTCTTACTTCACTCATCACTACATTTCCTAACCTCACTCATCCTTACACTAACCTAACTCAACTTATTTAACTGCATTGTTCTAATTCTTCTTCTTTTCCTTTACCTTATCCCACTTTCCTATGAGGAGTTGGCACAGTATGTAAGTTTCTTCCATTTAGATCTATTTCCAGCCATTCTCGCGTCACACCTCTCCTGGTCATATCCTCCCTCACACAATACATTCATTTTTTATGGTCTTCCTCTACTCCTAGATCCCGTAATTGCATTGTTATAACTCATCACTACATAACTCACCCTTACACTAACCTAACACATCTAAAGATTAACTCATAACCACACTAAATCATCACTACATAACTCATCCTTACACTAACTTAACACATCTAAAGATTAACTCATAACCACACTAACTCATCACTACATAACTCATCCTTACACTAACTTAACACATCTAAAGATTAACTCATAACCACACTAACTCATCCTTACACTAACTTAACACATCTAAAGATTAACTCATAACCACACTAACTCATCACTACATAACTCATCCTTACACTAACTTAACACATCTAAAGATTAAATCATAACCACACTAACTCATCCTTACACTAACTTAACACATCTAAAGATTAACTCATAACTACACTAACTCATCACTACATAACTCATCCTTACACTAACTCAACACATCTAAAGATAAACTCATTCACTGTCAAACACATCACTACATTTCCTTAGACTCGAGTTCACCATGTTTAAATTTAAAATAGCAGTTGAATCTTATTATTAAACTGCCGTCTAAACCCCGTATTAAGTGGTATTGAGAAACGTTTTTTAAGCCCGTTTTAACTAAAATATTTTGTCTCTTTCTCTCTTACCGAAATTCCACGTTTAAAGAATGAGACGAAACACATTTTAGCTAAAATGGGCTTATCACACATTTTGTAATACGGGGTTTAGTGTAATCGATTGTTTTATGTTAGAAACTCGGATATTAATCTTCCATATTCTCTCTAACTCATTCCCACACCATCTGATTCCTTCATTTTCTTACAAAGCTTAACTCACCCCTATGCTCTAACTTAACCCTACACTCCCTAATTCATACACTTCGCAATTCATCCCTACACTCCCTAATTCATCCATAAACTCCCTAATTCATCCCTACACTCCCTAATTCATCACTAGACTCTAACCCTTTCTACACTGACCCAAATGTCGTCAGAAGCTGTGAGGTCGTAAACCATAATGGTTCTTCCAGGATCCAACTAGGCAACCAGGTGGAAGTGGACCCGGAAGACATCTCGGTGACGTTCGACGACGTTAAAGGGGCCGACGAGGCCAAGCAGGAGCTGCAAGATGTCGTGAGTTACATACATACATACAAACATATTTACAGGGTGTTTTTGTTCAAACATTTTTAAACATGCCTAAATGCCCATTATAAAAATAGCCGCTTTTCAAGTTTCGTTCAAATGGTTTCAAATGGTCTATAGATACTAACTGCTAAGGCTTTGCACCGGTATACCAAACACCCTGTATAATCACGTCTTTATCCCATACGGGGTAGACGTAGCCTGGAGCCATAAGACCTTATACCACGTTTAGCATGAAGGTAGTTGAAACAGGAAATCATTTCGTGCAGGTGTTACGGTCAATCGATCATGCACACCCTGGTGTTTAGTTATTTGGAACCGCCTTCGCTTCTGACGTGGTTCCTTTAACGACTACCAGATTGCAGCCGGGACCAACGGCTTAAAGTGCCTTCACTTCACAGACAATCAGGTGATCCAAGCCTACAATGTCCTAAACCAAACTGGAAACAACTAAACAAATTATGCTTCCCGTGGGAATTTAAAACCATGAACCCTGGGTCTACAGGCAACCGCCTTAACCATTGGACCACGGCGGCAGCTGAAATGATGATAACAATTAAGACCCGAGATCAACGTATGTTTGACTATGTAAGAACTTATGTTTAAAATTTCAAAAAGTTCATTAAAAAGCCGTTTTCGAAAACGCGAGTACAAATAAATTTATTTACAAAATTGGCTCGTTTTATAGTATAGGATAGGATTATTAAACAAGACAAGACAAAAATTCTTTATTGCACCAGTATAAATCCATACTTCCATACTAATATCGTCATGGGATGTAGTTATCGACCTCAGGTCGTTAACTACATCCCTACCAAATTTCATAACAATCGGTCCAGCAGTTTAGCCGTGAAGAGGTGACAGACAGACAGACAGACAGACTTTCGCATTTATAATATTAGTATGGATATTAGTATGGATATTTTTCCTTCCTTAGGTGCAGTTTCTAAAATCCCCCTAAAAGGGCATTATAAAAGTTTTTTTTCATTACTCATACTCGGAAAGTAGTGTTTTCCTGATCTGAGTATAGGGTGGAAAACGGGCCGAAAAACCCATAGTAATCACTTTCTTCCTTAGGGCGAGAAAGAAACATCAAAATTAGTACATAATTTTGCCTGTGAATTTGGAAGGAAATCGGCAACAAAATTTCAACAACAAAAAAAAATGTGGAAGTATAAACAGCCAGTGTTAATTAAAAAAAAAAAATATTAGGCTCAACACTCACTAAGAGCAAAGCATTTTCTGATAACACTAAAGTATTAACTTCATGAATACGGGCATACAGTGAAAAATAAACACATGTACAAACGCGACGGTCCCGAACATCACGTTAAGAGGTTTATTTAATTTTTCATTTTAACGGAGAGGCCCCCATGAAGCGCGCGGTATGTTCTATATTTAAAACTGAATTACGATGAATTACCAACACTATCATTTAAGAAGGCGTTCATTACTCATGTTTTTACTATTATCAATTATAGAAAAAAATCTTTTTTTACTTTCCTTATATTCGAAATAAAAAGTAGAATGTTTAACACGGGTAAAAGGAATAATTCCTGCTCGGACTATAGTCTAAATGCCTCACATGGGAATTATTCCTTTCGTCCCTTGTATAAAAATCTACTATTTTTCCATCGTTAGGTGGAGTTTCTAAAATCCCCCGAAAAGTTCTCGTCCCTCGGTGGGAAACTGCCCAAGGGCGTGCTGCTGGTCGGGCCCCCGGGGACCGGCAAGACGTTGCTGGCGCGGGCCGTGGCGGGCGAGGCGCGGGTGCCCTTCTTCCACGCCGCGGGGCCCGAGTTCGACGAGATCCTGGTGGGGCAGGGCGCCAGGCGGGTCAGGGACCTGTTCAGTGAGTGCCTTTGAACTTTTGTGCCTGTGAAATAGGTTTTTGGTTCGTTTGGAGAGGATTGGAGCTGTGGGGAGGTGGAAACTTCAAGAATTTAGTGTGAAAACCATATTTTTCAGTGTATTTCTTCATTTTTAGCATCTTTCCAGCAGTAATGATGTTTAGATTTAGGTTCTATGTTCGTTTAAAGAAGATTTTAGCAGTGAAGAACTGTTAACTTCAAGTGTCTACTGAAAAGAAATCATTTTTCAAAGTCTTTCTTGATTTATAGCAACTTGAGGAGAGTAAATACCTTTAGATTTAAATTTAAAGACGAACCCAGGCAAACCTAGCCTCGTATGAAAAACATTTGAGCAACGACGACTTCTAAACTACAAGTTTCTAAACGACAGACATTTAAATTAGTGTCTTTCTTGGTTTCCAGCATTTTTTCAGCCGTAGATATACCTTAAAATTAGATTCTCGATTCCCCTGAACAGGATTGGAGCAGCGGAAGACCTAAAGTAGAAGTTTTTAAATAAAACTCCCTATTTTTTAGTGACTTTTTGTGATTTCTAACATATTTACAGTAATATAGAATTTTAAATTTAAGTTCGCCTGAAGATGATTGGAGCAGTATAGTGCGGTTTTCATAAAATTACTTACAATATTTTAACAAGACTTTAAAATAAAAAGGGTCTTATCAGCTTTTATAGAGTTAGCTTAATATAACTTGGGGTTGTTGAAAAATAAATAAATAACTTTTAGTATTATATTGTGTCGTTCCAGTTTTTTTTTTTCAAAAATGAAAATGTTATTTAATAAAGAATAAAGTTATTTCTCCTTCGAAAGGGTGTAACGTAATTTAGTACGATGTTGTACTCAGAAGCGGCCAAGGAGCGCGCGCCGTGCGTGATTTTCATCGACGAGATCGACTCGGTCGGCGCTAAGAGGACCAACAGCGTGCTACATCCATACGCCAACCAGGTGACTAAATTCTATTTTATCACAAAATTTATCTTTATTTACAAAGATAAATTTTGTATAGAAATAATAATACATATTGTATAAAAAAAAAGAATTGTATAAATGTATGTACATATATAAAGTTATGGGCATAACTATCTTGTGTACTTATCTGAATAGGACAGGAGATTATCGCTAGGAGACGGTTTGTAGCATAAGAAAAAAAATGGTTGCCTGTAAAGTCGGTTTTACGGGCGAAGATTTTACGTGACAACGTCTTTTTCTCGGTAGAATATTTATTGATATGAATATAATCTGCCGCGCGCGGTCTGCCGCGCGCGGCAGACCGATCATAGTTGAGTGGGAGAGAGACGCAAGACATTCGGCGGGCCTCTCTCTCGTTCGGTGACTCATCGTAACGTTACCGAGCGTTACACTTTTTCATAAGTGACTCCCAGCCGAAACCTAATTTAAGACGTTGTCACGTCAAAAATGCAATTTCTTAACAAAAGTTGGTGCCGAAACCCGGGAACGAACCAGGGATACAACAATACAAATGTACATTTTATATTTATATGAT
Organism: Apomyelois bistriatella; assembly: GCA_947044815.1. Lineage (NCBI taxonomy): Eukaryota > Metazoa > Arthropoda > Insecta > Lepidoptera > Pyralidae > Apomyelois > Apomyelois bistriatella. Next base: position 166,033 of record OX345715.1, on the reverse strand, counting down.
ATACAACTTTGCGCTCATCTCTTGTCTAATTGAACGCGAACCGATTGATTGTTTGTTTCGAATAGGCTTCTAAACAACTGAACCGTTTAAAAAAAAAAACACTGATGGAAAGCCACATTTTCCTCGAGTAACATAGCTTCTATGTACCACGGGCAAAACCGGGGTGGACTGCCAGTTCATATATAAAACAACACAACCATCTTGTCCACAGACAATAAACCAGCTGCTGTCGGAAATGGACGGGTTCCACCAGAACGAGGGGGTGATAGTGTTGGGGGCGACCAATCGCAGGGACGACCTCGACGCAGCGCTGCTCAGGCCCGGACGTTTCGATGTCGAGGTACGTAGGGTCATGCACACCCTGGTGTCGAGTTCTTCGGAACCGCCTCTCGGCCTCTGACTTGGTTCCTTTGACGACTACCAGATGTCAGGACTAAAGGCTTAACGTGCCCTCCGAGTCATGTTTAGTGGAGTGGATGATGTGATGTGATTGATGATAAGAAACCAAATTATACCTCCAATAATCTTGGTAACGTGATACTTTGGGGTGTCATATTACTTAACATTTTTGTTCGTCTATCTGTTCTTTAGATTTCCAGCGTAACACTTACACCGAGCCGTCACCTTATGAGTAGAAATCCATACTAATATTATAAATGTGAAAGTCTGTCTGTCTGTCTATCTGTCTGTCTGTCTGTCCGACTGTCTGTCACCTCTTCACGGCTAAACTGCTGGACCGATTGTGATGAAATTTGGTAGGGATGTAGTTAACGACCTGAGGTCAAACATAGGCTACTTTTGGGCGCGATATAACCGAGTACCACGCGGGGCGGAGCCGCGGGAAACAGCCAGTCAGTAATAAATAATTTTCTTTTATAGAAAGAGGAAAAGAAAGAAAAATTATAAATTCAAGTTATCATGATCTCGATTGAATTCTTTTTTTTTCTATATTCATACAAATCTTTTTATAGTCCGCGAATTCTAAAACAAATTAAAATGTCCACACTAAAACGTTAAAATCCCATTTAATATAATAAGCATAAAAAGGCGGATTTTACGCTAATATTTTAGTCTGAACGTCATTATTAATAAAAAGTCTTTGTATATCTCGAACCTTTTTTTTTTAAATACTTTTTACGGCCATGGAAACTAGTCCTTTTATCCTTTAAGGCCTTTCTTCAATTTATTAATCTTCTTCAGTCCTACTTTAGTCAAGTCAAGTCAGTAGTCTAATCTAGTCAAGTGAGTAATTCTAGTCAGTCAGATGGCTAAGTGAAGCGGTGGAAAAATTTCACTTAGCTATAACTTGGGAGATTTTGGTGACAAAGATAAAAGTCACGTAATCAACACTGTATCACTTCCCAACACACACGCTTGTTCACGAACACTTTGCGAATAATAATCCACCAATATAAAGCACATATAGTCGAAAAAACCTAAGTTTTGGAATTTAATACAGCGCGGACATAGAGACAGTTTACTTTCCCTATCTCGTACCTATATTATCTGAGTCACTGGAACAAAAGTGTATCGAGTCTATTCATCACTTATTTAGTAACATAATTACTTTATTAGGCTCTTGTTCCTCAACAGCTTGTTAATTTTTAACTATTTTGTTATGACCCTTGTTGTTTCTCTCTAGTAGCAACTTTTGACAAAATATGTGAATTGAGCTGTGAACGACGTAGTGGGTTACAAAGTTACTAATTTTTTTATGTAAACTTATTGTCATGTGCTTTCTTTTTGTAACTGTTTGTTATTCCTAAATGAATAAAATAAATCTTCGATGCTGGTCTGGGAGGAAAAGAAAAACATAGAATGTACCAGCTGCTTCTCTTCCCGTGTAAGCCGTAAAAGTCGTCTGAGGGAATCGCCGAATGGGGAAATCATGACATAGGCGATGCGGCTAGCCCATCACTGTTGATTTCCTGTTTCAACTACCATCATGCTACACGTGGCCTAAAGTCTTATGGCCCTAGGCTTTGTCTACCCCGCATGGGATAAAGACGTGATTATAGGTATGTATGTATGTAAAATAATAATAGTATAAAATTACTAGCTGTTCCCCGCGGCTTCGCCCCGCGTGGGACTCTGTTATATCACGCCCAAAAGTAGCCTATGTTTGACCTCAGGTCGTTAACTACATCCCTACCAAATTTCATCACAATCGGTCCAGCAGTTTAGCCGTGAAGAGGTGACAGACAGACAGACAGACTTTCGCATTTATAATATTAGTATGGATTAGTATGGAAGTATGGATTATTTCCAGGTACACGTCCCGACGCCTGATTTCGGCGGTCGCCGGGACATCCTGCAGATGTATCTAGGGAGGGTCGCCGCGCATCCCAACGTAGACGCCGACGTGCTGGCGAGGGCAACCACCGGGTTCACCGGCGCCGACCTCGAGAACATGGTCAACCAGGCTGCTCTCAAGTGAGTGTGGGCCGTATGCGGGGTTGTAGTGTAGAGACATGTATGTCAGCGAGGGCAACCACCGGGTTCACCGTCTTCAAATAAAAAGAAGGATCTAAAGAACTAAAAACATTCACTCCGCACTGGATTCGAAAAAATCGCCTTCGCCGTAAAAATATTATTTTGCTTCCTTGTGATTCAATCTACTATTGCAATTATGTCAAAAAATACTTGCTTAATACAAAATCTGATTATGGCAAAGTGTTTTCTGAGCCTATTCCTCGAAATGGTTTTCGAAAAATTAGACTAGCCAATTATTTGTTTTTAACAAATAACTTTAGTTTTATTTATAAGCCATTTTCTTTTTTTAAATTTTGTATGTTGCTCTAGTGTCTATTGTATTGTAAACAGAGCGGCAATAGACGGCGCCAGTACGGTCACAATGAAATATTTAGAAGACGCCAGAGACAAAGTATTGATGGGCCCCGAGAGGAGGTCGCGACTACCCGACGAGGAAGCGAACACCATTACTGCTTACCATGAAGGAGGACATGCTATTGTCGCTTATTATACCAAGGTGAGTGATGTGATTGATGGGAATGACGTGTGATTGATGTATGAGTGATGTGAATACTCGTACTAAGGTTGGTGGTGATATGGTTGATAACGATATGACTGAAATGATTGATATATACTATAACTGATATTTTATGTATTAATTAGTTTTGTACAAGTAAGTAGGTATAATTTAATAACTTAATTTTTTCTTTGTTTACTGAATTTATTTTTTCCTTTTACTGTCTGAAACACAGGATATTTTTTTATCCTAGCTCAGACACCCTTATTTTTATTGACATTTATTTAATAGCTCTTTTGTAAAAACTTTTTTGTTTAAGTAATTTGAATAAAGATTTATTTATATTTATATTTATTTATATCCCAATCCCAACTAATGTTATAAATGCGAAAGTGAGTTTGTTTGGATGTTACGCTTTCACGCCCTATCTATTGATCTAATCTTCCTGAAATTTCGCATACACATAGCTAGAAGTATTGCGAGCGGCTTGTACGTACAATTCATCTGACCTTGTAGTAAATTTTTCAAAATGTAGGTCAGTATGGTTTTTGTAATCATCTCAAAAAATACTTACTTAATAAAAAAATCTGATTACCGCAAACCGTTGCCTAAGCCTATTCCTCGAAATGGTTTTCGAATTATTATATTCTTTAAATAAAAAATAATTAATGAAAGAATGGGGAAATCATGACATAGGCGATGTAGGCGATGTGGCTAGCAACCCATCACTATTGATTTCCTGTTTCAACTACCATTATGCTAAACGTGGCCTAAGGTCTTATGGCTCTAGGCTCTGTCTACCCCGCATGGGATAAAGACGTGATTATATGTATGTATGTTAAAGAATATAATTTAGTAATATATTCTTTGTAAAAATTTGGACTAGCCAATAGGGTAGGAGTGAAAATTTTTGAAACACTTGAATTTTTTTTTGTCGGGAGGAATAAGGTTCCTTGATACCAGAAATAAATCTCAGATTTTTAGAAACAGACAATTATTTTAAATAAATGTGACGTCGCGCATTCTCCTACGGCGGTCCTTCCTCGCTGCCCCGCACCGCATCACCCCCGACGGCCATATATAAGGCTGCGCGCGTCCACTGGAAGACCTCTTTCGGCTGATCTCACCATCTCAAGTTAAGTGGCTGGCTATTTCATAGCGGCTGCCTGACTGGATCTCGTGCCTACTTTGATCTCACGACCCCTATAATCTCTCATTAACGGTTATCTTTAAGAGTCTAACCTTTGTAAAGTACAAATAATAAATATTGTGCGATTCGCTGAAACCTGGATTTATCTTCTCTCCTCACACATACCTTAAGTAATTAGTAAATTCTACCTACGTTATATAAAATATTATATTTTAATGACGAATTAATGGCGTCGCTACGGCTTTTACGGTCTATTCCTTTGCTTCGTTCGGTAATTAAAACAAATGTCATTGTCATGTTGGTTTTGGTAATCATGAATGTCATTGTCATGTTGGTTTTGGTTGTCATGAATGACACTAATGACAACCAAAACCAACATGACAATGACATTCATGAAGGCCGTAGCGACGCCATTAATTCGTCATTAAAATATAATATTTTATTTAAAATAGTTGGCTGATTCTAAAAATTTGAGATTTATTTCTGGTATCAAAGAACCTTATTCCTACCGACAGAAAAAAATTCAAGCGTTTCAAAAAATTTTCACTCCTGCCCTATTGGTACCACAATAGGGTAGGAGTTTAACATTATAACAATATTGATGTGTATCGCTTGTGTGTAGGACTCGCACCCGCTGCACAAAGTGACGATCATACCGCGAGGGCCTTCACTAGGACATACCGCGTATATCCCCGCCAAGGAGAGGTACGTACACTACAATCATTGAACTCAAATAATCCATATCCGTGAGTTTTTGGAGGGAAAGTAAACTGTCGCTATGTCCGCGCTGTATTTAATTTCCAAAACTTAGGTTTTTTCGAGTGTTTGTGCATAATATTGGTGGATTATTATTCGCAAAGTGTTCGTCAACAAGCGTGAGTGTTGGGAAGTGATACAGTGTCGATTACGTGACTTTTTATCTTTGTCACCAAAATCTCCATGATATAGCTAAGTGAAATTTTTCCACCGCTTCACTTAGCCATCTGACTCAGACTAGACTTACTTGACTGGACTTGACTATTGACTTGAATTTTGACTCGACTGACATAAGTAGGACTGAAGAAGATTAATAAATTCAAGAAAGGCCTTAAAGGACTAGATTCCATGGCCGTAAAAACTATTCAAAAAAAAAATCCATATCCGTACTTCCATACGGGTTCGATCTCTGGTCAGGTCAAGATGAAAAATGATCTTTTTCCGATTGACCTGGGTCTTGGATGTTTATCTATATATGTATTTGTTATAAAATATAGTATCGTTGGAGTTAGTATCCCATAGCACAAGTCTCGAACTTACTTTGGGGCTAACTCAATCTGTGTGATTTGTCCCTATATATTTATTTATTTATTTATTATACTATTCATACTTCCATATCCATACTTCCATACTAATATTATAAATGCGAAAGTCTGTCTGTCACCTCTTCACGGCTAAACTGCTGGACCGATTGTGATGAAATTTTGTAGGGATGCAGTTACCGACCTGAGGTCAAACATAGGATACTTTTGGGCGCGATATAACTGAGTCCCACGCGGGGCGGAGCCGCGGGGAACAGCTAGTTACCTATATGTTTCACATTTACCGCCGTATTAAGAAACATTTGTTAAGCCCATGTTAGCTAAAATGTGTTGCGTCTCTTTTTTTCACGTGAAGTGTCAGGTAAGAGAAAAAGAGACAAGTCATATTTTAGTTAAAATGGGCTAAACAAACATTTCTTAATACGGGGGTTAGCTTAAGTATATTGTAATTTTCAAAGTGTTGTACTGATGTAGCAATCAATGGTGAACCGAATAAATAAATAATTGAAAATAGTTATACACGCTTTTGAAAAAACAAAACGCCCTCTTGGACGTTCGCCATATTGGATTTAAGTCACGTGACTGGGTATCAAATGGAAGGGTTTTCCGTCATATTCCTGACAGCAAACCCTTTCACTTGATACCCATATCATGGGGGTGAAATTTAAACAGCCATTCCGCCATCTTGGGGAAACCGCCATATTGGATATTGTTATGACGTTTCTTAGCTAGTCATATATTGTCATCAGAACTCAGAGTGTGTGCAAAATTTCATCCTAATCGAAGACCGGGAAGTGGGTCAAATTAAGATTCCAAGATTTTCTCACATACATAGTTTTGTAAAAGGTGATACCTCGGTGAAAAATAGCGCCACCATCATTTAAAAATCATTATTCACTGAAAACACAAGTTATCAAAAATCCGTGTTATCTAATTAAGGTTCTGGATCTAAAGTTTATTTTAAACATATTAAATTATAGTTCCCTATAGTTAAAAATTGTAATATTGCTTAAAACGGCCACTTTTAGCAGTTTTGATGTTTAAAATTAACTCAGATCCAGGAACTTAATTAAATAACACGGATTTTTGATAACTTGTGTTTTCAGTGAATAATGATATTTAAATGATGGTGGCGCTAGTGTTCACCGAGGTATCGTCTCACCCCCGTATTAAGAAACGTTTGTTAAACGTATTTTAGCTAAAATGTGTTTCGTCTCGTTCTTTCACGTGAAGTGTCGTCTAAGAGAGAAAGAGCCAAAACATATTTTAGTTAAAATGGGCTTATCAAACGTTACTTAATACGGGGGTTGATAAAAATAAATAAATATGTAGATACCACGTGACCAAGCAGCAGCTGCTTGCCATGATGGATACAATGATGGGTGGCCGCGCCGCCGAGGAACTAGTGTTCGGGAACGACAAGATCACATCAGGTGAGTGCGCATACACACCACAGATTACATAATGTTCTTCTTCGCTGTTTTTCTGGTTGCATCCTCAGCTTTACGCTTTGAGCCCAGGGTACGCTACTAATCATGGTCCTGATTTGGTGGTACTGGTTATAACAATGGAACGAATATTATAAATGCGAAAGTGACATTTTTTGCTGTTTGTGTTTGTTTGTTACACTTTCGCGCCCTATCTAGTGAACCAATGTTTCTGAAATTTCGCATACACATAGTTAGAAGTATTGAGAAGGATATAGGGTACCTTTCATCCCGGGAAAAAGTACTGTTCCCGAGGGAAATTTACACGGGTGGAGCCGCGTGCGACAGCTATATAGTTGGGATAATTTCAGTGAATTAACGGTCGTTACATAATAATATGTTACCACAAGTATGGTCTAGTTATCCTATCCTTAAGGTATGGTTGTCATAGGTTGTCATTTATGACAACCAAAACCAACATGACAATGACATTTGTTTTTTTTACCGAACGAAGCAAAAGCCGTAGCGACGCCATTAATTCGTCATTATAATATAATATTTTCTTTAAAATAATTGGCTGATTCAAAAAATCTGAGATTTATTTCTGGTATCAAGGCTACCGACATAAAAAAATTCAAGCGTTTTCAAAATTTTCACTTCTACCCTATTGGACTAGCGATAAGGCCGCCTATTGTATATCTTGTCACAGACTGTCATCCATGTAAGCCATTCTATTGTACAATAAAGTGTTTTTACTTATCCTATACTATAAAACGAGCAATAAATTTATTTGTACTCGCGTTTTTGAAAACTGCTCTAACGATTTCTTTGAAATTTTAAACGTTAGTTCTTACATGGTCAAAAAGATAATCTAGCTAGGTTCCATGTCTGGGAAAATTCATTTTACACATATTTTCATGCAAAAAGATTTTCTGCATAAAATGGGTACAATAATTTCGACACGTCTGTTATTGATTCGTTGGTCTAGCCGTCTACGCGTCATCTTTTTGTTTTGATGGTTCCAAGTTCAAGTCCCACTCAAACTGACTTTTTTTTTCTTTTACGCATTGGAATTGGATTGGAAAAATGTTTTTTATTTTTCATTTTAATTTATAAAAAAAAAAAATTTGATAGTATTTTCCCACAAAATATTTTTTGCGTGCATTATGTTAATATCATGGGATACCTAGGTAATCTAGGTATGCAAAGAAAAAGTGAAAAAAAAAACACAAGCGAAGTACTACAGTCTCTTAGAACCATGCAAGTTCCAGTGAGTAAGAGAGACAGCGCAATACATGATGTAAGGCGACATCCCCCTTACTCACTGGATCTTGCATGGTTTTAAGAGATGATATTAGGTAGTACTTTCCTTAATGTGCGTGTTTTCACAAATATACAGGAGCTTCATCGGACTTGAAGCAAGCGACGTCAATCGCCTGCCACATGGTCCGCGAGTGGGGCATGAGCGAGAAAGTGGGCCTCCGCAGCATGGAGCCCGCGCAGGCGCAGCACGAGAACTTGGGGCCCTACACCAACGAGCTGGTGAGTTAGTGTTAGTGATTTTTATGAAATTTCGTATGTTGACAACCCAACACTGAAATTTTTAAATGGCAACTTTGTGTTTCCGTTTACTTTTGTTTTTTTTTCTCTTTTGCATTCTGTCTGTGAATAAACCGACACGTTGTGAAGTATTTCTGTCGTGGATTTTTATTTACCAGCCATACAATACATACATACATACATATAATCACGTCTTTATCCCATGCGGGGTAGACAGAGCCTAGGGCCATAAGACCTTAGGCCACGTTTAGCATGATGGTAGTTGAAACAGGAAATCAATAGTGATGGGTTGCTAGCCGCATCGCCTATGTCATGATTTCCCCATTCGGCCATACAATACACTCCACTATATAAGACCACTAGCTGTTGCTTGCGGCGCCCGCGTGCGCCCGAAAGTAGGTTTTGTTTGACTCCTAGTGCATAACTATATTCATACCAAATGTGATCACAATCGGTCCAGCAGTTTAGCCGTGAAGAAGTGACAGACAGACTTTCGCATTTATAATATTAGTATGGGTCAAGGACCAGAAGTACAACACAGCGTACCTTTAGGCCGATATAAGCGAGTCCCACACGGGCGGAGCCGCAAGCAATAGCTAGTATAAATTTTGTTATTATTCGTACCCGTGTAATAAAATAATCGTGTTGTAAAGGTCGACACGGAGATAAAGAAACTACTGACGGAGTCGTACGAGCGAGCCAAGGCGATCCTGCGCGCGCACGCCAAGGAACATCGCGCGCTAGCGGACGCATTGCTCAAGTCAGTACATACATGTTTTTGGATTTGTCTCTTTACAGATTATACAAGGTGGACTCAAATCAACTGCAAAAATTTTAAGGGTAGATTCGGACCACTAAACTGAACAACTTTTCCAAATAAAGTTATATCGAAACTAGCGACCCGGCCCGGCTTCGCATGGGCATAAAAACCTTCTTGAATCACTCTATCTATTAAAAAAACCGCATCCGTTGTGTAGTTTTAAAGATTTAAGCATACAAAGGGACATAGGGACAGAGAAAGCGACTTTTGTTTTATACTATGTAGTGATAGTGATGCGAAAGTGAGTTTCTTAGTTTGTCAAGCTTTCACGCCGTATCTGCTGCACCAATCTTCCTGAAATTACGCATACACATAGCTAGGAGTATTGAGAAGGACATAGGGTACCTTTCATCCCGGGAAAAAGCACTGTTCCCGAGGGAAATTCATGCGGGCGAAAGCTAGTATACAATAAATAAATAAATATATAGGGACAAATCACACAGATTGAGTTAGCCCCAAAGTAAGTTCGAGACAAGTCCCATAACACAAGTGTTATGGGATACTAACTCAACGATACTATATTTTATAACAAATACATATATAGATAAACATCCAAGACCCAGGTCAATCAGAAAAAGATCATTTTTCATCTTGACCTGACCGGGGATCGAACCCGGGACCTCCTGAGTAGCGGTCAGGCATGTTAACCATTACGCCACGGAGGTCGTCAAGTTCAATCAATAAGTTATATCATACAACTGTGGAAACAAATCCGAAGTAAAAAATGGAATATATATTGTTTTCCATCAGATACGAGACATTGGACGCGGACGACATTCGCGCAGTAGTGAACGGGGAGAAGCTGAAGGTGGAGCGCAAGCACGGCAAGCAACAGGAACCCAGCAACTCGCCCACTGCCCCACCCGCTGCCCCACACGCCGGGCTGTTGCCCACGCCGCAACCCGCGCCCGCGTAGACAGGTCACTATATAGATATAGTTATAGCTGAAGGTGGAGCGCAAGCACGGCAAGCAACAGGAACCCAGCAACTCGCCCACTGCCCCACCCGCTGCCCCACACGCCGGGCTGTTGCCCACGCCGCAACCCGCGCCCGCGTAGACAGGTCACTATATAGATATAGTTATAGCTGAAGGTGGAGCGCAAGCACGGCAAGCAACAGGAACCCAGCAACTCGCCCACTGCCCCACCCGCTGCCCCACACGCCGGGCTGTTGCCCACGCCGCAACCCGCGCCCGCGTAGACAGGTCACTATATAGATATAGTTATAGCTGAAGGTGGAGCGCAAACACGGCAAGCAACATCATTTGACATTTTAATTTTGACTTATTTGCTTTGATTATTTTTTGAATTATTGGATTTATTTTATACTAGCTGTTCCCCGCGGCTCCGCCCCGCGTGGGACTTGGTTATATCAGTTCGTTAACTACATCCCTACCAAATTTCATCACAATCGGTCCAGCAGTTTAGCCGTGAAGAGGTGACAGACAGACTTTCGCATTTATAATATTAAGTATGGATATTAGTATGGATTAGAGATTAGAGACATCATATATTTGCACACCTTGATAAGGTAAAATGTACTGGCTCTTAACTGTCATTTATTGTTACCTAATTGTACCTACATTTATGCAAATAAAGAAACTTTAAACAGGAACCCAACAACACGCCCACTTGCTATTTGACTAACGCTTCAGAGTCCAGGGTACGCTTTTAATCGTGGTTCTAAATTTTGCGAACCCCGGTCATCTTTTTTTTTACAGGAAAAACAAATCATGAAACGTTTATTAGTGACCAACACTTAGATTTTTCAGTGCCTAAAGCCATCTGACATAGCTTGACGACTGCCATCTACCGATAACAACCAGTAACAACGACTTTACGTACCTTCCGAAGCGCAAAGTAACTCAAAATCGAAATACAACCAATGACGACCCATCCTAACGTCAGTATTTGCTTGACCCGAGCAATGTTTCTGTTGCAGATGACCCCGCCGCTAAAGTGTATCGAGAATTTTGCAGGTCGCACTACATCAATAAAAATAAGCAAAACTTGCAGCTTTTTCATTGTAGCTAGCACGGGAGCACCGCTCTATACCCGCAGATTGTAGAAATAATATATTTTAAAGTCTAAACTTCATAATTTTAGTTAAAAACTTGTTGAAATAAAGTAAAATTAAATTTATCGGTCAGAAGTTGGAATAAGACCTTATAAAAAACATTTTTTGGGCAGATTCGATAAACTCCCGACTTTTGACGGGCAAATTATATTAATGCCCGACTCACAAATCAAATTTTGGATATACAGGGTTAATTTAAATCAACTGCAAATTTTTTAAGGGCAGATTCAGATCACTAAACTGAACAACTTTCCTAAATAGTTATGTCGAAATACGAAAATTTTTTTTTGACCTCATACAAATTGAGAATCAGCTGACGCAGAGTGAAAAATAAATTTCGTATTTCGATATAAGTTTATTTGGAAAAGTTGTTCAGTATAGTGGTCTGAATCTGCCCTTAAAATATTTGCAGTTGATTTAAATTAACCCTGTATGCCCGATTATTATCGGTCAGTCAGAAAGGACGCGTTTTGTGTCAAACCCTTGGATTAGTGCCCGATTCTGCTCAGCCAGTTGGATTAACAGATTGAAGTATTCGATTATTATTATAATTATTAGATTTATTTGATCAGCTTGAATAAATGCCCGATTTTGCCGGGCAAATTGGAATGAAAGCCCAATTTTGTCGGGCGTAATTGTGCTTCTTATTACAAAATGGCCTGTAATTAACTTAAATATGTCTGTATTATCCTTCATAGAAGAAATGACAACAATATATAGGTCGAAATTTCTAGTTCTGTCACTTTTTTTTTTCCACAAAAATTCAAACTAAATATATTTAAAATCAAACTTGTCTGAATTGTGTATTTAGGTGTTAATTAAACATAATACCACAGTCGTCGGTATAGAGCGGTTTTAAAATAATACATCATATAAATAAAGACCGTTTTTCCATAAATGTATTAGAATTAAACAAAGAAAATAGATGATGAATTTGACTATAATAGGTACATTATATTCTGATCAGTGGAGGTTGAGATAACAAACGTGCAATGCTGAAGCCTTACCGAAATTGTAAGTAAGAAATGAGTCAAAAATGCCACGAATTTTTTTTATGAAGCAATAAAGCTTAAAATTAGCTTAAAAGAAACAGAATAATGAACTCTAAAATTATGTCGTTTAAGTGCAAAATTGTGTAAGCGACAGCTCGTATTGCCCGCGTCTTCCTAGACGGTGCGAGAATCGTTTTTGTTGAAACGTAATATAGTTCATTTTTCAATGTTCTTAGATATGATCTGTGCTTTTAAGGATTGATTTACACTGCCGCGGAACTTTTGTATATTTTACTATCTTACCTTATTTACAATAAAATATTTAGCGCGACATATCCCTTCATTGTAACTCAGAATCAGAATCATTTACTACATTAAAACCATATATTACTAGTACTACATTAAGACCACTATACTGAACAATTTTTCCAAAAAAAAATCCGAATTTTTTTTTCACTCTCCATACTAATAAACTAGATGATCCTCAATTTTGGGAGATAAAAAAAATCATATTTCGATATAAATTTATTTGGAAAAGTTGTTTAGTATAGTGGTATAAATCTGCCCTTAAAATATTTGCAGTTGATTTGTGTCCACCTTATATACTCTCTATGGTTTGAAGACATTAAAATTACGGTCTTGCAAAATGTCAATTAAGCGTCATTCAATCAAATCATTGACAAAAGTACAAATCTGTTTTATGAATACTACAATGGAGAATGATTTTAATCCTTAAAGAATACATGGTTAAAATGTATTGAAAATATACCTCTAACAATCCGCGGTGGTGAAAACCAAGCCTAAACAAAGCGCTTAGTGAATATTTTATTAAAAGATAATCTTTTGGTGAAGAAGTTTGATACGCCATCTTTAAGGGAAACGATTATAGAATGTTTTCATACAATGGCAATATTATGGTAACATTGTTTTCCCACAGCAGTGGTGAGCGAGCACGCTCTTCTCTCAACATTGTAAAAAGTACGGTACCACGTTTTATAAAAAAATTGGTACCGAAACCCGGGATTTTAAATCCAACATGATTTAAATACAAATCTTGATTGATAGATTTTAATTGACAAGCGTAGCAACGTACATTTTTATAAATTTTGATCGAAGGGAAAAGAAGAGGGGCAATAATGTCACCATTACTGAATGTTGCCACTGCAAAAAAATTCTACGGTTATTCTGAACGATCTTCCTTTCGCAAAACTTGGGATTATTGTGACGTAAGAGCTAGCTAATGTAAATATTCCGAAATATTAAAATAAATAAAAGTGTTATAGCCACTGAGTTGTTTTATTTCACTTTTCAAAACTGTAATATTTAAACTGTATAGATCTTATTTTTAATTTTTTTATTTATTTATTACACTACAAAAATTGTTTAGCCTTGACTATTAAGCGACTAGATCGTTACGAGACTAAGTTGTATGACGAAGAAAAAAAACAGTATTTCTTTATCAGTCGTTTATTAAAGAGCAGAAGTGTTCTTTCTGTGAGTTCCGAGCGACGCCGCGCTGAGGAATCGCAGCCGACCGGCCACCGTGCCGGTGCTGGACATGTGTCCACTACTGGACGTGTGACCGCTACTGGTGTGTCCACTACTGGCCATGCCGCCGGCCGCCTGGTACACGTGTGACAGGTTGACCACCCCGCGGGACGATGACCACCTATAGATAGACATACATATAGACTACACATACACATGCAGAACATCTAATCTATATATATAAAAATGAAACCCGTTTTCCGTTGTCACGACATAGCATGAAAACGGCTTGACCGATTTGGCAGATTTTTGTTTTTTTAGTTTTCTAATACTCTGTACAAGGTTCTTACGGAAAAAAATATTAAGAAAATCAAATTTACGCTAAGGCGGTACGAAGTTCGCCGGGTCAGCTAGTTAGATATACTTATAAACCATAATATGTATAGCTATTTAGCGGTTTCACTCGCCCGTATGTGCATATTACATAGCTTTAGTTACTCAGAGATAATGTAGGATTAAACTAGGGGAAAAAATATTAAAATCAGTCCAGTAGTTTTTGAGTTAATTCATTACAAACAAAAATACAAACATATAAATCTTTCCTTTTTTAACATTAGTGTGATTTAATTATTAACAACATTAAGTTTAAATACAAAGGACTCCAAGTATGGAGTATACTCAAATTGTAATTTCTCTGTGACCTAAGGTTTGACGTGTTCATATGATTTAGGATTTCATATAATTGGCCTCGTCCTTCCACAGAACAGAGAAATTATCCGAATAGAAATGTTATGACTCGGATAATTTAGTTCCAGGATCAGTGTGGTATCATATTCTCTTTATATTCAATTCATACATGTAAAACACACCACATCTTATTAGAAATGTATTACGTAGTTTATAACAAAGCCACCTAATATTATCGACCAATAACAGTAGTAGTAAATGACGCAATCAAATCCCCCGCCCATTTTTTCTGTGTGAAACGTTGGCTTGCAAGTCAAACTAGTGACACGTTTTCCGTGCGCTATGCCACTTCTTGTTAATATTTCTAAATTCTGTGGTTTTCACTTGGATTTGTCTGTGCATTTGGTCCAAAAAATAGGTGCTACAAAAATAAACAAGCTATATTTCTGCCTTCCACCACGGCTCACAAAATATCTGCAGGAGAACAAGCATCTCACCCGGTCCAAACAGCGGGCACTTGTTCCCCGGACAGCCGCGCCGCTGCCAGCGAGCTGCGCACGAGCTCCTCGCTGAAACTCCGCACTGCGGATAGCAGGACGGCGTGCACCGCGCTGCAAACATACATTAGCCTATTTTATACGATAACTAGCTTTTGCTTCCATGCTGGTCTGGGAGAAAAAGAAAAACATAGAATGTACACGCTGCTTCTCTTGCCGTAAAAGTCGTCTGAGGGAATCGGCGAATCGGGGAATCATGACATAGGCGATGCGGCTAGCAACCCATCACTATTGATTTCCTGTTTCAACTACCATCATGCTAAACGTGATCTAAGGTCTTATGGCTCTAGGCTCTGTCTACCCCGTATGCGATAAAGACGTGATTATATGTATGTATGCAACTAGCTTTAGCCCGCGGCTTCACCCTGGTGAACTTTCCTCGGGAACAGTGCTTTTTCCTGGTATGAAAGGTATCCTATGTCCTTATCCTGATTCTAAGCTACCTCCACACCAATTTTCAGAAAATTCAGTTCAGCCGTTATCGAGTTATTAATAGTGTAACTAACACGACTTTCTTTTATATGCAGAACTAGCTTTCGCCCGCGGCTTCGACCGCATGAATTTTCCTCTGGCACAGTGATTTTTCCCGGGATGAGAGGTAGGTACTCTATGTCCATCTCAACCCTCCTAGCTATGTGTATGCGAAATTTTAGGAAGATTTGTTCAGTAGATAGGGCGTAAAGAGGTAACAAACAAACAAATATACAAACTCCCTTTCGCATTTTAATATTACCTAGTTGGGTTTTTGACATTTGATCGTTTATTTATTTATTTATTTATTTATTAAGGCAACACAACAGACAGTAAGTATAAATGTTACATTATTTCACATTAAATAAGTTTTTACTCCAACTTAACGTCCTAGACGTGTATGCACAATTATTTTAGCTAAGACAATATTATAGTAATATGTGATAACAAAGTGTGTGTATAAACAAAGATGATTACACAAAAAAAAAAGTGGTATATTTGCAAAACTATGCATCAGATGTAGTGCCGAGGATGATGCGAATATTCTTTTTGAATTGAATGAGCCTGTTATTAAAGATATCAAGTTCGCCGCTATCAGAGATCTCATCGTATTTCCGACACATTCTTGCTAATGGATTAGAAAATGAAGTATTGTTCCTATAAACAGGCAAAACAAAGGTGGGTAGTCTACGACGGGATTGTATTTAGTATTAAAACTTATTTGAGAAAGTAATGTAGGCGAATCTATAATGGAATGAAGTAATTTAAACATCATCAAATCATGTTGGTAACGACGGGAACCAAGGTCTGAAATGTTGAAGATATCAAGCTTTTCAAGGTATGATGTTCGATTACGGCCAGGTTTAAGTCTGTAACAGAGTAGACGAAGAAATTTTTTCTGTACACTTTCAATATGTTCGTCATGGTTAGCCTAGTAGTTAGTTTGTTGGGAACATTGTGTCTAAAAGTTAAAATGAATAATGATAGTAAAGAATCTCACCTGTGACAATACCCATTCCCGACATCTTCGTTCCTCAACTCGATCCCGATGTCCGCACAGACTCGCTCCACGAACATGAATCTCAACCGTTCCTCCTCGGTCTGAGGCAACGGCTCCAATCCGTCACAGCCGTCCGTTAACACCACCTTCTTGTCAAGCCTAACACTGCCCACTATATCCACCTCCTCGTCTGAATCCACCAAATCTATCACTTCACTATTCAACTGTTCACTGAACACACTTAACGTATTAATATCACTGTTTTTGTACAATTCCTTCATATCGGAGTCCGTTTTAGAGTCTAAGTCTCTCCACGAAGACCAGTCATCGTTCGTTGGGATGGAAGGTTCAGGTCGAACGGGATGGAAGCCGTGCAGCCTGGCGAAGGTCAGCACTTGCTTCGTTCGCCAAACGCTTGAAGCTAGTTGCGGTCGCTCCGATAGCAGGCGAGTTATCAACTTGGCTCGGGACCACTGGAAAAAAATTAAAGTTTGTTTTTAATCTTTTCATTCCCCTAATGAATGACTTCAAACGCAATAATTAAATAGCTTTAAGTCCGCCATTTACATTTGTATGTAATGAAGTTAAATAAATAAATAATGAGTTCTATTCTTCAACCTGTTTGCATAATTACAATTAAGTTAATACACAATTTTTTTTTAAATCGTCACTATCACTACATATAAGTCGCTTTCTCTGTCCCTATGTAGGCTGAAATCTTTAAAACTACGCAACGGATTTTGATGCGTTTTTTTTAAATAGATAGTGATTCAAGAGGAAGGTTTTTATGCCCATGCGAAGCCAGGGCGGGTCGGGTCGCCAGTAAGTAATAATTTTGAGAGTAACATTTGAGTACTTAATTATTCCATAACACAAGTTTTGAACTATGGAGCTAACTCAGTGTGATTTGCGACTACTGATCATCTTCAGTTAAAACCATTTTATGTGGTTCAAGACATCAATCAAAAACCAAAATAAAACTCACCTCTATATTTCTCCGTTTAGCAAAATCCAGCTTCCAATACCTCTCATCGCTCTCCACAACAAATGGGAACCTCTTCTGATAGTCGGGGTCCGAAGCTCTCCGATCCACAATCGGGATGTTCTTGAGCAAAAAGTACACAGACGTACGGACATCGTTCAGTCTACTCAACGATGTACGTAGATACACCATAGAATCACCGCACTCTTTGACACTTTCCACTGCACTATTATAACCTAAATTGTTTTTATTATTCCATCCCGAGCCCAAATAACAATGATCGTTTTCAATATGTCTAAAACACGCATCGATTTGATTAGTTTTCAACTTTTTCACTTCGGGCTTCAGCAATGACACCCGTTTCTTTTTAATGTTCACTCCATTCTTCACGGGGCTGGTTTTAACATCACTATTATTGATAACGATCTCCTGAACGGTGCTCAGATCCAAGTTCCGGTCCATTTCCAAGTAGTATATTTTGCCGGTTGTAGGGTCGATGTATTTCATGATCCGTTTCTTGGGCGACGCTGGCGGGTTGTGTATTTGTGTTGGTATCAGTTGCTCCTCGAAGTCTATTGGTTCTTCTTTGATTTGTGTCTCCACCTGGAAAATATATATAAAGGTAAAATATTTTTATTCTTTCGTTTTATATTTATTGATACAAACTAACACAGTGTTCGACATCGAGATGTAGACCATACCCAGTGTCTGACATCGAGATGTATGACCACACCCAGTGTTTGACCCCGAGATGTTGACCACACCCAGTGTCTGACATCGAGATGTTGACCACACCCAGTGTCTGACATCGAGATGAAGACTACACCTAGTGTCTGATATCGAGATGTTGACCACACCCAGTGTCTGACACCCAGATGTTGACCACACCCAGTGTCTGACACCCAGATATTGACCACACCCAGTTTCTGACACCAAGATGTTGACCACACCCAGTGTCTGACATCCAGATGTTGACCACACCTAGTGTTTAACATTGAAATGTAGACCACACCCAGTGTTTGACCCCGAGATGTTGACCACACCCAGTGTTCGACCCCGAGATGTTGACCACACCCAGTGTCTGACTCCGAGATGTTGACCACACCCAGTGTCTGACTCCGAGATGTTGACCACACCCAGTGTCTGACACCCAGATGTTGACCACACCCAGTGTCTGACTCCGAGATGTTGACCACACCCAGTGTCTGACACCCAGATGTTGACCACACCCAGTGTCTGACAACCAGATATTGACCACACCCAGTTTCTGACACCAAGATGTTGACCACACCCAGTGTCTGACATCCAGATGTTGACCACACCTAGTGTTTAACATTGAAATGTAGACCACACCCAGTGTTTGACCCCGAGATGTTGACCACACCCAGTGTTCGACCCCGAGATGTTGACCACACCCAGTGTCTGACACCGAAACGTAGACCACACCCAGTGTCTGGCATCGAGATGTAGACCACACCCAGTGTCTGACATCGAGATGTTGACCACACCCAGTGTCTGACACCCAGATGTTGACCACACCCAGTGTCTGACACCCAGATGTTGACCACACCCAGTGTCTGACACCCAGATGTTGACCACACCCAGTGTCTGACATCGAGATGTTGACCACACCCAGTGTCTGACACCCAGATGTTGACCACACTCAGTGTCTGACATCGAGATGTTGACCACACCCAGGTTCTGACACCCAGATGTTGACCACACCCAGTGTCTGACACCCAGAAATTGACCACACCCAGTTTCTGACACCAAGATGTTGACCACACCCAGTGTCTGACTCCGAGATGTTGACCACACCCAGTGTCTAACGCCCAGATGTTGACCACACCCAGATGTGTACCACACCCAGTGTCTGACATCGAGATGTAGACCACACCTAGTGGCTGACATCGAGAAGTAGACCACACCCAGTGTCTGACATCGAGATGTAGACCACACCTAGTGTCTAACGCCCAGATGTTGACCACACCCAGTGTCTGACACCCAGATGTGTACCACACCCAGTGTCTGACATCGAGATGTAGACCACACCTAGTGGCTGACATCGAGATGTAGACCACACCCAGTGTCTGACATCGAGATGTAGACCACACCTAGTGTCTAACACCGAAACGTAGACCACACCCAGTGTCTGACACCCAGTGTCTGACACCCAGATGTTGACCACACCCAGTGTTTGACCCCGAGATGTTGACCACACCCAGTGTCTGACACCCAGATGTTGACCACACCCAGTTTCTGACATCGAGATGTTGACCACACCCAGTGTTTGACCCCGAGATGTTGACCACACCCAGTGTCTGACATCGAGATGTAGACCACACCTGTTTGACCCCGGGATGTTGATTACACCCAGTGTTTGACCCCGGGATTTTGACCACACCGAGTGTTTGACCCCGAGATGTTGACCACACCCAGTGTTTGACCCCGAGATGTTGACCACACCCAGTGTCTGACACCCAGATGTTGACCACACCCAGTTTCTGACACCAAGATGTTGACCACACCCAGTGTCTGACATCAAGATGTTGACCACACCCAGTGTCTGACATCGAGATGTAGACCACACCTAGTGTCTAACATTGAAATGTTGACCACACCCAGTGTTTGACCCCGAGATGTTGACCACACCCAGTGTCTGACACCCAGATGTTGACCACACCCAGTTTCTGACATCGAGATGTTGACCACACCCAGTGTTTGACTCCGAGATGTTGACCACACCCAGTGTCTGACATCGAGATTTAGACCACACCCAGTGTCTGACATCGAGATTTAGACCACACCCAGTGTCTAACATTGAAATGTAGACCACACCCAGTGTTTGACCCCGAGATGTAGACCACACCCAGTGTTTGACTCCGAGATGTTGACCACACCCAGTGTCTGACACCCAGATGTTGACCACACCCAGTGTCTGACACCGAAACGTAGACCACACCCAGTGTCTGACACCCAGATGTTGACCACACCCAGTGTCTGACATCGAGATGTAGACCACACCCAGTGTTTTACTCCGAGATGTTGACCACACCTAGTGTCTGACACCCAGATGTTGACCACACCCAGTGTCTGAAATCGAGATGTTGACCACACCCAGTGTTTGACTCCGAGATGTTGACCACACCCAGTGTCTGACATCGAGATGTAGACCACACCCAGTGTTTGACCCCGGGATGTTGACTACATCCGGTGTTTGACCCCGGGATGTTGACCACACCGAGTGTTTGACCCCGAGATGTTGACCACACCTAGTGGCTGACATCGAGATGTAGACCACACCCAGTGTTTGACATCGAGATGTAGACCACACCTAGTGTCTAACATTGAAATGTAGACCACACCCAGTGTTTGACCCCGAGATGTTGACCACACCCAGTGTCTGACACCGAAACGTAGACCACACCTAGTGTCTGACACCCAGATGTTGACCACACCCAGTGTCTGAAATCGAGATGTTGACCATACCCAGTGTTTGACTCCGAGATGTTGACCACACCCAGTGTCTGACATCGAGATTTAGACCACACCCAGTGTCTGACATCGAGATTTAGACCACACCCAGTGTCTAACATTGAAATGTAGACCACACCCAGTGTTTGACCCCGAGATGTAGACCACACCCAGTGTTTGACTCCGAGATGTTGACCACACCCAGTGTCTGACACCCAGATGTTGACCACACCCAGTGTCTGACACCGAAACGTAGACCACACCCAGTGTCTGACACCCAGATGTTGACCACACCCAGTGTCTGACATCGAGATGTAGACCACACCCAGTGTTTTACTCCGAGATGTTGACCACACCTAGTGTCTGACACCCAGATGTTGACCACACCCAGTGTCTGAAATCGAGATGTTGACCACACCCAGTGTTTGACTCCGAGATGTTGACCACACCCAGTGTCTGACATCGAGATGTAGACCACACCCAGTGTTTGACCCCGGGATGTTGACTACATCCGGTGTTTGACCCCGGGATGTTGACCACACCGAGTGTTTGACCCCGAGATGTTGACCACACCTAGTGGCTGACATCGAGATGTAGACCACACCCAGTGTTTGACATCGAGATGTAGACCACACCTAGTGTCTAACATTGAAATGTAGACCACACCCAGTGTTTGACCCCGAGATGTTGACCACACCCAGTGTCTGACACCGAAACGTAGACCACACCTAGTGTCTGACACCCAGATGTTGACCACACCCAGTGTCTGAAATCGAGATGTTGACCATACCCAGTGTTTGACTCCGAGATGTTGACCACACCCAGTGTCTGACATCGAGATGTAGACCACACCCAGTGTTTGACCCCGGGATGTTGACTACATCCGGTGTTTGACCCCGGGATGTTGACCACACCGAGTGTTTGACCCCGAGATGTTGACCACACCCAGTGTTTGACCCCGAGATGTTGACCACACCCAGTGTCTGACACCGAAACGTAGACCACACCTAGTGTCTGACACCCAGATGTTGACTACACCCAGTGTCTGAAATCGAGATGTTGACCATACCCAGTGTTTGACTCCGAGATGTTGACCACACCCAGTGTCTGACATCGAGATGTAGACCACACCCAGTGTTTGACCCCGGGATGTTGACTACATCCGGTGTTTGACCCCGGGATGTTGACCACACCGAGTGTTTGACCCCGAGATGTTGACCACACCCAGTGTTTGACCCCGAGATGTTGACCACACCCAGTGTCTGACTCAGAGATGTTTATTCGGCCTAAAGTGTTGCCGCGAAAATACTAAAGCGAAACAGAAATAGACATACCTCCTCCGTCTCCATTTCCGGTTCCTGTTCCGGTTCACTCTTGACCGGTTTAATGATCATCTCGTCCACGTCCATATCTTCGGTGCCTCTCGTGAAGAACTCCATCCAGCTGTCATCCCCCGAGGGCTCCACTGGTTCCTCCTTCACGCTCGCTTGTGTGTTTGTTTGCGTGTTCGTTTGTGCGTTTGTCTGTGTGTTCGGATCTTCGACGTATGCGTATTTCAGCATTTCCGGGGAGCTGTATAGCCATACGTCTACTATTGTTTCCGCGCCTGGAATTGAAAAAACTCATACTCATTCATTTTATTGTGTGTCTGACATATGTGGTAAGGTGTTTGCCTTTAGATACGGGGGTCGTGGGTTCGATTTTCACGAAAAGCATAATTTGTTTAGTTTTATCAAGTTTGGTTAGGACATTGCAGGCTTGAATCACCCGATTGTCTGATAATAAAGATGATTCCGTGTTTCGGAAGGCACGTTAAGCCGTCGGTCCCGGATACCATCTGGTAGTCGTTAAAGGAACCACGCAAGAGGCTGACAACTTTACTCGTCTCTGAAGAACTCTCACACCAGGGTGTGCATGGTCAATTGACCTTGTAACCCACACAATATAATGATGATTCATTTTCCCAATGTAATAAAATGTATGAATCGTGAAGCGTTGAATTATGTATTTAACTTTTTCAATGCAACTAGGGAAAACGCTAGGTATCTTCATCCATAATTCAGCCACTCACCCAACGTCTGCAAGCCGGTGTAATTCCGATCTAGTTTGAGCGTGTGCGCGACACTGGCGGGAGGGTTGAGGTGAGGCAGCATGAACTGTAACTCGATGCGGGCCGTGAACTCGCCCCACCCGCGCCGGGAAATGTGGAACGGCGGCTTGCTAAAGCACAATTATTATAATTATTTATTTATTTAATCTTGAAAATATAATTGAAGATAATCAATCAATTAATCTTTACTAGCGCTACTACCAGCCCCGGCTTTGAATGGGCGTAAAAACCTTATCCTTGAATCACTCTATCTATTAAAAATAATCGCATCCAATACCGTTGCGTAGTTTTAAAGATTTAAGCATACACAGGGACAGAGAAAGCGACTTTGTTTCATAATTGAGACCCCACTCGAGTATATTTGCAGACATCCGGTGATTTTTCTCCACTTTCACCTCCACAACTTCCAAACGGCTCAACCGATTTTCATCAAACATGTCTAAGTACACTCGCCCGTAAGTCACATTTAATACAAAAAAAACTAAATTGAAATCGCTTCATCCGTTCGGGAGCTATGATGACAGAGACAGACGGATAGACATGTCTAACTTATAACCCCCCTTTTGTCGTCGGGGGTTAAAAAAGCGACTTACTGCAACGTCACAGTGTGATGCGGCGCGTACGAGTGATGCAGCCTGGCGGTGACCCCCTTTATGACCCCCCCCGCATCCCCCTCAGCGAGGGGGGGTGTCCCCGGGGGGGTGTAGTGTCGGACGTACAACAGCCACTTGTGAGTGGAGCGATCCGCGAGGGATGCAGGCGGGGCGTATTTCGACGTGTTGCCTGAATGAAATTAATTATACTTTACTAGCGACCCGCCCCGGCTTCGAATGGGCATAAAAACCTTCCTCTCGAATCACTTTATCTATTAAAAAAAAACCGCATCAAAATCCATTGCGTAGTTTTGAAGATTTAAGCATACAAAGGGACATAGGGACAGCGAAAGCGACTTTGGTTTATACTATGTAGTGATTATAGGCTAGTTGACAAAATTTCAATAACTGCTTAATATTTTAGCTTATTAGGCATTTTATCGAAAAAAAAGGTTTATTTATTTTTAATCGAGCGTTTACATTATAAATTTCGCGTTTTAAAAAACCAATTTCAATTTGGTTCCAAAACGCACAAGACTGTCATGGCGTCTTGAATGACGTCACGCCGTGCGAAACAAACCAAAGAGCGATCGTGTCTTCGTACGTTATAGCTAGTTTTAATCGTTTAAAAATAAATTTCTCATATTATAAGTACTGTATAGTGCCCCAGTGTGATAGCACGACTATGAAAACGCCAAACAAGTTATTTATATATGTTCCAAACAATGGAGAAATACGGAAAAAGTGGCTTAAACTTGCAAGAAGCTCATACTTTAGAGATCATACTTTATGCTAAGAGATCCCTTCCTGGGATAAGTCCGCCATTGTCTTCTGATTTTAATAAAGTTCTATTTACTATGTATTTTAAAGCAAAAAAGATATTACAAACAAACAAACTTTATCAACAGGTTCAAGAATGTATTTTTGTGAAGATCATTTTGATTAAGTATTTCACACAATACAATCTATTACTTAATTCGAGCAAACTAGATGCGTTTTGTAGAATCTCTATTTTCTAAATAATAAATACATGAGTTCAGGTTAAGTTGTTTCACTTTTAGGAGTGAACGTTTTATTTTAGTTTTCTAATTAATGTTACAAACATACTCTTTTTATTATTCTAGTTGCCAAATGATATGACTAATTATATGGAGTATCATATGAAGGGAACAGTAAAATAGTAAACAGTATCTTGCAAAATGTACGTCACAACATTAAGTTCTTGTGTACCGAACTGAAATATCACATAGCATTTAAGCTTATAATAAATATTTTATACTACAAGGAAGTTTTAACATTGCGAAATTCAGATGAGCAAAAGTTACTGTTCGACGCGAAAAAATTTCCAAGCATAACGGCATCGATTCTGGGCAAATTATTAGTGTCTGCTTTGCTGAATCCAGATTCCATGGTTAATTCTTTCAAATTATAACTAGCAAAAACTGTATCAACTTGATATTAGTTGTTCAAAACCATAATTTTATCAAGAACCGGTAGTGATACTCGAAACGTCAAAGACAAGATTGGAGTTTCGCACGGCGTGACGTAACGCTTTCTGATTGGTGTTCACTGTCACGTGACTAATGGTTTCATTTTACGAAATTTATTTTAAAAAAATATTATTAATCTTAAAAGCTTTTAATAATTAAAATTGTTTGTTATTTTCTCCATAATATAATTAATCATTATAAACCCCTATCCATTATATTTATTCTTAATGGATACAAGCCTATTGTAACACACTAGCAGCTTTTTTTAGCTGATGCGTGTGCCTCTTTGTGTTTGGAGAATTTATCCAATCTATTCTTGAAACTGTTTACTGACAGTACAGATATAATATTTTAAGGCAATTTGTTCCATTCTTTGATCACACGATGGAAAGAAAGTGATGGCAGCGAAAGGGTTAAGAAGAAGTCTGATTGCCAAAACGAAAAAAAACATTTAATTCATCTAATTAATTTAAACATTATTGACATACTTACATACTTATTTTATTATTTTTATTTTTATTTCGATATTGATTAAATTGTAATGAGACTTTGGTACCAATTCAAAGACTTCGCATCACCCAGCCCGGGTTTATGTACATTCTTACCAAATTATGTAATTCCACCTTCATATTATGTACATGTAAGCGAGAAATAAATAAATAAATAAAATATCCAACTCACCAATAACAATCCTATACCGATGCTTGACCTTGTTCCTGGTCTGTTCGTCCAAAGTCAACACATTATCGACCCTCGGCTCGATGTGTCTCGGAAGTTTCTTCGGCCGGATCTGGTCCGGCGCCGGTCCGGCCGGATCCGGTCCGGCGGACGCGGTCTGCGGGTCGTCGCGGTCCGGACGGAGGGACTTTGTCGAGTCCGCCGCGATTGTGTAGTTTCGGGTTTGGAGCATCGCCTGGGAACAAAATAGTACAAACTATACTAATATAATAAAGCTAAAGAGTTTGTTTGTTTGAACGCTTATAACTTGAATACTACTGGTCGGATTTGCAAAATTCTTATTTTATATGAAAGCCTGATTTTTGGAGTACATACACACTAATGGCGAATGAAACCGCGGGGAACAGCTAGTATAATATATGGTTGAAATAGTAACCTAAAATTATTTTATTTTTTATTCTATTTTATAATCATCTTTCTGTGTGTTAATTGATTAGAGTATTAAACCAGAGGGAGACGGCCCGCGCACTTATTTCTACGTGAAAAAGTCTGTCACACACATTCTACGCGCGGGGTGAGGATTAGTATTAATTAACACTAATGCATTATTCAAACACGTCGCTACGCACACACTTGACAAAATACACACAAGTAGAAGCAGTAAGACCGGCGGTCATATAAGTACATTTGGTAGATAAGGCGTGAAGACAAATATACAAACTGACTTTCGCATTTATAACATTAGTTGGGATGTAAAGATGTGATATGTATACTCGAGGTAACATAACAATCATTTTAGTAAATAGAAAAAAACAAGAAACAAGACAAGGGACTCACGGAGTAGTCAGGGCGTAGTTTGGAGCGCGGCTGTCTCGTCTTGAAGATCTCGCTGAGGTCTGCTGTTCGTTTGCCGAGCAGTTTCCGCACCGAGGGGTGCAGGCGACGCTGACCGGAACGTATCACGGACGACATCTAGTGGACAACAAATATATCACTCAATGAAAAAGTTTAATTTAAGGCTGCTACCAGCGCTAGCCACCTTGAAAATACAGTTAATTTATCTTTCTGTAAGTGAGTTTATCAGAAATCCTTAAAGGACTAGTTTCCAAGGCCGTAAAAACTATTAAAAAAAGTCAGTTGAGCCTGTCACGGTAGTTACCTCAGTCCGGGACACGACTCCCTCGTCGCGGGCTATCTCGTCCCGCACCTGCTCGGAGCTGAGCTGTAGTTTTTGTTCGCTGTAGTAATTGTTCACCAACGTGTAGCGGAGACGGTGAAGCAGACGGCGGGATGTGGTCATACTGGAATGGATGATAACTTTTATTGACCGAGCGAGCGAAGCGAGCGAGAGTCTCTATTTCGAGACTGGCAAATTTTGCTTTTGTCCGGATGTCTGTCTGTCTGTCTGTTTGTTCCGGCCTAGAGGTCGCATTTCTGAACGGGTCTTAATGAAACTTGGTACACGTGTTCCTTGATTTATTTGCAATTTTTTGTCGAGAGTTTTTTTTGATTGGAGGGAAAAGGGGGGAAAAAAGGGGGAAAGTTTTCTGTGACGTTGTTTACGAAGGATCTTAATGAAACTTGACACACGTGTTCCTTGATTTATTTGCAATTTTTTGTCAAGAGCGTTTTTTGATTGGAAGGAAAATGGGGGAAGTTTGCTATTTGTTATATTGCTTATACCACTGGCCGCATGGTACTTGTTCTTTTACAACTTTGCGCTTTGAATTCGTTTTCGGTCATTTATTTTTATTTTTATATTTTAATTTTAAATTTTAATTTTAAATTTTTTTTTGTTTTTATTTTTATTTTTTTTTTGTTTTTATATGACTGTATAATATGACCGTCTGATCAGAATAGGACAATATGGCAAAATAAAAAAATATAGAAAAAATCCTTATGAGAATATACGAGGGAAAAAATTAACAGAATAAGAAATACCTATATATACTCTACTAGCTGTTCCCCGCGGCTCCGCCCGCGTGGGACTCGGTTATATCGCGCCCAAAAGTAGCCTATGTTTGACCTCAGGTCGTTAACTACATCCCTACCAAATTTCATCACAATCGGTCCATCCGTTTAGCCGTGAAGAGGTGACAGACAGACAGACAGACAGACTTTCGCATTTATAATATTAGTATGGATATAGAGTAATAAATAAAACGAAAAGGTGGTTAACGAATGAGGTTCGCAAGGTCTACTGTTCACAGAACTACTAGTGTTATTTAATATTGAAGACCTCTGTGGCGTAATGGTTAACATGCCTGTCCGTTACTCAAGAGGTCCCAGGTTCGTTACCCTGTCGGGTCAAGATGAAAAATGGTATCTGATTGGCCTAAGTCTTGGATGTTTATTTATATATGTATTTGTTATAAAATATAGTATTGTTGAATTAGTATCCCATAACACAAGTCTCGAACCTATACTTTCTTTAGGGCTAGCTGAATCTATTGGCTTTTGCCTGCAGCTTCACCAGAGTGAATTTCCCTCGGGAACAGTGCAATTTTCCCAGGATGAAAGATACCTTATGTCCTTCTTAATACTTCTAGCTATGTGTACGCCAAATTTCAGGAAGATTGGTTTAGTAGATGGGGTGTGAAAGCATAACAAACAAACAAACACAGTTTCGCATTTATAATATTAGTTGGAAGTAAGTTGAAAAGGTTAGGCAATATATAAAATCTTCAAACTTAAGATACATATGCATGCAAATAATTTAAATGTTAGTTTGTCGTAAGAAGATACAATTTTTTTACCAGTAGCCCAGCCCAAACTTTAATATCAAGACAGGTGTTGAAAAACAAGAAAGGCCTTAAAGGACTAGATTCCATGGCCGTATAAACTATTCAAAAAAAAAAAAAAGAGCACATGGTCAAGGTTTTTTTTCAGATGCTAGTCTTGTAACTTTGGGTGGGCACGTTATCAACAATAACAATTCTAGACGCGGAAAAAACCACATGGGCCATGAATTGTTCGGAAATGGAAAAGGTAGCACCCAGAAATTTAGCGTGGCCTTTTCTCGCCAAAATCACCTAAAAATAGTACCTACTTACCGCTGATCAATCAACATGACTTCGTTTTCTCTCACATCCAGCTCATTTGAAAATTCCCGGCGAATTATCTTCTTGATTTTCTCGATTCTTTCATCTACCGACAGGCTTGGGGGCTCCTCTTTTGCATTCTCAGAAGTCCCCGCGTAATCCGGATCGTGGTATTCCTCTTTAGAATCCATATTAATTTAATTTTGGTGTTAAAATGTTTAACGCCCTGTCGAGGTCCAGTCAAACTCCCGTTAAAATTATACCAGTTTTCACGTCACAGAACTGCTGTTAGCGATTTTTTAACATTTTTTGAATCACAGATTCACAAGTAAACTGATTTTTAGGGTGTTTTTTTAGAAAAACATTTGCAAATTTAACAATTTCCGTATTTGACTTGACAGCGTAATGTAAAGGCGATGGTAAAGGTCAACAGCCGTTTCATTGAGGGATTTTTTATTTTTTTTTATCGCCCTTTTAAGCAGTGTTGCCAAGTATAAGTCGTCTCCAAATCGTAGCATTGATTACTTCACGATTCACACTAACCTACTATGATGGGGCCCATTTGGGCCCTGAATGTGAATCGAATGCACTTAATTTCTCTGTTTTCTTGTTTTTTCTTTTCTTCAAAAATACTGCGTGCAAATGAGAAATGCGCAAAGGAGAGCGTGTGAACTCTCAACTTAATACAACAAGGTCAATTTTAATAGTCAATCAACCAAAAAAAAAAGCTGCATGCTTTTGTTAGGTTAGGACACGGAAGAATGTATATATCTACATGAACATGACATGACAATCCATATGGATTGGTATACTGTGACATGACTATGTAATACTAGTTTGTATATTTGTTTGTACGAGTAAACCAAAAAATTTCTTTTTTTAGGATTTCGTTCGTACGTTACGTAAAGGATGAAAACGGAACTCTATTACTACGACTAAACTGTCCATCTATTTGTCACCAGATAGCTTGCATCCTGTATTTCATTACGTTTCTATATAAAGCAAGAAAGACAGTTTTCATTTCACTGATAATGGTTTATTTGCTGCCCCTTTAAAACTAGAAATACTAAACACAGAATAAAATAAATATGTATTTAAGGGGCATCTCGTTCAAATAAAAGCGATTATCTGCCTTTTCTAAAGTGTGGTCGACTAGCGAGCGAGTGGACTGTAGTTTTTTTTGGCTGGCTGACGATGTTTGGTTCGATGAGCCGGGCTGGCGGGATGTGGAACAGGCTGCCACTATATCACACGACGTATTCCGCTTGGCGTTTCTAGACCAGAGGTCGCACTTGCAGGGATTCCTCTTATTAAAACCACAATGATCTTGATAGCACTTGTTTTTCCTTTTATTTTCGAGCTGATTCACAATTCAATGATATTGACACACTTATAATAGCACTGGAACACTTATTAGCTCTGGAACACTTATTAGCTCTGGAACACACTTCATTTAAAATTGGCCTTTATTATATGCAAATTCCCCGACACGCAATTCGTCAAATCATTGACGAGTACACTTCCAAAGGGTGGGGGAAGTTGCATACTTACAATGAACTCTTCATACAAAACTGTGTCCAATTATTGACATGTACACTTATGAGTGGTGGGGGAAATCTCATACATTCACTTGAGATTTACATTTGCCTTAGTTTTATGTACAATATTTACAGTTTTGCTTAGTGGAGACTATTTTTATATACAAACTAATTATTTACATGATCTTTACTTGTAGGTATATTTCGTAGCTACTACTACACTTATGCTACGAATCAATATGTATAAAAAGACACTTAAAATAATACAATATTGGCATCTATACCTAACTATGTAAATAATCAGCCTTATTACTATGGGAAATAAAACTACCATGATTTATTTGCCTACCTAGTACATAATCTACCTTAAATACATAAAATTTTATATATTATTAAAGTTCGTCGCTGACATTCTCCCCTGCAGTGCGAAGCTTTTCTCCCTGTGGTAGCGACGTGGCTGCTGGCACCAGGATGACGACTCGACGTGTAGACCTTCTTAGCACTCCTCCCGGTGTCCTTACGTCCAGGATGCGCACTCTGCCGTCTGGTCCTGGATACACCTTCAGGACTTCTCCACGAGGCCATGTGTTGCGGGGTGATGTCGCGTCGACTATAAGGACGATATCTCCGACTTGTGGGTCATCGGAGTGTCGTCCGCTGATCTTCCGCGGTTTCAGAGTTGGCAGATACTCTTTTATCCACCTTTGCCAGAAGTGGTCAGTCAGCCGCTGCACCGTCCTCCAGTTCGCCTTGCCAATGAGATCTCGATCTTCGAACTCGCCTGGTGATGCTACCCCACAGGACCTTCCGAGTAGAAAATGGTTGGGTGTCAGGCCTTCTTCGTCATTCGCGTCCATACTTATGTGTGTGAGTGGACGTGAGTTGACTATGTGCTCCACTTCTACTCATAATGTTTGCAGGACTTCTTCAGGTGGAGTTCGTGTTTGCAAGACGACCATCAGTGCGCTTTTGACGGTGCGCACCATTCTTTCCCAAGCTCCTCCCATGCTTGGACTTCCAGCTGGAATGAACTTCCATCTGATGTTTTCTTTGGCGGCTGCCTCTTCTAGCTCCTTGTTGGCCCCTATGAAATTCGTCCCATTATCACTGAACATGACTTTGGGTGTTCCTCTTCTGGCTGCCATCCTCCTTAATGCCATGATCATAGAGCTGGTGCTGAGTGAGTTAGACAGTTCCAAATGCACCGCCCTCGTGGTCAAGCAGGTGAAGAGTACCCCCCAGCGCTTCTCTATTCTTCTTCCGATGGAGACTTGCATTGACCCAAAGTTGTCAACAGCCGTGCAGGTGAAGGGATGCTGATGATGTTGCAGGCGTTCTACAGGATGGTCTCCTAAAGGCGGTATTTGAGGAGTGCCTTTATGGACCTTACACCACTGACACTTATGTAGAATCCCCCTTGTTGTGGTTCGCAGGCGCAGGATCCAATACCTTTGTCTGATTTCGTTTGATCACTGTTTCTGTATTTCCATGGAAGAACTTGCGGTGATAATGGTCTATGATGAGGCGACATATTCTATTTTTCCCATCTAGAATAACTGGATTCTTCTCTTGATTCTCAATCTGAATCTTCTTTGCACGAGTTCTTAGCTTGAGGATCCCTTCTGAGTTGATGTACACGTCGACCTTACGAAGTCTGCTTGAATTTTCCAGGCACTTATTATTTTTCAAGCAGCTGATTTCTTTTGCGAAACTTTCCCTTTGACTCAACTTAATCAACTCTTCTTTGGCTCTTTTGAAGTGGACCTCTTCTATGGGCTCAAATATTTTCCCTTCTCTTGTTGGAAGAAGTTCAGTCTTCGTCTTCTTTTTCACTGTACGCTTATATGGTTTCCAGTCGCTATCTTCAGCAGCGTTGACGTGCTTTTTCTCTTGACGTCTTCTCTTCAGTATGTCGATAAATTGACATACGCGCGCTGTGCTGCGAAGTAGACGTGTCCAGCTGGAAAACCTCTCTGGATCTGGCGTGTGTAGTGGCACTTCGTATGTTAGTGCAACTGTCTGGACGTTCTTTTCTTCTCCGGTTTCGATGGCTTGAATGTCGAAACGCTTTTCCGGCCATCTCTCCTCCTCTTCGTATAGAAAGGTAGGGCCCCTGAACCATCTCGCCGTGTGGTCAAACTCCCTTGGTGTCCCTCGAGTGGCGTCGTCTGCAGGGTTTTCCTTTGTTGGCACCCATCTCCAATTTTGGTGACTCGTCAGCTCCTCTATCGCAGCCAAACGGTGTGCTACGAAGGTCTTAAATTTTCTTGGGTCTGACTTTAACCACTGAAGAACCGTGCTTGAGTCTGTCCAAAATACTCTTCCTGTGACTTCCAGATCCATTTCCCTTTCGACGGTTGATGCCAGTCTACTTCCCAATAACGCAGCTTGAAGCTCGAGCCGTGGTATTGAGATCGGCTTCGTTGGAGTTACTTGCGCTTTCCCAGCAACCAAAGCTATGTTTACTACTCCGTCTTGATTCACTGTCCTCCAGTAGACTGCGGCGGCGTAGGCTTCTTCACTAGCATCCGTGAAGGTGTGAAGTTCTCCTTTTTTATGATGTGGAGACAGGCATCTAGGGATCTTCAGGTTCTACAAAACGGTGACTTCTTTGAGGTATTTTGCCCAGGCTTCTTCTTGTTCAGGTAAGATCTTCTCGTCCCATCCAATCTTCGAACGCCAGATGTCTTGAATTAGTTTCTTCCCCTGGATGAGTACTGGCGCTGCGAATCCCATGGGGTCGAATGTTGACATCACTGCACTTGCCACTTCTCTCTTTGTCGGTGTCTTTTCCCCACTGAGTATTTGTGGAGATGTGTTGCGGAATCCCACATTGAAGGCTAGGGCGTCTTCATTAATGAGCCATCTGAGTCCTAGAGTTTTCTCTTCTGAGGAGAACTCCTTGACGTCTTCTTTTGACTCATCCTGGATGCTCTTCAGTACTTCCGGTTTGTTGCTTCCCCACTCTTTTAAATGAAGACCAGCTTTGGCGTGGATTAATTGCACCTCTCTTGCTGTTTTTCTTGCCTCTTCAATCGTCGAAAAGCTCTGCAGATAATCGTCCATGTAGTGGTTAGACTTGATTGCTCTCACCGCCTCAGGATATTCTTCTTTGAAGTCTTCTGCATTTTTGTTCATGACGAAGATTGCAGTTGATGGCGACGATGCTGCTCCAAATATGACAGACTTCATCCTGTATTCCTCTGGCTTCTTAACTCTGTCACTTCCTCTCCACAGGAATCTAAGGCTGTCTCTGTCTTCTTCTCGCATTTGGATACGCAAAAACATTTCCTTTACATCAGCCACCACAGCAACCGGTCCCTCTCTGAATCTTATTAGGACTCCAAAAAGTGATTGCAAAAGATCAGGTCCAGGCAGCAAGACGTCGTTCAGGCTCTTCCCTTCAAATTTAGCTGCAGCGTCCAGGACTATTCTCGACTTCTTCTTGATAGGGTGTACCACAGCAAAGTGAGGCAGATAGAAGGTCCTCCCCTGCGTTGTTTCAGCTGGCGCCTTCTCCGCGTAGCCCTTTTCCAATAGCTGGCTTATCTGATTTTCATATGATGTCTTCAACTCTGGGTCCTTGTCGAGCTTCTTCTCTATATTCATGAGACGCTTGTACGCTTGATGATAGTTGTTTGGCAGCGTCTCTGCTTCGCTCTTCCACAGCAGCCCCGTTTCAAATCTTCCATCTGGTAGTCCCTTTGTGGTTTGTTCCAAGACATCCAAGGCTCTCTTGTCGGCGTCGTTGCTTGGGCGGTTCGGCATCACTCCCATGGCGTCGATGTCGAAGTGACGTCGCACTAGAGCTTCCGTTTCATCTTCTACCAGACGGCTATGATTGACGAAGTTGACTGGTGTGTTGCTTCCGTCTTCACATCCATGAAGAACCCAGCCTAGACTCGTAAGTGAAGCAACTGGCTCTGACTTCTTGCCCTTCTTCAGTCTTCTCGTAACGATGAGTCCCCAATTATCTTGCCCAATCAGCAAACGTGGCTCTTCTTTCTTGAATACAAGCTGATTCTTCAAAGGCCGGAGATGCTCACATCTTTCAATGATTCCGTCTTCCACTTCTTGCTTCGCAAGTCTCAACTCGTCAATTGTTCTGACTGCGATTGTCCTCTTATCTTTGCGATGAGCTCCTTTGATTTTAATATTCAACTTCTGAGAATTCCCTTTCTTGAATGCATTTCCTCCAATTGTTTCAATTGTGATTGGTTCTGTAATTCCCTCTGCTCCAATCTTCTTAGCGATGGACGAATCTAAGAGTGTCACAGTCGATCCTTCATCCATTAATGCTAACACTCGCACTGTTCCTTTTGGGCCATATAAATCCACAGGAATCACTTTAAGATAAGCCCTTCCATCTGTAGAGGTGCATACTGAAGATATGATGTCAGTAGATTTCTCACACTTCAGAGTATTACAGCAGGGATTCTCTTGCTCTTTATTTGAAGTCGCAGCCGGCGGCACATCAGTGTGGAGACTTATGTGGTGCCATCTTGTACACTTCTTGCAAGGTGGAGCTCTGCATGTTCTTCTTGAATGGCGATAGCGAAGACACTTGAAACACAGCCTAGCTTTCTTGGCCATTTCCCACTTCTTGTCTATGTTTCCATCCTTAAATGTCTTGCATTCGTAGATCCAATGTTCACCTTGACACGCAGGACATTCCGCCTTCTTAGGTTGCTGTTGAGCTTCCGCTTCTTGCACATTATGAACACATTTCTTCGACACAGATTTCTTCGGCTCCCAGGACCCTTCAAGGGGAGCAAAATCACTACACGTATCAGCTTCCACTTTTTGCACAGTATGAACACTTTTCTTTGTCACAGTTTTCTTCGGCTCCCATGACACTTCAGGGGGAGCAAAATCACCACACATATCAGCTTCTACTTCCAAAAATTCACTGATGAGTTCCAATTCCGGTTTCTCTTCCTCTCGGCGGCTTCTATAATATATAAACCATCTGTATTTCATGTTTGATGGCATCCTTTCGATCAAACTCTTCATTGTTTCTGGCGAACTTAAATACTGGCTCTTCCCAAGCGCCTTTATTGTTGCTACTGAGTTCTTCACATGGCTGGCGAACGCGCAGATATCACTTGGAGATTCTTGTACCCTTTGTAGACTCTTAAATTTCTCCAACTCTGCTAATGCGATGGCCCCTGGTCTCCCAAAGCGAGCTTCTAAACCCTTCATCACTTCCTGTGGTGTCTCGGCGGTGAATAATAAACTCTTCACGGCATCCTTTGCTCTCTCTTGAAGTGCTCTTCTTAGCCGAGCCAAGTTCTGTGTATGCGTGAACGAGCGCTCGGTATCTTCAAAGGATCTTCTGAACGCCAACCATTCTTCACTGGCACCGTTGAAGTTAGGTAGCTCGATCATGTGCTTTGAGATACTATGTTCAGTAGATTTCTGAGACATCTTCGTTATGATCAGAGCCAATTCTTGTATGTCGCTCTTCTTTTCTTCTACTTGTGGAGGGTTCGGCGTCGGCTGCGCGGCACTCTTTTCCACAGGTGCAGCCTTGTCCAGCCATCGCTCCACTTGATCTCGATGGTCTTGCATGTCTTCAAATTCGTCCTCATCCGAATCCAACTGCAGCAGCTCCAGCTCGGCTTGTGCTATCTTCGATCTGGCCTCAGCTACTTCCAGTTCCCTTTTGGCGATTTGCATTCTTGCTTCCACTTCTTCCTTTTTGATGAACGTATGGAGCGTACATCATGCGGCTTGTCGAATCTTGTCGCCTTCGGACGAGCACCCAGTCTTGACTCCATCGCAGATCGTTCTTCTTCAACCTTCCTTGATATTCTTCGCTCTTCCGCTTCGGTGATACGCGCTAATAATTCCGGATCCTTAGCTATCGAACGCGTTACACGAAGCGCGGGTGATTCAGCTCTAACGGCAGCGGTACCGGAGCGTGACGCGGCGTGCCCTCTTTCAGCGGGTGCGGGGGGCGGGGGGGCGGCGCGAGCGGCAGTATCCCCTTCCGCAACACGGTCTCCTTGTGCGGCGCGAATAGGAGAAATCGAACGGTCGCGTTGTTCCGCGGCTGCAACGGTGCGATCAGGCAGCGCGGACGCGGTCGCGGTGCGCTCTCCTGCGGCGCGAGTAGGAGGCGCGGACACGGTAGGGTTCCCCACGGCGCGGTCGGGGGACCCAGGCAACGGCGGCGTGCGTCGCGTCATCGTCGACCGGCTGGAGATGTCCGTTTCGGTTTCTGCCGGTGTTTCCAGGCTCCAATCTGTTGTGGTGGTCTTCCCTGTTGCGGACGTCGATCTCGTAGTAGGCATCGCGTTTCCCCACGATCCGGCTCGAAGAACCACGAAAATGTGGTCGACTAGCGAGCGAGTGGACTGTAGTTTTTTTTGGCTGGCTGACGATGTTTGGTTCGATGAGCCGGGCTGGCGGGATGTGGAACAGGCTGCCACTATATCACACGACGTATTCCGCTTGGCGTTTCTAGACCAGAGGTCGCACTTGCAGGGATTCCTCTTATTAAAACCACAATGATCTTGATAGCACTTGTTTTTCCTTTTATTTTCGAGCTGATTCACAATTCAATGATATTGACACACTTATAATAGCACTGGAACACTTATTAGCTCTGGAACACTTATTAGCTCTGGAACACACTTCATTTAAAATTGGCCTTTATTATATGCAAATTCCCCGACACGCAATTCGTCAAATCATTGACGAGTACACTTCCAAAGGGTGGGGGAAGTTGCATACTTACAATGAACTCTTCATACAAAACTGTGTCCAATTATTGACATGTACACTTATGAGTGGTGGGGGAAATCTCATACATTCACTTGAGATTTACATTTGCCTTAGTTTTATGTACAATATTTACAGTTTTGCTTAGTGGAGACTATTTTTATATACAAACTAATTATTTACATGATCTTTACTTGTAGGTATATTTCGTAGCGACTACTACACTTATGCTACGAATCAATATGTATAAAAAGACACTTAAAATAATACAATATTGGCATCTATACCTAACTATGTAAATAATCAGCCTTATTACTATGGGAAATAAAACTACCATGATTTATTTGCCTACCTAGTACATAATCTACCTTAAATACATAAAATTTTATATATTATTAAAGTTCGTCGCTGACATAAAGGTTACGACATTATTAAAAGTAGAAACATGAAATATGCACAGAAGATTTAGTTTTATATTAAAAGTTAATATAAGCCAGTTAAATTAAAATAAAGTACGGTGCCCGCGGTGCCTTGCAAAAAGCATACTGTTCCCGAAATTTACGCGGGTAAAGCCGCGGACGAAAGCTAGTATTGTACAATTTGTGAGATATGAAAATAGTAGATTTTTAATAATTTAATGGTAACATTTAACAGAAATTTGGACAACTGTCAGCCTACCTTTTGTCAAATCAGCTGACGTGACATCCCATCCCATTCCCATCATAATTACCTACATACATTTCACAACAATAAGAAATTCGTGACTTTCAAAATCAGCAAAACGGAATCAAATACGCAAAACGTGCGGGAGTGCCGACGAGAGGGCAGCGTAGACCGTGATGTGACCGCTCGCGGGGACGAGCGCGCGCCTATGTCCGACTCCAACGTTGATGGCCCACAGGCCATGAACGACCGAAGCAGATTCTTCTACCCAGACAGCAGTAGTGACACAGAGGAGTATAGAAGAGACGCGGAAGAGAGGAGAAAGAGATTATCCAAGCGCAATCTGCCATCTGTACGCTGCCGCGCCCCCGTGATGCCTCCGAAGATGCAAAGTCCGAATACAGCCAGTCCTTCGACATCAGGCGTTCAGGAGAAGGGTGGGAAGCCCGCGCAGCTGTGTGAGGAGCGGATCACGCTGGTGGTGGATAATACGCGGTTCGTTGTTGACCCGGCGCAGTTCACCGCCCATCCTAACACTATGCTTGGGAGGATGTTTAGTTCTGGTAAGTTCTACATTTATTGCTGTTATTTGTTGATTTAAGTAAATAAAATATATATAAACTAGCTGTTGTCCGCGGCTCCGCCCGCGTGGGAGTCGGTTATATCGCGCCCAAAAGTAGCCTATGTTTGACCTTAGGTCGTTAACTACATCCCTACCAAATTTCATCACAATCGGTCCAGCAGTTTAGCCGTGAAGAGTTGACAGACAGACAGACAGACAGACTTTCGCATTCATAATATTAGTATGGAAGTATGGATGTTAGTTAGCTGTAACCTACCAGATGACAGCCAGGACCAACTTTAAATGCCATTACAAAGCATGGACCATTTTTATTATTTCTTTTAGACAGCTATTACAGCTGATGCATTCATCAAGCAGTCAATCAGTTCAATGTCGTTTGTTCATTTATTATCAGACAGACAGGCAATTCAAGCCCGCAGTGTCATAATTAGACTTGATACGACTAATCAAAGCATGCCTACTGCCTAGCATAGGAATCGAAATCTAGGTCTTCAAGAAAATGCTTTGACCGCTAAACCAGAGGTAGTTGTCACTGCATGGAACACTGTTAAAGAAATGAAATAAAAAAACGTTTTTTTTTTATTTCATTTCTTTAACAGAAATGTTATGACAATGTCAAAGTCTACTTTTTTTTTTGTTTTTATTAAAAAATTTTTAAGGCTTCAGCCACTCAGTGAAGTCACAAAGATGTATGAATTTAAGCATATACATATAATCACGTCTTTATCCCATACGGGGTAGACATAGCCTATGCCATTAGACCTTAGGCTACGTTTAGCATGATGGTAGTTAAAACAGGAAATCAATAGTAATGGGTTATTAGCCGCATCGCCTATGTCATGATTTCCCCATTCGCCAATTCCCTCAGTTGACTTTTACAGCTTGAGCGGGAAGAGAAGCAGCTGGTACATTCTGATTTCTTTGGGAATTGAATAACTAAATTAAATAATTAAATAACTACATTTCACTGGGCAAGAAATTCGTCCAACTCTTGGCTATATAAGCCCTTTTCAGTCTTTGCATGGTTACAAAAACAAACAAAACCCACTTTTGTATACCATCTATTTGTTTTGTACTACCTAAGTTCACGAAATAAATAAATTTGAATTTGAACATTAATGATTCCTTTCCAGGCTTAGAGTTCACACATCCAAACGAGCGCGGCGAGTACGAAGTGGCGGAAGGTATCTCAGCGACTGTGTTCCGAGCGATCCTGGAGTACTACCGCGGCGGCACGATCCGCTGCCCGCCCACTGTGTCCGTGCAGGAGCTGCGGGAGGCCTGCGACTATCTGCTGGTGCCGTTCGATGCTGAAACTGTCAGATGTCAGGTTGGTTTGACTTAATCCTATCCTTATCTGCCGTTCCACTTCTCTGCTACACCGACAGGGTTCAATTGTACATATTTAAAAAGACAGTGGCTATTGTATATGTATACCTTTAGTTAGAACTGTTAATTTACAACATGAAATGCTATAAATAAATTAAAATTGAAAATCCTAATCCTAACTTATCCAATCCAACTAATATTATAAATGCGAAAGTGAGTTTGTATATTTGTTTGTTTGTTACCTCTTCACGCCCTATCATCTGAACCAATCTTTCTGAAATTTCGCATACACATAGCTAGGAGTATTGAGAAGAACATAGGGTACCTTTCATCTCGGGAAAAACACTCCCGAGGGAATCTCAAGCGGGCGAGGCCGCGGGCGAAAGCTAGTTCTAATCCTAACTAATATTATAAATGCGAAAGTGAGTTTGTTTGTAACGCTTTCACGGCCTATCTACTGCGTCAATGCTCCTGAAATTTCGCACACACACAGATAGAAGTATCGAGAAGGACTTCATCCTGGGAAAGAGCACTGTTCCCGTGGGAAGTTCACGCGGGCGAAGCCGCGGGCGAAGCGAAAGCTAGAATTATAAATGTGAAAGTTTGTATGAATGTTTGTTACTCTTTCACAGGAAAACGGCTGAACGGATTTGGCTGAAATTTAGAATGGAGATTGCTTAGACCCTGGAAAAACACATAGGCTATATTTTATCCTTGAATTCCCGCGGAGCCGCGGGTAATAGCTAGTCAACTGTTACAGCTGCCTGTCTAAAAATATATTTGTTGTCAGAATCTGCGCGGGCTTCTCCACGAGCTATCGAACGAAGGCGCGCGTCGACAGTTCGAAGCTTTCCTCGAGAAGCTCATACTGCCACTCATGGTGAGTATACCCTCCTTCTTTCTTTTGTTTTGACATTATTGTGTAATGCAATTAAGGTTCTGGATCTGAAGTTAATTTTAAACATATTAAATTATAGTTCCCTATAGTTACAAATTGCAATATTGCTAAAACGGCCACTTTTTGCAATGTGTAACTATAGAGAACTATAATTTAATATGTTTAAAATTAACTTCAGATCCAGTATCATAATTACAGCAGAGGGATTTTTGATAACTTGTGTTTTCAGTGAATAATGATTTTTAAATGACGGCGGCGCTAGTGTTCACCGAGGTGTCATCTTAAATGTAACTCCAGTCTATTTGGGATGTCAACCCGTTGGCTCGCTGGAATAAAGACATAATAGAAAAACAGTTTGAAAAAAAAAAAAAAACTTGTTATGTGTCACACGTGTGCGCGTCCTGAGCGAACGGGTTAAATGATTTTTGTGTATCATTAGGTCCGTTCAGCCCAGCGTGGCGATCGAGAATGTCACGTTGTCGTACTTTTGGACGACGACGCCGTGGACTGGGACGAGCAGTACCCGCCTCAGATGGGGGATGAGTACAGCCAGACGGTGCTCTCCACGCCACTCTACAGGTTCTTCAAGTATATAGAGAACAGGTGAGTCTGGCTGTCTGTCTGTCTGTCTGGACCGGGAGAAGCTAGTAAAAACTTAAGTATTTTGTGTTTAGTTCTTTGTGTTTTTCATAAAAACTTTCGTCCCCATTCCAGCCCCAAGGGTTTGTTTTTGAAAAAAAAGTAGCTTACATTTGATCCAACGTTTTTAATTTTATATCCATACCAAATTGCATCGAAATCGGTTCAGCAGTTTAGTTGTGAAAGTGTAACAGACAGACTTTCTCATGTACAATAATATTACTAGCTGTTCCCCGCGGTTTCTCTCGCCCGTGGTGTGTATGTACTAATGCCTATAACCTTCCCCAAGAATCAGGCTTTCATATACAAAAAGATTTTTGCAAATTCTACCAGTAGTTCTAAAGATATAAACGTTCAAACAAACAAACTCTTCAGCTTTATTATATAAGTATAGAAGACCCAGAACCATTGGACAAATGCCATTTTCCAAGTTGCGCCGAATGGGAATCGAACCCAGAACCACCAAGTTGGCCGACAAATTAATTGGAATCTTTTTTCTATCATTTTCAGGGACGTAGCGAAACAGGTAATGAAAGAGCGTGGTCTTAAAAAGATCCGCCTAGGGGTCGAGGGTTACCCGACTTACAAAGAGAAAGTGCGCAAAAGACCCGGCGGTAGACCCGAGGTCATATACAATTACGTCCAACGACCATTCATACATATGTCTTGGGAAAAAGAAGAGGCCAAAAGCCGCCATGTTGATTTCCAATGTTTCAAATCGAAATCGGTGACGAATTTGGCTGAGGCCACGGCGGATCCGGCGATAGAGCGAGTCGATGTGCCGCCGGAACGGGCCGGCGATCCGGTCGACGAGCCGGAACACGTCGATCCGGTGCCGGATGAGGAGCCCCAGTGATTCAGGAGCGCCAAGTGGGTTTTAATGGCGTTCTGTTTGTGAATCGGTTGAAGGATTGTTTCGTGTTCGATTTTTATCATTTTTTATGGGTTACATGGCCATTTGACCATGCACACCCATGGTGTCAGAGGTCTTCGTAACCGCCTCTCCCGTTGTACCATCTGTACCATTGGACAGTATCGGCCTCTGACGTGTTTCCTTTAACGACTACCAGATGGCAGCTGATACAAACGGTTTAACGTGACTTCCGAAGCACGGAATCATCTTTATTATCAGACGATCAGGTGATCAAGCCTGCAATGTCCTAACCAAACTGAAAACAACTAAATAAAGTATGCTCAATAAGTAAACTTGGGGGGGTTAAGTTGTTTGGGGAGGGGGATGGGGGTGGGGGGTTAAAATCTAGGGAAAAGATGCTTAACAATCCTTCTCGGACGGAATTAGATCTAAAAGCCACTTTGGCGATTAAACTTGTGAAATGGGACTTTTCTTGTGTTATATCGTGGTGATAATAACTTGTGACTTTGATTGTATGTTAGTCGCAGACATATGAGTAAAGCTTTCGTCCCTTATCCTAGTAAAAGGTGATTTTAATTAACTATCCTAACTCGTAGAACGCGTTGGGAAAATTCGAGTATCACTACATCACTACATAGTATAAAACAAAATCGCTTTCTCTGTCCCTATGTTCATTTGTACGCTTAAATCTTTAAAACTACGTAAATACGGATTTTGATGTGGTTTTTTTAATTGATAGTTATTCAAGAGAAAGGTTTTTATGCCCATGCAAAGCCGGGACGGGTCGCTTATTCATATGTCTGTGGCATTAATTAAAGACCAATATTGGTCTTAATTCTCAAACTGCCTATACGTGTTTCACTGCGCTATTTAGCCATGAACGCTGAAACCTACTACGTGCTGTCCGAACGGAAAAGGTCGATTTATAGCGCTAATGGCGACCGATCCGATCGACACGTCGTCGGTTTTTGCTTAACGTGGATGAAATTACAGAAATCTCGTAAAATATTGTTCTGAATGAGAAACTTACGGTATATTATGAATTGACGAGAAACTTAAGAAAACACCGAGATAAGTTTACTTTTTTTTGTTATTTTGCATATGGTTTTCGTCAACAACACCGACTGCTTGAGTTTCTCGCGTTTTTATACTTTCGTTTTATATTTTTCAGGTATCCTTATGTTTCTCGGTATCTCACAAGTTTCTCAGATAAGGAAAAATGTGCAGTCAACAAAGCTTTAGTAGTTACTTATAAGCTTAAAAGTAGCATTTATGAAGCTGAAACTTAAAAAAACAATTTTTTTTTTGCCTTTTCCAGGTCACACTAAAAGTATACTAGCTATATAGCCTTTTTCCGCCTTATGTGAATTGACCCTAAGTGGGGATTAGTGTTGTTGGCTGTTCACTTCAAGATATCTGATGTACAATTAGCCACATATTATTATATACTACCTAAGCTATATTTAAGTGTAAGGGTGGTATACTTTTCTCTGGCCCACTGTACCCAAACTTACTTTCGACGTAATGAAAATGGAGTTAGCTTTTGTACGCAATGTATGTTGTATATCTATGTTAGTTCTTTTACATAATATACTATGATACGTATTCATGTGTTT
Organism: Apomyelois bistriatella; assembly: GCA_947044815.1. Lineage (NCBI taxonomy): Eukaryota > Metazoa > Arthropoda > Insecta > Lepidoptera > Pyralidae > Apomyelois > Apomyelois bistriatella. The sequence goes on along the minus strand of OX345715.1, from coordinate 122,284 downwards.
TATTTCAACTATTTATACTGAAATATGAACCTTGTGTCTACTGCTTTTAAGTTCATAGCGAAGTCCCTTGTCTCTCGACTTGAATCACCTCACTACATAAAACAAAGTCGCTTTCTCTGTCCCTATGTCCCTATGTATGCTTAAATCTTTAACGGATTTTGATGCGGTTTTTTTTAATAGATAGGGTGATTGAACAGGAAGGTTTTTGTGCCCATGCGAAGCCGGGGCGGGTCGCTAGTTGTCTAATAATAAAGATGACTCCGTGCTTCGTAAGGCAAAATAAACCGTTGGTCCCGGCTGCCATCTGGTGGTCGTTAAAGGAACCACGTCAGAGGCCGAGATGGGCTCGTACTGTACCACGAGCAAAGAGTGCAAAAGATGGTTCCGAAGAACTGACACCAGGGTGCGCATGGTCGATTGACAGTGTCACCTAAACGAAATATTTCCACACTTAATACAGCACTAAAAAAATCGATTCTCGTCTAGTGGTTAAAGCCTTTGCCTGAAGATCCGGAGGACGTGGGTACGATTCACACAAAGTACACAGTAGTAAATAGGACAAAATCACGGCCATAAGACTATTTCTCTTAGAACGGCCGTCGCAACAGTCAGAAATAAAACGCATGTCAATACTAAATACAATTTTATTATACGACATTACACAATAAATAACACTTAGAAAATACAGATAGCTACTAGAGGCCTCTTAACCAACGCTATATCTAAAAGAAACTCTTAAATACAAAAACTAAGTACAAACATATCAAATACAGTCATTAAATATCGGATAGTAATTTTGAGTCCTACTCATACGTGTTAAAATGCGTCGGATTCATCAAATAATGTTCTATTTTTAAATAATAACGGTTTTAACAAAATTCCTCACACCAGATGGCAGCACGAAGACGTCGAGGCTAATGTCTTCATTAGTCAAATGGCGAACACTTCCGGTCAGTTTTTAAATTACAACTGGTAGCTTACTAGAATCTCTTAAAACCATGCAAGAACGATTGATTAAGGGAGATGGCGCCTTACATCATGTATTGCGCTGTCTCGCTTACTTACTTGATCTTGTATGGTTTCAAGAATTCAATGTAATGTTCAAATGTAATATTGTGCATTGATAATCCCGGTTATTTGTATGAAGCGCTTTTCGTTTCAATTTTCGTCACAATTCTTTCTTCTCGCTCTTCTTGAATCAATTTCAACCTTCATTGTCACTTGTGACCTCCGTTGTCACTCGCAACCTCCACTGGTTACAATACTTTCGTTTCATTCACAAAACATACATTATTTTCGTTACTTGTAGTCGTAGTTAGCTCTATTTCAGTCGAAGTCTATGGGCGGGAGCGGAGGCGGCGCGAACTTGGTTGGGAATGAACGGGTTTCTTGAGAGTCTGCAGAGAAAAAAACAATTACAGTGTGATTAACAGTCCAATATTGGCCACTGCTGAGCTTTCGGCTTCTGGCCATGTCAAATAGGTATACATATTTGAATAGGACAACTTTTAAGCACCTAGCTTGCCAGTACGTGTTGTCTAGTCCGTGCCCTAACTGCCCTGCCCTGCCTCCTGCACAAAATGTGACGAGGCGAGCGTTGGAGGTGGCAAAGTACTAGCAAAAGATATAGGACAATCCAATCCAACATATACTCGTATGCATATAAATTATTAATGCGAAAGTGAGTTTGTTACGCTTTCACGCCCTATCTATTAAACCAATCTTCCGGAAATTACAAGAACACATAGTATTGAGAAGGACATAGTGTACCTACCTTTCATCCCGGGAAAAAAGCACTGTTCCCGAGGAAATTTCACGCGGGCAAAGCCGCGGGCATAAGCTGGTATTCCATATAGCCATGACTCGAAAAAAAAGGGTTTTAGTAGTTTACCAGCAAGTACCGTTAGAAGTGGACTTGGGATCGGTATCACATTGACCATATGTGCGTTGACTTCTACCTGTTTTTCAAGAAGAGAGCATAAAAGAGAACTAACCAGTATTTCTGAAAGCGGAGAGGGATCTCTTGAAGAGGCGCGCGATGATGACGCGAGAAGGCGACACGCGTTTATTGGTAGCCTCTGTGAATATGGTAAAAACTGTTTGATATGGACATTGCAGGTATGAATCACCTGATTGTCTGCTTATGAAGAAGATTCCGTGCTCGAGCCGTTTAAGGAACCATGCCAAAGACCGAGAGGCGATTCCAAAGAACTCTGACACCAGGATGAGCATGGTCGATTGACCGTGCCAACTACACATAATGATGATGGTGGTAAAAACAACAGCTCAATAATATTATTTACCCTTTTAATAAATTGGTTCTATAAACTCTTTGGCCAAAAGGGCTTTTTGCCAAATTTTGACAAATATCCAACTAGCCATCCAACTAATATTATAAATGCGAAAGTGAGTTTGTATATTGTTTGTTACCTCTTCACGCCCTATCTACAGAACAAATTTTCCTGAAATTTCACATACACATAGCTAGTACTGAGAAGGACATGGGTACATTTCATCCCGGGAAAAACCACTGTTCCCGAGGGAATCTCACGCGGGCGAAGTAGTAAGCAAGTAATTTAATATATATTCGCCTATTGTGCTATACAACTGTATTTGTACAATAAAGTTTAACCGCCGTATTAAGAAACCTTTGATAAGCCCATTTTTACTAAAATATGTTCATGTTAAAGAACGAGACGAAACACATTTTAACTAAATTAACGCTTAACAAACGTTTAACGGCCATTCTCAGAGGGCTTAATTTAGAGCGTCCAGTTCAACATTTTCATGTAAACATAATAATATTATGTGCTGTTTTTTTTTGTAAAGTAGCTAACAACTATTTCTATGTGTTGCACTTTAAAAAATATCTCTATATTGCATAGTATAACAGAATTATTTTCTCAAAACATTGTTCTTAAATTACCACGACGCGTCCACGCGCTCTCCCAGTTTGGAAACTTGTCTAAGACTAATTCAGAGAAAGAGTTTTAGTTATTTTAGATGGTTTTTTATATTAAGGAATATATATTTAACAACATATCAAAAATACAACAAGTTACTAGTACTTTCTTAGTCAAAATTATCAAATGAAGACGTGTCCGACCTTGGACAATAATTGCCAAAACCACTTGCAGTCGAGGGCGCACATCCCTAAATAAGAATCTCTGGCACATCACTATAGAACAGGTCCCGAGCCGTCTGTGTTGTCGAGGTACTCGTCGAGTGGTTGTGCGCTGTGTCGAGTAATCGCCAATTAGCCACCTAAGTATCCAATTGCCATGACTTTGGTTTTCGATTTTTCTAATTCAAGTAGCCTTGATTAAAAACTTACGAGTTATTGTTAACTTATTCTTGTTTATTGAAAATAAAGCAGATTTCTGGGCTCTATGGATTATAATGTGTCTTTATAAGAATTCTGTTTATTAAGTAGCTTTTTTTTTTTTGGAAAATCATGTTTCTCTCTAAGAGCCACGACGCTTATTGCCACAACTTTTCTAATTGCCATCGCTGCTGTTGTTTAAAAATAAGTATATAACAGCTTTTATTTAAGGTAATACCTCGGTGAACACTAGCGCCACCGACAATTAAAAACCAAAACAGCTGTTATTTCCGTTAGATTTAAGCAAACTCAAACAATTATAAACTAATAATAATGTTGAATTGTTGCGTTTTATATGATAGTTTCTTAACAAAATTAATATATAATATGTAAATATCTTCTTTAAATACATAAAGCGGTCATTATTCAATATACTTATATGGAAAAATTCAAGTTTCTAATTACCGGGACGAGGTAAAATTATAATTTCTAATTGTCACAACCATCAAATATTTTAGATACCGATAACTTGGATACTACATAAGCTAAATAAATGCCAATACGATTAAATTCACAATTGATTCATATTCATTATCTCTACAGTCATATTTAATGAATAAGTTCAAAAAATTAAAAGGGTTGTGGTAATTAGACTAAGAATGCCAACATTGAGAATGGCCGTTCATAATATGGGGGTAAATAAATAGATTGGATGACTTACGGACCAGCCCAGCACCTAACGTCGTCGTCGCGTCCCCTCCGCGCCAGCAGCGCGCACGCCGCGCACGCGCCGCACGCCGCCGCCGCCAGCGCGCACGCCGCGCAGTAGCCGCACGGCGGGTACCACCACCACTGAACACACAGACATCTATATCTAGCCACTGGATAAATTATAGTAGGTACAGTCGGCTGCAGAGAAAGCTGACCCCCACGCCACAAGTATCGCTATTGAAAGGGGGTCAGATTTCTCTGCAGCCGACTGTACCAATACAAAGAGAGCTTTCTCTGTAGACTGAAAGATTCCTACATGGAATTAAATATTCTGTTTCTTTTCTCTAATGTAAATTTGCACTGATTAAGTAAAGGCATTCGATAAAATCCCTCACTCACTCTTGATTATGTAAATGAGAATTTCAAAGATTTATGGTGATTTACTTCGTTGGTTTTAATCCTATCTTTGCAATCGTTGTTTGACTGTTGCAATAAAAGGTTTCATTATTCAAAATATGTACATATCATAGCCGGTGCACCGCAGGGCTCTAATATGGGGCCGTTATTTTTCAATTTATTCTAAATTAACATCTTAATCTTTAGAAAATGTGAAGATCTTATTATTTACTATATATTTTCAGCTGAAATCACATTTGGTGGTTGGTTGGGTCGCTAGTTGAAAGTGAAAAACACTATAATTCAAATTACGTACATCGTACCTTCTCTTCGGGCGCTCGCTCGCCGGCCGCCGCCGCTCCTGTCGCTGCTCCGCGGTCGGGGCGTCCGCAACTGCCACAGAATCATCTTTATTTAATTATCATTTTAAAAACCAAGTGTTATTGGGGGACCTCTAACAGCGATCCGAATAAAGCTCCTACTCCTAAAGTATCATATACCCCGCACTACCGTCTATTCAATTTCATTTCATTATTTACCACCATTTCTAAAGGTTGCCTGGAAGAAATTGCTTTTAGCGATAAGGCCGCCTTTTGCGTTTTATATTTAAGTTCTTGTTAACCTATTTTCTGTATTCTAAGTGCAATAAAGGGTTTTGTATTGTATTGCAATGGCAATGAATAAACATTTCAAAAACGCTAATTTTTTATCAAGGTTCTAGGCGCGCTGTGACATGTGTATCACAAGCGTTTGGTTTGTTTCGCTAGTCAAATGTGTGCCCACTGACACAAAAATTAAGTTTGACGTAGGTGCTAGTATAAAAAATCCTTCAGGTCGCGGAAGTTGAACTCCCATAAAGTTGAAATTCCAAATTGTTCAATTTCCCAGAATGATAAATAAAGAAATGATAATAATAAAAGAAACTACTGAAGTAGTTACTGACTGCATATCTTGTAGTCCGGTGACAGGCGGTATCCGTGCGGGCAGCTCACTGTCACTTGGACGCTGCCCGGTGGCACGAGCTGGTGTTTCTCTCGACGTCTTCTGAAACCTATCAACAGGAATGATTGATTCTGATAATTTCAGAAACACGCCTCATACCCTCCCTACAATTAACTATACTCCCTACGATAAGAGAGAACAGTAATTCATGCCTCGACAGTACTATTAATTCCGTCATTCGATCAGCTGCTTTGGTCCTCGTGAGAAAACAGAAGCCGTTAACTGTTCACTACAAAAGAACGAAGAAAAACTAGCGAAGAGGACCCTCCGTGGTTTCGAAATAAACAGAAAGACAGAATTTCCGAACGTGGATAACTGATAACCGACTGCCATTACTGCGAAGAAAGACAAGTTCAACTACTATAACTGTAGATAGAATAGAATGAGCCAGAAACTACATGGCTGGAAGTCATCATCATTTCCACCGCAGGCAGTCCACTGTTAGACATAGGATCCCCCAAGGATTTCCAAAATGACCGGTTGGAAACGGCAACTAACGCCCGCGACCACGACCTCATCTGCCCATCAGGAATCGGACGCTGGGCTTGCCGGTGCGTGGTCTCTATTCCTTGAGCTTTTTGTCTTGTTGTTTAATGCTCTATCTCATCGGTTCTCCAAGCTATTAAAGAATCATGTAGGTACCTCTCTTCCTAAGTCGGCGCGTCACTGTAAACTGCCCGCTCCTGGCGGTCGGTACCAGCGTCTTGTTCGTCACTCCTTTCATGAACACTGCAAAAAGGACACCATATTTTTACCTAGTTATTTAAAGCGTTAGCTGAAGATGTGGATAAGAAAAATCTGGAATAAAGACTCCGGGCTCCAAAGTGGCTAGCTGTTGATGACCAAAAAATCGCTAAGACGAGGGTCATCCCTCACTATCTATATTTTTTTTTCAATTTTTCAAGCAATAAGGACTTTTTATATACCTCTATAATAGTTAGCGTAATATCCAAAACTTTCACATTTATATTGTTTAAGTCTACTTAGCCCTCTCTGCGGCTGTGCTTTTTTCACGGCTGTTGGTATAGACAATTGTCTTCTGGCTCAATGACACAATAAACAATATGCGTGCCAATGGTCTCACAACTAAGAATATGGAAGACCGGGCGAAGTGGAGGAGAAAAAGCAGGAAAGCAGACCTTGGACTCCAAAGCAGTCAGCCGAGGAAGCAAATTTCCATGCAAGTAAAACTACAACAAGTTTGTACAAGCGGAATCAGTGCCCGTAGTATGAGTTTTTATTCATAACGCAGACGCTAGCGACGCCGTTAGGATTTTGTATGGAATTTCTTAGTTGCCTTACTATCCGCCAGAGGCGCTGTACAGGTTTGCCATACTTAATCGCTAACGCAGTCGCTAGCGTTTGCGTTAAGAAAAACTCATACTAGGGGCACAGTTCTGTTTCTCACCGTCCACAGTGAGCAGTTTGGGCACGTCCTCGACGGCAAGCCGCACCAGCTGGCACGCGAGGTCCCGCTTGCAGCCCGCGCCGCACGCCACCGCCGGCACACCCACTGACAGCGACGCAATCGCACGAATCAGCGCGCTCGAGTCACTCTGTTACATTTATACAGATCGCGTCATATGATTGCATAGATAGGCGACACTATAGAGAACTTGTAGGGAGATCAAGCAGGTGCGACTGAGAAGAGATGCGAAATGCTCGTATCACCGAGAGGTTGGTAGAGCAATGGGATGGAATGGAATGGTTTTAAGAGATGGTAAGCCACCAGTGACTGTTGATCAATTGCATGTAAAAAAACTCACCATATCCTTCAGGCAGTCTGGTCCGTGCACGTGCATCGAGCAGTACCCTCTCGGACAAACCAAATGGTTCATCACAGGAGACAGCGAGCGGAACATCTTCAGGTCCTGTCAGAAGGTTATGACGAAATTCAAGAAAGTCAAGTGAAGAATACGAAACAAGATCCTTGCTATGAGCTCCATAAGCCAGGTCGCGTAAAAACGATACATTATGCCGTCAGTTTTGATGCCATCTAGTTCGTTCAAACGTTGACAAGCCACGTCAGAGTCAGAGGCCAAAAAGATGAAATATCTAAAATTTATGATAGTTCAAAAGCGGATTTGAGAATGGAAACATAAGTAATATTTTATTGAAGAGGAAGGGAGTGTGTAACGTAACGGTGCAGCGTATTTTATGTTTGGAGTTTGGAGAAATCATTCGTTTTCACTGCCGTAATACCGTCGTTAACAGCTTAAATTTCAGAATCTTACTCAACAGCGGCGCCAACTCGCATTCAAATATCTCATTGAAAGCAGCAATATGGTCGGCAATGCGCACGTTACATTATTGGTGTTTTAGGCGTTCATAGGCTACTGTGACCCCTTACCATCGGTGTATGCCCAATTGTATAAAAATCGATTATTTTGATATTGCTTACATCGTTGGTGCACGTATGTTCTTGTATCGAGTAAACTGGCGTCAACACAATTTGAAATGTAGGCAGCGCCAGCACGCTGAGTTGGAATCTTTTGTGTACTCTATCACCCTAAAAATGAAACTTGTTTATTACAATCTTCAGTAGTCAGTCAGTAGGTTGATTGGAAGAGATTGCATTAGCGATAAGTCCGCATTTGTACATAACCTAGTTTAAAAAAATTATGTAATGTATTAGTTTGGTGCAATAAAGAGTTTTTCTATTCTATTCTCCTTTGAACCACTGTGATATTAGCAATATTTTGGTTTTCAGTGACCCTATAGGTACATTTAATCAAACATATCCATGCTAACAGTCATTAGCATGAATGTTTTACGATTTTTGATTTTTGCAGAAAAAATCATATGGTCTGGGAAATTGGGCGTGTGGTCATCGTACTCAGTGCCTCTTAAGTACTTATCCTAGACACAATACATAAGAATGCAAGCACTGATGTTTGCCGATAGAAAAAGGCCAGAATGAGGTAGTTAAGCAGACGACATTTGTACCTACAAAGGGAACCTAAAAGATCGTTTGATTGACTTTTGATACAATCGAAAATAAGCCCACGATAGTATTGATAGTACTAAAACGATAACACTACTTCACAAACCTCTTTGCAGACGTAAGAACCGGCGTTTGATCTCCGAACGCGGTCGATATGAAGCTCGTCCCCCTCAACCCTGACGTAAGGCCTCCGAAGTAGCCCTTCAGGCTCAGCCGCCCAATGCACGCTCCCATCTGAAGACACGTCGTGCTTGCTCGAAAGCCCAGAGCAGTGCAGAACCACAGGCTCTTCGGTCATGACTAGAATTTCATTCTGAACAAAGAAGAATTGGTGTACCTACACTTCAATCATTTATTAATGCCTAACGACTCAAGCAGCCACTAGTAGCTGCGTAACGTTATTATTATACTATTGATGTCAAAACAAATCAAATTCCGTGCTATCTATAAACATAAAAGGGAACGAAATCTTTTGTAAAACTTGACACACGTGTTTCTTGATTTATTTATGTTTGTCCGATACCTTTCTGTTTGCGAGATCTACTGTTCACAGAACTACTATAAATACTTGTGAAATTTCTTACCGGCGCTGAACGCAAGGGAGGTAGATCCGTCAATTCTTTCGTTAAATTCGTCGCGTCCACTGTTCTCCTTCTCCGTTTACTATCTTCCATTTTATAAATGCCATGCTCTCCTTTATAAAACTTCTCAAAATCATCATCAATCAGGAAACTTACTGCGATATTATCTATCGTCGTTCTATCGCTAACTCCCTTAGCATTATCATCAACAAAATATGATTCCTTACGAGCGTTCTTTTCGATCACGTTTTCTTTCTCATTCCGAATCCAATTCCAATTCAATTTCATTTGATTCCCTGGTTGCTTCTTTCTATCTTTCGTGATAATGAAATATCTAGGAGTTCGTCTATACTCGTAGCATTTGAGGTTTCTCACAAACCGCTCAAAGTCTCTCCGACTTAGTTTGCGATGTACCTCGATGACATGCTCGATGGTGGCGCTCAGGTCACACACTCTGGACACGCGTTGCACGTCACTGGCCTCTTGAAACAAATGAACTGGATTAATTTTGGAATTTGTGGTACTATAGAGCTGGTTTAAGAAAAGAATAATCACAAAATATCCCGTTGATGTTATATAAGAGAAGACTTAGGGAATAATAGAGGTCTCAATTAATTTGTGCCTGTCCAATAGGTGAGAGATTCCAACTAAAGAACACCCAGATTAATGAAGACAAAGATCTAAGAAGGATTCCGAATTTTTAGTGTTATTGGTTTAACAGATGGCGATAAATTGATTCGAACAAACCTCGATGAGGTTGTACCTGACTTTGAACACTAGAATCCAAATAATCTTTTATAACTTAGTTCCGGTTGAAATTTACTAGTTTTCCGACTCGCTAATGCCCGAATACTCAAACGGTACTCAATTTTGAGAGCTGTTTAAGTATCATGCTTTCATTGTCATATCGATGACGTTCAGCGCGACAGCATGATACTTGAGCAGCTCTCAAAATAGAGTAGCGTTTGAGTATTCGGGCGTAAGACGATGAATTCCCCGGCTGATAACGAGTAGCGGTGCACTACTTTGTAGACTAACCTAGCTTACAGCGAAAATGTAGATACTAAGACGAATAACAGACTGCGATTAAGCGAGAAACATGACGTCGCCTACACGATGAAGCCCCATGCGCTTTTGCCGCAAAGCTGTTGGAGTAATCAAGCCCTCGCCCTCGCCTCCTAAGGTTTAAGTAGTGTGTCTTTTCCAAAAAAAAAAGATCGTTGGAGCGGTGGTTCCGGATGACACTCAACTTATTGAGAGAAGATCTGCCCTTCGTGAAATGGCTAAAAGAATAAATTAAATTAACATTTCGTTTACTTTCGGTCGTTTTCATCGGCGCCGTGGTAACTTGGACGTGAAGTTGCAATTTATTCTGCTCTTCTGATATTGTTTTTTGCGATTTTATGCTGTTACAGCATGATTTACAGCACGCCTTGCAGCAAATGTTCTTGCATGTCTTACAGCAACAGCATGGATTATTGCATAGCTTACAGCATTTAGTTGGAGAATGTGTCTTTAAGGTGTTTTTACATAGAGGGCAGACACACTTGGGGAGCTGAAAAAAAAAAACAATAGAACCGGTTAAGTGCGAACCAGATCCGTGTACCAAGGTAAGTAGTATTTTTATTTATTTAACTGCATAACTATCACTATTACTACATAGTGTATAACAAAGTCGCTTTCTCTGTCCCTATGTCTTTAAAACTACGCAACGGATTTTGATGCGGTTTTTTTAATAGATAAAGTGATTCAAGAAGGTTATTATGCCCATGCGAAGCTGGGACGGGTCGCTAGTTTCACATAAATGGAAATGGCTTAAACCCGTAGGCTTTAATTCTCTAGTACTACCTTTTCTGTGATCAAGGGATATTTGGATTTCTCAAAAATAAAAAGCATTTACGTCTACGACGAGGTGAGACGATTTAAAAATTAATTTGTATTATTTGTCAATGACAAACTTGTATACGCACCATTGTCGTGTCCTTCAACGAAATCTGGAACACTTTGCCCATCTTGTCCTTCAGCTTGCCGATGTCGGAGATGATGCTATAGTTCCCGGTCGCGACGTTCTGTAGTTTGGGGCTGTTGTAATAAAATGTTGTGCTGCTAGCGGTAAGGTTCAACAAGGGCGCTGAGTCTGAGATAGGTTCATTTAGAAAGCGAATGTATTAAGCTCGACCGTCTCAAAGACTCAAAGGTGAGAGTCTCCCACAAGGAAGGATGTAATGTAATGCATGTAGTGATGGAATTTCATCAGTAGAAAACCTTATTCATAGTATTCTTAAACAACGATAAAAAACTAGTCCATCACCTTAATACCTAGAGAAGTTGTATTACGTACTTATAGGTTTCCAAACCGTATAATTTTTGCAAGCGCGATTTGGTTTTCTGTAGTTTTGGCATCATATAAATGATAAATTTATTATAAGCGTCGTATAGAAAATTATACTCAAATCAATCATTAAAGTGACATAAAATAGGCATTACCTTGACTCACTGATGAGGTTATTTTCGATCTCACTGGCAGTGGCGTTCACATCTCTAGATTCTCGTACTTGTTTCCACTCTTCGTTCAATTTGTCTTTTTCGAATTTTATGATAGACAGCAGAAGGTCTTTTGGATCATAATTAGGACTGGTTGAAGTGTGGTTGACGTTAAATTGAGGCAAAATATCGATACCCACGTCATCCGTATTCGTGTCTGTAGATGATTCATCAATAATGATAATGGTTGGAAATATTGATTCTTTTGGTTCAGTGAAATGTTGTACGTTTTCTGTTGTAGTATACCTATTATCCGTTGTAGAGTCTATTATAGCTTTTAGGTCTGATAACATTTTAGCGCTAGCAGAAAGTGGCTCCATACTTGTTGGATTATCACTGGAACTGGTGGGAACATCACTGTGAGTAGTTGGATTATCACCAGAACTAGTTGGACTTTTTATGAGATCACCTAGATTATTGATGATACTAGTTGCTTCCGTAGTATAAGAAGCTGATTTCAATGATGAGCTTACAGTATCAGGTATTGTTGAAATTACTTTCGGCTCATTATTAGGCGTTCTCGCTACGCGTGCTTTGTTACTTAAAATGAAATTTTGTTCAAAAGTCCTCTTAGTATAATTTGTTGTTGGTACTGAACCAAATATATTTTGAATTCTATGCAGGAAATTGTTTTTATCGTCACAGCCTTCTTCAAATACAATGGTTTCGCCCGTGTACAGCTTTACTGGCTGACTGGTGATTTTTACCTGTTGGGTCGTGGGACAATGATGACAAGACTGACAAGATTGACACATTGCTAGGGTTTTTATATTAGATTGCGTGTGAGGACGTGCAATTGGTGCTATAACTGGTAAAGCAACTGGTGACGATACTGATGGTGAAGCCGCAAGTCGTGCCCCTACTGGTGTTTTAATAGTGTTTACTGTCACATAAAGTTCCGGTTTCTCTTTAATGTTAGAGACAATCAATCTAAGAGCGCGAGTTGTCATTCCAATATCAGACCGCTGTGTATGAGGTAGCCCAATGTTTAGAGGTAAACCGCTACACGGAGTAGTTGAAAAATGTTTAATTTTCTTTTTCTTCTTCCTTTTCTTTTTCTTCTTTCTTTTCTTTTTCTTGTTGCATGTGACTTTTATGTTTTTATGGATATTCTTTTTAAATTCCTCAAACATATTTTCTTTATTTTTACATTTTATATCTTTGGCTTTAAATTTAAAATTGTTATTTAATTTTTTTTTAACGTCATTGATCACATCTACATTTTCTATATTAGGCAGTTTAGTAGGCGGTTCAAATGTTTCGTTCGTGTTATCAAACGTGAAGAACAAGTCGTTTAAGTTATGAGTGAGCGCATTGAGCGTTAAATCGGTAGTCAGCTTTTGTTCTTGATCAAGGTCTACCTTTTCCATACTATCAACATTTTCATTATCATTCTCAATTGCCACTCCTTTTTTGTGATCAAAAACTGCATTTTCATGTTTAAGCTTTATGTTTTTGGATTTATTTTTATCTTTAGCAAATTTAAGTGGAATAAAACTTCTAACCAGTCTTTTTGGTTTATGGCTAAAAACAGAATTAGCATTCCGAACTCCAGGCAAACAACTTTCGACTGCATTAAAAAAATACTCACCACTATCTTTCAAGCGTCTGTTATAAGGTATCTTGTGTTTAAGAATATTTGCTATGTCATTAGCGACAACCTGAACATCCTGAGGCAGTAAACTTATCTCATTCAATATTCTCCTTTGATCATTTATAGCCCGCTTGTTGATAGTGCCCGCGAGGGCCTGGCAGGTCTTGCCTTGACATTTCCCTTTTACTCGCTTGTAATAATCACGTAACATTTTGTCTAATCGGTGCACTGAATCTGAAAGCTTCTTCCCTCCTGCTGGATTCATCCAATAGAATGTTTGGATTTCCGTGCAGTGATCTTTCATGAAGTTAGCTAAATTGTTGAACTCAAAAATAAGTTCCTCGATGACAGCTTCGGTAGCAACACACGTTTGACATAAAGTATGGTTTTCCCTAAAATGACAGCTGCATGTGCGTTCCCCTCCGAACATCTCCTTTAGTGATGGCCAAATGTTACGCCGGATGCGTTTTGTATTATCATTTTCAGTTTTCTTATTGCTTATGTAACTTACATTTGATTTGACATTGTTTGGCGATGTTAAATTATTATACAATTGAACCAGATGTTTGTTTACTGCTGCTACAAAATCTTTATTTAATTTGACTTTTGTTAAGTCATTGAAATTATGTGTATTACTTTTCATTGTTGCGCTTTCTAATGGAATTTCAACAGATGTAACTTGTCTAGGTTTTAATACAGACATATTTGACAAAACTGGTTTCAATGTAATATGTCCTGATTGAAGCATGTTATCAACTACCATGTATAACCCTGGCGACAAATAAGGTGACGTGGTTGTAAACATTACTTTTTCATCCATTACCGGCACTTGGTATTCCAAATTAACTGCGTCTGACATTTTGGCACTAAAAATTGGCTGCGAGATTAAATGTCTTTTGACATTTTGCTGTTGATGTGGTAAAGCTATGTGCACTTGTATAGCGTTATTTTCAAAAGGTAACGGAGGAGCAGTTGGTGTTTGAGCCAGGTCGAGATACACTTCAAAAGCACCAACGTTCTGCGCCGTGTATGTCGCGGCGGAGGCGTGTCGTTTCAACAGCGCCGACTTTGTGGTGTCCAAGGAAACATTCACGTGCCGCTTTAGTTTTCTTTTGATTTGATTCATCTCATTTGACTTAAAGTATGCTTTCTGAAAATTTAAATACATCAAGTATATAAACGAGCATTAATTTAATTTGAGTTATTATGGAAATGTAAATAAATACATACCATCTCGGAGTTATTATCGACATTTAACCTCATCATGTCCCTTTCAGTGCTAGTATCCGCTAGTTTATTTCTGAAAAGTTTAGTATTATTAAATACCTACGTAAATTACTCTTTTAAAAGATATGATATGTATTTCTTACTTTGAACAGAAAAGATATACAACCTCACAATCTTTTCTCATTGCGGAATATAATGTTGAATTCTTGAAAAGTTTTGGTAAAATAGAAGAATTACTAGTCCTGTGCCTACTAAGACCACACACATTTTTGATAAACCGCCTTTAGGCCTCTTTCGGTCTATAACTAGGTAAAAATTAATCTGTGTCAAGTGGTTGTACATTTATTAAATATCTACCTTCACATTAAAATTTGATGCCGCCTGTATTCCTGTCTCCTGTTCATATTGTTTTATACCTTGATACTTTAATTCGACACCCATATATCATTCCACCTTCATTAAGGATAACAAAAGCTGTATAACTACAACAATAAATGTTAAAGAAACTTACTCACTGTCATGCACGCCGCTATCAAACCTGTTATCTATCCTAAATGGAGCCTTAGCTGGAGCTAAAAATATTTAAAAAAATATTACTTAAGTAATAGTCAATAATAATGATGGGGTAGGGATATAAAGGACCAAGTAGATATAGTCCAACAACTTCGTGCACAATTTTCTTGCGGGGTGACAGACGTTTTGGAGGGAGGGCTTGTTATTCTAGTACAGAGACTGACGTATGTCGTCGCGCATTGTACGGTTACCCTTCCCCGCTACACCATCCGCTCCCCGCTGACGCCCCGATTACCTCTCCCCTGCTAACGTCTGTCACCTCGGAGGAAAGTCTCGCATGACGTTGCCAGACTATAGTTTCATGATTTTAGCAGGTGTCCAGTTTAACATCATACATAATACGTCTTTATCCCATACGGGGTAGACAGAGCCTGGGGCCATAAGACCTTAGATCACGTTTAGCAAGATGATAGTTGAAACAGGAAATCAATAGTGATGGGTTGCTAGCCGCATCGCCTGTCATGATTTCCCCATTCGGCGATTCCCTCAGTCGACTTTTACCGTCCGTCAGTAGCCAGTTTTCTGTGACAATAACCCAGTTTGATCTCACCTAACCTTCATTTCCATTACCTTTGAAATCAGTTACCTAATTTATTAGAATTAGTTTATCTTTCTGTTAAGACCTTTATAATAATAAAGCAGAGAACTGTATGGCAGTAAGAATAATATCAATTTTTCGAGTGTTGGATCCCCGCGCAGGCCTCAAAAAAGACCTGGGTGTAATGATACGTAATACAAATAACACAAAACCATTACACTGAACTTCTATAAAAATGCCCTTTTTCAAATTAACTAAGTACTAGTACTTGTGTCACCAGGTGTCCAAAACGTCTCGTACCTTACGTACACTTTATGCTGAACATTTCCTTTCACATTTTCACCATAATAAGTATATCATCTAAATACGTATAGAAAATTCTATATTAAAAGTGTATGAAATATAAGAATAGCTTAGATAACTTTTTTAAAATACTCAATGGGCCCCGCGGCTTCATCCGCCTATCGGGATGTATTTAATTTATGTAATCTTCTTCAAGAATGAGTCTATTAAATAAAAATGAGTTTTAAATCCGTATTGTAGTTATTTCCAAAGTTTAAAGACGTTCAAACAAACTGTTTTTATCTTCATTAAATTAGGATAAAGTAATAAATTATAATACTTACATATTTTTTTGTGCTTCGGCTTATTGTCGTAAAATATGTCGTAATGATAACTAATTCGTACTCGCTTAGGGTTCTTCGATTTGATGCCTTGCATTTTCTCTGGTGTATGCTGCCTTATCATGAGTGCAGCCGGTGATGGATAAAACGGCGTTGGATAACTCGGTGTTGGATAAATTGACATCGGATACACCGGCGTCGCCGTCAGTGGCGTAGAATTCTTCGTTGTTGTATTCCCAAAGGCAAAATAATACAATAAACTGTTGTGTTTTGGCAGCTCAATATCAACGGTAATACCTTTATTTATTGTTGCTTCGGTTGATGGACGTGGTTCTAAAAAAAGAAGATTATCGTATTCTGCCAAATCTTTGTCCTCTTTTTCAATATCTTCCGGCAACATAATCGTATCGGTCGTTGTGGACATTTGTTTTTTGCCAAACAATATTCCTCTTTGATTTACTTTCCGATTATGTTTTACTGTATGATTAATTTCTTCCGATTTTACTTTACATTTTCGTGATTGGGTATTTTTTTTCAATTTTATATTATTGAAAGCTATCTGAGTCAAGTTTTTTGGACTGAACTTTTGTTGTTTCTGTGCATTATTCAAAATATCGTACTGCGATGAACTTTTCGCATTTTCATGAGTTCGTATTTCATTGGAAACTAGTTCATCTCTGAATTTTGGTTGATCGAGTCTTATGTTTATGTCGTCAGCAATAGGCGCAGTCACCGATTCGACGTCTAGGTTCAACTGTTTGAGAAAGTCTTGGAAATGTTGTGAGTCCATCGGCAGCGGTGTAGAAAAGTACTGCTTAGGAGCTCGGTTCATCTTCGATGTTGGCAATAAGGATTGTTTTTTATTTGTATTGTTTATATTGCCAGTGTATTTCTTCCACAGTCTGGTTTCATATGTATTGCGCTGAGTAGTGTATATAACATTTGGTCGCGGATATAATTTTGTACAGTTTGCAATAGAACCCACTCTTTTTGCATATAATACAAATGGCTCAGTTTTGAACTTGTTATTAGGTCTTTTGGTAAATCCAGACACCTTATACTTTGGGCCTAAATCAAGATCACTGTTTTTACTAATCGAAAAATATTGCGATTCTCCCACAACAACAACCTCATTGTCGTCTGTATCTCCGTCGGCTTTCTTTAAAGTGTTTATGTTTGGTTTGTATGAGTTTGTTCCAGTTAAGGGATAAATGCTCGTCTTTGTGTTTTCCATTATTTTATCGGCAGTTGGTTTCAATTCTACCACCTCGTTCTTACCAATCACAAAATTATCCTTGGTGAAAACTCGCGTGGTATCTTTAGATGTGGTTTCGGCTGTGCTAGAAATGGGATATTCTTGTATGAAATATTTGATATTTTGAAGTTCGTTGGCTAGGTGTTCCGCATTAGGCGTCGTGTACATCTTGAGGCTGTCCTCGTATAAATAGTTAGGAGTCGTTGTAACGGAATCCGCATTGAGAATGTCTCCATGCCACATCAGTAACTCTCCGTAGTGATCTGGATTTAAAGAATACCTTTTGGCATTAACTCTATTTCCTTCAGGACTTTTTTTTGCGGTTACAGAGTTTCTTCTCTTATTAAGAAATGGTATTGACTTCTTTTTGATAATTTTGCAATTTGGAATTTCTTTAATATCTGAGAATTTGATTGCTGACTCGTTATTCACAAAATTTGATAGCCTTTTGTTGTTCACTGCTCTAACTACTTTTTTTTTTTTATTTTCTTTGGTGGCATGTATTTTGTAATTACATTTTTGGGTGGGTTCCGTTGCAAACTTATATAAAGTGACTCTTTCACCAACAGTGGAGATCTTTTGTCTCTTACTTGGAGTTACATGGAATGAGTCATACATTATTAGATTATTATTAATTTTGTCAACCTCCTGACGTACAAAATCCATTTTATTCATAGAAGACGTGTTACTATTTGAATATAGCTGTGAATAATCTGCAACTGTCGCTTCACTTGTTTTCCTAGTATTTATTTCTAGATTCATCTGTTTTTGATGATCAAGAGATTCAAGGATATTTTTCTCCAACATATTTTGTGAATTTGTGCTAGGACCTGTGAGTATAAATATCATTAATCTTATTAACATATAAAATTCTTCAGAACATGGTGTTTGTCACTTAACTTCATCTCTCTCAGCTAAACGGCTGGACTGGTTTAAACAAAATTTTGGGGGCGCTGTTGTCGGCATGTCACCCGTTTATCACCTAATTCCTCTTAACCGGCTGGACCGATTTGAATAAAATTTTGTATGAATATTGCTATGGGTTCTTTTATGGTTTGAAATGTGTCAAAATAAAATTCATATCAAATAACTACTCAGATTTAGGGTTTCTTTTTTTCTAAGTTAAATCATCATCATCATCATCATTTCAGCCGCAGGTCGTCCACTGCTGGACGTAGGCCTCCCCCAAGGATTTCCAGAACGACCGGTTGGAAGCGGCCTGCATCCAGCGTCTGCCTGCGACCTTCTTTAGGTCATCTGACCATCTGGTCGGTGGATGTCCGACGCTGCGCTTGCCGGTGCGTGATCGCCATTCGAGTTAAATAAACTTTATTATTACATCATCCATTATATCATTATATTCTGTAGGAATCTATATGCCAATATCATAGAGCTGAAAAGTTTGTTCGTTTGAACGCATATAACTTTAAAACAACTAGTCGGATTTAAAAAAACTATTTCAGCATTCATTAGCCTGATTCTTCGGGAAGGTTATAGACACACCACGGATAAATCCTATGTCTGTGCTGAATTCTCGGCAACATGTTACCTACAAAGTTTCGTCGAAATTCCGTCTAGTAGATTTTGCGTTATTGAGTAAAAAACATCTTAAATTTTGTATAATATCTGTACCCCTACCATGAGATTTTATAAACGCAGACGCTAGCGACTGCGTTAGGATTTTATGGAAGTTCTTAGTTGCTTTACTATCTGCCAAGCCAGGGGCGCTGTACAGGTTTGTCATACAAAATCGCTATAGCAGTCGCTAGCGTCTGCGGGTATACATCAAGGTTTTATTTTTCAAAAACCAAAATAATTATGAAGTTTGAACGGAACCCTTAACCCAACTTACACTTGACTGGTTTATTTCCTTTCGACGTTTAATACCACGTAAGAAAAATACCAACCATAAAATTTTGGGTATTTTGCGTTAATAAAAATAATATTACGGATATTACTACTAATTTTACGGTTTATTTAAACAGGTTCTTTTATTCTATTTTTATTTAATTTATGCGGTCTGTTAACAATAATACTCATTACTAATTATTGTTCTTAACATAACAATAATTTTAAAGCTATTTAATATTGCAATCAATCTGTAAACTGTGCAATAAAATTCAATACATCCTAAGTTCCTAATTACCCCAACTAATATTATAAATGCGAAAGTGAGTTTGTATATTTTTGTTTGTTACCCCTTCACGCCCCTATCTACTGAACTAATCTTCCTGAAATTTCGCATACACATAGCTAAGAGTATTGAGAAGGACATAGGGCACCTTTTATTTCGGGAAAAAGCACTGTTTCAGAGGGGAAATTCATGTGGAAGAAGCCGCGGGCGAAAGCTAGTACTTGAATAAATATTTAATACTCACTTTTTAGATGTTCTTCCACCGTTGTGCCTAAACTAGACTTTCTAAAGTCAGAAAGATAATTTTCGAGTTGCGATATAGTCATTTTGTTCATCTTAGTATTGATTTTTATAAAGTTTTCAATGTTGGTTATGTCAACTTTATTATTATTATTATTTACAACATCGTTGCTGGCTAAAGTATCGATGTTCAACGTCACATCTGCGTCTTTATATTTTGGAGTCATTGGAGTAGTGTGTGATTTGGTTGGTATGTTATCTTTCATCAAATCAGGAGCCAAATAATCAGCGATATTAGGGATTTGTTTCTCCAATTCTTTAATTTTATTCACGTGGTCGTATTTCATCGCTTTGAATGTATCTATCTTGGATGTCAACAGGTCGTAATCACTGACACCTTTGCGGAATGGCGCTGCCTCAACTTGGTGTTCTGACCATGAAAACATTTCCTTTATCCTTTTAAATGGCACGAACCTTCGCTTTCTGAATTGTCGTTTTGATTTCTTATTAATATTGTTCTGTTTTCTGCTCCAATGGAATTTCTTTAACATATTTTTGAGTCTATTCTTCTTTTTCCCGTGGATTTTTACAACCGTCGTCGGTTGCGCGATCATTTGTATGACTCCCATTTGGCCCAATTTGCCGTTGGGAGTGCCGGGCTCGCCGGCAGGTTTCGCTGGTGACGTGGATCTCGAATGGCCTTCCTTGTGATGATTCAACTTCTTTGCGTTCCTTCTGAACCTTAATTCTGGCCATTTTGCCATCTTTCGAGTGTGTTTTATAGCGCGACGATCTTTGTTTCTGAGCAGAATGTCAATCATTTTTACTATTAATCTGTTTTCCCCCTGTTCCATCGGTCTTTCATCAGTCTGATCTAATATTTCTGAAACTGAAAAAAAAACTCTCAAACCCATCTTTTCAGGTAAAACGCTTGATCATAAGTTAACCAAGGTAACAAAAGATATTAATATCTACTTACTTAATGTCAAACAGATGAATCCTTACCTAATGGAGACAGTGAAGTTGTCTGGAATGTTTTTTTATAGTTATCAAGGGTACGCGAAAGCTGGTCAAGGTTGATAGAATGGTAGTTTGCCTCCGATGACGACGGCAGGGTTACTGAATCACTTTCCTGGCGCACGGAGTTTCCGTGGTGAGAGACTGAACCCACAGGCATATCGTCGTTATAATCCAGCGCCGTCTCCGGCTTGCCAGACTTCAAAGCCACCATTTCGGACGTGTGGAACTTCTTCGGTGTATTATCCAAAAACAAAAAGAAATGCTTCTTGAACCAGGAGTCATCACTTTTCGTGGAAACGTCCTGATCATCAATGTCGATTTCCTCAAAAATGTGTCTCGCTGAGCGAACTTGCGGCAATTTGCGAAGAATAAACTTGCCGATGTCATCCACCTTGTGGTGTCGGTGCGCCTGATACCGCACCAGCGGAGAAAACTTCTGATCATCCAGGTCCTGCTCTTGCTGGAACTTCAAGTAGTATTTGTACCCGTTAACGTAATCGTTGTACGATATCTTTTCGCTTATGCTGTCGTAGCTAAGCGGTTGTTCGGAGACAGTATCTAAGTAAGGTGTATTTGTCGTCAATTCTTCGGTTTGACGATTGACAACGGGATAGTCTAAACCAGAAAGCAGGTCGTCGTGCTGCGAGCCCTGCACCTGCTCCTTCAGCTTCAAGTCCGACAACGTTTCGATGTTCCTTTTTGAGAGTCTTTCTAGGTTGGATTTCGGAAAGAAAAAGTTTGGTGTTGTCACCATTCTCAGTACGTTGTCTTCGCTGGTTTTGGCAAGAATTTGCTCAAGCAAGCCCAGCAGCGTGACGTCATCAACCGGAGAGGAAGCACGTAAACTCGTCGGAGCACTCGTGGTCGCCTTGAGTTTCTTCTTCTGTTTCTTGCCGAGCCGCGGACTTTTTACCACGCGATGTTGCAGTTTCTCCAAACGACTTTTTTCTTTTGCCTTTTTTCTTGCGATAGTTTTAGTAGACTCTGTTTGTGTTATTTTAAGTGCCATGTTTTTTAACGATGTCAATGCTGAATAAAGTGTGGGTGTCGTGTGAGTTTGCGATGTAATCATACAAGCAGCGGATGGTGTGACAGCGTTTGCGTGCGACTTTATGTCCTTCGTCGTTTTCTTATTGATCTTGGTGTTGGATTTAGTAGGTTTTCTAGTTTTCTGACTATAAGGGGAAGTGTTGCAAGGCGTTTTGGTCATCTTTTTAGTGGTTATTGTGTTGTGTACCTTAGACTTATGGTAATGTTGCATCTTACATTTCAGTTTTCTGTACGCATTTTTAATTTCTTGTTGAAGAGCGTCTTCCAACGTTTGAGCAACCGTGTATATTTCATTGGTGACATTCCGTCTGCTGATACTGTGACTTGTGGCAACTGTATTGGTTTCAAAGTCAGTCGTAGGATCTGTGATTGCGTCGCGAGGAACCACCTTAGCCGAATGTGACGACATCGTGTTGTGCTCGATGTGCCGTAAGATGGGGTCGGCGTCGAAGCTGACCTCGTTCACCGACGTGGTGACCAGGCTTGACACTGACGGGTTCTGGTCGATGAGAAGCTGCATCGCGCGGGCCTTGATGTTGTCCAGGAGTGCCTCGATCTGAGCCGTTTCTACCCACTGCTGCGTGGTCTTCGTTGATGTCTTCGAAATCAAACTGGTCTTTTTACTCCCAACTGAACTCTTCACAGAACTATGTGCCGGTTTTATACTCGTTAATTTTGAACTAGTGTAATTTTTATAAGCATACGGCATTGAGGTGGTCATATTGAAAAATTTAATCTGATTGTTTCTAGATTTACCAAAAATGTCTGTTCGATGTAAAAAGAAGTCTTTACTGAATAAATTATCCATATCCTTAATACCAGAAGTCACTTCCCTTTTATTCTGCTTGTTATATTTATCAACATCACCGAAATCGGTTAACGTAAACGTGGACGTTTCATGTCGTCGACGTGTCATGTGCCGTCTGTGTTTATTTTTGTTCATTGTCTTGTTTGAGTGTCGGAATTTGTGCCATATTGCCAAATTTCTGAACGAAAAATGCGCTTTTGTAGTCGGTTCGTATGCGCGTGTCGTGGATGACAGATCTCTGCCGTGAGCTCGCAGTGGCCGGTGCTTCCGCGGCCGGAACTGGCGCCGCTCCTCGACTTCCCGCAGGCTGTCGACCACGTCCCTCGGCGGATCTTCATTTGCGTTACTTTTAGATATAGTGTAGCCATTAATTAGCACCATTAGATAAAATAACCTGAAACAAATTAAGGGTTAGAAGCAGGAACATAACATAGTACTATGGCGAAACATTATTCGTTACTAGGCTACGGTGACCGCCGCCAATCTATCGCGGGCCGTATACCTGACCTTTGTGTATAAAAGAACATGATCCCTACTTGGGATAAGTCCGTCTTTGTATGTTCTGTTTATTCACACTGTGTAAATGTGTCCCAACTAATATTAGAGGTATAAATGCGAAAGTGAATTTGTATGTTTGTTTGTTACTATTCACGCCCTATCTACCGAACCAATCTTATACACATAGCTAGGAGTATTGAGTAAGGACATAGGGTACCTTTTATCCTGGGAAAAAAGCACTGTTCCCGCGGAAAAACCATGCGGGCGAAGCCGCGAGCGAGAGCTAGTTATTTATATTTGTCGTAAAAAAGAAATATTCACTCGGTACTACCTAAATCATTGACAGTAAATATTTAGTCTGATATGTAAATATGTATTTTGCCTTGCGAAATTGCTAGTAGGTAACACGAAATTGCGTGTGTAAGTATAACTTCTTCGTCCGAGCGTGTTTCCCGGTTGCATCTTCAGCTTACGTTTCAGAGCTAGGTTACGTTATTAATCATGGTCCCGATTTGACGGAACTGGTTATTACAATGGAGCGACTGCCGTCTGACCTCCGTAACCCATTTTACAGGGAAACCAGACCCACAGGAACATGACCCGGGTGTGTTAGTGGCCAACACAGGATGTAAGTACTTCAGATACAATCTGTCTACTGGACATAGCCCTCACACCAGTACCCCTAGTATGAGTTTTTCTTACCGCAGACGCTAGCGACTGGGTTAGGATTTTGTATGGAATTTCTTAGTTGCCTTACTATCCGCCCGAGGCAATGTACAGGATTGCCATACTAAATCGTTAACGCAGTCGCTAGCGTCTGCGTTAAGGTGATACCTCGGTGAACACTAGCGCCACCGTCATTTAAAAATAATTACTCACTGAAAACACAAGTTATCAAAATTCCCTCTGCTGTAATTAAGGTTCAAGATCTGAAGTTAATTTTAAACATATTAAATTATAATTCCCTATAGTTACAAATTGCATTATTGCTTAAAACGGCCACTTTTAGCAGTTTTGCAAATTGTAACTATATGGAACTATAACTCAATAATTGAATATGATCAAAATTAACTTCAGATCCAGAACCATAATTACAGCAGAGGGATTTTTGATAACTTGTGTTTTCAGTGAGTAATGATTTTTAAATGACGGTGGCGCTAGTGTGCACTGAGGTATCACCTTAAGAAAAACTCATACTAGGGGCACAGCAAGAGGCCTGGAACTAGCTTCTTCCTGCGATCTTATATCGTCAGTCCACTAACATAATATAAACTTAAGTAAATTGGCCGACAATGCTTGCATCATCATCATTTCGTGTAGGTGACAAGGACAATCGACCATGCACACCCTGGTGTCAGACTACTTCGTGGATTGCATTGTTATACCTATAACGTTTGAGCTCGTTAGTTCTATAAGGTATTCTGTGGCTATAGTTAAGTGTAGGAGATAAATAAAAGGTATCAAATAGAAATCTAGGGTCAGTGTCGCAAAGGGTGCGCAAGTCGAACGCTCGCTTGGGGACTTAAGACAATAGTGGTACTCAACTGGCAGATGTCTAGCAAGAGAGCACGATCATCCAGTCGAGCCTTTTAGAGGACGCTCGGGATGTCGCGGCCCAGAGGACAACGTCACATCTTTTGAAAATTTCCGTAAGAAATATAAGAATTAAAGAGACTTACCATAAAAAATTTAAAAATAACATTTGCTATGTATTCGAGAACGCCGACCTAGCATGATATAGCAAAAAATAACAATTCATACCAAACACAAATAAATTATTTCACAATGATCGCAATTCACTTGACAACTGAATTCATTTGTTTGTCGCGACGTTGTCACCATGAGGGGAAAGAAGAAAACTGATAGCAGACTGCTTGCCTGTATACTTTTTAACCGACTTCGAAATAAGGAGGAGGTTCTCAATTCGTCAGATTTTTTTATGTATGTTACCGGATTACTCGAAGACGCCTCGACCGATTTGTAAAATTCTTTTTTTGTTAGAAAGGGTATACTTAACATAGGATGATGGAATTATGGAGTGATCGATGGAACTCTTCAAGTTTTATGGCGAACCCTCTTTCAAAAATGCAACGTATTTACAACTTTTTGATTGTAATATATCTTGCTAGATTACTCGAAGACCACTAAATCGATTTGTAAAATTCTTTTTTGTTAGTAAGGGTATACTTTCTAGCCGGATCCATAGTCATCAGATCAGGATCTGATGATGGCATCGTGGAGTTATCGAGGGAACTCTTTGTTTTATTGCGATTTTATTGCGAACATTCCGACGAATTGAGAACCTCCTGATTTTGTAGTCGGTTAAAAAGTATCTACCTACCTACTAACGTAGTACAGCGACGCAAAGTGACGTCGTCGTCCGACACGCCGCGCGTCTTTACAACTTACAACCTTGTCACATTTACATACAAGCGCGCTTTTTGTCGAGCGCCATCTATATCTAGCATGCTGCAACTATATAAGCCTACAGGTGTCATGCATGTGAAAAATTGTTCTTTGAATTGTTAATAGGTGGTGCTGTAATTATTTAATACTAGTAACGATCCCGCTTATTGTTGGAAAAAAAGTGTGAATTAGGTAAACACGATTTTTTTAAGAAGGTTTCGTCACCCCGCCACAAAATCATTTATGTAGTTGCTCTAGTTAATAAAGTTGCCTGAATTATAATTACAGTATCTCAAGTGATAGATAGATGGCGTTGAAATGATTTATTATTATACAAATCAGATAACAGCCGTGACGTGCTTTTCGAAGCATGGAAGAGTTCGAGACATGGCGACCAATTTAATGTGGGTCACCCTTGTCATCGCTTAACTTACATTATCGTTACGAACACACATGCATCGTTAGGCTTTTGAGGCTTAGAAGGGTGGAATACATTGGATGTGGTGTGGATGTTGTAAAACCTTTGGTTTCATTCTATGTATTTGCTTCGTAGTTTTATCATAATATTTATATAGTGCCTTTAGTATGAGATTTTATAAACGCAGACGCTAGCGACTGCGTTAGGGATTTTGACCGTCTCCTAAAACCATGCAATATCCAGTGAGTAAACGAGACAGCGCAATACATGATGTAAGGCGACATCTCCCTTACTGGATGCATGGTTTTAAAAGATGGTGGTAAGCACAGATTATAGAATAAACAAACCTGTACAGCGCCCCTGGCGGATTGTAAGGCAACTAAGAAATTCCATACAAAATCCGGTTTATTCTTCGTTCGTCCTGAAATTTAGTCCCACATTTCAAAAAATGATTCGTTTGTCCCAGTCACTTTTATATTCCCGGTTTGTCCCAGTTCACAAGAAGGTACTTTAAAGGTACAGCTAACAGAGAAGTATTTTGAAGGAATAACAAACAAAAACCTATATTATTTAGAAAGAAAATTACTTATAAAAAACAACGGGTCGAACAAGGAATGCAAAGTGGGACCAACTAGGAATAAAATAATAAAAATTGTACATCGGGACGAAGGAAGCATAATGTTTGGGACTAACTAAGAAATTTATTAGTGGGACAAACTCAGTGGGACAAACGAAGAATGAATCCAAAATCCTAAGGCAGTTGCTAGCGTCTGAGTTTATAGAATCTCATACTAGGGGCACTGAATAAATACTATGATGAAACTACGAAGCAAATACATAGGATGAAACCAAACGCTTTACCACATTCACTCCACATCCATATGTATTCCCTTCTAAGGCCTCAAAAGCCAACAAGGCATGTGTGTTCGTTACGATAACGCAAGTTAAGCGATGACAAGGGTGACCCACATCAATCACAATCAGTGGTTTCATCAAAAACAAGTATAGTTCTTTGTATGGGGACTTGAGGATGTTTGATTTGTTTTATTTATTCTAGCTGCTGTCCGCAGCTCCACCCGCGTGGCACTCGGTTATATCGCGCCACAAATAAGCCTATGTTTGACCCCTGATCTTTTGTTATATCCATACCAAATATCGTCAAAATCGATCCAGCAGTTAAGCTGTGTAAGCTGTGACAGTAGTATAGTAAGAATGTGGATGAATATTAAACTATTTCTTTATTACTAGCTGTTTCCCGCGGTTTGCCCGTGGTGTGTATGTACTTTAGCCTATGTACCCGACGCAACAAAATATCGTGTAGACTTGTATCACGTTTATTTTAGTGATTTAGACACAATAGAAGATTTAATTTTGAAAAAATGCTAATAGTTCCACAGTTGCCCAACAGATGGCTTTAGTGGTATCAAAATTACATTTGAAACAATAAGAATTTCGAAAAATGTAATCAAAATAACTAAAAATGTATTCCTACGTGCTTCGCACACAACCTATTACTTCCCCAAAAATAAGGCTATCATAAATGAAAAAGATTTTTTACAAATCAGTACCTCTAGTATAAGATTTTATAAACGCAGACACTATAGCATGATGATAATTGAAACAGGAAATCAATAGTGTTGTATAAACTTGGTCTAAGCAGATCTTATGGTCCTAGGCTCTGTCTACCCCGTATGGGATAAAGACGTGATTATATCAGCCCAATCGAATAAGTAAGTATAGACTAACTGTAGTGGGTAGGAACTGAACTGTGGGTCTAAAAACTTAGATAAAGACTTAAACTAAAGAATTGCTAAGGAATTCGTAATATAATTCGATTCGATGAATTGCTCAAAGTGGCGTTTTTAGACCCCCTGGTGGAGGAAGCACGCAAAGTAATTTGGTAAGTAAGTACTTCTAAATTTGACTTCAAAGGAACACCTGAATCTATTAAGTAGATATAGATTTGTTTTCTATAGCGAACACACACTAGTAAGGAATGATAACTAAATGTGTCAACTCAGTACAGTGGGCCACAGAGCACCCACTACCACTTTACCCTATCACTCACAAGGCGCGGTTTATATAGAAGAGACATTGCGTGTACACAGAGAAACCTCCGTTAGTGTGTCCTCGTCGTGGCGCATTGTCGAGATCCCTTTCGGCTGTAAAATAATCAAATGATACGTCATCATCATCATCATAATTTCAGCCGCAGGCTGTCCACTGCTGGACATAGGCCTCCCCCAAGGGTTTCCAAAATGACTGGTTGTCGCGGCCTGCATCCAGCGCCTGCCTGCGACCTTCTTCAGGTCTTCTGACCATCTGGTCGGTGGGTGTCCGATGTTGCGCTTACCGGTGCGTGGTTGCCATTCTAGAACCTTTCTGCCCCATCGGCCATTGGTTCGTCGCGCTATGTGCCCCGCCCACTGCCACTTCGAAGAGCTAATCCGCTGGTCTATGTCAGCAACCTTTGTTCTTCTATGGATCTCATTACTGATTCGGTCTCGTAGGGAAACACCGAGCATAGCTCTCTCCATGGCTCTTAGGGCGACCTTGAGCTTTCTTGACAATAATAGCAATTTTTTGTAAATTTTATACGATTTCAGATGGGAATCAAAAACCTTCGGAGTATTTACCGTTGACATAGAATCATGAAAAGTAATAATATGCAATATCAATTAATAGTAGGTACTTAAGTATCCATATCCATCCATCCATATCCATACTTCCATACTAATATTATAAATGCGAAAGTCTGTCTGTCTGTCTGTCACCTCTTCACGGCTAAACTGCTGGACCGATTGTGATGAAATTTGGTAGGGATGTAGTTAACGACCTGAGGTCAAACATAGGCTACTTTTGGGCGCGATATAACCGAGTTCCACGCGGGACGGAGCCGCGGGGAACAGCTAGTTTAGGAATAAATCAAATTGTAAATTTGTTGTAAAAGTTTTAGGAAAATAAATTATTGCAAACAAAGTAAAGGAAACAAAAATATTTTTTTGTAGTGGTACGGAACCCTCAGGGCGCGAGTCCGACTCGGACTTGACCGATTTATTACAGTTTGTGTACGGGATCATAAGGTAGAAAAACAATATTCCCGTGTTTGATTGTTTAAACTGACACGGACACCCAATACTCGGTGTGCAATGCAACCGGGTAAACGCTGTGATACCGATGATGTGTTCCTTATTGTTAAGATTTCTGAATTGAGAGTTACAAAGCTCTGTATGTATATAAGTTTATATATTAACTAGCTGTTGCCCGCGGCTCCGCCCGCGAGGGACTCGGTTATATCGCGCCCAAAAGTAGCCTAACTGATCTAGTTGTTAACACTCATATGAGTTAATACCAAGGGACACCGAGTGTAAAGTATAAACCGTTACAGCGGCAGCGTGCGGTTCTAAAAAGCTAATGCCGGGGCATGCAGAGTCAATTGACCTTGCAAATTACTTCATTATCAAAGAAGCAACTTGTAAACATATGAAAAAACAAAAATGCTCATTTTATTCGACTTAGCCGATTTATGATTTTAAAATCAAACTACTGCGCTGCGCCGATTTTGATATAGATACTTAAGTACTATGGGACCAAATTGAAACTATATCCATTCGAACACAAAAAGAATTTTCAAAATCGGTTTAGTATAATGACGGAGATTTGAGGAATCAAAAATAAAAAAAAATATTCTGCCGAACCCTCTTTTTTGAAAGTCGGTTGAAAAAACTCGCGCACAAAGGATTCTATAGCAATATCTATACATATATAAAACTAACTTATTTTAAACAAACAACTAACAATTCATAAATGGACAAATCATATGAAATCATGTTTTCAAAATATTTCGAGGTGCGCGTAGACATCACGCGCATGATATCCGCCGGAACTCGTTCGTGACCTTTGGGCTGAGGCCCTCCGACGTAATTGCGTGATTATGCAAGAGATTGCGTAATTAGGTCGGGATACCTGAATATCAGACCATGCATTTTCAATAGATGTTTTGTGTATATTGTTGTTTACGATATATGCATTATATCTGAAAATATTGTTGCACATATACATATTTAAGAGCTTGTATTAAACTTTTATTGATTCTGCCGAGATTAAACATTGATTTTCAATGTTGATTCCCGTTTGATGAATATGAAAGTAGATTTATCCGGAAGCTATTGCGGATGGAGTACCTCTGGCCATGGTTTTGGCTAGTGGGAATACGGATGCTATTGCGGACGGAGTACGGTTTGCGTTTGCTGCTCACGCGGACCGTATTTTTGCATTGGAATGATTTCAGGGCGCATTCCATATGTGGTACATTGTGCAGAGAGCTATATGGTAATGCATGTTACCCATTGCTAGAACGCGTCGACTACGGCTGAGTGCAACCAGTCGATCGGTACGGCGTCTGCTAAGGGCAACTGATGGATTGCACGAAACCACTGTCGTTGCCCTCAGTTGGCTAACGGGGTAATGCTTTCTTTTATACTTACAGCGAGATGCGTGCAAGGGATGAGTGAAAAGTAAATACAGCTGCAGGGCCTTTTGCTACGACACAATTCAGTCAAAATTTATTGACACTGGAACTCTAGCATACCACGGCCCAATCTGTATTTACACATGTTAGGTAATACACTGTATTTAAATACTGCAGTAAAATATAAACACAAACAAACGTTTGTGAATGATTTGATTGGCAATTGACACTTGAAAAGTGTAATAAAAGTGATGGTGAATTTAAAAATTAAGTTTTATTTAAATGCACAAAAAATAAAACAGAGTATCATTGTAAAAATTACCAATGCATAAGCTGCTGGCAAGTAATTGGCATTTAAAAGTGTAGGATGTGATTTACAATGTGATCCATAATATGGATTAATTGCAGATTTGAAAAGGAATAAATAATATTATTAATTAAAAATCTCAAAAACCTGGATAATTTTGATAAAGGTAAAAAAAGAGTGGGTGTGTGGTTAACAATGTCTGAGGAAATGTCTTAAATGCAACAGGACTGCATTTGCACCCGAAGAGTGCTCAAAAATATAATAAAAGGACTGCAGTTCCCTTTCGATTCCGAGGGATGAAATTGACACTAGTAGTTGTATGTGATCAACAATGTGATCCAAGGATCACGGGAATATGATCAAAGGAAGGGAATAGTTATGTCAACAATATAATAAACAAAATTAAACCTTTGTCTAATTTGATTAGCAAAGATCAACATTTACATTTAAGTGTAAATCCAACAAAAAAGTGGGTATGTGGTTTAACCTTTCATCTGAAAGGTTACACAGAAAATCCAGAATATGGATTAAATTATTGAATGGAAAAAGGAAGACAAAATATAAACAGAATTGAAAAAAAACGACCTCCTTTGTGGTGGAGTAAGAGTCAGTCTAAATGCATGGCATGTTTATTTTTACACATAATATGTTTACATATTATGTAAAACGTGATCTCAACTAACCAAGAATTTTGAATGAAACTGACTATAAACTATAATATAATAGACCTCAAGGATCCAAGGTCTTCTCATCTTTTTAGAAGATGCATTTTTTTACATTTATTTATACACGAACGCCTACATTTTTTTATATATAAAATGACATACCAAATTTTTGAATTACCTCTTTTAAGACCTAGGTTAGCTAGGTCTCTTCTGATTTTTCTAGATGATTTTTTTATATTCAGTGCTACACGAATGCCTACATTTTTTTTTTATATTTAATGATACACGAACGCAATTTTTCAGACCTTAGCATTAGCATCCCGAGGTCTCTTCCCATCTTTCTAGATGTTTATTTTTATACACAAACGCTATATTTTTTTATTTACTCTAAGGAAATCCTTTTAATTTTTTTTAAATATTTAATGATACACAAACACCACTTTTTGTTAATAATTACACAAGTTTATTATATTACATGGTACACGAACTCCTCTTAGGTTCGAAGGACTCATACATACATATAGTCACGTCTTTATCTCATACGGGGTAGACAGAGCCTAGAATAGAATAGAATAGAATAGAAAAACTCTTTATTGCACCAAACAAATGTATACATAATTTTGTTAAAAACTAGGTAAGGTACAAAGGCGGACTTATCGCTAATGCAATCTCTTCCAGTCAACCTTAGGGTGGATGGAAAACAAAACCAAGACATATCAAAAGGCGAAGGCGCAGTATATATACGTAAATAAATATACACACACAAAGATATAAATATAAAATAATATAATATAAAAAAATAAATAAATAAATAAAATAAAATAAAAATCATTTATTGCAGGCATAGCCCATAAAGTGTTAGTAACAGAGGAACTTATAACTATGTTAGTAAATCTACATTAAAGTTTTTTGACGGTGTAGTGTCTTTGGCTAGATGAACGCGAGTCCAGTGTTTCATAATAGCACTGTCCACGTCCAATCTAGCCGCCACCGTCTTCACCAGAATGTTGGTGCTGCTCCGCACTCGGTGAATCAGGGAAGCTGTGCGTTTTCTTATAATGGCTGACAGACTGTCAATTCCAGCCTCCGCCAGCATCCCCGAGGCACTGCAAGGACGGCGCATCCCCAACAGCACTCTTAGCGCATTATTATACTGAGTGCGCAGAGCCCTGTATGCCACTTGAGTGTAATGAGTCCAAAGGCTGCACGTGTACAGGGAGTTACAGAAAGCTTTGAAAAGCGTTATTTTCACCTGCTTGGTACAGCGTGCAAATCTTCGGATAATCATATTAGCCCTAACACACAAGGCTCTCCGCTCTCTCTCCATGTCCAACTCATCTCTGAGTGAGTCCGTAACCCAGTGTCCCAGATACTTAAATTTCTGCACTTGATTCAAAGGAACTCCGTTAAGCTTCACTTCTGGAATTTTATATTTTCTCTCTTTAGCTTTGAAAACAAGGAGTTCACTCTTAGCAGTATTATATCTAAGACCATGAGACACTGCATAACGCTCACATATGCCAAGCAGCTTGTTGAGCGCCCTGATTGAGGGGCACAGCAGCACCATATCGTCAGCATAGCTTATATTGTTGACAAAGGTATCGTCAATCGAGCAGCCAACACCGGCGCTGCTGAGCTCCTCAATCAGCCCGTTCATGTACAGATTGAAGAGCATCGGTGAGCTGATCCCCCCTTGCCTCACCCCGCTCTCCAGCCTGTACACACTTGGCAACTCTCCTGACCATTTGACTTGGTTCTGCTGGTTAGAATACCAATATTTTAGCAACAATATATATTGAGACGGTAGAGTAGACTCAACACACAACTTTTTCCACAAAATATTATAGTTAACCAAATCAAAGGCTTTTGATAAGTCCAAGAATACAGCATACACTGGTGTACCTCTATCCGTATAGTATTGTACAGTCTGCTTGAGACATAATACAGCCGTTTCAGTTGATAATATAATCTACACATACTAAATAAAAATAAATAAAAACAAATAAAACAAACATAAATACATACATAAAAAAAAAAAAAATTTATATATATATATATATATATATATATATATATATATATATAAATATACATATAAATATATATAATACATATAAATAAGAGCATACTTAAATATCTCAATAAATAACTGAGCAGATACAAAGCAAATTAGGACAAGGCAGAAAGGTACTGGGATTTGACGAGATTTTTGAACCCGGTCAGAGTCTGAGCTTTCCGGATTTCAAGCGGGAGGGCGTTCCAGAGGAGAACTGCTTGGACGGAGAAAGAGTTAAAGAAAAATTTGCCTAGGGCCAAAAGACACCACGTTTAGCATGATGAATTGATGACAGTTGAAACAGGAAATCAACAGTGATGGGTTGCTAGCCGCATCGCCTATTGTTATGATTCCCCCATTCGCCGATTCCTTCAGTCGACTTTTACGGCTTGCACGGGAAGAGAAGCAGCTGGTACATTCTATGTTTTTCTTTTTCTCCCAGACCAGCATGGAAGGTTCCTTCAAGGGGCTCACCTGTGGTCACGTGTCACCTCACCACTATGGGACCTCTATAATTTTTTTTATTAATACAGAACCGACTCCAAATAATGTCATACATAAGACTACACCATCAAATTGCCAAGGATGCCGAAAACCGGGAGGAGTGGAGTAGAACCAGGAGAAAAGCGGACCCTGGGCTCGGAGGCAACCGGGAAAATGCTAGAAGAAGACAGGAGTAAATATAGTAGGTACATTATGTATCTAGGTCTCGGGTCATATTATCCAGCTGCTGAGGCTGAGAGGATTTATAATATAAGTTGTTTACTATAAACCACATAAACAACGGTATTCGCCCGCAGCTTCGCCCGCGTGAATTTCCCTCGGCAACAGGATAGTGCATTTTCCCGGGATGAAGGTCCTTATCAATTCTTCTATCTATGTATATGCGTAATTTCTGGAATATTGGTTTGCTAGACAGGGGGTGAAAGCGCAACGAACAAATCATCAAACAAATTCACTTTCATTTTCATATTAGTTGGGAAAACGGTGGGAAAAAGTTGAGAACTAGTTTTCTACCACTTTCGTCCATCACTATCTTGTATCGTATCCCCATGAACATGCCCAGACTTCAGCCAACTTGAGCCATGAGATGATTTAGAAATTATAATTTTACTGTTTGTTACTGTAAATAAATAATAAATAAATATATAGGGACAAATCACACAGATTGAGTTAGCCCCAAAGTAAGTTCGAGACTTGTGTTATGGAATACTAACTCAACGAAATTATATTTTATAACAAATACATATATAGATAAACATCCAAGACCCAGGTCCATCAGAAAAAGATCATTTTTCATCTTGACCTGACCGGGGATCGAACCCGGGACCTTCTGAGTAGCGGCCAGGCATGTTAACCATTACGCCACGGAGGTCGCCAATATACCATTTCACTTAGTTTAAATAGTGTTATAAGGTAGGTATCCAACACAGAATTTAGAAATATTAACAAGAAGTGGCATCAGTGTTACTAGTTTGGCTTGCAAGCTAACGTTTCACACAGAAACAATGGTCGAAGAATTTAATTGTCATTTATTGCCACTATATTGGTCGATAATATTAGGTGGCTTTGTTGTAAACTACGTAATACATTTCTTATAAGGTGTGGTGATGTTTACATGGGTTTACATGTATTAATTGAAGATAAGAAGAGAGAATACGCTGCCACTGATCCTGGAACTAAATCCGCGTCAAAACATTTCTATGTGGTATCCAATGTGATATTGTAAGTACATATAAATTTAGTTTAACAACAACAAAACAATAATCATGGTAAGATCAACTTTTGATTTTTTTATATCCTAGTTCCCAAAATACTTACTATTAAAATCAATAACTAATTAAATTGTTGTTTAAAAAACAGAACTGACTTTCCAAAGTAATTTACTACAAACTAAGAAATTCCTTTTTTGAAGTCCGTTGAAATACCAAAACTACCACAATGTAAACAGTCTTTTCTGAAAACCGCATTAAAATCGGTTCAACTAAACGCGAGATAAAGCGTGGTCAAATATAACATGCACACCCTGGTATCAGAGTTCGAAACCACCTGTCGGCCTCAGACGTGGTTTCTTCAACGACCATAAATGGTGGTCGGCCAACGGCTTAACGTGATTTCCGAAGCACGGAATCATTATCAGAAAATCGGGTGATTCGAGCCTGCAAAGTACAACAACTAAACATAACTTGATAAACAAAGTGATTTCCGTGGGAATCGAACCCACGACCTGCGAGTCGTCAGGCAAAAGAAAGAAATAAAAGCAACTCTTTTAGAACCTTGTCACATTACGCACAAGCGCGCTTTTTGTCTAGCGCCATCTATGGCAAGCTTGCTGCAACTAAATTAGCCTGGTGTCATGCTAGTTAACGAATTTGTTCTTTTCTCGCGTATAGGTGGCGCTATAAGGTTTTTGATAAAATATTGATTTACAACTAGCTGTTCGCCGCTGTTTCACTCGCCATTAGTGTGTATGTACTATAGCCTATATAACCTTTCCCATAAATCGGGTTTTAATATGCGAAAAGAATTTTGCACATCCGACCAGTAGTTTTCAAGTTTTAAGCGTTTAAACAAACAAACGAACTCTTTAAAATATTAAGTACTAGCTGTTCCCCGCGGCTCCGCCCCGCGTGGGACTCGGTTATATCGCGCCCAAAAGTAGCCTATGTTTGACCCCAGGTCGTTAACTACATCCCTACCAAATTTCATCACAATCGGTCCAGCAGTTTAGCCGTGAAGAGGTAACAGACAGACAGACTTTCGCATTTATAATATTAGTATGGATATGGAAGTATGGATTTCATACTTTTTAGTTCAGGAATTGAAGTCGGTTTCGTTTTTTTGGCAAAAACAATTATAGTGATTTAGACACAATAGAAGATTAAATTTTGGAAAAATGCTAATAGTTCCACAGTTGCCCAACAGATGGCTTTAGTGGTATCATAATTACATTAGAAACAATAGATTTTTTTTTAAATGTAATCAAAATAACAAAAAATGTATTCCTACGTGCTTCGCACACAACCTATTGCTTCCCAAAAATAACGCTATCATAAATGCAAAAGACTTTTTACAAATCAGTACCTCTAGTATAAGATTTTATAAACGCAGACACTATAGCATGATGATAGTTGAAACAGGAAATCAATAGTGTTGTATAAACGTGATCAGATCATCATCAGATGCAGATCTTATGGCCCTAGGCTCTGTCTACCCCGTATGGGATAAAGACGTGATTATATCAGCCCAATCGAATAAGTAAGTATAGACTTACTGTAGTGGGTAGGAACTGAAGCACGCAAAGTAATTTGGTAAGTAAGTACTTGTAACTTTGACTTCAAAGTAACACCTGAATCTATTAAATAGATATAGATTTTTTTTTCTATAGCGAACACACACTAGTAAGGAATGATAACTATGTGTCAACTCAGTACAGTGGGCCACAGAGCACCCACTACCACTTTACCCTATCACTCACAAGGCGCGGTTTATATAGAAGAGACATGGCGTGTGCACAGAGAAACCTCCGTTAGTGTGTCCTCGTCGTGGCGCATTGTCGAGATCTCTTTCAGCTGTAAGATAATCAAATGATACGTCATCATCATCATCATAATTTCAGCCGCAGGCTGTCCACTGCTGGACATAGGCCTCCCCCAAGGATTTCCAAAATGACTGGTTGTCGCGGCCTGCATCCAGCGCCTGCCTGCGACCTTCCTTATGTCATCTGACCATCTGGTCGGTGTGTGTCCGATGCTGCGCTTGCCGGTGCGTGGTCGCCATTCTAGAACCTTTCTGCCCCATCGGCCATCGGTTCGTCGCGCTATGTGCCCCGCCCACTGCCACTTCGAAGAGCTAATACGCTGGGCTATGTCAGCAACCTTTGTTCTTCTATGGATCTCATTTCTGATTCGGTCTCGTAGGGAAACACCGAGCATAGCTCTCTCCATGGCTCTTAGGGCGACCTTGAGCTTTCTTGACAATAATAGCAAATTTTTGTAAATTTTATACGATTTCAGATGGGAATCAAAAACCTTCGGAGTATTTACCGTTGACATAGAATCATGAAAAGTAAGGGTTATCGTAAACTTGCCACATAGTTAATTCGTCACGTTTTTAAAACTCCATACATTCAAAGTTAATTCGTCACATGCATAAAAAAGTATTAGTTAACTCGTCACATGTAGGTATGCGTTATAGTTAATTTGCCACAATTAGCAAAGTACCGACAGCAAGCAAAGTGATTTATTTATTTAGTGGTTTAAATCTACGCTAATATGAAAAATGCCGAAGAGTTTGTTTATTTGGTTTTATGACATGACGACAGGTTAGATTTACAAAAAAAAAACACTCTTGTAAAGATGAAGGTATGTACCATGGGCGGAACTGAAGCGGACAACAAGTTAAATACATTTATTTACTACAAATGTCTAAAGTATTCAACTACATACAGGGGTTTATTTATTTGAATTTAATGATGGCCAAATTATATAATTTAATTTTCTATATTACTCAATTTTATTTTTCTATTGTCATGTGATCTATGTATTGGAATGCAATGTATGAATTATTATTGAATAAATTAATGATCACTTGATCAATTCAAATAGGACATCATTTTTTTTTTAGCTGCAAAATGTTGATAGTTATCTTGAGTTCATTCATACCCTAGGAGGCTGTTGGTGCTTTTTAAATAATCCTTTATATGAGGATGAGAAAATTTACAATCAGACAGCTAGGTAGCACTCCTGCACATGCTTTTATCTCTCTCGCTCGCTGCAACTATCTCTTTCTAAATGTAACAACTAACCCTTTCGGTCAATGCATTCTTGTTATCAGTCCAGTGACTCACATGACCTTGCGAGAGGGTGGTGACGTGTTTTGCAAAATTACTGTGCAATTTTAAATGTTGTAATTTGTGCATCTTTGAAAAAATGGATAATCAGCCGGGAACAAGTACGGGAGGACATGGTGTAAGTATTTTTAAATTTAATTCTATACAAAAAAAAATATGTGCTATTTGTTTATTATTTTATCTCTCAAATGCTCTTATATAAAAGGAGTTCGATTTTAATAACAGTTATTAAACAATGATTTTATTTAATTTAACTTTAGATAGCCTATGGTTTTAAAACAAAATTAATACTTAACTGACCCCTCATTATTTTCACAGCAATGTCAATTTAATCAAGTGTTTATTTAATTGATTCTAGTAATTATAATCTGCAAGTTAAACTGCACTAGATCTGATACGAACTATTAATTATAATTAAATAAATATTTGAATAAAAGAGTCACATTTCTTATTTTATTTATTAGCAAAGGTACAGTTTAAAACTTTAGATATAATTTTAAATCATACCGTTTTATGCTGCTTGTCTTAACTAGACATGACGCATGACAAACTTTAAACAAAATGGCCGACGGCTCAGACGCCAGCGGTGGTGTGATTAATCATACATTGTGAAATTTGACATGTATTATGCTTATTGTTTTCTGTAGACAAACACAGTTACAAATTTCTATACTATACCCGTTTAGTTTTAAAGCATGTAGTAATTTTTATGGTGATTTTATAAAATGCTGACTATTTCCCGTGACTTCAATTGCGGCATTTATTTCCGTTGTTGTTAAGAGTAAAGAGTATTCTTATATTGAAAGAGTTATCAAATTCCGTCCAGTAGCTTTTTTTCCTCTTTATAGTATTAAGTATAGATAAATTTATGATACTATTTCAACACCTTTTCAGGTCACATTTACGAAAACTGAAAGGGGACGGAGAATGCTTGTGATTATAATAACATGCCCCTGTCTGAATTTATATTGAAAATTTCTTATATGCAGCATTTTAAAGAAATGTAACATGGATGTAGTTAATTCTACATTTAAGATTTAAATTAATAATTTTAATGTATGATTTCAAAGGAAAACTAATGTTATAAACAAAAAGCAATATCTTTACTTTATATAATAAAAGTTCTTTTTACTATTGTTTTATTGTAGGTTGTTCTAATACATAGATGTAGTTAATCCTATACTTAAGTTTTAAATTACGACTTTAATCTTTGATTTTAGGGGAAGGCAAGTGATGAATTATGACAAAAAATACTGTGATTTTATCTGTGATTCATTAAGTAGATATATTTTGTTTTTTTTTTTATGTTATACACGTAAGGTATATCAATAAGGTAGGTAGGTAGTAGGTAGGTTGTGCATGTTACCTAGGCAAATCAGCCGCTTTCTATTTATAAAGAGAACTGTGATTTTTACAAATTGTTACATAATATTTTAAATAAAACAGCTGTAAATTTTGAGAACCTTCCTAGAAATTAACAGCAAATTTATTTTTGTTTGCTTCTTCTTTGGTTATATTTGTACGTAATATTTAAGTAAATCATTCAGATAGAACTGTGATTTTTGTAATAGATGTAGGTAAGGTTAATATCCCAAAACTGTGATGAAAGAAATAAATGTTGTTATTTAAATTTTTGTTTAATTTTCTTGCTGTCTGTACAAAAATAATCAGTGTGACGAATTTACTATACTAAATATTAGACTGTGACGAATTAACTATAAAAAAATAAAAGTGTGGCAAGTTTACGCATACTTTTTTTCGTGACGAATTAACTTTGTGGCAAGTTTACGATAACCCAAAAGTAATAATATGCAATATCAATTAATAGTAGGTACTTAAGTATCCATATCCATCCATCCATATCCATACTTCCATACTAATATTATAAATGCGAAAGTCTGTCTGTCTGTCTGTCACCTCTTCACGGCTAAACTGCTGGACCGATTGTGATGAAATTTGGTAGGGATGTAGTTAACGACCTGAGGTCAAACATAGGCTACTTTTGGGCGCGATATAACCGAGTTCCACGCGGGACGGAGCCGCGGGGAACAGCTAGTTTAGGAATAAATCAAATTGTAAATTTGTTGTAAAAGTTTTAGGAAAATAAATTATTGCAAACAAAGTAAAGGAAACAAAAATATTTTTTTGTGGTGGTACGGAACCCTCAGGGCGCGAGTCCGACTCGGACTTGACCGATTTATTACAGTTTGTGTACGGGATCATAAGGTAGAAAAACAATATTCCCGTGTTTGATTGTTTAAACTGACACGGACACCCAATACTCGGTGTGCAATGCAACCGGGTAAACGCTGTGATACCGATGATGTGTTCCTTATTGTTAAGATTTCTGAATTGAGAGTTACAAAGCTCTGTATGTATATAAGTTTATATATTAACTAGCTGTTGCCCGCGGCTCCGCCCGCGAGGGACTCGGTTATATCGCGCCCAAAAGTAGCCTAACTGATCTAGTTGTTAACACTCATATGAGTTAATACCAAGGGACACCGAGTGTAAAGTATAAACCGTTACAGCGGCAGCGTGCGGTTCTAAAAAGCTAATGCCGGGGCATGCAGAGTCAATTGACCTTGCAAATTACTTCATTATCAAAGAAACAACTTGTAAACATATGAAAAAACAAAAATGCTCATTTTATTCGACTTAGCCGATTTATGATTTTAAAATCAAACTACTGCGCTGCGCCGATTTTGATATAGATACTTAAGTACTATGGGACCAAATTGAAACTATATCCATTCGAACACAAAAAGAATTTTCAAAATCGGTTTAGTATAATGACGGAGATTTGAGGAATCAAAAATAAAAAAAAATATTCTGCCGAACCCTCTTTTTTGAAAGTCGGTTGAAAAAACTCGCGCACAAAGGATTCTATAGCAATATCTATACATATATAAAACTAACTTATTTTAAACAAACAACTAACAATTCATAAATGGACAAATCATATGAAATCATGTTTTCAAAATATTTCGAGGTGCGCGTAGACATCACGCGCATGATATCCGCCGGAACTCGTTCGTGACCTTTGGGCTGAGGCCCTCCGACGTAATTGCGTGATTATGCAAGAGATTGCGTAATTAGGTCGGGATACCTGAATATCAGACCATGCATTTTCAATAGATGTTTTGTGTATATTGTTGTTTACGATATATGCATTATATCTGAAAATATTGTTGCACATATACATATTTAAGAGCTTGTATTAAACTTTTATTGATTCTGCCGAGATTAAACATTGATTTTCAATGTTGATTCCGGTTTGATGAATATGAAAGTAGATTTATCCGGAAGCTATTGCGGATGGAGTACCTCTGGCCATGGTTTTGGCTAGTGGGAATACGGATGCTATTGCGGACGGAGTACGGTTTGCGTTTGCTGCTCACGCGGACCGTATTTTTGCATTGGAATGATTTCAGGGCGCATTCCATATGTGGTACATTGTGCAGAGAGCTATATGGTAATGCATGTTACCCATTGCTAGAACGCGTCGACTACGGCTGAGTGCAACCAGTCGATCGGTACGGCGTCTGCTAAGGGCAACTGATGGATTGCACGAAACCACTGTCGTTGCCCTCAGTTGGCTAACGGGGTAATGCTTTCTTTTATACTTACAGCGAGATGCGTGCAAGGGATGAGTGAAAAGTAAATACAGCTGCAGGGCCTTTTGCTACGACACAATTCAGTCAAAATTTATTGACACTGGAACTCTAGCATACCACGGCCCAATCTGTATTTACACATGTTAGGTAATACACTGCATTTAAATACTGCAGTAAAATACAAACACAAACAAACGTTTGTGAACGATTTGATTGGCAATTGACACTTGAAAAGTGTAATAAAAGTGATGGTGAATTTAAAAATTAAGTTTTATTTAAATGCACAAAATTAAAACAGAGTATCATTGTAAAAATTACCAATGCATAAGCTGCTGGCAAGTAATTGGCATTTAAAAGTGTAGGATGTGATTTACAATGTGATCCATAATATGGATTAATTGCAGATTTGAAAAGCAATAAATAATATTATTAATTAAAAATCTCAAAAACCTGGATAATTTTGATAGAGAAGGTAAAAGAAGAGTGGGTGTGTGGTTAACAATGTCTGAGGAAATGTCTTAAATGCAACAGGACTGCATTTGCACCCGAAAAGTGCTCAAAAATATAATAAAAGGACTGCAGTTCCCTTTCGATTCCGAGGGATGAAATTGACACTAGTAGTTGTATGTGATCAACAATGTGATCCAAGGATCACGGGAATATGATCAAAGGAAGGGAATAGTTATGTCAACAATATAATAAACAAAATTAAACCTTTGTCTAATTTGATTAGCAAAGATCAACATTTACATTTAAGTGTAAATCCAACAAAAAAGTGGGTATGTGGTTTAACCTTTCATCTGAAAGGTTACACAGAAAATCCAGAATATGGATTAAATTATTGAATGGAAAAAGGAAGACAAAATATAAACAGAATTGAAAAAAAACGACCTCCTTTGTGGTGGAGTAAGAGTCAGTCTAAATGCATGGCATGTTTATTTTTACACATAATATGTTTACATATTATGTAAAACGTGATCTCAACTAACCAAGAATTTTGAATGAAACTGACTATAAACTATAATATAATATAATAGACCTCAAGGATCCAAGGTCTTCTCATCTTTTTAGAAGATGCATTTTTTTACATTAATTTATACACGAACGCCTACATTTTTTTTATATATATAATGACATACCAACTTTTTTTAATTACCTCTTTAAAGACATAGGATACCTAGGTCTCTTCTGATTTTTCTAGATGTTTTTTTTATATTCAGTGCTACACGAATGCCTACATTTTTTTAAAATATTTAATGATACACGAACGCAATTTTTCAGACCTTAGCATTAGCATCCCGAGGTCTCTTCCCATTTTTCTAGATTTTTATTTTTATACACAAACGCTATATTTTTTTATTTACTCTAAGGAAATCCTTTTAATTTTTTTAAAATATTTAATGATACACGAACACCACTTTTTGTTAATAATTACACAAGTTTATTATATTACATGGTACACAAACTCCTCTTAGGTTCGAAGGACTCATACATACATATAGTCACGTCTTTATCTCATACGGGGTAGACAGAGCCTAGGGCCAAAAGACAGACCACGTTTAGCATGATGAATTGATGACAGTTGAAACAGGAAATCAATAGTGATGGGTTGCTAGCCGCATCGCCTATTGTTATGATTCCCCCATTCGCCGATTCCTTCAGTCGACTTTTACGGCTTGCACGGGAAGAGAAGCAGCTGGTACATTCTATGTTTTTCTTTTTCTCCCAGACCAGCATGGAAGGTTCCTTCAAGGGGCTCACCTGTGCACTATGGGACCTATATATTTTTTTTTAATTAAAACAGAACCGACTCCAAATAATGTCATACATAAGACTACACCATCAAATTGCCAAGGATGCCGAAAACCGGGAGGAGTGGAGTAGAACCAGGAGGAAAGCGGACCCTGGGCTCGGAGGCAACCGGGAAAATGCTAGAAGAAGACAGGAGTAAATATAGTAGGTACATTATGTATCTAGGTCTCGCGTCATATTATCCAGCTGCTGAGGCTGAGAGGATTTATAATATAAGTTGTTTACTATAAACCACGTAAACAACGGTATTCGCCCGCAGCTTCGCCCGCGTGAATTTCCCTCGGCAACAGGATAGTGCATTTTCCCGGGATGAAGGTCCTTATCAATTCTTCTATCTATGTATATGCGTAATTTCTGGAATATTGGTTTGCTAGACAGGGCGTGAAAGCGTAACGAACAAATCATCAAACAAATTCACTTTCATTTTCATATTAGTTGGGAAAACGGTGGAAAAAAGTTGAGAACTAGTTTTCTACCATTTTCGTCCATCACTATCATCAATGTCTCGTATCCGCCATTGACAGATGCAAACATGCCCAGACTTTAGCAAACTTGAGCCATGAGATGATTTAGAAATTATAATTTTACTGTTCGTTACTGTAAATAGTGTTATAAGGTAGGTATCCAACACAGAATTTAGAAATATTAACAAGAAGTGGCATCAGTGTCACTAGTTTGGCTTGCAAGCCAACGTTTCACACAGAAACAATGGTCGAATAATTTAATTGTCATTTATTGCCACTATATTGGTCGATAATATTAGGTGGCTTTGTTGTAAACTACGTAATACATTTCTAATAAGGTGTGGTGATGTTTACATGGGTTTACATGTATTAATTGAAGATAAGAAGAGAGAATACGCTGCCACTGATCCTGGAACTAAATCCGCGTCAAAACATTTCTATGTGGTATCCAATGTGATATTGTAAGTACATATAAGTAAATTTAGTTTAACAACAACAAAACAATAATCATGGTAAGATCAACTTTTGATTTTTTTATATCCTGGTTCCCAAAATACTTACTATTAAAATCAATAACTAATGAAATTGTTGTTTAAAAACAGAACTGACTTTCCAAAGTAATTTACTACAAACTAAGAAATTCCTTTTTTGAAGTCCGTTGAAATACCAAAACTACCACAATGTAAGCAGTCTTTTCTGAAAAC
This sequence comes from Apomyelois bistriatella, assembly GCA_947044815.1. Lineage (NCBI taxonomy): Eukaryota > Metazoa > Arthropoda > Insecta > Lepidoptera > Pyralidae > Apomyelois > Apomyelois bistriatella. The sequence goes on along the minus strand of OX345715.1, from coordinate 77,452 downwards.
CGCATTAAAATCGGTTCAACTAAACGCGAGATAAAGCGTGGTCAAATATAACATGCACACCCTGGTATCAGAGTTCGAAACCACCTGTCGGCCTCAGACGTGGTTTCTTCAACGACCATAAATGGTGGTCGGCCAACGGCTTAACGTGATTTCCGAAGCACGGAATCATTATCAGACAATCGGGTGATTCGAGCCTGCAAAGTACAACAACTAAACATAACTTGATAAACAAAGTGATTTCCGTGGGAATCGAACCCACGACCTGCGAGTCGTCAGGCAAAAGAAAGAAATAAAAGCAACTCTTTTAGAACCTTGTCACATTACGCCCAAGCGCGCTTTTTGTCTAGCGCCATCTACGGCTAGCTTGCTGCAACTAAATTAGCCTGGTGTCATGCTAGTTAACGAATTTGTTCTTTTCTCGCGTATAGGTGGCGCTATAAGGTTTTTGATAAAATATTGATTTACAACTAGCTGTTCCCCGCTGTTTCACTCGCCATTAGTGTGTATGTACTATAGCCTATATAACCTTTCCCATAAATCGGGTTTTAATATGCGAAAAGAATTTTGCACATCCGACCAGTAGTTTTCAAGTTTTAAGCGTTTAAACAAACAAACGAACTCTTTAAAATATTAAGTACTAGCTGTTCCCCGCGGCTCCGCCCCGCGTGGGACTCGGTTATATCGCGCCCAAAAGTAGCCTATGTTTGACCCCAGGTCGTTAACTACATCCCTACCAAATTTCATCACAATCGGTCCAGCAGTTTAGCCGTGAAGAGGTAACAGACAGACAGACTTTCGCATTTATAATATTAGTATGGATATGGAAGTATGGATTTCATACTTTTTAGTTCAGGAATTGAAGTCGGTTTCGTTTTTTTGGCAAAACAATTATAGTGATTTAGACACAATAGAAGATTAAATTTTGGAAAAATGCTAATAGTTCCACAGTTGCCCAACAGATGGCTTTAGTGGTATCATAATTACATTAGAAACAATAGATTTTTTTTTAAATGTAATCAAAATAACAAAAAATGTATTCCTACGTGCTTCGCACACAACCTATTGCTTCCCAAAAATAACGCTATCATAAATGCAAAAGACTTTTTACAAATCAGTACCTCTAGTATAAGATTTTATAAACGCAGACACTATAGCATGATGATAGTTGAAACAGGAAATCAATAGTGTTGTATAAACGTGATCAGATCATCATCAGATGCAGATCTTATGGCCCTAGGCTCTGTCTACCCCGTATGGGATAAAGACGTGATTATATCAGCCCAATCGAATAAGTAAGTATAGACTTACTGTAGTGGGTAGGAACTGAAGCACGCAAAGTAATTTGGTAAGTAAGTACTTGTAACTTTGACTTTAAAGTAGCACCTGAATCTATTAAATAGATATAGATTTGTTTTCTATAGAGAACACACACTAGTAAGAAATGATAACTATGTGTCAACTCAGTACAGTGGGCCACAGAGCACCCACTACCACTTTACCCTATCACTCACAAGGCGCGGTTTATATAGAAGAGACAGGCGTGTGCACAGAGAAACCTCCGTTAGTGTGTCCTCGTCGTAGCGCATTGTCGAGGTCTCTTTCGGCTGTAAGATAATCAAAATGATACGTCATCATCATTATCATCATTTCAGCCGCAGGCTGTCCACTGCTGGACATAGGCCTCCCCCAAGGATTTCCAAAATGGCCGGCTGGAAGCGGCCTGCATCCAGCGCCTGCCTGCGACCTTCCTTATGTCATCTGACCATCTGGTCGGTGTGTGTCCGACGCTGCGCTTACCGGTGCGTGGTCGCCATTCGAGAACCTTTCTGCTCTATTGGCCATCGGTTCGTCGCGCTACGTGCCCTGCCCACTGTCACTTCAAAGAGCTAATCTACTGGGCTATGTCAGCAACCTTTGTTCTCCTACGGATCTCCTCATTTCTGATTCGGTCTCGTAGGGAAACACCAAGCATAGCTCTCTCCATGGCTTTGTGCGACCTTGAGCTTTCTTGATGCGTCAACACAGCCAAAAGATATGTTCGTAAATTAAGCAAATTTTTGTAAATTTTATTCAATTTCAAATGGGAATAAAAACCTTCGGAGTATTTCCCGTTGACATAGAATCATGAAAAGTAATAATATGCAATATCAATTAATAGTAGGTACTTAAGTATTTAGGAATAAATCAAACTGTAAATTTGTTGTTAAAATTTTAGGAAAATAAATTATTGCAAACAAAGTAAAGGAAACAAAAATATTATTTTGTGGTGGTACGGAACCCTCAGGGCGAGAGTCCGACTCGGACTTGACCGATTTATTACAGTTTGTCTACGGGATCATAAGGTTGAAAAAAACCGGTCAAGTGCGAGTTGAACTCGCGTGGAGAGGGTTCCGTACAATGCCAATGTCAGTTTTTAAATTCAATTGTGGTATTTCAACTAACTACTACTATCGCCATCTAGTGGTGTTTTAGTGAACTATTACAAGTGAAAAGTTTTATATTGAATTTACCAATTGACAGAGTTCTTGTAGGTTTTCCTGTAATCTACAGGCATAGAACTTTATCCCAGGCTCTTATACTTCCAATCCTGGACTACGCTGATGCCTGTTACTTGGACGCTACCGAAGAGCTCTTAAATAAGCTTAAACGTCTGCAAAACTTATGTATCCGTTTCATTTATGGTTTGAAAAAATATGACCACGTTTCCGACTTCCGCAGACAACTCAATTGGCTCCCCATTCGTTTTCGCAGAAACACTAGAATTCTTTGCCTCCTATTTAATATCCTATACAACCCTACCTATCCTTCATATCTTAAGGAGCGCTTCTCCTTCGCCCGTCCTGCGGATATACCTTGCCGTTCCCACCTTAGAACCCTTCTCAAATTCCCTACTAATCGTTCCGATACTTACTCCTATTCCTTTTCGGTCCATGCTGTTAGGTTGTGGAATTCATTGCCAGCCGACATACGAGACTCAAAATCTATCTCTGTTTTCAAGAAACGCATAAAGGATTATTATCTTTCTTTAGCATAATAAATGTATAGTTAGTCTAAGTAAGTATATTTGTATTTATATGGTATATATATTTATTTAAGTATGTATGTACTTATGTATGTATGTTTATTATATTATAATATTCTAGTACACGGCTATTCTTCTCGTTTCCTCTCTTGGGTCTGCTGGAAGAGATTTCTTTAGAAATAAGCAGCACCCTTGTACTAATGTTCTTTATTCTATGTTCTTTTCTTTTGTATATTTTTCTGTGTACATGAATTTGGAAAATAAATAAATAGAATTAACTACTAAACTTCTTTTGATACATAACACGGTAAGGTTTGCTAAACATTATGTTTTAAATTAAAAATATTTATTTACTTTGCACATCTATGTTTGGGTCACAGGCTATCACGCCACCCTACCAAATTTCATCTGTTTTGGTCCAGTAGGTTCGGAGAACATTGGCTGTGACAGACGGACGGACGGACAGACAGACGCACGAGTGATCCTATAAGGGTTCCGTTTTTACATTTTTGTACGGAACCCTAAAAACAATATTCCCGTGTTTGATTGTTTAAGCTGACACGGGCACCCAATACTTGGTGTGCAATGCAACCGGGTAAACGCTGTGATACCGATGATGTGTTCCGTATTGTTAAGATTTCTGAATTATGAGTTACAAAGCTCTGTATGCATATAAGTTTACATATTCATTCATTAATAACTTTTTCTAAAAAACAAAAACCTACTTTCATTTGTTTACTGGGGCCAACTTGAACTTCGTCAAATTAGAATAACTCAGACACATAGGTGTGCAGGGTCAATTGACCTAGTACCTACTCCAGTAGACTTTAAATAAACGATAACGTGGCAGTGCCCCATATTTGAAACAATGATACCAAGGCCACAGGGTCGATTGACCACTCTGGCACCACAGTGTGCAGGGTCAACTGAGCTTGTTGTTAACACTCATATGAGTAAATACCAAGGGACACCGAGTGTAAAGTATAAACCGTTACAGCGGAAAAAGCTAATGCCGGGGCATGCAGGGTCAATTGACCTTGCAAATTACTTCATTATCAAAGAAACAACTTGTAAACATACAAAAAAACAAAAAATGCTCATTTTATTCGACTTAGCCGATTTATGATTTTAAAATCAAACTACTGCGCTGCGCCGATTTTGATATAGATACTTAAGTACTATGGGACCAAATTGAAACTATATCCATTCGAACAAAAAAGAATTTTCAAAATCGGTTTAGTATAATGACGGAGATTTAAGGAAACAAAAATAAAAAAAAATATTCTGCCGAACCCTCTTTTTTGAAAGTCGGTTGAAAAAACTCGCGCACAAAGGATTCCATAGCAATATCTATACATATGTAAAATTAACTTATTTTAAACTAACAATTCATAAATGGACAAATCATATGAAATCATGTTTTCCAAAATATTTCGAGATGCGCGTAGACATCACGCGCATGATATCCGCCGGAACTCGTTCGTGACCTTTGGGCTGAGGCCCTCCGACGTAATTGCGTGATTATGCAAGAGATTGCGTAATTAGGTCGGGATACCTGAATATCAGACCATGCATTTTCAATAGATGTTTTGTGTATATTGTTGTTTACGATATATGCATTATATCTGAAAATATTGTTGCACATATACATATTTAAGAGCTTGTATTAAACTTTTATTGATTCTGCCGAGATTAAACATTGATTTTCAATGTTGATTCCCGTTTGATGAATATGAAAGTAGATTTATCCGGAAGCTATTGCGGATGGAGTACCTCTGGCCATGGTTTTGGCTAGTGGGAATACGGATGCTATTGCGGACGGAGTACGGTTTGCGTTTGCTGCTCACGCGGACCGTATTTTTGCATTGGAATGATTTCAGGGCGCATTCCATATGTGGTACATTGTGCAGAGAGCTATATGGTAATGCATGTTACCCATTGCTAGAACGCGTCGACTACGGCTGAGTGCAACCAGTCGATCGGTACGGCGTCTGCTAAGGGCAACTGATGGATTGCACGAAACTACTGTCGTTGCCCTCAGTTGGCTAACGGGGTAATGCTTTCTTTTATACTTACAGCGAGATGCGTGCAAGGGATGAGTGAAAAGTAAATACAGCTGCAGGGCCTTTTGCTACGACACAATTCAGTCAAATTTATTGACACTGGAACTCTAGCATACCACGGCCCAATCTGTATTTACACATGTTAGGTAATACACTGTATTTAAATACTGCAGTAAAATATAAACACAAACAAACGTTTGTGAATGATTTGATTGGCAATTGACACTTGGAAAGTGTAATAAAAGTGATGGTGAATTTAAAAATTAAGTTTTATTTAAATGCACAAAAAATAAAACAGAGTATCATTGTAAAAATTACCAATGCATAAGCTGCTGGCAAGTAATTGGCATTTAAAAGTGTAGGATGTGATTGACAATGTGATCCATAATATGGATTAATTGCAGATTTGAAAAGCAATAAATAATATTATTAATTAAAAATCTCAAAAACCTGGATAATTTTGATAAAGGTAAAAAAAGAGTGGGTGTGTGGTTAACAATGTCTGAGGAAATGTCTTAAATGCAACAGGACTGCATTTGCACCCGAAGAGTGCTCAAAAATATAATAAAAGGACTGCAGTTCCCTTTCGATTCCGAGGGATGAAATTGACACTAGTAGTTGTATGTGATCAACAATGTGATCCAAGGATCACGGCAAAATGATCTAAGGTGGGGAATAGTTATGTCAACAATATAATAAACAAAATTAAACCTTTGTCTAATTTGATAAGCAAACATCAACATTTACATTTAAATGTAAATCCAACAAAAAAGTGGGTATGTGGTTTAACCTTTCATTTGAAAGGTTACACAGAAAATCCAGAATATGGATAAAATTATTGAATGGAAAAAGGAAGACAAAATATAAACAGAACTGAAAAAAAACGACCTCCTTTGTGGTGGAGTAAGAGTCAGTCTGCATGGCATGTTTATTTTTACACATAATATGTTACATATTATGTAAAACGTGATCTCAACTAACCAAGAAATATAAATGAAACTGACTATAATATATAGACCTCAAGGATCCAAGGTCTTCTCATCTTTTTAGAAGATGCATTTTTTTACATTTACTTATACACGAACGCCTACATTTTTTATATATATTTACAAAACATACCAACTTTTTTAATTACCTCTTTTTAGAGACCTAGGATACCTAGGCCTCTTCTGATTTTTCTAGATGATTTTTTTTATATTTAGTGCTACACGAATGCCTACATTTTTTTTTATATTTCATTTTATTTACACGAACGCAATTTTTCAGACCTTAGCATCCCGAGGTCTCTTCCCATCTTTCTAGATGTTTATTTTTATACACAAACGCTATATTTTTTTATTTACTCTAAGGAAATCCTTTTAATTTTTTAAAATATTTAATGATACACGAACACCACTTTTTGTTAATAATTACACAAGTTCATTATATTACATGGTACACGAACTCCTCTTAGGTTCAAAGGGTTCATACATACATATAGTCACGTCTTTATCCCATACGGGGTAGACAGAGCCTAGGGCCAAAACACCTTAGACAACGTTTAGCATGATGACAGTTGAAACAGGAAATCAATAGTGATGGGTTGCTAGCCGCATCGCCTATTGTTATGATTCCCCCATTCGCCGATTCCTTCAGTCGACTTTTACGGCTTGCACGGGAAGAGAAGCAGCTGGTACATTCTATGTTTTTCTTTTTCTCCCAGACCAGCATGGAAGGTTCCTTCAAGGGGCTCACCTGTGCACTATGGGACCTCTATAATTTTTTTTTATTAAAACAGAACCGTCTCCAAATAATGTCATACATAAGACTACACCATCAAATTGCCAAGGATGCCGAAAACCGGGAGGAGTGGAGTAGAACCAGGAGGAAAGCGGACCCTGGGCTCGGAGGCAACCGGGAAAATGCTAGAAGACGATAGGAGTAAATATAGTAGGTACATTATGTATCTAGGTCTCGGGTCATATTATCCAGCTGCTGAGGCTGAGAGGATTTATAATATAAGTTGTTTACTATACCACGTAAACAACGGTATTCGCCCGCAGCTTCGCCCGCGTGAATTTCCCTCGGCAACAGGATAGTGCATTTTCCCGGGATGAAGGTCCTTATCAATTCTTCTATCTATGTATATGCGTAATTTCTGGAATATTGGTTTGCTAGATAGGGCGTGAAAGCGTAACGAACAAATCATCAAACAAATTCACTTTCATTTTCATATTAGTTGGGAAAACGGTGGAAAAAAGTTGAGAACTAGTTTTCTACCATTTTCGTCCATCACTATCTTGTATCGTATCCGCCATTGACAGATGCGAACATGCCCAGACTTCAGCCAACTTGAGCCATGAGATGATTGAAAAATTGTAATTTTACTGTTTGTTACTGTAAATCGTGTTATAAGGTAGGTATCCAACACTTAATTTACAAATATTAACAAGAAGTGGCATCAGTGTCACTAGTTTGGCTTGCAAGCCAATGTTTCACACAGAAACAATGGTCGAAGAATTTAATTGTCATTTATTGCCACTATATTGGTCGATAATATTAGGTGGCTTTGTTGTAAACTACGTAATACATTTCTAATAAGGTGTGGTGATGTTTACATGGGTTTACATGTATTAATTGAAGATAAGAAGAGAGAATACGCTGCCACTGATCCTGGAACTAAATCCGCGTCAAAACATTTCTATGTGGTATCCAATGTGATATTGTAAGTACATATAAGTAAATTTAGTTTAACAACAACAAAACAATAATCATGGTAAGATCAACTTTTGATTTTTTTATATCCTGGTTCCCAAAATACTTACTATTAAAATCAATAACTAATGAAATTGTTGTTTAAAAACAGAACTGACTTTCCAAAGTAATTTACTATAAACTAAGAAATTCCTTTTTTGAAGTCCGTTGAAATACCAAAACTACCACAATGTAAACAGTCTTTTCTGAAAACCGCATTAAAATCGGTTCAACTAAACGCGAGATAAAGCGTGGTCAAATATAACATGCACACCCTGGTATCAGAGTTCGAAACCACCTGTCGGCCTCAGACGTGGTTTCTTCAACGACCATAAATGGTGGTCGGCCAACGGCTTAACGTGATTTCCGAAGCACGGAATCATTATCAGACAATCGGGTGATTCGAGGCTGCAAAGTACAACAAACTAAAAATAACTTGATAAACAAAGTGATTTCCGTGGGAATCGAACGCACGACCTGCGAGTCGTCAGGCAAAAGAAAGAATAAATAAAAGCAACTCTTTTAGAACCTTGTCACATTACGCCCAAGCGCGCTTTTTGTCTAGCGCCATCTATGGCTAGCTTGCTGCAACTAAATTAGCCTGGTGTCATGCTAGTTAACGAATTTGTTCTTTTCTCGCGTATAGGTGGCGCTACAAGGTTTTTGATAAAATATTGATTTACAACTAGCTGTTCCCCGCGGTTTCACTCGCCATTAGTGTGTATGTACTATAGCCTATATAACCTTTCCCATGAATCGGGCTTTAATATACGAAAATAATTTTGCACATCCGACCAGTAGTTTTCAAGTTTTAAGCGTTTAAACAAACAAACGAACTCTTTAATAAATTAAGTACTAGCTGTTCCCCGCGGCTTCGCCCCGCGTGGGACTCGGTTATATCGCGCCCAAAATTAGCCTATGTTTGACCCCAGGTCGTTAACTACATCCCTACCAAATTACATTACAATTGGTCCAGCAGTTTAGCCGTGAAGAGGTGACAGACAGACAGACAGACAGACTGTCGCATTTATAATATTAGTATGGAGGTATGGATTAGTATTAGCACATTAGCATGTGGTCCTATTTCCTAATAAAAAAGATTTAGTTCCTTTATAACTGATTTAAAAAAAAAAGGAGGAGGTTCTCAATTCGTCGGTATATTTTTTTTTTTTTTTTTTATGTATATTATCGGAATACTCGAAGACGGCTGGACCTATTTGAAAATTGTTTTTTTGTTCGAGAGGGTATACTTTCCAATTGGTCCCATATTCAGCAGTTCAGGATCTGATGATGGGATCATGGAGAAATCGAGGGAACTCTTCAAGTTTTGTATTGGGCATGGGTATTTTTGATATATTCCAAGTTATTAAAGTGAGACGAAGGTGAGACGACGCTGGAAAATTTAACCCACTTTCAAAAATGCAACGTATTTACAACTTTTTGATTGTAATATATCTTGCTCGATTACTCGAAGACCACTGAATCGATTTGTAAAATTTTTTTTTTGTTAGAATGGGTATACTTAGCGATAAGTCCGCCTTTGTACACATTGTTTGTATTTGTATTCAACATGTATAATTTGTATGATAATGGTACAATAAAGAGTATATCTATCTATCTATCTACCTACTTTCGAGATGGTTCCATAGTCAGGATCTGATGATGGAATCATGGAGTTATCGAGGGAACTCTTCAAGTTTTATTCCGATTTGGGTCGTTTTTGATATATTCCATGTCAATAAGGTGAGACGACGCTGATGACGTTTATCCGACTTTCCAAAATGCAAAGTGTTTACAACTTTTTAGTTATAAGGTATTGCGTACTCAAAACTAATAAAAATTAAGTTGAAAACTATAACCCGACTACGTGGTGTCTAAAAAGGATGAAATAAGGAAATAATTGTGATAGAAATCCAGAAATGCATAGGTACGAAAATCGTCAAGGCAAAGCCGAGGTCGCACCCATTGTGTAGGTTTACCAACAAGGTTTGTTTAGGTGTTCCTATCATCCATTTACAATGGGTGCGACCACGGCTTTACAATGACGATTTTGTACCTATGCATTTCTGGATTTCTATCACAATTATTTCCTTGTTTCATCCTTTTTAGACACCACGTAGTCGGGTTATAGTTTTCAACTTAATTTTTATTCAATACTTTTCAGTTTCCCGAACGGAAATGACTGGACCGCATGAAATATACCTACCACTTTACGAATGCATTTTAAACATTTCTACCTATATTTAAACTTCAACAATATGAATTATAAACATATTTGTAATGTGCTCGCCAAGATCTTTCTTTTGATACCAAACACGTGATGCCTATCTCAGTTAAATTTTTTTTGAGGTTAGAATCTGAGTTTTAAATTCCGTCGGTTAAAATTTTGAAACAATTTTTATAGCCTATGTTACCCGCGCTATTTTCACGAATCTTTTGACACCTCATTCATTAAAATCGGTCCAGTAGTTTAGGCGCTACGATGGAACATACATACATACATACTTACATACATACTTACATACATACATAGACTGTCAAAATCATTACCCTTCCTTTTGGCTTCGCCGTAGTCGGGTAAAAAGTAAAAAATAATTGTTTTTGCAAAAAAAAAACGAAACCGACTTCAATTTCTGAACTATAAAGTATGAAATAATCAATACATTGTTGTTTAAATATGCTTCATATCAAAAAATTTAATAAATTTGAAGTTGGTGCCAATTTTACGAATTCGTTGACTAGCTGCTGGCTCGTTAATTAGCAATATGCTATTAAAAGAATCGGCACCGACTTCAGATTTATTAAATTTTTTGATATGAAGCATATTTAAACAACAATGTATTGATTACTAGCTGTTCCCCGCGGCTTCGCCCCACGTGGGACTCGGTTATATCGCGCCAAAAAGACTACACTACTACATCCCTACCAAATTTCATCACAATCGGTCCAGCAGTTTAGCCGTGAAGAGGTAACAGACAGACAGACAGACAGACAGACTTTCGCATTTATAATATTAGTATGGATATGGAAGTATGGATTTCATACTTTTTAGTTCAGGAATTGAAGTCGGTTTCGTTTTTTTTTTTTTTTACTCTTCATACACGAACACCACTTTTTGTTAATAATTACACAAGTTTATTATATTACATGGTACACGAACTCCTCTTAGGTTCGAAGGACTCATACATACATATAGTCACGTCTTTATCTCATACGGGGTAGACAGAGCCTAGAATAGAATAGAATAGAATAGAAAAACTCTTTATTGCACCAAACAAATGTATACATAATTTTGTTAAAAACTAGGTTAGGTACAAAGGCGGACTTATCGCTAATGCAATCTCTTCCAGTCAACCTTAGGGTGGATGGAAAACAAAACCAAGACAAATCAAAAGGCGAAGGCGCAGTATATATACGTAAATAAATATACACACACAAAGATATAAATATAAAATAATATAATATAATCTACACATACTAAATAAAAATAAATAAAAACAAATAAAACAAACATAAATACATACATAAAATATATATATATATATATATATATATATATATATATATATATATATATTTATATGTATATATATATATATATATATATATATATATAAATATACATATAAATGTATATAATACATATAAATAAGAGCATACTTAAATATCTCAATAAATAACTGAGCAGATACAAAGCAAATTAGGACAAGGCAGAAAGGTACTGGGATTTGACGAGATTTTTGAACCCGGTCAGAGTCTGAGCTTTCCGGATTTCAAGCGGGAGGGCGTTCCAGAGGAGAACTGCTTGGACGGAGAAAGAGTTAAAGAAAAATTTGCCGGGTTTGACGCATTCCGTCCCATTCGCATTCGGTCACGAATTCAAAAATGGTCCCATTCGCATTCGGTTTCATTCGCTATCGGTCCCATTCGCATTCGGTCCCTTTCGCATTCGGTCCTATTCGCATTCGGTCCCATTCTCAAAATGGTCAAAACCAGTGGGGGTCACCGCACAGATAAAAGTTGTTTTTAACATTTTCAACCTACAAGTTGAACTTTGGTATTGTTTAAAAAAAGGTAGGCTTGAAATTAAAAACATAGCTTTAAACATACAATTGAATTTGTAAGAATTTTGATTTTGGAACATTACACATCATTATTTGATTTTGGAATACCTATATCCACCATAATTTTTACAATGAACAGGACGTTTTTTATTTACATATGAATGTTGATTTTTTCATAATACTTAATTGTTATGTTGAATTTGTAAGAATTTTGATTTTGGAACATTACACATAATTATTTAAAGCTATGTTTTTAATTTCAAGCCTACCTTTTTCAAACAATACCAAAGTTCAACTTGTAGGTTGAAAATGTTAAAAACAACTTTTATCTGTGGGGTGACCCCCACTGGTTTTGACCATTTTGAGAATGGGACCGAATGCGAGTAGGACCGAATGCGAATGGGACCGAATGCGAATAGGACCGAATGCGAATGGGACCGAATGCGAATGGGACCATTTTTTAATTCGTGACCGAATGCGAATGGGACGGTATGCGTCAAACCCGATGAATTGATGACAGTTGAAACAGGAAATCAATAGTGATGGGTTGCTAGCCGCATCGCCTATTGTTATGATTCCCCCATTCGCCGATTCCTTCAGTCGACTTTTACGGCTTGCACGGGAAGAGAAGCAGCTGGTACATTCTATGTTTTTCTTTTTCTCCCAGACTAGCATGGAAGGTTCCTTCAAGGGGCTCACCTGTGGTCACGTGTCACCTCACCACTATGGGACCTCTATAATTTTTTTTATTAAAACAGAACCGACTCCAAATAATGTCATACATAAGACTACACCATCAAATTGCCAAGGATGCCGAAAACCGGGAGGAGTGGAGTAGAACCAGGAGGAAAGCGGACCCTGGGCTCGGAGGCAACCGGGAAAATGCTAGAAGAAGACAGGAGTAAATATAGTAGGTACATTATGTATCTAGGTCTCGGGTCATATTATCCAGCTGCTGAGGCTGAGAGGATTTATAATATAAGTTGTTTACTATAAACCACATAAACAACGGTATTCGCCCGCAGCTTCGCCCGCGTGAATTTCCCTCGGCAACAGGATAGTGCATTTTCCCGGGATGAAAGTCCTTATCAATTCTTCTATCTATGTATATGCGTAATTTCTGGAATATTGGTTTGCTAGACAGGGCGGGAAAGCGCAACGAACAAATCATCAAACAAATTCACTTTCATTTTCATATTAGTTGGGAAAACGGTGGAAAAAAGTTAAGAACTAGTTTTCTACCATTTTCGTCCATCACTATCTTGTCTCGTATCCGCCATTGACAGATACGAACATCTCCAGACTTCAGCCAACTTGAGCCATGAGATGATTGAAAAATTGTAATTTTACTGTTTGTTACTGTAAATCGTGTTATAAGGTAGGTATCCAACACAGAATTTAGAAATATTAACAAGAAGTGGCATCATTGTCACTAGTTTGGCTTGCAAGCCAACGTTTCACACAGAAACAATGGTCGAAGAATTTAATTGTCATTTATTGCCACTATATTGGTCGATAATATTAGGTGGCTTTGTTGTAAACTACGTAATACATTTCTAATAAGGTGTGGTGATGTTTACATGGGTTTACATGTATTAATTGAAGATAAGAAGAGAGAATACGCTGCCACTGATCCTGGAACTAAATCCGCGTCAAAACATTTCTATGTGGTATCCAATGTGATATTGTAAGTACATATAAGTAAATTTAGTTTAACAACAACAAAACAATAATCATGGTAAGATTAACTTTTGATTTTTTTATATCCTGGTTCCCAAAATACTTACTATTAAAATCAATAACTAATGAAATTGTTGTTTAAAAAACAGAACTGACTTTCCAAAGTAATTTACTACAAACTAAGAAAGTCCTTTTTTGAAGTCCGATGACATACCAAAACTACCAAAATGTAAACAGTCTTTTCTGAAAACCGCATTAAAATCGGTTCAACTAAACGCGAGAAAAAGTGTGGTCAAATATAACATGCACACCCTGGTATCAGAGTACGAAACCACCTGTCGGCCTCAGACGTGGTTTCTTCAACAACCTTAAATGGTGGTCGGCCAACGGCTTAACGTGATTTCCGAAGCACGGAATCATTATCAGACAATCGGGTGATTCGAGCCTGCAAAGTACAACCACTGGCGTGCATATCATAAAGACGTTTAGACGTTGCCTACCCTGTACTTTTGTAATAAATAATAAATATTTTTTTATATAATAATCTATATATATAAAAGCGAAAAACACTCACTCACTCATCACGAAATCTCCAAAACTGCTGAGCCGATGAAGATGAAATTTGGCAGGAAGGTAGATTGTGACTAAGAGACGTCCGCTAAGAAAGGACTTTTGGGAATTTTATCCCTAAAGGGGTGAAAAAGGGGTTGCCAGTTTGTATGAAACTTCGTCATTTTTGAAGTGAGATACATGAAATTATTAACATACATTTGAAGTTGGTAAAAAATAATAATGCACCAATCAGATTTTGAAAATTACATCCCTAAAGGGGTGAAATAGGGGTTGCCATTTTGTATGAAACTTTGTCATTATTGAAGTGAGACACATAAAATTTTTATTTGAATTTGTAATTGGTAAAAAATAATAATGCATCAATCTGATTTTGAAAATTACATCCCGATAGGGGTGAAATAGGGGTTGCCAGTTTGTATGAAACTTTGTCATTATTGAAGTGAGACACATGAAATTTTTAATTTGAATTTGTAATTGGTAAAAAATAATAATGCATCAATCTGTTTTTGAAAATTACATCCCGATAGGGGTGAAATAGGGGTTGCCAGTTTGTATGAAACTTTGTCATTTTTGAAGTGAGATACATGGAATTAAAATTGAAAATGTCTTTTGGTATAATATTTTGTATTGAATTGTATTGTATGTACACAACATATTGCAAATGGATACAATACATAATAGAAGATAGAGTGCAAAGGTTTTATTTATTTGTTAATATTATGAGTTCAGTAATGTGTCAATAGATGGCGCCACCATACATTTTAAAAGCCGATATGGTTTGTCGTTCGCATTTAATCATCATGTGTAGTAATTGAAATTTCAAAATTAATAATAAAGAAATCAATTTTTTTTTGCTTTTCTAACGATTTGATTGTGTGTTTAGACGATTTGGTACCTGCTAAATATAAAATAATAAAATTAAATTGGAATTGTTTGGAGTATGGAGTGGTAATTGCGGCTGATTGCGCCGGTCTTCTTCTTATGGTACTCGAAGGGACTTTGTAAGTAAAACTCCTTGAAACTATTGACTTGACTTTACTTTCGTTAAATTAAAATTACAACATAGGAAAATGATGTGCACAGTACGGAGATTCACTACGCAATGCTGACCCCGCCCGAAAGCTGCTCCAATCCGTCTTTGTGGGGTCCATTGCTCTTCATACTCGTCAGGCGTTATGAATGGCCTGAACATCTTCCCCGCCCTCGAAAGCATCTGGGTTTTGAGTGATTGCCACTTGTGATGGTGTTGGTGTATCTAGCGGGCAAAGATTGTGAATAGCTCTGCGGATGACGCCCTTTGAAGTGAAGACATCTGCAACTCTTGCGGTACCGTCCGACCCAGTATAAAGTTTCTGTACGCGACCCATTCGCCACTTCATTGGAGGTAGACTGGGTTCTTTGACTGCCACTAAGTCGCCTTCTAGCAGGCCCTGCTGATGTGTACGCCACTTGTTCTTTTGTTGAAGTTCACTCAGGTACTCATTTCTCCAGCGATCCCAAAAATGTTGCCTCATCTTCTCAAGAGCTTGGTAACGATCCAGTCTATTCATGTTGACATCCAAAAAATTCTCGCTCGGTAATACCGTTAGGGGTTTGCCGATCAGGAAGTGCGCGGGAGTCAAAGGATCTAGGTCGTTCGGATCTGATGAAAGGGGAGTTAATGGCCGGGAATTGAGGATTGCCTCAATTTGTGTGAATAAAGTCGACAATTCCTCAAAAGTTAAGTGTTTGTCGCCTAAAATTCGTGTTAAGTGATATTTTGCCGATTTGATTCCCGCTTCCCATATACCTCCGAAATGAGGAGAGTACGCTGGGGAGAACCTGAACCGAATGCCCTCATTTGAAGCAAACTCAGAAATATCTTTGTTGTTTGATTTTAGAAATTTTCTAATTTCATTGTTAGCGCCAACAAAATTCGTACCATTATCGCAGTAAAGTTCGATGGGTTTACCTCTGCGAGATATGAAGCGCCTCAGGCACAAAATAAAGATGTCCGTCGATAGATCGCTAGCTAACTCAAGATGCAATGCTTTCGTGGCAAAGCAGACAAACAAACACAGATAGCATTTAGAAATTTTGCAGCCGCGACCTTTACGATCGGTAATGTAAAATGGGCCTCCAAAATCCACACCGCTAACATGAAAGGGATGAGTCGGAGTGATTCTATTAGAAGGAAGATTAGCCATGATTGGATTAATAGCTTTTGCTTTCATAAGTTTACAAATTTTACAGCTGTTCACTGTGCTTCTTGCCAATATTCTGCCTCTTAAAGGCCAAAATCTTTGCCTTATCATACTCAATAGAAGTTGAGGTCCACAGTGAAGATACTTAATGTGATAGTGTGTAAATAATAATTTTGTAAAATTATGATTAGTGTCTAAGAGAAATGGAAATTTCCGTTCTGAAGATTCATTAGAATTATGCAACCGACCTCCTACACAGAGCATACCCTCGTCATTCAGAAAAGGACTGAGAGATAGTATACGAGATTTAGAGGGTAAGTCTCTTTTAGTTTGTAAGATCTTTATATCATTTAAAAAACACTCTTTTTGATGTTGCTTCGTTAAAACATTTAACGCCAAATTTAGTTCTTCGTTAGTAAGTGGACCAGTAAATCGAGAGTTTGAATTGCGTAAATTAAATATGAACCGCAAGACATAGGCATATGTTCTATGTAATTTAATAAAACTTGAATGATTGTCGAACTTTACAAAGTTGTTGCTAATTGTAGAAGATAAATTATGTATTACTGTAGATTCCGAATTTAATTTCGGTTTAATTTGTTTATTAGATTTTGTTTCAGGTAGATATGGATTGCTGTGTGTGATATTTGTAGGCCAATGAGAAGAATCCTCCATTAAAAAGGACGGACCGTCCCACCAGAGCCTTGAAGATGAAATTTGTTTGGGATTTACTCCGCGAGAAGCTAAGTCTGCTGGATTCAAATGTCCAGGAACATGTCTCCAAACATTGGAAAGGGTCAGATCCTGAATTTCGCTTACCCGGTTTGAAACGAAAGGTTTTAAATCACATGAAGCAGAGGACAGCCAACTCAAAACTACTGTTGAGTCTGTCCAATGAACAGTAGATTCAATTCTGCAACGAAGAGCTTTGATTACCTTATTACATAAACGTGCAGATAGTAATGCGCCACAAAGTTCGAGACGAGGTATAGTAGTGGCCTTGACTGGTGCTACCTTTGTTTTAGCACAAAGTAGTCTCACTAAAACTTCTCCAGAATGACTAATAGATCTTAAATAAACAGCACCAGCGTACGCCGTTTGAGACGCATCTGAGAATGAATGTAATTCAATTCTTATATGATTTGGTATGATAGCGCATCTAGGTATATCAAAGTTGGAAATGGAATTCAAATTTGTTGCAAAATTGATCCACTGACGTTGTATTGGATCATCAACAGGATCATCCCAGTCAAACTTAGACATCCACAGCCTTTGTAAAATTATTTTTGGAATGATGGTACATGGACTGAGTAAGCCCAGTGGGTCAAATAGTTTGGCTGATTTAGACAATATTACTCTTTTTGTTATTGATTGAGTGTGATTTATATCTAAATCAACAGAAAATTGTAAAACATCTTTTGTTGGATCCCATTTAAGACCCAACACGCTCGCTTGTGATGAGCAATCAAATTGTTTAGGTTGAGAATTTTCAGTTTTAAAAATACATGGTGAATTTGAGCGCCATTTTCTTAACGGGAGACATGCAGAATCAAGTGCTGATGTGACAGAATTTATTATACAACGTAATTCAGCCTCTGTATCAGCACCAGATAAAAAGTCGTCTACATAAAAGTCATCACTAAGTATCTGAGCTATTGTTTGATCTTTGCATTCTTTTGATAACTGTATTAAGCACCTGGTGCTAAGGAATGGCGCTGATGCTGTCCCGTAAGTGACAGTGTTTAATTGAAATATTTTAGTAGGTTCACTTGGGTCGTTGCGCCACAATATGAGTTGCAAATTTCGTTGTGTAGAATCAACCAGTATTTGGCGGTACATTTTTTCGACATCGGCTGAAACCACGAAACCGTGCTGTCTGTACCGCAAAAGGATGGAAAATAAATCGTTCTGCACTACGGGTCCGACATGTTGGATGTCGTTAAACGACAAACCAGTAGTGGTTTTTGCAGACGCATCAAAAACAACGCGGAGTTTCGTGGTCTCACTAGCTTCTCTAACAACGCCGTGATGCGGAAGGTAGCAGCCAAACACTGGCTGAGAAGTCTCAGTCATGTGACCCAAATGCTCGTATTCGTTCATGAAATTATGATATTGTTGTTTTAAGTTTAAATTATTTTTTAATTTTCTTTCTAACTGTATAAGTCTTTTTTTTGCTATATTATACGAGTCACCCAAGCAGTCTATAGAATATTTTAAAGGAATTTGTACACTAAATCTACCGTCGTTTTCTCGACGAGTCGTAGAAGTGAATAAGGATTCACAATAATTGTCTTTGTTGTATTCTAGGTTTGGAGAGACCTCTTCAATTTCCCAAAACTTGCTCAGCTGCTGGCTAATTTCTTTAGAAAAGTGGCAAAGCGATTTTAAATTAGTTTTATCTAAATATTCTGTTGCAATATAGCCAGCCACTATCCACCCTAGTCGTGTCTCTTGTAAGATAGGCTTTTGTGGACCCAGAGTTACTCTGCCTGGTCCCAAAAGGTCCCAGAAAATATCGGCACCCAATAAAAGGTCAATTTCAGAACTTTGGTAAAATCCTGGATCAGCCAGTTTGACAAAATCAGGAATAATAAGGTTATGCACATTAATATTGGCTTGAGGCAACCTTTCCGTAATGCGAGGTAAAATATAGCACTTGACAAATACATTGTAAGAGTTGTACTTTGAGAAAAGTTGTAAGTCACATCGCTCTGTTAAATTCAATACCTCATTACCTATTCCTGATATACAGTGAAAACTATTATGTTTTATATGCACACCAATTCTTCTTTGGGCGCTTTCAGTAATAAAAGATGACTGGCTACCTGAATCCAATAAAGTTCTCAAAGTATGAATTTTGTTATTATTTTTTACCTCGACTAAGGCGGTAGTAAGCAGGACTTGACCAGCAGTGGTAGCAGACATGGACACCGAAGAAGGACTACTGGTTGATAAACAATCATTGCTGGAACCAGGTAAGTTAGAATTATTTGTATTATTATCACAAACCACATTGGTTTGGTTAGGCGGTAATGAATGCTGTTTATGTAATAAAGTATTATGTTTTTTATGACAAATGCGGCAACCACCTAGCCTACATTGATAGGGTTGATGGCCGCTTCGAAAACAGTTAATGCATAATCTTAGAGAAGTAAGTTTAGAAATTCTCTCTGCAACCGGCATCGACTTGAACACCGGGCACTCATATAGCATGTGGTTTTGTTTGCAGATGGAACACTGCTTAGTAGGTGATGAGGAATCGGCAGAAACACTATGAAAGCTTTTTGAACCTTTAATGTTGGGCAAACTGTGACGTTTTTCATTTGTTATCTTACTAGCATTTAAAGTTTCTAGTACAGTAGCACGCTGGCGTAGAAAGGAATAAAATTCTTCTAAGGTAGGTGAATCCATGCTACTCCTAAACTCCTCCCACTTTCTAATAGTAGCATTGTCTAACTTCATCGAAGCCATGTAAATAATAAGCGAATCCCATTTGTCTGTGGGTTCCCCCAATGAATTCAAGGCATTTAAATTTTTCGATAAGCTGTCAATTAGATTGCGAATGCCACTGTAAGACTCTTTTATCAGTGGTTGCATGGAAAACAAACACTTTATGTGCTCATTAATTAAAAGTCGCTTGTTGTCGTAACGATCACGGAGCAAATTCCATGCCACTATGTAGTTATCTGCCGACATAGTCACGGAACCAATTACAGAGCTGGCTGGACCCTCCAAGTATGATTTTAGGTAATGAAATTTATTTATATCATTTATGTTGTCATTCTCGTGAATTAATGATAAATATGTATCACGAAAGGATAACCAGGTTTGAGGATCGCCGTTGAAAGGACTAATTTTAATGAAAGGCAATTTAACATTATTGCATTTAGATATGTGAGACGAAGCTTCAATTTTATCTTGATTTTCAAAGTAGTCCAACAATGATTGAGCCCGAGCAATTAAATTGAAGAAAGCATTCTCAGTGCATTCGCGCTCAATCAATTGTTTATCACTGTCTTCCTCGTCTAACATCTCTATTTGCGACTGTATATCCTCGAAGTTGCAAGAGAGGTCACGCATTTTACTACAACGCAAACGCAGCTCATTTACTTTGACTGCATTTGTTTCCTTGCATTCTAATAAAGGCGATAAATACTTTTCAAATAAAGTCAAACGTGACCTTATGTGACCTCTTTGCTTAATTAGTTCCTTTAAGGTACTCATTTTGTCGGCACAACAACGTTACTTCAATTATATGCGAAATGTAAACAAAGATGTTTGAATTATTAGAAAAATAAAGAACAAAGGTACGTTACGTGCACGATGATAGATAACAAACTGGTTTGCTACTGGCCGGCAGCGGCCGGTCTCGTTATCACAGGAACGGTTCAGGTACTCCTCGTTTGCTTAACTTCCGAATGTACGTATATATATATATGTGAACGTATGCACCTGGAATATTCAGCAAATATTGTAAGAATAAAGTTTTACACTATACTGATATTTTTCGAGGATACTTCTATGGAAATGAAACTACTCACAAAAAACTATAAATTTGTACCAAAAACAAGGAAATACTATATATTTAGGTATTATATGTGTTTATTAACACTTAATACTTCAATTGTTATATTATATTTAATGATTAACGTGTAACTTGCAATAAATGGAATTTTATGATATATTTTTTTTTTATAGATGTGGGTTGCTTTAGAATTTAGGGCGTTACTAATTTTACGTATTTATTCACACAAATTTAAGCAAATATTAAGAAGGATAGGATTAAATGAAGGATTGTTGACGCACTTCCCTCGGAATAGTGGCTGCAGCTGGATGCTGGCGAGTTCCTTAGGGATCCGTCCGTCTCGAAATTCCGTTGTTTCAGGATCACGTCGGGGTCACCATATGATTGCGCCGGTCTTCTTCTTATGGTACTCGAAGGGACTTTGTAAGTAAAACTCCTTGAAACTATTGACTTGACTTTACTTTCGTTAAATTAAAATTACAACATAGGAAAATGATGTGCACAGTACGGAGATTCACTACGCAATGCTGACCCCGCCCGAAAGCTGCTCCAATCCGTCTTTGTGGGGTCCATTGCTCTTCATACTCGTCAGGCGTTATGAATGGCCTGAACAGCGGCATTATAATGTATGTATGTAGTATAATATAATGTCTGCGTTTTCGACCACTCATTGATTCGTTTAATTTAAGTTTGAAAAGTATTTTTCCGGATTCCGGAATCCGGATTTCGAATAGTAGTTTGAAAATAGGTAAGTCTTTGTGAAATGGTAGTTTTACTGTTTGTTACTGTAAATCGTCTTATAAGGTAGGTATTCAACACAGAATTTAGAAATATTAACAAGAAGTGGCATAGCGCACGAAAAACATGTCACTAGTTTGGCTTGCAAGCCAACGTTTCACACAGAAACAATGGGCGGGGAATTTGATTGTCATTTATTCATTTTCATTTATTGCCACTGTTATTGGTAGATAATATTGGATGGCTTTGTTGTAAACTACGTGATACATTTCTAATAAGTGTGGTGTGGTTTACATGTATTAATTAAAGATAAGAAGAGAGAATACGCTGCCACACTGATCCTGGAACTAAAAAACATTTCTATGTGGTATCCAATGTGATATTGTAAGTAAGTACATATAAATTAGTCTAACAATAAAATATGGTAAGATTAACTTTTGATTTTTTTATATCCTGGTTCCCAAAATACTTACTATTATAATCAATAACTAATGAAATTGTTGTTTAAATAATTGTTTTTGCCAAAAAAACCAAACCGACTTCAAATCCTCAACTAAAAAGGATGAAATAATTAATACATTGTTGTTTAAATATGCTTCATATCAAACATTTTAATAAATCTGAAGTCGGTGCCGGTTCTTGTAATAAAACATGCTAATTGACGAGCCAGCAACTAGTCAACGAATTCGTAAAATTGGCACCAACTTCAAATTTATTTAAATGTTTGATATGAAGCATATTTAAACAACGATGTATTAATTATTTCATCCTTTTTAGTTGAGGAATTGAAGTCGGTTTGGTTTTTTTGGCTAAAACAATTATTTTTTACTTTTTAGTTTTGAATACGCAATACCTTACAACTAAAAAGTTGTAAACACGATCATTTTTGAAAGTCGGGTAAACGTCATCAGCGTCGTGTCACCTTACTGACATGGAATATATCAAAAAATACCCAAATCGCAATAAAATTTGAAGAGTTCCTTCGATAACTCCATGATTCCATCATCAGATCCTGATCTGATGACTATGAAATCATCTAGAAAGTTTACCCTTTCTAACAAAAAAAGAATTTTACAAATCGATTCAGTGGTCTTCGAGTAATCGAGCAAGATATATTACAATCAAAAAGTTGTAAATACGTTGCATTTTTGAAAGTGGGTTAAATTTTCCAGCATCGTCTCATCTACGTCCCACCTTACTAACTTGGAATATATCAAAAAATACCCATGCCCAATACAAAACTTGAAGAGTTCCCTCGATTTCTCCATGATCCCATCATCAGATCCTGATCTGCTGAATATAGGACCAATCGTAAAGTATAGCCTCTCGAATAAAATTTTTTTTTTACATACATATAAAATAAAAAAACATACCGACGAATTGATAACCTCCTCCTTTTTTTGAAGTCGGTTAAAAAGTAAAAAATAATTGTTTTTGCCAAAAAAACCAAACCGACTTCATTTCCTCAACTAAAAAGGATGAAATCCATATCCATACTTCCATATCCATACTTCCATACTTCCATATCCATCCATACTCCATACTAATATTATAAATGCGAAAGTCTGACTGTCTGTCTGTCTGTCTGTCACCTCTTCACGGCTAAACTGCTGGACCGATTGTAACGAAATTTGGTAGGGATGTAGTTAACGACCTGAGGTCAAACATAGGCTACTTTTGGGCGCGATATAACCGAGTCCCACGCGGGGCGAAGCCGCGGGGAACAGCTAGTAATTAATACATTGTTGTTTAAATATGCCTCATATCAAACATTTAAATAAATTTGAAGTTGGTGCCAATTTCACGAATTCGTTGACTAGTTGCTGGCTCGTTAATTAGCATATTTTATAAAAAAAATCGGCACCGACTTCAGATTTATTTAAATGTTTGATATGAGGCATATTTAAACAACAATGTATTAATTATTTCATCCTTTTTAGTTGAGGAAATGAAGTCGGTTTGGTTTTTTTGGCAAAAACAATTATTGTCTAGCGCCATCTATGGCGAGCTTGCTGCAACTAAATTAGCCTGGTGTCATGCATGTCTTTTCTTGCGTACAGTTGGCGCTACAAGGTTTTTGATACAATATTGATTTACATCTAGCTGTTCCCCGCGGATTCACTCGCCATTAGTGTGTATGTACTATAGCCTATAACCTTGCCTACATAAGCCCATGAATCGGGCTTTCATATACGAAAAGAATTTGGCAAATCCGACCGACGTTAAGAAAAACTCGCACTAAGGGCACTGTGCCCTTAGTGCGAGTTTTTCTTAACGCAGACGCTAGCGACTGCGTTAGCGATTTTGTACGGCAGAGCTGTAAAGCGCCTCTGGCGGATAGTAAGGCAACTAAAAAAATCATACAAAATCCTAACGCAGTCGCTAGCGTCTGCGTTAAGAAAAACTCGCACTAAGGGCACAGTAGTTTTTAAGTTTTAAGCGTTTAAGGTGATATACCTCTGTGAACACTAGCGCCACCGTCATTTAAAAATCATTACTCACTGAAAACATTATTGCTTTAAATGGCCACTTTTAGCTGTTTTGCAATATGTAACTATATGGAACTATAATTTAATAATTGAATGTGATTAAAATTAACTTCAGATCCAGATCAATAATTACAGCAGAGGGATTTTTGATAACTTGTGTTTTCAGTGAGTAATGATTTTTAAATGACGGTGGCGCAAGTGTTCAAACAAACAAACTCTTAGCATGTGGTCCTATTGCTTAATAAAAAAAATTTAGTTCCTTTTATTACCAATAGTTAGCACTTTTTTGTATTTTTCAATTCTTGAAAAAAAATTGGATTTAGTTAAGTGCCCCTAGTATGAGTTTTTCTTTAAGAGTACAACGCAGTCGCTAGCGTCTGCGTTAAGAAAACATACTAGGGGTAAAGATCCCGCTTGTTTTTGGCGAAAAAAGTATCATTTTTTCAAGTATCGTCATCCTATCACAAACTAATTTAGTTCTTTATTTATTAACCCCCGACGCAAAAAGAGAGGTGTTATAAGTTTGACGTGTCTGTCTGTCTGTCTGGCATCATAGCTCCCGAACGGATGAAGCGATTTCAATTTAGTTTTTTTCGTATTAAAGGTGACACACGGGCCATGGGGTCCATCGGCTCATCAGCTTTTTCGAAAAAGCTGATAGACGTATCTCGGAACCTACCTGGCACAGAGGTTTAGTATCGCCATACAACTCGGCAATGCTGCCAGCCTTCTGGGTACGTTACCGCGGTGTGACACTTTGGCGGGACTGTACAATTTGTAAATATATAATCATTATTTTAGTTATATTTATATTAGTTTTTTAATTTATTGTTTAAAACTTATTAGTTACTAGCTGTTGCCCGCGGCTCCGCCCGCGTGTAGGTCGCCTTTCGCGTAACCTATGGAAACTACAACTATCCAGACCTATAGTTAATTCTATTGTATCCTTTTCACGTGCCAATTTTATAAAGCCATTACATTGCTACGATATCATTAAATATTAGGGTCACTTCTCCTCAAATACCGTTTTTAAAATCAATAGGAATCAGTATTAAACAGTCGTAAAATTCTGAAAAAATATATGTTTTTAGTTGAGGATCTAGCAGAGTGAAATTCGCTTACAGTAACAGTAACAATATCAGACAAAATTCGCTCGATAGTAAAATCTAAGTTGCCTCCTTTGGAAGTTTATTTTCAATACTATGCCTAAAATAATAAACTTATTGTCCTGCTTTTTATACTAAATCTTTAGATAAAGTATTTATATAGTGAAAATCGCTGAAGTAGATTTTGTAGTGTTATTTTCCCAAATATGATGTCTAAATGCCTACAAAATGAGTGAGCGCCGCGACTACGCGGCTTACGGACAACGGACCTTCAGAAGAAGGAGCCCTTAACATTCATACTATCAATCTTTGTCTCTAAAAGAGTAGACGCAGCCTATTACAGAGTCATTAGGACCTAAAATCCACTCCCAAAGTTTTAGTGGGCGTGAAAAGTGGAGAAAATCTCAATAAATAGTGATAAGTCAGATAAATTAGTCCTTACGACACGACCGTATATGTTCCGTCAAACACTGATTTGATTATTTTTTAAACCAAAGCCAAATCAAACCAACCAATCAATTCAAATAGCTTACATTCAACACAACAAACGACCGATAAACAAACCAACCAATAGTACTAAATCAACAACCAAAGAATGATGGCGGAATTTTTACGAATAAAAAAAAAAAATACGGATGAGTTGATTTTTTTTTTACAACATCATAAGAGTCCCAGAAATACATTTCTGTAAATAAAATATTTTTAAACCCCCGGGAAAAAAACTAGATTTTTATTATAAATTATGTTACCAGAACTTAAATATGGCAATGTAGAAAGTGGAACATTCGCATAGAGCCACGACTTACAACTGCCAATGTCACTGTCATTCAAACTGACTTGAACTCTGTAGATTGCCGTCTACATAAAGAAAGTGCAAAGCAACAAATATATTGATTTTCCTAATATCCTAACCTAGTACTCTACTATAATCAATTAAATCAACTGTCAATGTCGATTTGACAATGCTAGCAACTGTCAGAGTGACATGATGTTTCAGTTCAGTTGTGGTTGGGTGGGTTTTGTTTTTAATATGGCGATAGAAAATGAAACAAAAGGACGACTTTTAAAAAACGGAATAATTAAAAAACCCCGGGGTTTATAATTATTTAGTGGTGGTAAACGTATAATTAGTTAAGTGTTCTTGCTAATGCGATTTGTTTCAAGTTATCTATATTTTTTGTTTTTTTTCGTACAAACGATGCATGGGGCTTCGCCAGGATTCTTTTTTTTAAATAATTAAAATTAATTGCTGCCGTAAGGAAAAATTTCAATCTGCTATTAAAATAAAGTCAGCGCCATCTATTGATATTTTATGTAACTAAATCATACGCCCACAAACATTCAATGTGTTATTTTATTAAAATTTAATAGAGACTGCAGTGTGTTTTTGTCTTTATTGATATAAGTAGAAATTCTAGCTTTATCTAAATTAAATACGTTTATGTAAATCGCATTCAACTGTTTAAAAGTTTTGAAGCAGTGCTTGTAGTAAACTTTAAATGACCATAACTTCTATTTCCCTTAACCGATTTTGATGAAACAAAGATTTTACAACGCTCCTAATTATATGTAATTCACCTGTGAAAACAGCGTTCAAATCTGTTGAGTAGTTTTGAAATTATAACGCACCACACAGACAGAAAGACAGACAGACAAAAATTGCAAAAATTGTTTTTTTTTGGTTTTTATTACTCTTCTTTAATTGCCCCGTAGAGGTTTTTTAGAAAAATATTTAATGTACAGACACTCGATTTTTACTGTCTTATTATATGTATAGATAGATAAGTACAAATTACTTTTATATTAACGGAATCAAAGCTAAGAGCTTTCTCTAAGTAAGAAAATAATTCTAGAAAACAAATAAAAAACGAAAACAGAAAATTATTGTTTGTGGCAGGATTCGATCCAGCTACTTTCTAGAAACATTTCTTTACTAAAATATTAAAAAAAATAGACTAAAAAAAATAATACAAAACAAAAGAAGTGATGTCTAGCAGGATTCGAACCCTCTACTTAAAAATATGATCCGCGACCTCTACCGATAGGCCAACAGGCTTTGCTTGATACTGCCGAAATTTCAAATGGGTTCTGTCTATAGGTACGCAAATAAACGCATTAAAAATTTTAAAGCAGTGTTTGAAGTAAATTTTCAATCGACCATAACTTCTTTTTCCCTTAACCGATTTTGACGAAACAAAGTTTTGACAACGCTCCTAATTATATGTAATCCAACTGTAAAAACCGCGTTTAAATCCGTTGAGTATTTTCGAAGTTATAACGTACCAGACAGACAGACATACATACATACATACATACATACAGACAGACAAAAATTCCAAAAACTGTCTTTTTGGTTTCTGTTACTCTTTTTTAATCGCACTCAATCAGTTTTTTTGAAAAATATTAAATGTACAGACACTCGCATTTTAGTGTCTTATTATATGTATTGATTAACCAACCACCAATTAACACCACTAGATGGCGATAATAGTAGTTAGTTGACATACCACAATTGAAATTAAAAACTGACATTGGCATTGTGCGGAACCCTCTCCACGCGAGTTCAACTCGCACTTGACCGGTTTTTAGGGATCCGTACAAAAATGTACAACGGAACTCTTATAGGATCACTCGTGCGTCTGTCTGACCGTCCGTCCGTCTGTCACAGCCAATTTTCTCCGAACCTACTGGACCAAAACTGATGAAATTTGGTAGGATGGCGTAATCCTGTGACCCAAACACAGATGTGCAAAGAAAGTAAATATTTTTTTAAAAAAGTGGTAAATTCAATATAAAACGTTGACTTACGGAAAAAAAGTTTACCAAATCACCACTAGATAGCGATAGTAGTAGATAAATACCACAATTTGGTATGCTAAATAATTTTAACACACTAAAATACAAAATCATTTCGAGATATTTTGATTTCATACCATATTTTTTTATTTTCGATAAGAAAAGTACTATGATTGCGGTAAAATATTCAAAAATGCCGTGGAAGTTGTAACATTAATTCGACAGTTAGGTGACGTCATTAAAGCTGTGTCCACGCTTAATTTCGTATCCTAAGTGTGTGCGTGTCCACACTTCGGATTCGGTTCAAAACAGTGTGGTGATATGCGGCCTCATTTCTCTTCATAGAGCTTTTCTATTTTTCACGACATTGTCAACTGTCTATTGTATTTAATATGATTGTTATTACCATACGCTAATTTTATCGAATAAAGCCATATAATTCTGAGAATGGTTTGATATTCTACAATTTATTCGATAAGAAAAAAAAGTATGGATAAATATCTAAAGCCTGAACGATTCGAAGCGGATCCGACAACAAGCTCGGACAAATCTTCAATATGGATTCATTGGAAACAAACTTTCAATAACTTCCTACAAGCTGTAGAAAATAAAGGAACTAACGTAAGCGACGACTGCAGGTATCAATTGCTAGTTAATCAT
Organism: Apomyelois bistriatella; assembly: GCA_947044815.1. Lineage (NCBI taxonomy): Eukaryota > Metazoa > Arthropoda > Insecta > Lepidoptera > Pyralidae > Apomyelois > Apomyelois bistriatella. Next base: position 48,820 of record OX345715.1, on the reverse strand, counting down.
TTATCTCCAAACCTATATATACACATCAAGGATGTAAAAGAATTCGATTCAGCTATAAAGATACTAGATGCGCTATTTATTAAACCTTCAAACGAAATATACTCGAGGTATATATTATCACATCGACAACAAGAGTCGGGAGAGACTGTTGATCAATATATACAAGCATTGAAACAATTATCAAAGAACTGTAACTTTAAATCAGTAAGCGCGGAACAAAATGAGAGTGAATACATAAGAGACGCTTTCATCGCAGGATTATCGTCATCAGCTATACGGCAAAGACTACTAGAAAATTGTACCTGTACTCTCGATACAGCATACCAACAAGCACGAACTCTTGAAATGGCACAAATTCAAAATAATCATTATATTCATCAACGGACTCCACTCATAAACAATACTAGCGCTCAATCTTCTTCTACGCCTAAAATTCAAAGATCTCTAACAAAGAACGAAACATGTTATTTCTGTGGTAATCAAAGGCATCAGCGCTCGATGTGCCCAGCTTCTAATACCTTTTGCACAAACTGTGGAAAGAAAGGACACTTTTCTAAAGTGTGCCTCAGTAAAAAGCATCAAGTATCGGCAAGCGAACCTTTAGATAATAATGAGGTTGCTCAAGGAAGTATGTCTACATCGTCACATAAATTTTCATGCATAATAGCTGCAGCAGACTTGAAAAGAGCTATTATACCTGTGTTAATAAACAATAAAATTACTGCTAGAGCACTGATCGATACAGGTAGTACAGCTAGTTTTATCGACAGGCGTCTTGTCGATTTATGTAAGCTGAATATAGATCCATGTTATCAGAAGATTACAATGGCTACATCTAATCTATGCACGCAAGTAAATGGAATGTGTTCACTTAAGCTAACTATACAAAATCAAAACGTCGATGCCAAACTTATGATAATGGACGGACTTTGTGCTGACATTATAATAGGTCACGATGTCTTACGAAGTCATAATGCACTAGAAATGAAATTTGGTGGACCTAAACCCACACTAAAACTATGTACTTTATTACAAGCTAATATTGAACCGGTCAGCCTATTCACTAACTTACTGTATTTCAATAAACCAATAGCTATTAAGTCAAGAAGACACTCTGAAGCTGATCGACAATTTATAGAAGATGAAATAAAGAAACTACGTGATGACAACATCATCGAACCGAGTCGCTCGCCATGGAGAGCTCAAGTTCTGGTTACTTCTAATGAACATCACAAGAAGAGAATGGTTATTGATTACTCTCAAACAATAAATAGATTCACAGAACTTGACGCTTATCCTCTGCCATCAATTGACGAACTCATCGGTAAAGTCGCAAAACATAAAGTATTTAGTAAAATTGATTTGCGTAGTGCTTATCATCAGATACCCATCCTGGAAAACGAAAAACCATATACAGCCTTCGAAGCATGCGGTAATTTGTACCAATTTTGTCGTATACCCTTTGGTGTCACAAATGGCGTAGCAGCTTTTCAACGGGCAATCAATTCAATCATCGAGAAAGAAGGTTTACAAGGCGTATATGCTTATTTAGATGATATCACAATTTGTGGACATAATCAAGCAGATCACGATGAAAAATTACGTTTATTTCAGGAAATTGCCACTCGTTACAATTTAACTTTGAATCTACAGAAAAGTGAATTTTCAAAAACTGAAATAAATCTACTAGGTTATAATATATGTAATGGTGTAATAAAACCGGACCCTGAGCGTCTTCGCCCTTTGTTGGATATGCCAGTACCTAGTGATCGAGTATCACTCCGAAGAGTTATGGGCGTTTTCGCACACTATTCAAAATGGGTGCCGAAATTTTCAGATAAGATAAAACCACTTGCACACACAGATAAATTCCCATTAGCGCCTGAAGCAATACAAGCGTTCAAATTGCTTAAAATGGAAATTGCAAAGTCAGCTATCAATGTTATTAATCCTAAAATACAACTAACTGTTGAAACAGACGCCTCTGATCACGCCATTGCTGCGGCTCTCACCCAAGATGGACGACCTGTAGCATTTTTTTCAAGAACTCTTAATACTCACGAACGCAATCATTCAGCGATAGAGAAAGAAGCTGCTGCCATTGTTGAAAGCATTAAGAAATGGAGACAATTTCTTTTAGGTCAAACTTTTCGATTAATCACAGATCAAAAATCAGTAGCTTTTATGTTCGATCAGAAACATAACTCGAAGATTAAAAATGACAAAATACAACGTTGGCGCTTGGAACTATCTAGTTACAATTTCGAAATTTCATATCGCCCTGGAAAAGATAACATAGTAGCGGATGCTCTATCCAGAATAAATATAACAGCATCAATACAATCAGAAAATACTAATCTACTAGAGTTGCATAAAAATTTATGTCATCCAGGAATAACTCGCATGGTTCATTGGGTAAGATCTAAGAATTTACCATACTCAGTCGAAGATGTCAAACGCATAACATCAACATGTTCTGTCTGTGCTGAAATAAAGCCAAGATTTTGCCGAACAAAGGGCATATTAATTAAAGCAACTTCACCATTCGAAAGGATTTCAATAGATTTCAAGGGACCGTTGCCAGGTGATACTAATAACCGCTATATATTAACAGTTGTTGACGAATTCTCTAGATTTTCTTTCGCTTTTCCGTGCTCAGATCTAAGTTCAGAAACAGTTATAAAGAAACTATCTGAGTTATTTTCCATTTTCGGTCTACCATCATACGTCCATTCGGATAGAGGCACTGCTTTCTTATCAGCTGAACTCAAAAATTTCCTGCACGGGATAGGAGTAGCTACCAGCTATACAACGCCATACAATCCTCAAGGAAATGGCCAGACGGAGCGATATAATGGCATTATATGGAAAACAATACAACTAACTTTAAAATCAATGAATCTGCCTATCACTCGCTGGGAATGCGTCCTCGAAAAGTCACTTCATGCCATACGATCATTGCTGTGCACAGCGACTGGGTGTACACCACACGAGCGAATATTTAATCATCCTCGAAGATCTTCTAATGGACAATCAATGCCTACATGGCTAACGGTGGCGGAAAAGGCACTATATAAGAACCAAGTTAGGAAAAGCAAGTATGATCCTCTTGTTGAAGAAGTGGATTTGTTGGAAGCTAATAATCTCCATTCACACATAAGACTGCAGAACGGTCGGGAGCTAGTCGTATCTAACAGACACCTCGCACCAACGGGGAACTCTTCTTCTGAAATGGAAGAATCGGATACCTCAAGCTGGAACTCTGCTGAATCTAATGATGAGGTATCTGACGAATCAGTCAGTGGAGCACCCGAATCTGTAAGAGATCAGAGTCCTCAACCTCAACCTCGACGTTCAGAGAGAGAAAGGCGCCCGCCGATCTATCTTCAGGATTATGACGTATCTTCTTAACCGGGGGAGAATGTGGTGATATGCGGCCTCATTTCTCTTCATAGAGCTTTTCTATTTTTCACGACATTGTCAACTGTCTATTGTATTTAATATGATTGTTATTACCATACGCTAATTTTATCGAATAAAGCCATATAATTCTGAGAATGGTTTGATATTCTACAAACAGTCCGATTAAAAACGGACAAATTAAAAAAAATCTATGATCTTTCAATGTCATGTCAAGTCAAGTCAATCGATTGATTTTAATTTGATGTTGCGGAATAGTGGGCGCGATAAGACGTGTTTCTAGTGGCTTACCACCATCTCTTAAAACCATGCAAGAACGATTGAGTGAGGAAGATGTCGCCTTACATAATATATTGCGCTGTCTCGCTTGCTCACTCGTTCTTGCATGGTTTTAAGAGATGGTAGTAAGCTACCTGATTCTGACTATAGACTTACTTGACTGGGATAGATTACTGACTTGACGTTTTTGACTTGACTAAAGTAGGACAGGGGGGTTACTACCATCTCTTAAAACCATGCAAGTTCCAGTGAGTAAGCGAAATGTCGCCTTAAATCATGTATTGCGCTGTCTCGTTTACTCACTGGATCTTGCATGGTTTTAAGAGACGGTAGTAACCCCCCTGTACCCCTAGTATGAGTTTTTCTTAACGCAGACGCTAGCGACTGCGTAAGCGATTTAGTATGGCAAACCTGTACAGCGCCTCTGGCGGATAGTAAGGCAACTAAGAAATTCCATACAAAATCCTAACGCAGTCGCTAGCGTCTGCGTTAAGAAAAACTCATACTAGGGGCACTGAAGAAGATTAATAATTCAAGAAAGGTCGTAATAGATTTGTTTCCAGGGCCGTAAAAATATTGCAAAAAAACCGGTCAAGTGCGAGTTGAACTCGCGTGGAGAGGGTTCCGTACAATGCCAATGTCAATTTTTAAATTCAATTGTGGTATTTCAACTTACTACTACTATCGCCATCTAGTGGTGTTTTAGTGAACTAAAACGTTTTATATTGAATTTTCCACTTAATTGTCAAATGACAGAGTTCATGTAGGTTTTCCTGTAATCTACAGGCAATGAACTATATTTTTTACTAGCTGACCCGGCGAACTTCGTACCGCCTTTCTTAATATTTTTTTCCGTAAGAACCTTGTACAGAGTATTAGAAAACTACAAAAAAAATCAGCCAAATCGGTCAAGCCGTTTTCATGCTATGTCGTGACAATGGAAAACGGGTTTCATTTTTATATATATATATAGATTTTTTTCAAAATGTGTACCTTTTATCTCAATTGGTCCAGTGGTTTCAATCTGATGTGACAGACGGACGGACAGACAGACGGACAGACACGCGAGTAATCCTATAAGGGTTCCGTTTTTTCCTCTTGAAGTATGGAACCCTAAAAATATTTACTTTGCACATTTGTGTTTGGGACAGATGAAATTTGGTAGGATGACGTGATCATGTTCACGTCATCCTACCAAATTTCATCTGTTTTGGTCCAGTAGGTTCGGAGAGAATTGGCTGTGACAGATGGACGGACGGACAGACAGACGCACGAGTGATCCTATAAAGGGTTCCGTTTTTACATTTTTGTACGGAACCCCTAAAAAGGAAGGCACGTTCGTTTTTTCTGTGACCACACTGTAGCACTACTAATATGTGTAATGTATAATGGTAACATCGTCTTGGTAAATGACGTCATAAATTATTAAATTAAAAATTCATATAAAATTAATAATAATAATTTAAGGTGATACCTCGGTGAACACTAGCGCCACCGTCATTTAAAAATCATTACTCACTGAAACACAAGTTATCAAATGAACTTTATAGAATCGCAAGGCTGCTGTAATTAAGGTTCTGGATCTGAAGTTAATTTTAAACATATTAAATTATTAAACTATAATTCCCTATAGTTACAAATTGCATTATTGCTTAAAAATATTTACTTTGCACATTTGTGTTTGGGTCACATGATCACGTCATCCTACCAAATTTCATCTGTTTTGGTCCAGTAGGTTCGGAGAGAATTGGCTGTGACAGACGGACGGACGGACAGACAGACGCACGAGTGATCCTATAAAGGGTTCCGTTTTTACATTTTTGTACGGAACCCCTAAAAAGGAAGGCACGTTCGTTTTTTCTGTGACCACACTGTAGCACTACTAATATGTGTAATGTATAATGGTAACATCGTCTTGGTAAATGACGTCATAAATTATTAAATTAAAAATTCATATAAAATTAATAATAATAATTTAAGGTGATACCTCGGTGAACACTAGCGCCACCGTCATTTAAAAATCATTACTCACTGAAACACAAGTTATCAAAAATACCTCTGCTGAATTTATGCTTCTGGATCTGTGCCCCTAGTATGAGTTTTTCTTAACGCAGACGCTAGTGACTGCGTTAGGATTTTGTATGGAATTTCTTAGTTGCCTTACTATCCGCCAGAGGCGCTGTACACGTTTGCCATACTAAATCGCTAACGCAGTCGCTAGCGTCTGCGTTAAGAAAAACTCATACTAGGGGCACTGAAGTTAATTTTAATCATATTCAATTATTATATTACTAGCTGTTCCCTGCGGCTTCGCCCCGCGTGGGACTCTGTGATATTTCGCGCCCAAAAGTAGCCTTTGTTTGACCTCAGGTCGTTAACTACATCCCTACCAAATTTCATAACAATCGGTTCAGCAGTTTAGCCGTGAAGAGGTGACAGACAGACAGACAGACAGACAGACAGACTTTCGCATTTATAATATTAGTATGGATAGTTCCTTATAGTTACAAATTGCAAAACTGCTAAAAGTGGCCGTTTTAAGCAATAATGCAATTTGTAACTATAGGGAATTATAGTTTAATAATTTAATATGTTTAAAATTAACTTCAGATCCAGAACCTTAATTACAGCAGCCTTGCGATTCTATAAAGTTCATTTGATAACTTGTGTTTTCAGTGAGTAATGATTTTTAAATGACGGTGGCGCTAGTGTTCACCGAGGTATCACCTTAAGCGAAAATAATCAAATTAGTTTCCTAAAATAGTCTAAATTTTCTGTTAAAAATATTAAAAAAAAAATTATTTTCTTAACCTTCCCACGTTGGTATTGTACGGAACACTCTCCACGCGATTTCAACTCGCACTTAACCGGTTTTATATTTACTCTTTATTACTTTATCGCGATTCTCGACATTGTTTGTACGTACCTATCATCTTTATTATAGTTCTAAATATATTCACACATTTTTTTAAGGACTAAAGGAGATGTCGCCTTATATCATGTAATTCGCTGTCTCGCTTACTCACTCATTCTTGCATGGTTTTAAGAGATGGTAGTAGGCCACCAGTAGGCGCCGACTACAGTTTCCTACGTGTATACGGAATTCGCCGTTCTCCTCCGCTAGCGCCGCGAGGCTAGAAGTACCAACCAGTGTTATTATCAATACGGCAATTGCCGTAATATCCGGCAATTCATGTTTTTTTTCTGGATTATACGGTATACGGCAGATATTTCGTTGCCGTATCAAATAATACGGCAATTGAGCTTTCATGTTGTAATTTATTTATTTTTACATAATACTCCTAATATCTCTCCAGTGTTGCTAGTACAAAATATCATATACTGTAAACACTCATTCTTCAAATGGGAACCGGAAATCCCCTACTATGACATGCCTAGATTTCCTGCTCCCTTTCTTTCATAGGTTTGGACGAATAAAAGAAATTCGTTCATCGATAACGAACACCTACTTGTACCTTAGACTTGTACTTAAACAAACTAAAGTGTTTACATTATCGCTTTGACTTGCGCTTTGTTTGTTGGGTTTATTATTTAGTCGCAAACGATAATCTCGTGCTGCTGCTATTGATTTGTGAAATTGACGAATAATAATGTTTATTTAATTTAATTCGTCAGTTTTTTTCTATTTACATTTGTCTTATTTTGTTTTCGTTTCATTAACTTTAGAAGGCATTAATTGCCAGTTTTTAAGCTAGTTTTGTTTTAGTTTAGCATTTATTAAGTATAAGATACACCTGTTAAATAACTTTATTCATTAATTTAAAAAAAGTACTTAATACGGCAAGTTTGTTTATTTTCCCTCTAAATACGGCAAATTCATTTTCAGAATACGGCAATCCTTATTTTTTTGATAATAACACTGGTACCAACCAACCAAATAAAATAAATGTATTGGTTGTTCCGGTACTTCCGGTTTTTCGCTCGCCATCGCAATTTGTTTGATACAACTTTTGTAAGTACTACTTGAATTTTAATGTGAATATGAAAGTTACACGAATCCTTTTTTCAAAAACTTAAATATTCAGCCATGTAAGTATTGTAATGTTAAGATTTCCTTGCCTCTGTCGGCCATGTGCGATAAAAAAGTTAATGTTCCATTTTCAAAAGAGCCGACAAGTGTTTTCTTTGATGGCTGCCGCCTTTGAAGTTTTATATAGGGACTAAACTAACTAGTTTTCAATTCATTCTAAATTTAGATTAGAATAGTTTTGATTAGTGTGTGTGTTTTAAAACATCTCCAAAATAGTTTCAAATATGGTTCCTCGTTCTCCGGCTCGGGCCGACATAAATACCTATTATCTAAAACATACAATAAGATACATTTAACTAAGTTCGGAAAGCTTTTCTTTGTCTTGTTGTGATTTAAGGCTTACGTTTTACACAAATTAAGACTCATCGCCATCGTCACAAGACTGAGAGCCTACTATACCTACTATATTTCTGTACTTAAAATACCTAGTTTCCAAATGAAACTATCTGAGAAGTACTTCGTGATCTTAAGACTAGCTGTTGCCCGAAGCTCCGCTCCCGTATAAAATATAGGCTGTGTTGTTCCAGGGTCTAAGGGATCTCCATTGCTAAGTTCAGCCAAATCTGTTCAGCCGATTTCCTGTGAAAGAGTCACAAACATCCATACAAACATTCCAGTTTTTAATATTAGTAGGATAGAGAGAGATGGGAGAAGAAACTTGTTCGTGAAGTTCCATCCCCCACCTTCATAAAAATTATCAATGTTTGTGAAGCCTTCTTCATTGGTCCCTCACTGCTGAGGATCGTGACCACATATGTGTTTCCAACTTATGATCATCACTGTTATAGACCGCTCAGTAAATGCTGTCCCCAGCTGCTCTTTTCACGCTGTCCAGCAATCTAGCTAGAGGCTTTCACTTGGTGTGCATGCACTATATAGGATTGATATATGGCGAATTACCAGGCAATAGGGGCCCCAAGTATTGGGCAAATTCAATATAGTGAAGTCTATAGCCGTTTTGAATTGACTTGAAGAAGTACTTTACATAGATTGAACATGTGACGTCTGATGACTCTTGAAAGTCTTTGACAACACCTAATTTTAAATTTAGATTAGTTCAGTTATAAATTTCCTTAATTTTTAGTTTTTTTTTAGTTTTTAATTTTTTTAATTATTATTTAAGTTTTAAATATAAGTGAAGTAGATTTAGTTTAGTAATAGGCTTCCTTTTTTATATATATTAAGTTATATGTTGTTGTACAGACACACATAAATATACCTACCTTAAAAACTTTACTAATAGTTGTGATATCCATGTAATAGGTACCAAGTCGGTTAATTTATTTAACTCCTACTAAACTTTCTGTCTTAAGTTACCATACCTAACAACATCTTATAATGACCATATCAATAACCCTGACATGCTATAAAATATATTATTAATAATTATTCATTTTATTTATTTATTTAAATTTTCATTACCTAATGATATTTACATTTTGTTTACAGAACCAACTAGATAATCATTAGTGCTTTATTTCCATGTTGATTAAACTTTTGTATCTGTTTTGTTACAGAATAGAACACTCCGGTACTCTCTTGTCTCCGGGACCAGATTCACTTCAGTTTGCTGAGCTAGCAAAGTAAGTATCTATCTATACTAATATCATCTATCCATACTAATATTATCAATGCGAAAGCCTGTCTGTCTGTTCACTTTCATGGCTTAACGGACGGACAAATGGGTGAATTAAATTTGGAATTAAGTTTGCTTAGACCCTGGAACAACACAACCAACTAATTTTATAAATGCGAAAGTGAGTTTGTATATTTGTTTGTTTGTTACCTCTTCGCTTCTACTGAACAAATTTTTCTGAAATTTCGCATACACATAGATAAGAGTCTTGAGAAGACATAGGGTACTAGGTAGGCACTGTTCCCGAGGGAAACTCATTTCATCGCCGCGGGCGAAAGCTTGTAGGCTATGTTTTATCTCGGAATTCACATGGGAGAGGATCCCGGGCAACAGCTAGTCATCAAATAAGGCTTTGAAATTGAATGGGCACTATATAGCCTGATTCTTGGAAAAGTTTATTTAGCTATAGTAGGTACATGTATACAAGGAGCGCGTGAATCCGCGGAGATCCAGCTAGTGCTTTATAAGTTGTTTATAATTTGTGATACACATAGCACAGAATAGATAATAGTACCATGCACAACGAGTTTTATAAATTGGTACACATACATACTACACTTTGAACTGAAGTTTTCAGGTATTTGTGATGTCCAATCCGCTCCTCCGACCGGTTTTCCCTGTCATCTGTCTATATGGAATTTGAGATGGTACGTATTATATCATAATCTCATCTTACTCTCTCTCTCTCTCTCTCTCTTTCTCATCTAAGCGCTTTCCCAGTTAGTTCCTCAGCTGATTGCTTTGGAGCCTATGTCCGCTTTCCTGCTTTTCCTGCATCCTTAGTTGTGAGACCATTGGTACACACCCTAACTTCCTAACTAATATTATAAGTGCGAAAGTAAGTTTGTTTGTTCGCTTTAACGTGCTATCTACACAAACACACATGGCCATAATTGGGTCATGTGTGTATTACAAAATTATTTTTTAAATTGTATTACATCATAGAATAACAAGGAAATCATCGAAGTTGGTCACTAGCTATCTTCTTAAAGCAAAACTCATTTAAGAAGTGGTTAAAATATTTAGAACCTTGTCATCCTACTCACTACATAGTATAAAACAAAGTCGCTTTCTCTGTCCCTATATCCCTAATTCCCTATGTATGCTTAACACGTTAGCAGACGCACGACGTATTGGTTGCAAGCGCAGTTGACCCTGCATACGTGGTGTCAGATGGTTAATCAACCCTGTATGTCTTGTTATCATTGTTTCAAATATGGGGCACTGTCACTGTTATTGTTTATTTGTATTCTATTGGAGTACTAGGTCAGTTGACCCTGCACACATACGTGTCTGAAATTTTCTAATTTGACTTAGTTCAAGTTGGCCCCAGTAAACAAATGGAAGTCTGTTTTTCTTTGTAATACAGATTATTTCGCATTATATTGTGCCTCAAATTTTGTTTCATAACTATTTCAGTCAAGGCGAGGTTACCGAAAAACTACTTTCTTCGGGACAAGATCCGGCTGCTATTTCACAAAAGATAAGTAAATCTATACCAATGAATGAAATTGCAGTGTCTCTGTAGTTGATTATTAAATAACCGCTCTTTTTACTAAATGCATTATATACATGGTACATATACTAAAATAACATTTTGCACAATTTTTGTCTGTCTGTTTGTCCCGGCTAATCTCTGAAAAAAATGTAACATATTTACAACTCTTTGATTGTTATATATATTTTGCTCGATTACTTGATATGAAGCATATTTAAACAACAATGTATTGATTATTTCTTTTTTAGTTGTGTAATTGGAGTCTGTTTCGTTTTTTTAGCATAAACAATTATTCATTGAACGACTTCAAAAAAAAGGAGGAGGTTATCAATTCGTCATAATGTTTTATGTTTTTTATTTTTATTATTACTCGAAGACGGCAGGTCCGATTTGAAAAATTTTTTTTTTGCTTGAGAGGGTTTATTTTCTAATTGGTCCCATGTTCAGCAGGTCAGGATCTGATGATGGGATCATGAAGAAATCGAGGGAACTCTTCAAGTTTTGTATTGGGCATGGGTATTTTTTGATATATTCCAAGTTATTAAAGTGAGACGAAGGTGAGACAATGCTGGAAAATTTAACCCACTTTCAAAAATGCAACGTATTTACAACTTTTTGATTGTAATATATTTTGCTCGATTACTCGAAGACCAGTGAATCGATTGGTAAAATTATTTTTTTGTTAGAAAGGGTATACTTTCGAGATAGTTCCATAGTCATCAGATCAGGATCTGATGATGGAATCATGGAGTTATCGAGGGAACTCTTCAAGTTTTATTGCGATTTGGGTCGTTTTTGATATATTCCATGTCAATAAGATGAGACGACGCTGATGACGTTTACACGACTTTCTAAAATGCAAAGTGTTTACCACTTTTTAGTTATAAGGTATTGCGTACTCAAAACTAAAAAGTAAAAAATAATTGTTTTTGCCAAAAAAACCAAACCGACTTCATTTCCTCAACTAAAAAGGATGAAATAATTAATACATTGTTGTTTAAATATGCTTCATATCAAACATTTTAATAAATTAGAAGTTGGTGCCAATTTTACAAATTCGTTGAATAGCTGCTGGCTCGTTAATTAGCATATTTTATTAAAATAATCGGCACCGACTTCAGATTTATTAAAATGTTTATGAAGCATATTTAAATAACAATGTATTAATTATTTCATCCTTTTTAGTTGAGGAAATGAAGTCAGTTTGGTTTTTTTGGCAAAAACAATTATTTTATAAAATTTTCTGTCTGTGGCATGCCATCTAGCGTGGAATAGAAACAACTAACGAAACTTTATCAAAAAGCATCTTGTAGCATGTTTGACATGGGCTTATTTATTTTTAACTTGTCCACTCAACACTAGATGGCGTGGCGTAATAGTTTACGTTACAGAGAAATTACTCTTACATGGTTAAAATGCCTGTCCGCTACTAAAAACAAAAAAAATGATGTCCGGGGTTCGATCCCCGGTCAGGTCAAGGTAAAAAATTATTTTTTTTGATTGACCTGGGTCTTGGATGTTTATCTATTTATGTATTTGTTATAAAATATAGTATTGTTGAGTTAGTATCCCATAACACAAGTCTCGAACTTACTTTGGGGCTAACTCATCTGTGTGATTTGTTCTTATATTTATTTATAAAAAAAAGAATAGTATCATTTATTTTTAACCGCCGACGCGAAAAGAGGGATGTTATAAGTTTGACGTGTCTGTCTGTCACTGGCATCATAGCTCCCGAACGGATGAAGCGATTTCAATTTAGTTTTTTTCGTATAAAAGGTGACTTATTGGTGACTGTTCTTAGACATGTTTGATATAAATCGGTTGAGCCGTTTAGAAGTTGTGGGGGTGAAAGTGGGGAAGAACAACTGAATGTCTGCAAATATACTTGAGTGGGGTCTCAAATGAAAGTGCACCACGTGCAAATTACAAAATAATATGTTTAATGAAAATCGGTTGAGCTATTACAAAGCTCTGGGGGTGTAAGTGGGGAAAATACCTAATGTCTGCAAATAATATGTGGGGGGTAAATAAGTCGACCGTCACCACTAATAGGAAAATGTGTCGTGTTTTTTTAAATTTAATGTTATGCTAAACTATACGTATAAACAAGTATGTACAAGTTCCCACTCACTTAGAATACTAAGACTTACAAATTGTCATGTTTAAATTCCAGTGTCGTGGTGTGTGCGGCGTGGCCAGTGACGTGATCGGAACGGACGAAAGGTAAATTATATGTAGTTACTTATTTCATTTTATATACCCGATTCTAGGGTTGATTTTTTAGGGTTCCGTACGCAATATGCATAAACTAACCCTTATAAGATCACTGTTGTCCGTCTGTTTGCTTTTTTTTTTGAGGCAAGGCCGACACTATTGGCCAATTTTTGGGTCCGTAGCCAAATGGCAAACTCAGAACCCTTACAGATTGGGGCAAAAATGACCACGAACGCGCGACACGGGCTCGGGAACTAAATTTAATTGGACCACATGCAATAAGGTCCCGTTTTCACCTTTTGGGTATGGCACCCTACAAATTGAGCACTGGTAGGGTTATCGTTTATTTGCAGTCCATTATATTACTAGTTCAATTGACTCTGCACACCTAGGTGTTTTGATTTTTCTAATCACTTCTAGTTGAGCCCAGTATACAAATTTTTTGTCAAAACTATTATTACAGGACTGACCAAAAAGAAGTGTTATGTTTGTAAGTTTAAGTATCTGTCGATTTCTAATAAAAATAAAGAAAATGAAGCAAAATTTATTAAAATCTGCAGATTATTTTATATTCACATCATGATAATTGCTATCAAAATCTGTGCAGGCGTCGGATCGTACATTTAAAATTGGCGATAAAAAATTTGGGTAAATATCATGCCATCAAAAACAAAACTTGTAAAAAATCCAAGTCTCGCTTAGTTGTTCTACCGTTAAAAGCAGTGAGATCCATGTAATACAAAGTCGGTTAATAATTCAGTCCCTTTTTAAGAGACCTGTCTTCGGTTAATAAGCTAACTTGACCACATCTTATAGTGACCAAATCAATATTAAAAATCTGTTATGTTTTAAATTAACATATGACTTGGCAGATAACTGACTGTGTTGTGTATCCATACTAATATTATAAATGCGAAAGTCTGTCTGTCTGTCTGTCACCTCTTCACGGCTAAACTGCTGGACCGATTGTGATGAAATTTGGTAGGGATGTAGTTAACGATCTGAGGTCAAACATAGGCTACTTTTGGGCGCGATATAACCGAGTCCCACGCGATGACGCGGTGTGTCTAAAAATGTGTCTGTTCAAGGCATCATAACGCCTTAACAAATAAGTCGATTTTGTTCCGCTTCTTGGTAGTTTAGGGTTTGGCAAGGCGGTTGTGACATTGCTTGTGTTTCCGCCGTTCATACTCTATGATAACTACTTACAATCTCCTCATATTTAGTGGAATTTATGCCTATTTGCTAACTCGATAGCAAAAACAGTACGGAACCCTCGGTGCAAGAGAAACCGACTCAGATAGGCCAAAATTTCCCGTCTTTTTTTGCGTAGTGTTAAAAATAAATTTGGTAGATGCACTTTAGTGCCAAAAATCTACAATGTTTATTATTAACAGATACACACAGGTACACAGATACACGAACGAACATACTTACAGGTCAAACATATATATTTACACTAGCTGTTCCCCGCGGTTTCACTCGCCATTAGTGTGTGTGTGTATACCTATAACCTTTCCCAAGAATCAGGCTTTCATATACAATAAGAATTTTGCAAATCCGACCAGTAGTTTTCAAGTTATAAGCGTTCAAAAAAACAAACTCTTCAGCTTTATTATATTAGTATAGATAACTAATTTTTTGGTTTGCCGCAGTCTAGTAAAATGATAACTGTTTAAATTCCAGTGTCGTGGCGAAGATCAACGTGTGCCATCAGACGCAGTCGACGCTTTGGGCAGTTTCGTGTTGCTTGTTATTCCGAATTACTAGAACATAGGTAAAGTTTCAAATGTCCGACTGTAAGGCAATGCCTACGCCACTGGAAACTAAAAAGTTGTTGCCGTGTAAAAAAAAGGTAATGATGATGCTTCTTTATACCCATATCAGAAGTTAATGCCTGCCTGATGTTTCTCGCTGTAAATTCGCGTCCTGATATTGCTTTTGTTGTGTCATATTTGAGCCAGTTTAATACTAAATGTGATACAACTCATTGGAGAGCGGCAAAGCGTGTATTACAGTATTTGAAAGGAACTGTTGATTTGGGAATTGTTTACAGAAAGGGCGGTGGAGGTTTAGTTGGTTATGCGGACGCAGATTGGGCCAATTGTTCTATTGATCGTCGCTCATACACTGGATTTTACTTCTCCCTGGGCGGTGGATCAATTTCATGGGAGAGCAAGAAGCAAACTACCATAGCTTTATCTTCAAGTGAGAGTAAATTAATGAGTTTGGTGAGTGCGGCAAAGGATGGTGTATTTTTAAAGCAGTTGATGTCCGAACTAACTTTTGAGTCAACTGTTGTCACTGTCTACAATGATTCACAGTCTGCCCAAAAACATGAAGTGAATCCGGTTCACCACAATAAAACCAAACATATATACACAAAATTTCATTTTATACGTGATTTAATATCAAACAATATTATTTGTATTGTTTATATCCTACTTTGGAGATGTGGGTAGATGTGCTTACTAAGCCTTTAGTTCGTATTAAGTATCAATATTGTAAAGATAGAAAGGAATGGAGCAAGATTGAGAGATATGTAGTATTGTTACGAGGGGTTCGTATTCTGGAGATCAAAAACGCCTAATGATACTGAGTAGACTTTATTCACCTTCTACACAATAATTCGTGTTTATCACTGCTTGATGTCTCTTCCAAGTTGCTTGTATTGCTCCTGAACACAAACTGACTGCCGTTGTCACGATCCGCCGCTTGTATAGACCCAGATACGCGATCAGGTACTTTCCAGAATATGCCCAACACCTCCCAAAGAGTAAGAGAGAGACAGCTAGGTATCACCTTCTCTCTTCTTTATTCTTGCTTTTCTAGGCACGATATAT
This sequence comes from Apomyelois bistriatella, assembly GCA_947044815.1. Lineage (NCBI taxonomy): Eukaryota > Metazoa > Arthropoda > Insecta > Lepidoptera > Pyralidae > Apomyelois > Apomyelois bistriatella. The sequence continues at coordinate 32,876 of OX345715.1, read as the reverse complement.
ACGCACCGATTTCTAGAATTCTCGAGCCAATTGATTCTAAGCCTTATGTTCATACATATAAGGTGTTCCAGTGTGTTCTACGGTGAATGTTGATGCCAGTGTTGCTCAACTTTTTAGTGGTTGCCAACTATGGGGCATTAATTTGTAACAATATATTGTAGGTGATTAGGTATGTATGGTACATTCATATATGTATGTTATGTCGCCCCAGGAGTTGCTTTTCGTTTAAATGATATAGTAAATCGATTTATGTATGTTAATGCGAATTTCTTTTTTGTTGTTTACTTGACTGTGGTTTAAACATTAAGATAACATTTTTTTGGTTATTTCAATCTGAGATAATGAAATAAAGCATGGTTTAAAATTTGATTTAAGGTATTGAGTTGAAGAAGGTCGTGGCAGGCGTTGGATGCAGGCTGCTTTCAACCGGTTGTTTTGGAAATCTATGGGGGAGACCTATGTTCAGCAGTATACAGCCTGTGGAAGTTCTTGTAAGTTCGGCAATTTTTGGTTAATCCCATACATTTTGTTTTTGTCGACATTCGTTAGCGTTTTAAAATTGTCATTTGGCTATGGGTACTATTATTAATTCTGTGCTAGTTTTTTTTTCGGATTTGTTAGGATAAGGATAAGAAATATTAAGTGTAGATTAAGAGAGATATAGTAAGGTTTCAATTATTTGTTGATTTATTGTGATATTTTATCATGAGTTTTTAAGGATTGTCGAGTATAGTTAATATTTTATTACTATTTCGATAAAGTTGTTTACACAGAAGGAAATATATTAATTAATTAATACAGTAACATTTGAATAAATAAATCGCAGATTAATGTCAAATATAAAATTAATCTATTTACGCATATTTAAGAATAAACAATTGTTATTTAAGTGGTCATTTTTATTTATTAGTGTTTTTAAAGATAATGATAATCTATCGGATTAATGTGTATTGTTTTAGAAAGGCTGAAGGCTCTCGCAGCGCCCGCAGCGCCGCCGGCACCACCAGCACCGCTGCGCACCATGCCCGGCGCCAGCACCACCGCCGCCGCCCGGCGCCAGCACCACCGCCGCCCCGCCTAATGTGAGTGTTGTATACCTACTATACTACTTGACTCGTATCAATCAACAGTGGGTCTAAAATCGCCACTTTAGCAATTCTTCAATAAAAAATTGATAGAAATAGGAATTGCTAAAGAATAGCTAAGGAATTCATAAGATGAATTTTAGACCCACTGATCTGTTTATGTATGGAGAGTGAAAAAAAATTTCATATTTTGACATTTGGAAAAGTTGTACAGTATAGTGGTCAGAATCTGCCCTGAAAATATTTGCAGTTGATTTGAGTCCACCTTATATAACTAATACTTAATTACATCCTGTATACAAAATTACATTATATAATTTATATAAAATATAATGAAGTATTATTTTTATACAGAGTGTAATTGAGTATTATTTATAATTAAAATTATTAAAATGTAGTAAATATCAACTGGTCCGTTTAATTGAATTGCTAAGGAATAGCTAAGGAATTCGTAAGATGAATTGCTAAAGTGGCGATTTTAGACCCACTGATCTGTTTATGTATGGGGAGTGAAAAAAATAATTTCATATTTTGACATTAGTTTATTTGGAAAAGTTGTTCAGTATAGTTGATCCAGATCTGCCCTAAAAATATTTGCGACTGATTTGAGTCCACGTTATATGAATAATACTTAATTACATTAATATTAGCTAGTTTTATTTAATTTTTTTATTTTTTCCCAAAACATGAATAACTTTATAATAATATATATATATATATACATATATATATAATAATATATACTACTATAAACAAAATTGTAGGTTTTTTTCCAGCTTAATCTTAAAAATTTAAATAATTAAATATTAAATGGTTCTAAATGGCCTATACTAAGTATGCTTATAATATATATATGGTGTACTCTGATAGTTTTTGACAATTGTGTGACATGTCTGTCGAACTTTATTAACAATTTTTTTTTAATCTGCGGTGGGGGGGGGGGTGGGGGGGTTTGATTCAATTTAATAACTATAATAATAAAATATATAAATAAAGTTCGACAGACATGTCAAACAATTGTCAAAAACTATCCGAGTACACCATAAAATAAAAAAAAATTAAATAAAACAAAACAAAACATAAAAAAAAAAAAAAAAAAATTCAATGAATATGCTAAAGTCATTCGTGAATCAAATTCAGTGTTATATAGAGACACGTTAGCGTTCGGGCACCATAGCCACCAGTTGGCGTTCGTTGATTTCATGCAAGTATACTTTAGCGTTCGTGTACCATAGACAGACACTAGTTAGCGTTCGTTGATTTCATGCAAGTATACTTTAGCGTTCGTGTACCATAGACAGACACCAGTTAGCGTTCGTTGATTTCATGCAAGTATACTTTAGCGTTCGTGTACCATAGACAGACACCAGTTAGCGTTCGTTGATTTCATGTCGGTACTCCTTGGCGTTCGTGTTGCATAAACACCCATAGAGTTTTAAAGACAAGTATGCGCTTGACGGTTATAGTTGGCGTTCGTGTCGCAATAAATATAGATTGGTAAAGACAAGTTTTCTAATAATTTTAATGTTTTTTTTTTCCTTATTAAGCGGTCCCATTATTAAGAAAACGATTTAGTCCTTTTTTTTGATAATAGATGGCGCTACAAGGTTTGAAAAAATAAATTAAGTAATTAAATTAAAACATGTTTTAATAATATCGGCATATTTTTCTGTTTATCCATGTAGTATTGTTAAGTTAGTATTCCATAACCATATTAATTTAATTAGGTAATAAAACGAAAATGACATTTACTCAAATGATCGATACCCCCCCTTTCATTGGCTTATGTTA